>OY776277.1:97862449-99062449 GCA_963675445.1 Linnaemya vulpina
ATATTGATTTACATTTGGAGTAGTTGATCCAGGTGACATGGATAAATGTGTGGGAGGAGGATTAATTTGTCTTGTATTTTGACCGTCTTGTAGCGAAGGTTGTAAATAAAGCGGATTTGGTGGCGGAGCATTGGGATTTGGGTTAATAACTCCAACTAGACCTAGCGGAGGAACTGCTGGCATACTGGGTGCATTACCGTAATGCGTTGGGTTATTTTCAGTAACAGCATAAGGATTTACTATAAATATGGGTGGCGGTGAATTTGGTATAGGTGGCAACGCTGCGGGTACCATAGGTGTTGGAATGGCAGCCGAAGTCGATGGTATTTCGGTCAAATATGAACGCCACACAGACCGTAAGCGTGCCAAACCTGAATTCGATGTTGTACTCTGGCAATGTGGTGCCAGGGCTAAATTCCCAGAAGATTGTTGCTCTGTTGTAGAACTAATAGCTAAATTGCTATTAGTCTGTCTACTACTGAGAGCTCGATCTGCCGACTCGCCAGTTTGATCTGGCATAAAGCAGTCAATACATGGATCTTGCCATAGTCGCGTATTCACTGCCAAAGAGCCTTCTGATGGTTGGAATGGTAATACGGAATAGCCGGCAGTAGACTGATGAGCCCTTTGTGGTTCATTGGCCGCTAAAGAGGATGATGCTGGACCCTGGACTAAATTATAAGAATCGTTTGTGGGAGATAGAACTACTGCCGGTGGAATAAACAATGGTTCCACTCCATACCAATCTTCATTTGATTGTGAAGGTGTTATACCCGAATTCGTTCCTGATAGCTGGTGATCGCTTTGTTGAGCTGTTGTTAGGGGATTCTGTGCATGATGGTGATGATGAGATGCAGACAAGTTGGATTGTTCGGTTGATGATGACATTTCTAAGGCCAACGGCGATTCATCATCAGCTGTTAAGTCTATTGAGAGTATGGGTTCGCGACTGGAATGCACAAATACTACTTCATCATCTTCTCCGTCAGTTGTCGTTGTTGTAGCATCGGACAGCCAGTCTAATTGTAAATCTGGAGCAGTTAGTACAGCTGGTGGTTTGATATTTGTTTCATTGGATTTAGAATTAGCATTTGGTACAATATCATTACTACCTATTCTTCCTCTAGATGTTGAAGGATGTACATTAACATCACTTGTGCTTTGTAATTGATCTTGAGAATGATCAGATAGAACAAAGTTCTGCGCTTGGTCAGATGAAGTAATAGTTTCTAAGCGCCTTCTACGATGCGGTAAGGGGGGCGGTGGCAGAGGTGGCGGTTGGTGTCCAGCATATGTAATAACATAAGAACCATTAGAATTAATATTATTTTGTTGACTCCGTTGTACCGTTGATGCCTTATTATTGTTATGAACTTCTCCAGAATGATTTGTATTTAGTCGCTGAATTTTTGAAGACCTTCTTCGTTTTATCTCGGCTTCCCTGCTTCTTTCATCCATACGAGTAGAACGCATTTGGAAATGGTTCAAGGAAGGTAAGATAGGTGAACTTTCCTCACCATTATGTTGACTGGTATTAATGGTATCTGGATGTTGATTAGATGGTGAAGACTTGTGTAAATTCCAAGCCCCAGAGGGTTCATAGCTTTCCTCATCGAAATTTTCCCAATAGTGTCCGTTATACTCAGAATCCCTTAAGCGTACACGATGCGAAGTGGATGGTTGATCATCGCTTAGGCGCCTGAAGGAGTTATTGGGCGTGGTAGATTCAACTAAATCAACAGCATAATTTTTTCGTGAGCTACATGAAGATGATGATCCAGCAACAGCCTCAGCACTGCTACCACTGGCTGCATCACTACTTCCACTAGAACTGCTATTGCCACTATTTCCAGTGTTATTGGAGGAAACTTGCGAAGACGAAGAAGTCGATGTAGGCGAAGATCCAACAACATTTGTGGTAGTAGACTTGTGTTTCTTAAGAGCGGCCGCTGATGTCGTAGTGGTGGTGTTAGTAGTCCGAGTGTGAGCAAATTGCACATGTTCTGCTTCTGATGCTGAAGATACTTCATCATGATTGTTTGGCGGTGCGGGCATTACCAGGGAAAATGGTGATCCTCTGCACGACTCCAATTCTTCGGTATGTAAAGTATGCAAAGAATTGGAAGTAGTTGAAGCAACTTCGTCTTCATCGCGGTGGACCAAATTATTCGAGTCTTCATTGATATTGGTGGAATATGATGTAGAAGCAATCTCTTCATAATGAATTCTCGGATCTGTAACTTCCCTGGAATTGGTGGTAGAATTTTCTTGAGCATTAAAAATTACATTTGTGCTTGAGGTGGGATGAATTTCTGCTGCAGTCATCGACCTTTCATTTTGCTGCTGTTCACTGGATGCGGTAGTATTGCCCAAAGTTGGACAACTACAAGATTCGCATGACGTAGGTGGAGAATTGCTAGTAGAACTGCAATTGCAAGATTGTGAGGCTTGTGTTAATGGAACCATATAAAAACTGGCATAATCCTCGTTATTGTAGGGTTGGTGGTGATGATGCTGAAGATGTGGATGAGAATGCAAATGTGAAGCATGATGAGAATGATGGCGCTGACTTAGTCCCACTGGTAAAGGTCCATTAAATGAACGGTCAGTTAAATGAACAATTGGTGCAGTTGGTCTTGATATTTGTTCTATCGGATAAAGATGCTGTTGTTGTTGTTGCTGCTGCTGCGATATATTATGGTAACGTGTTCGACATGGTAAAGCCATTTGATGATGATGAATATGACCATCATAAGTTCGTTGATGTCGTTGGTGTTCCGCGCTGCCAGATTCATATTCGGACATAAATGCAGATGGCGAAGAGCTACAGGCATATTGACGTTGATAAGGTTGATGCTGATGCTGATGATGATGGTGGTGATGGTGATAGTGATGGCGAGAATAATAGCGCCTATTCAAATGCTGTAGCTGATCTTCGGTTGATGTTGTAACTGTTGCTTGCGATGTATTAGCATTTGTTGCTTCTGTAGTATACTCAGCTGATAAGGGTACAAAGTGTGCACGACTAGCGGATACATCTGGTCCAACATCCTTCATTTAATAAATAAAATTATGAATACAAAATGTTTTATAATAAAGTATATATGAATGTTTAATTGAAAATATTACTTCTATAACGTATACAGTTTCATAATTTGCAGCTTCCACCTCCTCATTCAGGTGCTGCTGAACCTCAAGTTCAACTTCATTCATTTCATGATGATGGGTATGTTGCTGTTGTAGTTGCTCATTACCGATATGTGTTGTCGTTGAGGGATTTTGTGTATGATTGGCATTAGTTTGATTTCTTTCCATTATTTAAGCTTCGCCTAATCTACTCTAGCATAGCCAAAGAACGAAGATTTCGTCAGTATTCTAGTTTTAATTGAAAAGAAAATGCTATAAATTTCAAAATTCTATCAACATTTAAGAATTTGCGTAAATTTTCAGCTTCCTCTTTTTTAAATAGAACAAAAACTTCCGTCTGGCTTTTTGTCTTTAATCTATAACAAATTTATAGAATTCGAAGACGAAAAACGACAGCCGTAATCAGACTGAATTAATAAGCTACAGTATATTATTTTTGTTGTATGTAGGTAAAAAAATTTTAATATATGCCGCTGTAAAATTTTAATAATGCGCCAAAATTGTATTATGGAACTAAAGGCCCAACTATAATGTGCTTAATCTAGGGCAGGTGAATGTGTATAACCATAATGTATTTTGTTAACTTTTCGTTAAGTTTCCCTATATTTAATTTACATACGCATAGAGCTAATTAATCTCATCACAATTTGCTTGAGCCGCCATTATTGAAAATTACTCTTAGTTACACCGATACCATAGACTGTGATATATGCACAAGAGAAGCTGCAATGGACGCCGAAATCAATTTTATAGAAAATGTAATAAATAATGTATAAAACCAAAGTGCCTTTATGACAAAAAGGATGGTTTTTATCATAATCGTAACGTTAAGAAGAAGGCGTCGAAAGAAATTTCGGAAAAGTGCATAAAAAGTTGTGTATTTTCCTACAATTAATGAGACTGTTGTATGTGCAGAGACTGTTGTATTTTTATTTTATTTATTTTAGTACATTTTTTACAATCAATAAGTACAATATGGCCACACAAAGCTTTACTTTATTTTACATATGCATTTGACAGTCTTTTCGTCGAGTTTTGACAGTAGACTAAGTAAGCAAAAGCACATTATTTTTGAATCTTTAATATTTATTATTTGAACTTATTTGAGGCCGCGCAAAATGTATAGTGTAATATATAAGAGATTGACGAATTGAGTTGATTCGATGTAAGATCCAGGGTAATGCAGGCATATACTATAATATACCTAAATATTTAATATCATAGTGATATAAAGTACTACCGATTATAACAAAGAGTTCTTTGAATATTTTGTTTAAAAGTTCATCTCTTTGAGAAAAACAAAAAAACACATTTACAGCTCTGCATTAACGTGCAAACAAATAAATGTAAACAAACTCCGACAAAAACAAATTGTACCAAAAATAATAAACAGCATAAAAGAAACACAAAAGAACCCAATGAAATAAAGAAATATGAAGACAACTTGAGAGAAACAAAGAATATAAGAATAGAAAAATGATAATTACAAAAATCATGACAATATATCGTAAAATATCCTAGTCTAGCTGACTCACAAATGACGGCGTAAACAATGAATAATTTTATTTAACACATTGTACATAGTTGGAAATTAACAACGTTATACTTATAGCGTAATAAATAATTATTTACCTTTGATAAGTATATTCCAACAACAATTTTATACTTGTGTATATCCAAAAAAGATTCTAAAGCCTTTAACGGTAAGAAGAACCACTGAAAAGAGGAAACGCCAAATATATCTTCACCACCAACTAACGCACAGACAGTATTGCATTTTATTAATTTTCAATGCAGTTTACTTTATTTTCTCTATTCTTTGTATACTTAATGCACTTTCGTACAAATTTACTTTATATGTACATAGGTTTCTGAATTTTTTTATTTTTCATTCAAACAGAAAAATCACAGCACCAAATACACACAGTTGTCTACAATTTCGATAGTACTAAATAATTAATTTCTTTTGTCATAAGCAGTAACCAGAATAACGTTTACATTTATGCTTCTTTTTTGATATATTCATTCTATATTATTTATTATAGTAAATTCACTAAATTACTTGTTTTATTTATATATTCATCGCTTCAAAAATTTAAGGTTTATATATCAAATATATTTTTCTTTTATCAATTATAAGTGGTGATAACTATGCGATTTAAAGGCAAAATTAGAGGAAAACTTTCAAGCAATATAGTTCTTATTTTTAAAACGTATATATTTCAAAGTTCCGTATCTTTTTACAATCAGCACTAACATTGTTTACGCATCAAAAGTAATTTTATATATATTTTCAGCAGTTTGATCTCAATATATAATTATATTTCAAGACATTTGGCAGTAAGAAGTTTTTGTTCATAACGTTGCCATCACTTTGAAATTCATCTTGGAGTTTTCAACTAAATAAATATTTCCAACCACTTCCTATCAGAGCTACCAAAATCATTTTGAAATATGACATCCAAAGTATTACAACTGCAAGGGATGTTGGCGAAGCAGCTGTCCTCCATGGATACAATATACATGCGTTCATCTCAAGACTCATTATTAACAGATGCTCTTGATAGCTAGCTCAGATTAACATATTTTGATGCTCTAACTTTCAGCGATAGCTCTTGCATCCTATTTAAATATATAACGCTTATGCTGAAAATATATTGATGAACAGTAATATAATATATATATATATATATATATATATATATATATATATATCATACCAACTTATATACCATACTATGACTTTTGTGTGCTAATATCATAAAATAATGGAACTCTTACTTATTATGCTTTGTTTGTCGTTGGCTATGTATTCTGATGATTCTGTTAAAGAAGGATATATATAAGTTTCAATTATTCTAATCCATGATGTTGAAGATGTCACATTGGTTTCAGTGAGAGCCTGAGTGTGCTAGAATCCGAATTAGCGGTAGATGTATAAAACTTTTCATTATGCCACAGACGAGATATATTATGATACAAAACATACATTATCTATCAAAATCGTAGTTAATGCAAGACTAATTACTATTTTCGAGTTGATTTAGTACAATTTCACTTCTTACTAGGGCATTCACGACCCCCTGAACCACCAATGAGTACGAACAAAGCATTATGAAGTAACTGTTATGCAATGAGGCCTTAAGCCGTCAGCACCTTCCGCCGAATGACTGTTCAAATGATTGTTTTTATATTTCGTGGGGTATTGATGAATTAGCTGATGGTTTATCAATTCGTCCTTATATTTTCAGTGTATAAGTACTTATTTGAGCTACGCTGATGTCTACATGCATTCATGGAGAGATATTCTTGTAGTTTGTTACTACAAGTGCTGATAACTTGTTACTAGTGAGTAAAGCATTTTTTCATATCATTGTATTACGTGCTGTTTTACCATTTGTAATATATTATGGGAGACGAATTATACTAAACACAATATATGAACGGTTCTTTGGATAAAATGGACTTTTCAGACACTATTTCCATTTTAATTCTGCTATTTTTGCGAAAAATAAAGAGGGTGCCCAGAAGACGTACAAAAATAAGATCATAAAGAGTGCAGTCGTTTTTTTTCGACTACACACACTTGTCGGAATTGATTGATGAAAATCAAAAAATTTCGCTATTTTTATTTCACGGCTGAAAAAACATTATTTGTTTTGTTTTATTTGTTGTGTGATGACATGGAGAAGTTGGCGGGTGAGAAAAAATTTATTTTGCCCGCTACAAAGTCAAAACACAGGTGTTTTGACGATATTATTTGTACGTCTTTAAAAATCATCAATCAAGCTACTTTAACACATTCTTAGCGATTGATGATTTTTTACGTCTCCTAGGCACTTGAAAAACAATTATTTCTCCAATTCCTCATAAAATTAGAATATTATACTGTGTTGTTGGCCTAGTTATTGATAAACGTTCCATATGTAACAAAATCGCTCGTTTGCCATCACTGCTGTTAATTATACAAACTGCAAGAATTTGAAAAAAATGCAATAAGATTAATAGTTTGGCGGTTTTTGCGAACAAAAGGTCCTGTGTTTTGTGTTAAGTGGTGTAAGAGAGGATTTTGAAGAAATTTGGAAAATTTACAATAAATTTAATCGTAAGTAATATATGGTTTTGCACTGTAACTATTAAATTAAAACATTCCGCAAAAAATCAATAAAAGTACAATGTTGAGCAAGTTTGCATTGACCGACAAATAAAGATTGTGTATGTATGTGCATGGTATATAATTACATACATACGTTCTTCAAGTTTGCTAACCAACAACATTCCGAAACCAGTTTAAACCGCTTCAATTTTTGTGTTTAACGGCTACTTACGCCTTTTTAATTTTATTTAGATTTCCATAATTAAAAAGGAACTAGTTAATATCTAAATTAGCAAATATTCAAGTCATACCTTACTTCTTATAACTGATTGTCTATAAATAGCCCCATTCAATTCCATGAAATTGTGATGCTGTTGGTATATATTTATAAATTTATAGTTATTAAATAAAGTCTGTACATATGTGCATGTTTATAAACTCATCAAATGAAATGTAATATGTACGTATATATGTATGTAAGTGCGTACTAAATTTTCATTTTGCGGCTAGACTTTGAGTCATCTTTAAGAAACTGACGTCACGGCTATTGTTGCTTTTCAAAGATTTGTATATTTATATACATACTATGTATATATATATATATATATATATATATATATATATATATATATATGTGTGTGTGTATGCGTACTGTACGTACATACATTTAATTTCTTTACACAATATATATTGAACATTTCATATTGTTTGGATATATGTATGTACTTGGTATTCCTATGGCCTCAAGAAAAAAAAAGAGTGCTATGTTTTATTAGTTTTTTAGTGTACCTATTTGAGGTCCATAACTTAAAAACTTTCAACTTCAAAATTTCCGTTTGGTAGAATAATATTAAAATAACTAAAAACAAATTTGTTTTGTTTCAAATGTTATTATTGAACTAGGAGTTAATAATTTTATATCAATAAAAGAATCCTCATAAGCCAAAAAGTTAATTTTTGCAATTAAGGGTGTAGAACTTTTTAACATATCGTTTATGTCACTGTGTAAAAATTTTGTTCAAATACCTTATACATACATATACTTCGTTCCTAAGAGAAAAATTAATTTTAAGATTTTCATTACATTGTTAGTAAATTGATAACTTAAATTGTTTATAAAATTAATAAACATTAAATATTTTGTATGAAATTTATTTGTTGGGTGGTTAAGCAATGACTATATGCATTTCATTGGCGCTTTATACCAAAAGTCTTTTGATAAGTTGAGAAGTTTGAAACTTTTCAAAACTGTGGTTAAAAGCTACTGACCATTTGCATATGGACATTGCTTAAATAAATAAATTGCTACAATAAATAAATTTCATATAGTAATACAATGACAACAATGTGTCAAATAGTAAATATGTATATTAAACATTTTGGTATTATTTAATCTTTATTAAACTCTAATAAACATTAATGTCATCCCAATATTTTGAATAGCTTCGCATTTCATCTTCAGGGGAAACACTGTTAGACACAAAACAAATAATAAAAATTAAAAATAATTTATAGTTCACGAGTATGGGCCAAATTTTAAACTGATGCAAAGCGCAGAGAATATTTTATAATGCCTCCTCTATTTGTGTATTATAATGCTGTATGTAGAAATCTAAATGCTACACATGTAATTATGTATGGTTCTTTGTTGCAAATATATTGATTTTAGGAATCAGTTGCTGCCACTTCTTTCCAAGTGAATAGTACCAGAGCCATTTGTTTTCCTCCAGACTTGTCACAATTTATGGAACATTAATTAAATTTTTGTTTTCGATATTTTATATGTCGGTTTAAAGCATAGTAATAAAGAAATGCATATACATATACATACATATATGAATTATATGCATAATTAAACACATACACAATTATGTTTGTGTACTATTTTGGAAAATGAAAAGCGATATGAAGTAGAAAAAAGAAGAAATTTATTTAAATCGCATAAAAGATAACTTCTCTGCATATGATGCAAATATTTAATTTCCGTAAAACTCGCTCATAGCGAACTCAGTTGTAACCAATTCTCGCTCATAATTTAAACGAGATATCCATAACTATAATGACGATGCATACAAAAATGGATGTATATATGTATGTGTCAACGTGTTTGAAACAAACATCATACCTATATTAAACTTTTATTTAATTTTTGAAATATTAGAGAATCTATTAATGTAATTTGTTTATAATGTATGTTATTTGTATATAAGTGATTTTCTCAAAAATATTTTTTGTGTTGAATATTGCAATAAACAATGCAAAAGAATAAAAGACCTGTATACAAAACAATATAATAATTACAATCAACTGCAAAATAGGTAGAGATAAAAGAAAATTGGAATGAAAATTATAAAAGTTGTGAAAGTTTTGGCGATATGTATGTACTTACACATGTCCGTATGTATATATCTATTTTTTTAACAATACTTTTTCAGCAGTGTGACCATTTAATGACTTTGACAAATGAGGAAACCCAATGAGAAATTCTTGCCGCAAAATCCTTGTTCCACGTTCAAACTTGATGGAGATTATATGTATAATAACCAGTTTATGTATATCCAAAAGTGGTGTTTTATCTTTAACATTTATTGGGTGAATCATGAATAAGATCAGGTGCAATGGCATTTTGAGTTACAGTACCCTCTCCAGCATGGAAAAGCTAGGACTAGAAAGAAATGAAAAAATCACCTAATAGCCTATTTACACTTACTCACATCTTAGAGAAGTGTGTGGAAGATGTTGAAAATTTAAAAAACCTGTTTACATTACATTTTCAACATCTTTCATCTGTCAATTTTACTTCACGTGTTTTGGTTTGGGCAAACAACGAAGTATTTTGTCTTTTTTATTTTAAATAAATTTATTGTATGTATTACTATTATTAATTATATATTATTTTTAATTAAATTTAAATTTACTTACATTGTTCGGTCCCGCTCATTGTATAAATTTTTGACACTTGTATATTTTCTAGTGATAGTATCAGTTTTTGAAAGTTTCTTTATATTTTCCTTAGTGATGACACTATAATAATCGAAAGATGTTGAGTTCACCAAAATGGGATGTGAACATCTTGTAAAGATGTTGAGTTTTTTTCATATAGACTTTATAAGGAAAGAAGTTAACATCTTGCCAAAATAATGAAAGATGAAAGATGTGAGTAAGTTTAAATAGGCTATAAGTTCTTCTCAAACATAGTGAAATGTCTGTGTAATGTCACAGACATAACATAATTAAAGAAAACAACACATTCATAACATTTACATGTAGTGGGATCAACTTAAACCAGTCTTCAAAAAGAGATATGTAGCGTTTACCCCAACATTGTTGAAATATTCTCTTCAGGCACGAACAAAAAATTAGCAATTTCAATGTCTGTTAGACTTCTTCGATCAGAAAATAGCAGTTACATCATGATTCTTATTTGGAAATAAAAGTTATATGTGGTGTGGAAATAATCGGTAAGGTGGATTGTTTTAATTCATCTACTGGCTGTCCATGTAACAAGTACTAGTTTGACGTATTGCTTGCGCACATATCACACCGTCTTGTTAAATTTTTTTTTTTTTTAATTTGGAAAATAATCACAATTTATGTAAACCATATAAAAAGTATTCCACAACAATTCTCACCGGTCACTCTGTCGGCATTTTTTTAATGTACTTTTCCCCATAAATTATACAGACGAAAGAGAGACTACATCCGATATACCGAGTGACATACATACATTTATACTATACAAATTAAATATGAATGTATGTATGGACATTGCATGTGCCTTGTACATATTTGAATATGCTTGTACGTCTCTTTGTTCCGCTGTAATTTCATTTATTATTTGATTTTTGTGTTGTTTTTGTCGTTTCCGCGCATAATGTATGTAAAACAAAAAATAAAACTGTGAAATCATTTGCAAAAAGCTAAACACTAGAATAGGGTGTGTGCAATTGTAAATATAGGTTCTTCACTTTTTTATAAATAAATTCATAATTTTTGAAGGTATTATTAACAAAAGCCTAATAAAACTATTGTTTACATTGTTTTAGATTCTCATCAAAATGACTTCTACTGATATAAAAATTGGCTTGACCAGTAGTGCCCGTCCTTCCAGTCGTGTCTTAAAACCACCAGGCGGTGGCCATACAAATATATTTGGCGAACCTCAGCTTAGTGTTAATGCACCACGACCCAAATACAATCAACAAAACTCTTCCAATTTAAATGACTGCATTGGCTCAACTGATGCCAATAAAGCTGTAGAAAAACTACGTGAAGAAGTTAGCTACAAAAACGAAGAAACTATTGCCAACAAAGTAGAGAAATCTGATAACAAATCTAGCTCTAATGGTCCAGCTGCTGCTGCTCCCGCTGCCACTAGGACTCGTATACCACCTGGTGGTCATTCGTCGGGTGGTTTCTGGTAAAGCTTAAAAACTATCACAAATGCAAATAAGTCAACACTGATGAAATGTCTTAATTATTCTCAAAAAAAAAAAAAAAAAAATGGAAACAAACAAAAATCGCATTTATATACAAATTTTAAGTATATTTATTAGATTTTTTATTCCTTTCCATCATATACAAGTTTTGCAGTTTATATTTAAAAACAATAATTGCTCCCCGCCTAAGTCTGTTATTTATAAATATAAAAAGTATTCTCCTAGCTCTAAGATTTTTTTTATATTTCTCATTTAAATTATAATAATATTAGTGGTTTTCGACATGCTTATAAATACTGACAATATTCTCTAATGCAAATGAATATTATTTACCAAGGGTAATGTGTTGGGCTTGGCTCAATTTACATGATGTCCGCATTGCAAACTCAACACCCAGTGCATTAAATTTCTGTGACAAGTGGGATTCAACATATATTTCCGATTACCTACGAGGACTTCAATGTGAACACTACAAATAAGCAAAAAATCCACTAATTATTATTTTTCTATTTTATTTACTTTGTTTATTTTGCTTTGTATTCTTATACACTTCTTGAGTATTATTATTTGTTTTAAAATGTTTAATATTCTTTATTCCTCCATTCTATATTATTACAACTGCTTTGTAATTCGTATACTTACCATAATTTTTAAATGAAAAGAAAAAAACATCCAACATATGCTTTACAAATTGATATTTGGTACTTAAACTGCTAATAAACTATTCATGTTTTATTCCTAATAAAAATAATAACGTCGTTTTTTCTGTACATATTTATATTATTAAAGCTAATGCAAATGGGGGAAAATTCGAAATTCATACTTTAGACTATATTTAACTTGAAAGTTGTTTATGAATAATATAAGTGCGTTAGGCTTCAAATAAAAGAGTTGGTTATAATTATGTTCTGCACATGGAATTGGAGGTTCAAGGTACAGTGAGTAAAAACGCTTCGTAATATTACTTATAACCTGACAAGCACCGGTCCATAAACAAATTACTATTAAAGATCCCAATGTGGTCCCATTGATGGCACGATACAAGAAAAAAGAATTAAGATCGACAATGATTAACTACATACAAGAGTGAAGTGTGAAAAATTGTGTGTAACACACTTACAGTGGCTCCTGTTTTAAACTGACCAAATCCTTTTGTAGTGTTTTACTACATGAAATATTTGAAAATTATTTTGTGTAATTTTCTATGGAAATTTCATAACTTAAGATGAAAGCACCCTTTGTAATTTTTTGGCTTCGCATTTACGATGGCATTTAGAAATTTACAGTTTGGAAGTCAACGTTTCATAACGAAATATACGAACATGAAAAGCGATACCACTATTATGTTCTACTGTGTTGGCTTGCGATGGCTTAAGCATTTACTTTAGAAGACGTTATACATATGTAACGAAATAAAACCGATTGCAATGGTGCCACATTATTATGTGTGCTTGCGATCAGCATGGCCTGGGCGGTTATTCCGTAATAAGAACCAAAAGGAATCATATTTGCACTGCAGATTGAGAAGCATACAAATGCAAAAAGATTTTTTCGCATTGCGTGTTAATATTTAGTCAATTATTGTCGACAAAGGCGTCGTATTGACTGTCGTCATTCATAAGGCATATTATACTTTGTGGAATTAGTTTTCTAAAATCGCACGTTGTAAATCGACGTGATTTACAGAACAGGTCTTATAAACATATTTAACGACAGCGAGTTCAGTGTGTGGCGCACTATTTCAAGACAGATTAGAATTTTTTGTAGCTATTTTTACTTCGCCCTGAATTTTTGCTAAAAATTATGAACATTTTAAAAAAAGCATATGTAGTGTTGACCAGGAGGGTCAAGTATTCTTTTAAATAAAAAAACGTTGTTTTAATATTAAATTATAATTAAGTTTTATTGCGACTGAACGTGTTGGGCACAAGATAAAGAAGAATGAATAGAAGGAAAAAAAGCCATGACATTAGCTTGGCACAATAACGAGTACCGGTGATACTCGTTACATTATAAATGTATTAGGGTAGCACTTAGCCACACAAGTGTAGCTTATACTACATCCCCTTTTTTAAATATAATAAGTAATAATTATTATACTTATTTTTTTTTTTTTTTTTTTTTTTTTTTTTTTTTTTTTTTTTTTTTTTTAAATTCATTTAACATTTTTTTTTTTTTTTTTTTATAATTTTGATAACTAAATTAAAGTATTTTTACAATATTATTTTTTCAGTTTTACAATTGTTTTGATATTTTTGATTTTAAATAAAGATGTTTGTACAATTTTATTTGTTTTGTATTTTCATTATTATTTTATTTTAAATGAATGTGTTTTTATAGGTAACAAATATAATAAACTTTTTTTCTAAAATTGTATTTTAATTTTCTAAATCAATCTCTTAAACTACATAATCTTTAAACCAAGTTGGTGTAGTTCTATGTCTACCAACTCTTGTTGAGGGACCAACTTCTGGAGTTTCTTCAGAAGGTAGTTCCTTTGGAGTATAAGGCAAATCGGGTTGATCCTCGCTAGCATTGTTGTCGAAATTGTTTTCAACTATACAATTTTCATTTGGATTATAAAATTCGTCTGAATTGTCGGAATTACCAGTACCGAAATTTGGCACTGAGATTAGATGCCATCTGTTTCGCCTGTACGTCTCTCTATCCGCCTTAACCAGATATGATCGTGGTTCGTCTAGTTTTTTTAAAACCCTACCATATTTTTGTAAATCGACTATCCACACCCCATCCCCTTTTTTTAATTCCGGAAGATCTCTAGTTCTGTGTCTTGTATTATAATTTTGAATCTGTTTTTCTTTAATTTGACGTTCCTTGTCTAATACTTTCTGATTATTCTCTGGTTCTAACAGACTTGGCAACATTGGAACCAAAGATTTGATTTTGCGACCCATCATTAATTCCGCGGGCGAAAATCCGTTTGCTAAAGGGGTTGAACGGTAGTTAAGAAGACCTTCGTGAACATTTTCACATTTTTTTATCAATTTTTTTGCAACTTTCACCGCTGCTTCCGCAGCACCATTAGATTGGCTATAATAAGGGCTACTTGTCACGTGTGTAAAATTGTAATCAAAAGCAAATTGTTTAAATTTTGACTGAAATTGTGGACCATTGTCACTCCTGCATATGGAACAAATACCAAAGCGTGAAAAAAATTCTTTGACTTTGTCGATTATGGCCTCTTCAGTCATAGAGGTTAGTGGAAAAAATTCGAAATATCGCGAGTAATAATCAGTTATTATAAGATTCCACGTGTTCCATTTGAAAAGGTCTAAACCAATTTTCTCCATCGGTCGAGTTGGTGGATTTTCATACTTGAATGTTTCCCTGTTGTTACATCGTTCCTCAATGCAGTTAGGACAGTTTTTTACTAAATCTTCCAACTGTGAACTAAGACCTAACCACCAAACCGAAGTTTGAGCTAATCTACGACACTTGGCAATTCCTTGATGGCCTGAATGAATGAAGTTGATTACTTCTCTTTGTAAACCTGGAGGGATAATTATTCGTGTATCCTTTAATACTAAATTTTGTGAAAAAGAAATATCGTAACGATATTGATAATAGGGTACCATTAAATCTGGTAATTTATCACGAGTTGGCCAACCATCTGCCGAATACTGAACAAGTAGTTTGCATATTGGGTCCTCTTTTTGAGCTTTTATTATTTTTTCTACATAATAATCTTTTACTGGAAGATGTTTTACGATAAAACGTACAAAAGCTTCAGTTTCTATCCCGAGTTCTTGAGGCTCGTCCTTTTTACAAGGAACTGGACTACGAGATAAAGCGTCGGCTACTTTCAAGTCTTTGCCTGGTACGTAGACTATAGAGTAGTCGTACCTCATAAGGCGCATTCTAAAACGTTGTAGTCTTGGGGTCAAGGTATCTAAATTTTTTGACTGTAAAATTTGCACTAAAGGCTTGTGGTCTGTTTCAAATACTACTTCCACACCTGTTATATACTCGGCTAACTTTTCTGCTGCCCAAGTTATGCCTAGGGCTTCACGTTCAATCTGAGCGTAATGTTTTTCAGTATCGGTCATCGTTCTGGATATATATGAAACCACTTCCCTCTTACCGTCACCGTCCACTTGAAAAAGACAGGCACCAATACCATAACAGGATGCGTCTGAGCTAATGATAATTTGTTTAGAAGGGTCATAAAAGGCTAAAGTTGGAGTTTGTGTCAAACTGTTTTTAATTTCCAAAAAAGCTTTTTCCTGTACCTTATCCCAAACAAAATCTACCTTTCCCGTTAAGACATTGATAGGTACTAATATTTTAGACCGATTGGGGATAAACTTTGCAACAAAATTCACCATACCGAGGAAACGTTGGACTTCTGTTTTATTTTCTGGTTTGGGAAAGTCAACAATTGCCTTGATTCTTTCTGGATCAATAGAAACACCATTTGCTGAAAGAACATAACCTAAGTAAGTAACTTGGTCTACACCAAAACATGACTTCTCTTTGTTAATAGTTATACCTTCTTTGTCAAGGCGAGCTAAAACTTTTTCGAGAGCGGCATCATGTTCATTACGATTTTTCCCAAAAATTAGAATATCATCAACATGCGAAATGCAGTTATTTATTCCTTCTAGGACTTTATTAAACTTTGAGACAAAATATTCTGGCGCGCAAGAAATGCCAAAAGGTAATCTTTTAAAAATAAACCGTCCGAATGGACATATAAAACAAGTCAGTAATTGACTTTCACGACATAATTTTATTTGATAAAATCCTTTGTTCGTGTCGATTTTCGAAAAAATTTTAGCTTCCTTAATGTTAGCTAAGGAGAGCTCAATTTTCGGCATAGGATAATATGGCCTAATAACCGCTTTATTAAGCTGGGTGTAGTCAACACACAGTCTTATTTCATTGTTTGGTTTCGGAACAACTACTATGGGACTGACCCACTCAGTAACATCGTCCATACGTTCAATTATGTCCAGATCTATTAATCTATCAATTTCCGATTTCAATTTTGGTAATAAAGGGATTGGAACCTTTCTTGGTACTGTTTGTACAAAAGGAGTAACATTATTTTTTAATCTTATGTTAATTTCACCTTTAAACTCCCCGATTTCACGAAAAAGTCTGGGAAAATTTTCCACTAACTTAAATGACATATTCTCACTTTCACTTTTTGAAACTAAAAAATTTTCGAGAGCCGGAGGCTGAAGAATATTCAATTTTACGATAGCATTTCGCCCTAAAATAGGAGTACTAAGCCCCTCAACAATGTAAACGTCTACTTTACATTGTTTCCCACGATAAGCTAAAGTTGCTTTAGCAATTCCTAGAACGTTCAACGAATTACCATCCGGTCCCTTTAAGCCTGTATCTGTATTTATGATGGTTAGATTATGATGGTTCGAAATCGAATCTTTTGGGATGCAGACACAGTCTGCCCCAGTATCTATAAGAAAGTTTAAACTATTTTTCAATTCGGCTACTTTGCACTGAATGTACCACGAATCTACACATTTACGATTATTTCCCGTGAAAAATTTATTCACCGTGCCGATCATATAGTCAAAATTTTCCCGATCTTCAGAATTTGATTTTAAATTTGCGGATTCAACCGAATTTACCTTTTTACTTGGTTTTGCTTTAATTTCATTTTTCTTTTTACATACACTCGCAAAGTGTCCACGTAAGTTGCAAATGTTGCAATTTTTTTCCCTGGCAGGGCACTCTTTTCTATTGTGTGGTTTAAATCCACAATAATTACATTTATTCTTATCATAATTACCATTACCATTTAAATTTGAAAATTTTTTTCCACCTTGGTTACGTACGTGCATGCCGCCACTTGCCTTTTGAACGTTACACACGTTTTTGTCGTCTTTGATGACTTTTGTTTGTTTAATTTGAATTTCAGCTTGTCGAGCTGTATCTATTGCTACCTTTAACGTTAGATCCGGTTTCAGCTGCATCTGTTCACTAACTTTTGTGTTGAGCATACCCACCACGATTCTGTCTCGGATTAACTCTTCCTTCAGATTTCCGTACGCACCCTTTTCGGCAAGGGCATGTAGGTCAGTAATGAAATCATCCACAGATTCGCCTTGCTTTTGAACCCTTGAGTTGAATTTGAAGCGTTCAAATATGATGTTTTTTCTTGGGTTGAAGTAGTTGTCAAATTTGTTTAAGGCATCCGCCACGTTCGTTGGTGCGGATCCAAATTGTAATGAGACTTCCTCACTTTTCTCCCCCATTATGTAAAATAACAAATCAATCTGCTCCCTTTCTGTTTTAGTTGATTGCCCTGACACGTTCATATACCGCTCAAACCTTTTCCGCCATTTGGCCCAATCATCTGGGTGCGAAAAATTAAATGGTTCAGGAGGAGCGATGTTTGCCACAAAAATGTTCTCCATTTTATCAGTTTTGTCTGCTTTTTGAGGCATAGATTGATGTAAATTAATTTATTTTCACCTAACCTCAAAAAATTTTTTTTTTTTTTACAAAAAACGTGATGAAAAAACTTAGTTCTTTCACAATTGTAAAAGCTTCTTCACTTTAATTAAATGTTTACCGCTGCCACCATGTAGTGTTGACCAGGAGGGTCAAGTATTCTTTTAAATAAAAAAACGTTGTTTTAATATTAAATTATAATTAAGTTTTATTGCGACTGAACGTGTTGGGCACAAGATAAAGAAGAATGAATAGAAGGAAAAAAAGCCATGACATTAGCTTGGCACAATAACGAGTACCGGTGATACTCGTTACATTATAAATGTATTAGGGTAGCACTTAGCCACACAAGTGTAGCTTATACTACAGCATATATTTAGGTGCGCTTGTTCAGTGAAAAGAATTTTATAGAAGAAAACATTTTACAAACTCGCTTTTGTTTTTACAAAATTAAGTCTTAAATAGTTACAATTATTATTTTGACGGAAGTAGTTAATGCGGTAACTATGAAGCCGAATATCGAAGCTCTGCTGGATGCTCTATTGAATTTTTATGATCTGCACGTAGTTTTGTTAATTATTGTCTTTTATGGAAAAATTAAACAGTTTATTAATCGGTTTATAGAGGAACATTCACTTATAAAATATGCAGCCTGCTGGTGGTGGAAAGCGTTTTTCAAATGTATAGGCTTTTAACATAGAGATTCGAAAGCCTTTTCTTTTAGATCGGCTTACACATTTGTCCCTTAGTTTTCTTTAATCTATTGCAAAAAAGCATTTATTGTTAATCACAACGGCTTACACAATCAGGATAATTTCTTGTTCAGTTTTACAGCCTTTATTTCGAAAACAATTACGTATGTAAGTATGTACATCATTTTACAATTAGTTAATTTTTAGCCTACATGTTTATACTTATGGTCGATTTGTTAAGCAATATACATATTTTAATTAGCAGAAAAAAAGGTAGATAAATTTTATAAATTAACATAGTACTTCAGTATGATTTTAATTTTTTTAAATTGTGCTATTTGAAACTAACTTATCAAATTGGTGTTACGAAGAAGAGATAACAGCGTAACTTCAATGTAAATGTTTGATATATCACTTAAAGATACTATTCATTTTTTTTATTTAGCACCTCCACTTCTTAGATTATATACAAACTAACTTAATTATGACGGGAATTAACTGAAAAAGACAAAGCATATGCTTTTATTATTTAATATTTTATTTATATAATTAAAAATACTTACAATTTTCCTAGTTTACTTTTTAGCAGCTTCTATGGCGGGTATTTTTGAACCAGCAGCAGCAGCAGCTGCAGCTTCTTTTTCAGATTTTTCCTTCTGATGCAGATAAGCTCGTCCCAATTGTATCGATTGTACCAAACCCACAAACAAATTAACAGAGAATAAACCCCAGTTTTTAGGTATGATCACTAAAGAATAACGCGACCAAATAATACCAGTTGCTGCTAAAGCACCGCATTGTGAAACGGACAATGTTTCCGCGGGACGTGCCAAATCACTTAGACCAGCTATAACAAGGCCCTAATATAAAAATAAATAAATAGTACCAAAAGTTAAATATGTACTAGCAAACTGTAATAGAAATAATTCATATTTTTTCTTAAATAATCCTTTTTGTGGTCTGTTCGAACAGACCAAGTTTATCAGAGAGCTTCGTGGTATTCGAATGTGTATATTATTAACCATTGTTCAGTTACCAGGGGGTTGCTCTGTATTACGATCCGAAAGAAATTACTTTCGCATTTCAATGTAAGTAGCATACAAATGCGAAAAGCTTTTCTGTCGCATCGCATTCCAGTCCTACAACGAAAAATATGGATAACGGTCGATTCTAAAGGCCATCCCAATAACTTCCCGATAATTTTAACTACAAAGCTACTGCAGCCTAGTATTCGTCCTATATTACGGTTTTGAGCTCTTCAGCTTAAATACTATTATATAAATTTTCTAACTGTTCGAATCGGTTCAAATTCACTAAAAATCTAAGTTCGGAAGCACTCTGCAGAACTTTCAGCCGTTTAAAAGTTATAAGCGTGTTACCTGCTTACACATATGCAGTTAGGGAAGTTCTTCGGACTTCAAAACGTGCAAATCAAACAAGAACTCTATTTTTCAAAACGGGGTAAAACTAATATCTTCCCGTTTTTTTTTAATTTTCAATTTTCCTATCGAGTAGTTGAAAAACAAAAAATTAAGCAATAAATAAAGATGAGAAAATAACTTTTAGTTCCTAAATGAAAAATAAAAATAAAAAACCAGCTTTTATTTAATGTTTATGTATTCCACATAAACATCAAAATATAATTATTTTCTGATAAATAAAAATAAAAAATTGGAAAATAACTTTTAATTTCTAAACGAATAACAGAACTCAGGATATAATGATTAAAATGTCATTTTTAACTTTTTTCTTAAGTATTTGGTAGGGTATTAAATTGATTAATTTTTTTTTACTATATTTTATTATTTATTTCTTGTCATATACAAGAGTTAAGCTTGAAACTGCTGATCGTTAATATATCAAAGCTTATTAACTGTGCTGCTACTTTAAATGAGTATGGGAATAATTACTTTCTATCAATAATAGAAGAAAGCCAATAATACTATAAAAGAGGATGTCTTTATCTATTCTGCCCTTTCTAGTTCTGGTACAACCATATGTAGGGGCATAGTCCGAAAGCTGATCCAAAACCAACAAATTCTATGGCTGGAATATGAGAAAAATTCTAGTTTTAAACACACTTATATCATTCTTCAGCTCGGGAGTATTACCTTCCAATAATTTGGATATATTTAGATGTTTCAAAATAAATAATCCTTTATATAGATCATTCAGTACCCGATGTTTGTCAGGATTCGTCTAATGATTAAAATTTTGGAAAACCGTGTACTGCTAAACATTTGAGCCAAATACTATTCCTAAGGGATTATTTTAGAATATCGTAACGTAATAACTTATCTACTTTTTTATATTTTTCTGAATTCAAGAATTTTATATCAATAAAATCTCAAAATAATCAATAATTTTTATTAATACATGTTTTTGGGAATTGTCGTTTTAACTCTTTACCTTTTATTTTCGTGCTGATTCTTTTTTCCCAAAAGTTATTTATTAAAATTCAAAGTGATCAATTGGGGGGTTTTAGATAGTTCCTATGCGCATTTCACTGGGGCTAATGCAGATCATCAGGGAACCTTTACCCAACATTTCTTAGAATAACTAGAGATATTTATTTCAAACTTCCATATTAATAAATGAAAAGCTTAAAAACAAACATCAAAGTCATAACAAGAACTCACTGATCACGTTGCCTTTTTAATTTTCTTACGCTTTTATTTCATTCTACAATTGGTTGGCTTTTTTCCGACTCTAATTGTAGTTGTAAGAGAAATAAAGAACAACAACAACTAATAATTTTATATTTATTAAAAGTAATTTTTGCAAAATTTTCATTGGTCGATTAAGTGATTAACATACAATTAACCGGTTAAACAAAAATCGAGAGAAAAACCAATTTAAAAAAAAACACGATTAATTGAATATCCTAGTATTTAGATTTTAAAATTCGTTTTTATTAACAATATTATTTATACATGCTTTGAATGTAACTTGTTACAAATAAACTTATTCAAAAATATTTTTCCAAAGTTGCATCACAAATTTAAGAGAAGAGACAGATAATGATAATGCTCATAAATAAATAAAAAGCTATCAACAATAGGTTATTAAACAAACTTAACAAAATGTATATGTAAAAATTATTCAACTAGCAAAAACAAGGTACATATTAACGTTGACAAAAGCTTATCGTGATAACAAGTTTCGATATTTCTAAGAGGGTAACCAGAGAGAATAATAAAGTAAATTTGTTCTTTGCGGAAACTATAGAGAATTTGTGTCTAAGTGGTTTCGGTATAAATAAATACACAAGTCAAAATAAAATCTAAATGTTTTTTAGAAGAAAAAAATTAATATACATTCATGCATATCGCTACAATAAATGCTAAATGTCTTATGCACCATTTTGAAAACTTTACAGTAAAAGGAAGTCAGATTAAAATTATCACCAAATATTGCAATTAAGTAAATTTAATTGATATAGAGATATTTGCAATTTATCATGAAAGTTTGTTAGAGATTTGTTTTATTTTATTTTTAAAAACTATGTTTAATTGTACGATTTTTTTAAAATTATATTAGTATCGTTTGAAGGGTTTAGATTTATTCTTTTCGTAATAACCGAATTTGTAAGCGTTCGCTTTTTAAAAAATATAAAACAGAAAAAAGTTTTTAGACAACTAGGACATTAACTTTTAGCTAACAATTTAATGTAGACAATAGAAATTTTAGGAATTAACAACAAAATAATATTTGCTATCTTAAAAATGTATCCACTAA
This sequence comes from Linnaemya vulpina, assembly GCA_963675445.1. NCBI lineage: Eukaryota > Metazoa > Arthropoda > Insecta > Diptera > Tachinidae > Linnaemya > Linnaemya vulpina. The sequence goes on from OY776277.1 coordinate 97,885,006, forward strand.
AATGAAGAAAACAATAACGACCGTTTTTTATGCTTTAATTAAATAAGTAAAGAAACATATTTCCTCAGATTATGAGACTTGAATATTTTAAAGACAGCTGCAAAAAAAAAATCTCAAAGCAAAAATATTTTCAACTATGCTTTATATCGTGAATCTCCCGTAAAATGTTTGTTTTATTTACAGAATATCTTTTTAAAATAATATATACTATCAGTACATATTGGAAGAACGTTTTTTTAAACAATTTTCGAAAGTTGAAAACATATAAATTAACTCAAAGAATAATGTTTAGAATAATTTTATGACAGGAGAGATCACAGTATTGATCTCTTCTATAAGTCACTCAAGAAAACTATTTGGTTTGAAAGTTCCCAAACCTTATACATAAGCAGTATATGTTTTATTTTATATTCCATTGAGAATAACTTTGCATCATTAAACGCATCGTGCCCTAAAGAGTCTTTTCAAAACTGTAGTATATTTATATATGTATATAACTACGTATAACTAATAACTAAGAAATGCTGTTCAATTGAAAATATCAAAGCAAAAACGAAAAAACCACAAGTAGAAATCTACTAACGATAAATGGAGTTCTTTTCACTGAAAAATTTTGAGGTTTTTTTTTTGTCGATTGACGTGTGCATGTAAGAGAAAATTTTTCATTGGGATTTTTTTCATATTCGCAATTATATAAAAAGAGAAAAAATTACTACTCACTATACGTGTGTGTGAACAGTAGTTTCCTACGTATGAATACATAACTTTTCTTTTTCAATTGAACAAAAACGCAGGGTTTTTTCAATAATTTAATAGTTGTGTTAATAATTGAAAGTTGTTTTTAGTGATTATAAAAACCCAACAAAAGATTTTATTTTAGCTAACGATATGCACATGCAGCAAATGTATATACATACATACATGCATATGTATGTATGTATGTACAAGCAAGGTTACTGACGTAAAACATACAAAGCCAATTAATGTACGTATGTATGTACATGAAACGTTTGTCGACGTTTGTATAAGTCTATTGAACTTATACAAAATACATATATGGATGTGGATGTACATACATATGCATGTATGCACTATGTACATATGTGAATGTTTTAAGAGAAACCGGAAAATCCATCAGAATTTCGAAACTAAATTATTTTTTATAAAAAAATATTTATAATTCGTTTGTAATAAGCACAGATATACATACATACATAAATAAATATGTACAAAAATCTTTATATCAGCTGAAAATTGTTCCTGCAAAGCAAAACTATTGTCACAAAATTTAAGTATATGAATGACAAATTTATAATAATTAATATTATTAATTATTAATAAATAATTTATTTAACTTATTTTACATGATATCAAAAATGTCGTAAAATACTATATACTATATACTTTGTCTTATAGGATAAATATTAAAGCTGTAAACATTACAGTCCGCTGCAATCATACGTGGCCAATATTAAAACTCCATTTCGAGTTTTGTTTTCGGCGGTTATAGGGCGCTATGTATTTATGTGTACGTACATTCAGAATAGGTATTTTTAATTCGACCTTGCACTCTTTCGTCAAAATTCGGAGAGATAAATAACTGACAAAACACAAAAAGTAAAAACAAAATGTTTAGCCCAAAATTAGTATTGTGAAAATAAACAACAATATGAAAATCAACATCCATACTACATATGTAGCTATGTACATACAAATATATACATATACATACACACATATGTTTACATACATACATGTATATGTATATTTCGCTTTGAATTTGGAAAACTTATTTGGATCGCATTGATGTTCAATAAAGTTTTCTTTTATTTGTTGTTTTCATATTTTTCGAAACTGACTTTTCTTCCATTTGGACAATAGTCGCTCCCTCAAAGTTTTTATGTAAAGAAATACTTTTCGGTGCAATTGGGGTCCACGGATTATTTTCGTTATTTCTCTGCAATGCATATACTGGCATATGTACGTTCGTTATATGTCAATAAAATTTTTTAATAATTTATGTTAAAAATCAAGTACTTTTTACAGGTATACTACTATACATCTCTGGCTTAATGTTGCACTAAGTAAACAATAAAGCATGACAAACGAACACATGCATACTCATCTACACATACATACTTCATGTTTTTTTTTTATAGATATACAGACTTCCTTCATACGTCACCAAATATGCATTTCAAACAACTTAAAACTGATTATATAAAACTTACCCATTTAAAAACAGGTGACCAAAAGAATACAGTTTTAGGACCTAAAATTCAACAGTAAGATAATAATTTATGTGTTAATTTTGATTATTTTGTGCTTACCAGCAGGATGATTCCACAGAGGTCTTAACCTATCAGGCACATGCTTATCTACAGCACCAATTAAACCATTGTAAATTTTTGATGGTATGCCTATTTTAACTGGTGCTGATGGAGGAGGTGGTGGAGCAGAAGGTGGTACCGCGGTAGAAGCCATTAGAATTTACTTTCTTGTTGTTAAACTATTAATTAACGCAAACAAATTATTTAAGATTTCCTACCACCAACTAACTCACTTCAAATCAAAGTTGTTTATTGTTTAAATTACGCTGTGAATATGACAATCAGTTTTAATAAAATCGTATGAAATGAGTACAATACTAGCATTTTTTATTTAACTAAGAGAGTAGAAAAATTTCTCAGTTGTTTTTTTTCTCTGCAAAAGCAAAAACTCACATGTTAAAGAGCTTTCTCTCACCTTGGCCTTGACCACAAGCCAAATGTACACCTACGGCAGACATACATTATATATATATATATATATATATATATATATATATATATATATATATATATATATATATATAATACATACGTATATATGTATGTCCATATATAAATATTTGTGTTAGCTTCGGTGTGAATATTATCTGTACGTTGATTTTCATCAGTTGTATTATGTTTGGGAAAATGGCACTTCCGTGAAAATCTTGCGGAAATTGGCACATAAATAGTTAAAGATTAGACTATAAATAAAATTCATTTAAGGAATACCATACAGACGTCGACATATTTTCGCAATTATTTTAGATATTAAAAGCTTTTTGAAAGCTGATTTTATTGTTTACTGTTAGTTCGAACAAAATATAAAACAAATCAAGGATATATACATACATATAACAAACTAACGCTCATGCTGGGTTTAATTATTATTCTTTTAAAATGGTGATCGTACTTTTATACCAGTGTTTATGGGAATAAAGATTTAAGATTCGATTTAAAATTTTTTTTCGTCACGACATGGAATTATACATTTCCATTTTAAAGAAATTCGTATGAACTTATATGCATGGGTATAAAACTTTTAAAAAGGATTAAAAGTATGGACGAGATTTTTTTCACAAAAACTGGTGGTGTATTATGGGCATAATATCTAGGCTCTGAAGTTTTTAGAAAAAAATTCTTAATTTATTTTTTTAACTTTACATTATTATTTTAGAATTTTTCGTGTACAGATCTACATTATTAAATATATGCAATCTCGTAATATGCGATTAACAATTCTGTAGTTCAAGTCTACTAATGATTTGGTAAAAGCGCCAATGAAATGCATGTAGACATTGCTTAGCCACCCAGCAAATAAATTTTTTTAAGGAATTATTTTCATATAGAATTGAACGGTTTGAAACGAATCGTATCAAATAGACTGAATTAAAGCCGTATGTATAACTTTATATGTAATCTTTTAAAATAAGATCGTAGAATACTGAAAGCTTTATAATATACAAAAATATAAGCTAATTTGTATACAAGTTCACTTGTACTTCATTGAAAATCCATTAGACGCATTATAATTGCGATTTAAATAAATTTTATTTTAACTTTGTTATTAGAATTATCTTAACGTATGCTACTTGATGTAGTTCCTTCTAATATATTATCTACAACGTTTGGTCTCTCCAAATGTTGTTGTTTGATTTGATGTAATCGCAATGAGTTACTCTGCGTAAATGTACTGTGACACACGCCACATTCATAGGGCCTTTCACCAGTATGCGTACGTTTGTGTATATTCAAATCTTTTGATTGTTTAAATGCCTTTTCACATTCTGTGCACTTGTAGGGACGCTCGCTCGTATGTGTACGCATATGAATTTTTAATTTACTCGAATTTCTAAAAGTTTTTTCGCAAACAGTACATTGGTAAGGCTTTTCCCCAGTATGAGTGCGTCGATGCACAGTAACATCATATAATCTTGGATAAGCCCGATCACAAAACTCGCATTTAAATGGCTTCTCACCGGTGTGAGTCCTGTAGTGTATATTTAAATGTCCAGTACTATCAAACTTTAAACCACAAAGTGTACATAAGAAACGTTTTTTGGGCAGTAATGTCTTCACTTTAGGAGTAATGTTTGGGTTATGATGGTTATTGACATGCGCGATTAGTTTATATTTATTTGTATAAGAACATGGACATTGCTGACATGAAAACTTCTTTTCGACATTTAGTTTTTTCGGTTGTACTTGAAATGCTTCTAAGTTTTCTGTTTTATGTATACGGCGCATATGAGAATACATATTATGACGTCGACTGAATTTCGATTCACAATGTAGACACTGTATTTTTAATTCATCTGGCACATGACTTTGACGCAGATGCTGATTTAATAATCGTGAATTGACAAATATTTTATCACATTCATTACATTTCACTTGAGACAATTCATCACGTTCATCATCTTCACATTTATTTCTCTTTTCATCAGTTTCGTCGTTTTTGTTGGACTTAAGATCTTTTGGTGATTTCTTTTTTACTGATTTTGTGCTGGAATTATATAATTTATCTTGCCAATCATCATCCGATGCCGAAGCACATGAAGGTTCATCGCTACTATTATTATCGGATTGTTGGACACTATTCCAAATTTTGTGTTTATCGGGAATTTCGGTTGTAATCAAAATATCCGGACACGTTATGTCCAAAAAATCTTTGCTAAAAGAGAAAATGTTATAAAACAAATTATCTAATAGATACATTATTTTGTTTATGAATCTGGAAGGAAAAGTGTTTGCCTCTAAATAGCAAAGTTTTAATGTGACTTACATATTTCCTGATTTCATAAAGTTTAGGAACATGCTGTATTCCTAGAAGTTACGATACCCAAGTTATTTAATTTTGAAAATGTTTGAACTTCTAACATATAAATATAGTAGGAGGCTACTTTAAATGTTCTCACCAACAAACTACTGCTTATTGGATTTTGTTAAGCTATTATTCAATTATCCATAATATATGTTCTATATCAGTTATTATTTCACAAATTCGTACTTTATCCTGTATACATACATATATATTAACCGATTTATTACTTTAAGACCTTATGATTTGATTAGATTGTGATTGAAATAGGCTATGGGCTAGGGTATCATATAAACAACGAAAATAATTTATCCTATCAATATCTATACTAATAGATGCAGCCAAATGTCAACTTTCACTAGTCGATTGTATTCCCCGTTGTGAACTGTGAAAACATACAGTTTTTTCATTTTGTCGTGAGTTGTGGACATAATGTGCAACAGGAAAAGCATTTAAAAACTTCCGTCTGGTGATGATATAAGTTATTTTATCTTCATTATAACAACATATTATAGATTAACACCAATATGCAACTAATAATAATTAATTAGACAATTTTTATAAAAACATAGACACCTACTTTTGAAATTACGGTATATATGTTCAAATACATATACATTACACACATACATAGATTTTGTAAACTCTTACCTATCTTCAAGATTTTCGTCGCTTTTAATATTCGTAGCTAAGACGTCTTCTTCCGAGTACTCCTCTTTCAATTTTATTCCACTATTTAGAAAATCAGTCTCAATCATGTTACTATCGCAGTTCTTATCATAAATATTTTCACTTTCTATTTTTATCTCTCGTTGTATATCAAATTGAGGCTCTTGTAAACAATCCATTGGTTTACCAAAAGCATTCGATTGCTGCATAAACAAGGAATAAAGTTGTTCATTAACATCCTGTGCCTGTTTGACGAATGCATGTGCAGCTTTTAACTTCCTTGAGCAGCATCCACAAATTGCTTTAGGCAATTCAGAACATTTATCATTTTGTATCTGTTTTTGAGATATTATGTATATAATAAAAATTCAAATTGTATAAACATCTTTTCACTTACGTTAATGTTAGCCACCTCATTAAGGAGTTCAGCAAAAGTTTTCCTTTTATTATTTTCGTCGGAAATTATTTTTGTTAGAGACTGCACGCCTTTGCTGGACTCATTAAGACAAGTTCGACATTTACTTAGTTTAATCATTATTATTTGTTTTAATTTCTGTTATTCGCCATATAGGAAATAAAACTGTCAATTTGTTTGTGCAAATTCAATTAAACAATTACAGCTGACTGATATCAAGAACACAGCGCCGTTATTATGGTATCGCCGCTGCCCTTCGTCTCCACGGGTAATACAGATGAGTAATATGTCCCAATTTACTGGACTTTTTGGTGCTTTTCTCTCCTACTTTTCGCAATATACAGACAAACATCCAGTAAACAAACTCGTTCAAAAGAGAAATGAAAATATGTCTGCTTTTCCTGAAGAAGTTGCGATGGTGAGGAAGAGGAGAGTATTATGCATCTACCCTCTGTCCTCTAAAGTTCGACGTCTGCAATCCTTTCGTATTCTTCAGCAGCTTATCAGAAGTCAACCTCCCTCTCTTAGCTAAGAACAGCTCTTGCTCCACAAGGCAACAATCTCATTCTCTTTGCCTTTGTCTACTCTCATTTCTTGTAATTTCTCTCTTCAATCTACTCTTCAACTGACAACTTGCACTCGACGGCAACCCAGATACAATAATTTTATAGGGAGACCTGGTGCTGCATGCTTACATACCGACGCAATTTCGATCACACTAACAATGGGTGGTATTGGTATTAAAATTCAAATCGAATGTTCATATGTATAATGGTACTCAAAAAGTCTGTTCGAAATTATGATTACAATTTATTTATTTCTATTTCAAGCTTGTATTATAATTATATTAACTTATTATGAGTGGAGTAAGGGTTGATGGTGTTCCTTCCAATATATTCACATTTGATCGCTCCAAATGTTCATTTAATGTAATCTCGTTTAATGTAATCGTATTGAGCTACTTTGCGTAAATGCACTGTAGCACACACCACATTTGTATGGCCTTTCAATAGTATGCGTACGTTTGTGTATATGCAAATCTTTCGATTGTTTAAAATTTAAACTTTAAATGCCATTTCACATACTGTACACTTATAAAAACGTTCGTTAGTATGTATACACATATGAACGGTTAATTTATTTGAATTTATGAATGTCTTTTCGCAAACAGTGCATTGGTAAGGCTTTTCCCCAGTATGAGTCTGTCGCCACGATGAGTGCCAGAGGGAATATTTAAATATTCCGGACTTTCAAACTTCAATTCATAAAATGTACACAAGAAACATTTGTTGGGCAGCAATGTCTTTACTTTAGGAGTAATGTTTGTGTTATGATGGTTATTGACATGCGCGATTAGTTTACGTTTATTTGTATAAGAACATGGAGATTGCTGACATGCAAACTTCTTTTCTGCATTTAGTTTTTTCGGTTATACTTGAAGTGCTTCTAAGTTTTCTGTTTGGTGTGTATGGCGCATATGAGAATACATATTATGTCGTCCAATGAACTTCACCTCACAATGTAGACATTGATTTTCATTTCACCTTGCATATAATTTCGACGCAGATGTTGGTTCAATAATCGCAAATTTACAAATTCTTCATATATGTGTATTCATTACATCTCACTTATTTTCATGTTTTTCTTTTCATCAGTTTCTTCGGTTTTATTATAATTTTCATTAAGTTCTTTTGGTGATATTGTTTATAAAAGTCATCATCATCCTTTCTATAGAAAGTACTTTTAACTATGTCAACCCTTACTCCATCATCGCAGGACTTTTAAAAAGATCTTTCAACTCGTGGCGAGTTTGATGAGAGGCGCGTTGATTCACTCTTACATCGGCAGTCTTCGATATGCTGAAGTGACTCCCGGTAGTCAAACACATGGCTCTATTCTCTACGGTCACGTTGAATGTCACGCGTCCATGGACAAGGGCTAACTATGGGCATGCCAGAATTCTGATGAAGTACCAGAAAATCCATGACAACTGCCTGTTGTGTATCGAAAACTTTTTTGGTGGACTTTTTCATTATATTTTTCATTTTTATTTCCCGTAGATTCTGTTAGAGTTTTTATTGATGGGTCAAAGAGAGAATAAAGGTAGGGGGTTTCTACGTTTAGAACGCCCTGTTTATAAACTCTCACCTATCTTCAAAATTTTCGCTGCTTTTAACATACATATGTAAATAGGCAGCCTTCTTCCGTATCCTCATGTTTAAATTTTTTTCCTTTAAGAAATCAGCCTAAGCCAATATGTTACTATCGCGGCTCTGATCATAAACATTGTCACTTTCTATTCTTATAGCTCGTTCTAAATCAAATTGAGACTGAAAAAAAAGTTTTTCATTGACTTCATGTGCCTGTTGAACAAATGCATATGCGGCTTTCAATTTGTTTAAGCAGCAACCACACATTTCTTTGGGCCATTTAGAACAGTTATCTGCAACGGGGATATTTGTAAGTGTAATAAAATTTCTTATCGTAACAAATTTGTTTGCTTACACTAATGTTAACCAGCTCATTAAGAAGTTTTTTTTCCTAGTTATCATCGCCAAAAATGGTTTTTTAGAGATTGCAACCTTTTGCAGGACTCATTAAAACAAGTTTATGATTTTTATTTATTTAAATTGCGGTATTACTTGAAATGCAGCATAAAGCCAGGGGTGTCAGCGCCATGAACAATTGTGGAAACAAAACTCACACGTATTCTTACGCTCTCTTAATTTGCGAGCGTAAAATATAATTTTTTGCTGAAAAACATTCTCATATCGCAAGGCCTGTTTGAGGGCTCTAAATATATATATATATATATATATATATATATATATACATATTGCTTGAGAGAAATTAGTAAGATAACAAATTAATCTCACGAACACAACCGCAATTGACATCACTGCATAAAACTTAATTTGTTTTTGCAAATAGAACTTACCGTTTCAGCTGATTGACGTAAAGCAGGGATGCCCAGCTCATGAAACAATTGTTTGGAGAGAACTCACACCTGTTCTTATGCTCTTTCATTTAGTCGTTGACAAGTGTACATGTTCAGCGAATGCTTTGTTGCTTTTTTTCAGGTTTCACACTCAAAAAATGTTGTGCGGCCATTCAATGAAATGTTAATCCTCTTTCATTTAGTCCTCAATGAACAAGCGATGAATGCGCATGCGTAGCGGGTGTTTTTATTTTTTATTATTATATGATTAGAATAGTTTATATAAGATTCACAATTGCAATCTTTTATTTTTGGAGAAAATTTTTTATAATGAATTATACTAATGAGTTCTTTTGTTTTTGTTAAACAAAATTTATGCGCAATGTAATTGAGTATTTTGATTTAAAATTTAAAAAATTAAGTTGAATTATTTTATTTAAAAATATGTACATACATATATTAATATGTTTGCTTCTTAATATCAATTACTGTTTTTCAATCTCTTACTAACATTATAATTTGACTGTAAATAGATACATTCTCTCAATTTGTTATTATTCTCTTACTCACTAATCACAAAAAAAAATTTTTGGGCATCACTGACGTAAAGCCACCTTTACTTATAACTTAATGTTGAAATTGCCACAAACACGGAAATATACAAGATTTATAGAATAATTTTAGGATGAGAAATAAAAATTTGCCTCTTCGAATTGTATTCAAAATTCACTTAGAAACGCTTAAAAATATGCATTACCCTCTAGTGTGATACTGCCACATTAGAACGAATATAGTTTATATTTTATTAGGAAGTTGTAATAACCAAATTCGTTATAGATTATATTATTCCTCATTAAACAATGTCTAAAAGTGCCTTTTATAAGCAGGACTTATATGGGTTACTGGCAATAAATACTCGTAGTTGTTGATTTGTGTTATTATCACATAGAATTCAACGGTTATGAAGTGGGCTTAGATGACGCAGAGTGATTGAGATCCGTATGTTACTTTTTGTAAAAACTGCAATTATTAGAATATATTTTTATATAAGCTAACTTATAACCTTTAGTTAAAAGGCATCTTGTCATTATGACTACAATTTATTTAATTTTTATTTGAACTTGCTATTATAATCATATTAACTTATATTGGCTGACGTAAAGTTTGTTGGTGTTCCTTCCAATATATTATCCACAAAATTAGGTTTCTCCAAATGTTGTTGCTTGATTTGATGTAATCGCAATGAGTTACTCTGAGTAAATGTACTGTGGCACACGCCACATTTATATGGTCTTTCACCAGTATGTGTACGTTTGTGTATATTCAAATCTTTTGATTGTTTGAATGCCTTTTCACATTGTGTGCACTTGTACGGTCGTTCGTTCGTATGCGTACGCATATGAACAGTTAATTTATTTGATTTTCTAAAAGTTTTTTCGCAAAGCGTACATTGATAAGGTTTTTCCCCAGTGTGAGTGCGACGATGTACTGTAACATCGTATAATCTTGGATAAGCCCGATCGCAAAACTCGCATTTAAATGGTTTCTCACCTGTATGACGCCTATAGTGTATATTTAAATTTCCCGTGCTATCAAACTTCAAACCACAAAGTGTACAAAGGAAACGTTTTTTGGGCTGTTTTTCTTTAGGAGTAATGTTTTTGGTTTCAGGGTTATGATTGCTGTTGACATGAGCTATTAATTTATATTTATTTGTATATGAACGTGGACACTGCTGACATGCAAACTGCTTTTCGACATTTAGTTGTTTCTGCTGTATTTGAAGTGCTTCTAAGTTTTCTGATTTATGAATACGGCGCATATGAGAATACATATTGTGACGTCGACTAAATTTCGCTTCACAATGTAAACATTGTATTTTTAACTCATCTGGAACATGATTTCGGCGCAGATGTTGACTTAATAGCCGTGAATTCTCAAATATTTTATCACATTCATTACATTTCACTTGCAACCACTCATCCTCATCCTCATTTTTGTTTTTCTTTTCATCAGCTTCTTCGATTTTGTTAGATTTTTTAAATTTTTTCTGTGATTTCTTTTTCTTTTTTACAGACTTTGTGCTCGAATTATGAGATTTATTTTGCCAATCATCATCATCTGATGCGGAAACAGAAGAAGATTTATTGCTGCTATTATTATCGGATTGTTGGAAATTATTTGCAAAGTTGTCTTTATTATCAGACATATCGGTTGTAATAGAAATATCGGGACACGTTATATCTAAAAAATCTTTGAGATATTTGCTAAAAAAGAAAATAGTATTAAATATATTAACTTATAGGTAATTTCGTTCTAAAAGTTTTTTTTATTCTAAATAATAAAAAAAGATATATCGGATGACTGTTGACTATCCACAAAGATATAAGAAAACTTAATATGTATATCGCAAATTACTAAATTAGCGTAAAATCCATTCAGAAAGTGGAAATGTTTCTGTATATATACATATAGTGTATTTTGTACTGAACTGTGAGTTCTCCCTAATTTTTACAAAAATATTATATAAATATGTTTTTTACAAATTTATTCGGAGGAAAAGTATTTAGTCTTCGTTCTAACGTGTGATAACTACTCATGCTTATAAAAATTATTACAACATAACATGAATACGAAATTAACACGATATCTTATAAAGGAACCGCTTTAAAAAATTGTTAATTTATATATTATAAGTACATGCATGTACATACATATACTTATAAGGATGTGTGTAAGGTGAGACTTGATAAGGAAATATCTTAAATAAGTATAGCTCGAATTAATTGAGCCCTGCTGGGAATATTATTAATAATGATATCAATATTAATTCACTAGGATTTGTATATAAATACGTATATTTGAAGTTTAGCTCCGTCGAAAGATTAAATTTTGCACAATATCATGGACTACCTACTCATAGCATCTATATATATAATATATATATATATATATATATATATATATATATATACATACATATATATATATATATATATATATATATATATATATATATATATATGTATATATATATATATATATATATATATATATATATATGTATATATATTATACACACAATTTTATTATATACGTTACACACATTCGTATTGACATCCTTATTTACAGCTTTGTAGAGTCTTACCCATCTTCAAGATTATCGTCACTTTTAACAAATGTAGCTAAGGCGTCTTCTTCCGGATCCTCCTCTTTGAATTTTATTCCTCTCTTTAGGAACTCTGTCTCACCCGAAATGTTACCATCACGGTTCTGATCATACATATTCTCACTCTCCGTTTTAATGTCTGGTTCAATGTCAATTTGAACTTCTTGTAAGCAATCCAATGGTTTACCAACGTCGTGCGATTGTTGTATAAACATGGAATAAAGTTTTTCATTTACCTCCTGTGCCTGTTGAACGAATGCATGAGCAGCTTTCAATTTTCGTGAGCAGCAGCCACAAATTGCTTTAGGCAATTTAGAATATTTATCATTATGTATCTGTTGCGTGGATATATGTATAGTAAATATTCAAATCCTTAAATCATTTTTTCACTTACATTAATGTTAGCCACCTCATTAAGGAGTTCAGCAAAAGTTTTTTGCTGATTATCGTCTGAAATTGTTTTTGTTAAAGATTGCACCCCTTTGCTGGACTCATTGAAACAAGTTCGACATTTATTCACTTTAGTCATTTTTATTTATTTATATTTCTGTGTTATTCGCAATATAAAATAAAACTGTCAATTTGTTTGTGCAAATTCAATTTAACAATTACAGCTGACTGAAGTGAAGAACTCAGCGTCTGTATTTAATATCGCCGTCATTATTGAGTAAAAGTAGCTCCCAAGTCACACCGTGATGTTGAAAGTGCATGAATGTAGTTCTACGGCATATTCTAATATCCTCTTGCGGAGTATATATTCTTGCATGATTGGCGAAAAATGGAAACATCATTAAGTTCGTTATGTGTTTCCTATTCCTCTTTCTTCTCCATATCTGCTGGATGTAAAATATGCTTGATATAGAGTAATACCTTTAGATTAGCGGAAATAAAACTCACACCTACGCTTACGCTATTTTATTTTGCGAACGTAAAATATAATTTTTTGCTGAAAAACACTCTCATTCACAAAGCCTGTTTTGAGGGCTCCAAATAGAAATATATTTATACTACTATGCTATTATATGGTGTGTTTGTTTGAGAAAAATTAGTAAAACATAAGCAAAAATTTGTCTCAAATAGGGCTAAATGAAAGAGAATAAAATACGTGTGAATTCGATTTGCAAATATTTGCTTCCTGATCACATCTGTTTTAGAAAAGGCCTTTCACTATGCCCCGCAACCTCACATTTCGCCCACTGTATATGTAGGAGAAAAAACTGTTCTCACCAACACAATCGTAATTGACATCACTGCTTTAGATCATCGTGTAAACCATGTGTAAAGCTCACTCACAATACCACATATCAAGGCAAGAGTGTCTGGTGGAAGGTACAATAATTCGTTCCCGACGACACGCTTTTTTGGCATTTGGTATATGCGTTCCTTTTGGAATGTAGACGTCAACATGTTCACCTGTATAAACAAAAAGTTCTCGAAATGCTTTTCTCCCAAATGTTTCCCCGGCTAAATGCACCTTGCAACTAACTTGCACATTGGGGCAATATAGCAAAACTTTTTAATATAACGTAAAACCAAGAAAGCTTCTTATAACGTTAAAGGATCACTTACTTTATTTTGATAATACATGTCATATTTACGATAATTTTTTTGTTTAGAAGTGTCAAGATAGGAAAATATTTTTAAGTCACATATAAGGGATATTTATATGCCTTGCTTACATACATACATACCAAGGCTTCCTTGATACATACGTACACATGAATTTATTTTCGTACTGATTTTTTTTTGCTATGTAAACAGTGTAGCAGAAATAAGTACAAATTATTCATGCATTCATACAAGCCAAGCCTATTTTGTTTGTAGCTCAATCCTGCGATATCGGTTAAACGGACCATCATACTGTAATTGAACTTATCTCTTGATCACAGAAAGCCTGTGCTCTTGATGGTTCGAAATTGATACTCAGAAACCACATATCAAATATTAGATCCATTCATCCTTACAACGGAAATACTTACAGTAATTTTTGTGTTCTTAAGCTCACAGAACCGTTTAAAATCGAATTACAGAACTTACGGCAACTTTTCATCCCTTCTCTCTTTTTCTACTAGTTTCTTAACTCCTTGGCTAATTTTTTATTTCAATTTGTTCTCTGTTTCAATCAATTTTTTTTTTCCATTTTGTATTTAATTGCTCTTACAACTTGTACACCCTGCGTTATGGCTACAAACATATTTACAGCCAATAATATATAATTTTTTGGTATAATAACCATAGAATATCGCGACCATATAAGGCCAGTTACGGCCAAAGTTGAAGCTTGATTAATAGACAATCTTTCGGGAGGACGCTTTAAGTCTCCGATTCCAGCAATAACGAGTCCCTTAGACAGTTTAATAATTAATTACTATATGAATTAAAATTAGTATGGGTGTTATTATTTACCCATTTCAATACTGGTGCCCAAAAGAAGACAGTTTTAGGTCCTGCTGGGCTCATCCACAAGGGTCTCACTTTTTTTGGCACAATTTTGTCAACTCTATTGACAACTGCTTCATATGCAGATGATAGAATCCGAACCATTCTTTCTAACAGCTCCTTACAACTAAGAGTTGAGAGTATATTCTTGGAGGCAATTCTTCAATTACCATATACGAAGCAGTGAAATGTGATTCGGTTTTGTTCTATAAAAAAATTGGATAAAGGTTGATTTCTTTGAATTGGACACGAGCGCCCGATATATATTTGGATGGCAACAGAATATTAGCGGTTAATTTGTGACGAAATTCAATAATTTCCTGCCAACCATAAATCTTTAAATTATTTGTTGAAGAGTAATCATATTCTGTTTTCCTGAATAGTTTAAATTTCTTATATTAGTTTGTTTTGCTTCTTAGGGATTTGTTAAAACACACTTCAAATAGTTTCAAGTTTTATTGATCGATATGAAAATTAAAAAAAAAGCTGAGAATAAAAAAATAATACATATGTGTATCTTTAGTTGACGGCTGCAAACTTCGCAGGAATTCGGTTGCCAATCACTAAAATTTAACTTGGAAACTCACCATTAAAAAAAAACTTAATACATAGATTTTCGTTGTTTTTTTTTTTGAATTTCTTTTATTATATGGATTTTTTATTTAAATTTATATTTGCGATTTAAAAGATGCTTGTTTACTTAAAAACGTTTTAATATTCTTAAAACATGTTGGCGTTTTCAAATACTTGTAATTTTTTTGTATTTATTGCTGAATGTCGATCTTGATGATTTATGAAATTGAAATTTATTTCGATTTTGAATTAAACTTATATTTTTGAAAATGAAAAGTTGACTACAAAGCCGGAAACATCTTTTTTAAAACAAATATAAGCATTTGCTTTCGCAAGGAATAATAAAATTATTTTGTAATAAATAACATATTTTTGAAGTCTTTCAAATATATGTAAATAAAAACAAACAGCTAAGTTAAAAACAATTTTATCGATATTATTTTTTTTAAATATACATATGTTTCTTAGTTCCAAAAAATTTAAATAAATTTTTTTTAAATAAATTTCTAGATTATGTAATTTTTCTTATTTTGTGTAAAACAGAAAAAACAAAATGTATAGTAGAAAAGGAAAATTATTTCATATGGAGGAAGTCTAGGGATAGTTTCTCGTTTGTTTTTTTTCTACTTTCCCATATGTTCAAAACTCAAAAATTCAATGTTTGGTTTTATATATATATAATTATATATAGATTTTTTTTTGTTATATAAAGTATTAAATTACAATAATTAAATTATCATGGACTCATTAAGCTGATGCTGTATTCTTTTGTTATTTGAAAATCCGTTCCTGCTGCCTTTATAATTCTAAATTAAATATTTATATATAAAAAGATTTCGGTCGTTTGCAAATTAACAAGACAACATTCAAATCATGGTCACATTGAAAAATAAGAGAAATTTTGTTAAAAATTATATGAGTTCGGTGATCTACTCTCCGCATTTGGATCAAATTGATATTGAGTGCCATCAGAATTTGGAACCATTGATGCTTGTTCGGGCTGAAAATGCAAAACAATAATTTATTATTTTTGATATTCAATATCAAATAATTAGTGAATGAATATATAAGACTTACATCATCGGAGAAGTGTTGTTCAATAATTTCATAGGCCAGTTTATAAATTTCTACGTTTTCGTGATTTTGCAATTTTTCAATCTTTTCGAGACCATCGCATTCTTCAATTAAATTGGCAACATCTTGAACATGGCTCTCGGCCATTTTGAGCATATTATTAAGACCATCTAAGACCACCTGATAAATAAAAACGGAATATATTTATGTCGGTTAAATAAAACTTAAGTACTACGATTTTTATATTTATTTGTTATATATATCATTACAAATTAAGATTTTTCCTACGTATATAAATCTCTAATTTTATGAAACTTTTGAAAAATATCATCTGTACCATAGATAATCATATAATGTAATAGTTTCGTCTAGATTTGAATTTTATTTATTTGCACTTTAAATTTTAAAGCAATACAAAGCCATGAAGACCGTAAAACCTATTATAAAGCTTAAATAGTTGTAAAGGTAAGTTCATACTTATCATATATTTGCACTAATGAAAAATATTTTGATTCAGATATGTGTTTAGTAAGTGAAACAGTTTCACACATAACTAGTAGCCAGTGTCATAAAACAAAATATTATTGGAAACTATTTAACTAAATGAACACTTGTCTGAATTAATAAGATTAATTGGTATTTGGTCACCACGCTTGTTTGGGCAAATGTTTCAGAAGTGTGAACGTACAATACGTGTGAATTTATGTACAATATCAAAACTAGTATAGAATATCATAATCATTTAAAGGCTCCTCAGCAATAATCCGCTTTATTCTGCAACTGTTTGTCAACGACACGACAAGTTAATAAAAAAAAATAGAGCACTTATTCACAAATATTTCCGTGTATGGTTTTTTGGGTTACAATGCTGTATATAATATAAAATTTTTGGATGAGTTATTGTTTAACAATTTTAAGCGTTACAGATCAAATCACACAATTTTTAATCAGTGCCTCCCATTAAATTATTTTGTACTCCAATTTTCATGAGGGATACACTACTTCCTCGCTCTTAATTGATTTCCATTTACCTTAAGAAGAATTGAAGATAAGAACTATGTTGATTTCTTGCTATATTTCGACTTGTCTGAGAAGTTTGATGTTAGTCTTGTAATCTTAATTCGTAAACTTTGCGTCTTCTCTGTCTTGTACTGTGTTTTGTTATCTGTATGGTCACTTTCCAACATATTCATTTTGATAATCTTGATTCGAATTGTTGTTTACGCCGTACATGGATGAATTGTTTTTTATTGGTCTGCATTGTTTTGGTTGTTTTCGTAAAATTTCGTATTATGTACTTTATATTAGAATGCACAAGCGCTAGCTTTGTTTTTCTTGGGATATATACTGTTCTACTTATGTACATTCTACACTACGAGAATATAACTTTCATAGCCTGCTACTCTTTATGTGATTTTTAGAAACCATTTGTAAATTGTCAAATGATTTATAAAAATATTTCATTAAAAATAATATTTTGAAGCAGCAATAAAATGCCGATAGAAACTGCTTACCCACCCAACAAATAAATTTCAATTATTTATTTGTTAAATGTTTATTTCTTTTCTAACGTATAATGTTTCATTTTGTTACTTTTTAAGTAAGAACTTAATTTACCATTCTGTACGAAAATAAACTATTTCTACTACATCGCTTAATCCCTTATTTTTGGCATAGAAGCGGAAAGAATGTTACATTTTTTCTAGATACCTTAACAGAATAAATTATTTTATTTCTTATTGAGTCCATGTTATTTTCTTGTACGCATAGAATAAAAAAAGTAAGTTTGGTATTAGGTAAAAACTACTAACAGTGAAATATGACCGAAGCCGAACGTTCCGTCAGTCGCTATAGTTACCTTTTCGTATTAGGGATATGAGGTATGTTCTGTTTGCAATGCTATTATCAAATACATATGTATGTACCTACAACATTCTTCAAGACAGAATAATACGTTCCGTATAAACAATAAAGTTAATTTTCCTAATAATTCTATATTTAACTCATGATCATGATCTGGAATATTTTCATATTCAAAAACCGCCAAGGTAAATTACAACATCATTCTAATATTTGATATGTGAATGCCGGACTGTTTGTAATATGGCTATTAGACAGGCATACGTACATGTCGGCCGGTTTTCAAAAATTTTTGATTTTCTGATGTCTGTGGCGTACAAACATACTTATCTAATAACATGTCCGCACCACTTCACGTAAAAATTCAGTTCACTTGTTGCCGTTGCCGTTGCTGTGCAACTGAAATGTCTTTCAGTAACGTTAGTTTTTGTGAAGAATTTATTGAATTATATAAAAGCCTGTCGCAATTGTGGGGAAAAAATCAGATTTATACCATATTAAGCAATTAAAAATTATTGGGTACAATAAATTAAATTTTATTGTCGTTTTCCTCCTCTTGTAATTATATATCATTGATAACTATAACCCCTACAACCTTCCGCTTCATTGCCATGCTTTCGTTTCAAAAATTTCTGAGTACTGAACAACAGTGTGGCCACTTTGGAACTTTTGCGGCTAGATGTAGCATTTTTATTTCAATTTATATATTCCATTTTGCAGTTAGCATTTTTCAAATATATATTTAGCATTTTTAGTATTCTTTATTTTATTCAAAAGATTTATTTATTCAAAGTAGTAATTAATCTTAATTTCAAAATCTGCAGAAGAAATTACAGCTTTGGATATGAATATAAGAATACACTAAATGAAAATCCCTTCCCTACTTTTGCAATGAAGTTCCTGGTTTTTTCATTTAGCAGCGCGTTTTTAGTGGCATGAATCTCATAAAAACAAAAATTCGAAATAGAATGAAATAATATGAATTCACTACTTTATATTAGGCAAATTTTAAAATAACGAATGATCTCATTCAAAAATGTGATAAGAATATATATTATAATAATAAACCGAACGAATCTGAAGAACATTTATTGGATGACGTATTTAATTTACAATTTTAAAAATGTTATATAAATTGTATTGAAATACTAATTAATAGCAATTTATGGTTGAAGTTACTTTGATTTTTTATTAACATTATAATATTTTAATGTGATATTGAATTTAATGATACCTTTTCTTAAAAATAAAAAATATTTTTTTTATATGAATGTACATAAATATGTACATATACTTCAATATATATTCTGTTACTATTTAATCAGTTTGTTCCATTGTAATGATATGCAATGTGTTTATAGGGAAGCATTATGAAATATAAACCATTTATAAAGATATATGAACTGATTAACTAAAGTAACAAAAGTCAATACAATTAAAATTTTACCATTATTTTTTTTTGGCAGTTTAAGATGCCGACATGCATGCTTATCTAATAGCCCTATAAGTTTCGATATGTATATCCACTGCGAGAAAACCGCTTAAAGGATATATTTTTAAAACATGTTAGATGGAGGATCTACTAGACATATTAAAATAAAAAAGATGTTGCAACTTTTCCTATCTTCGGCACATCGTTTACTCTTGGAAAAAATATAAAATAAAACATTTTCTGAATTTTAGGGAAACGAAATAGCAGGTAGAAGCTAGTTAATAACTGTTTATCAACTTTCATTATACAAAACAAGAGATTTAATTTCTTCGGCAACTGATGATATATTCTTGAAAAAATAAATTGTCAGCGGAACTCAATTGTTTCAACAAGTACTTGGGAAGTCTACTTCTAGTATTGGCTGATAGTGACGTTGGCATATATATCAAGTGGGATTATAAGCACCAAAAAATATATAAGAATGAATGTAGTTGCCCATAATTCTACTTTACTTAAATGTTCTGAAATATTCTAACAAATTTTGTTACAAATCAATTAGAAC
The DNA here is from genome assembly GCA_963675445.1 of Linnaemya vulpina. Taxonomy (NCBI): domain Eukaryota; kingdom Metazoa; phylum Arthropoda; class Insecta; order Diptera; family Tachinidae; genus Linnaemya; species Linnaemya vulpina. The sequence continues at coordinate 97,905,267 of OY776277.1, forward strand.
AAACAATATCCTAGTTGTAATGTAATTATTTTTACGAACATTTTATATTGCTATGTTCAATTGAATTAATAATATTCATAGGCTAATTGTTCGAAATTAATTAAAATCTCAGAGAGACATGATGATAAATATTCCAAGGCACATAGGAAAGTCAACATCAGTTTTATTCAACTTACACAGCAGAGCAGAACAGCTGTTTTCGAAACTCGCAACACTTTCATCTTCAGTGCTCATGTGTATATTGTGTTTATCGCCACTGTTTAGGTGGCTTAGTTAAATGTGATAACAGTTCCTGTTTATACAAACTTTATTGTGAAAAAGAATCCGAGAACTGTATCAACCTGATGTTAACACGTTTTTGTTTTAATACCCCTGTTACCGTTTAATTATTTTCTTCATATCAACCTAGTTGGTTTCAGATTAGAACAAAAAAAGTCTATTGCAAAATGAGAAAGTGACTCAGCTCAGACAAAAAAGAACACAAACTCGCCAATTTGATATATGTATAACTAAACAAATATATATTATAAATAAAATTTTACTTACATTTATTACTTGAGTATCCTGGCATGATAGTAAATCACAGAATGGAGGTATGACACCTTCTTTAATAAGTGTAAAGACCTGGTCACGGTTGCCACTAATTGTCAAATTGCTGATGGCCCATGCGGCTTCTTTTTGCGTCTGAAATTCTCCATTGCGTAGATTCTCGATTATCTTGGGCAATAACCCACAATTAATAACAGCCTGTACTTGCGACTGATTACCCGCAGTTATGTTGGATAAGAACCAGACGGCTTCTTTGCGTATTTTCTCCTTTTGGTGTGACAGCAAAGCTGGGAAAAACGCTAAAGCGTCGTAGTTAAGCACCACTTGCGTTTGTTCATCAGATCCAGTAACAATGTTGCCAACCGCACGCAAGGCGGCTGTCTGTACTTTAACCTCCGCATGGCCCAAAAGCGGTATTAACTTTGGCACTACACCGCTTTCGATAACCATTTGAATTTGGTCGTTGCCTCCATCAGTCAAATAACTAATAGCCCAGACTGTATCGACTAGGATGTTGGTGTCGGTATGATGAATCAATATATTTAAAGCGGGCAAAATTTCGTGAATAGTTGCAGCCGGTGGTGGTGGCTCCTTATTACGACACAAATTTACAATTACCCAAGTGACATTGCGTAAAAATGAAATTGGTATGTCAGGTTTTATGAATGACAAAAGTGGTTGAACTACGCCATGTTTAATTACAAAATCACGTAGCTGTGGACCATCGCCAATAATGTTTCCCAAGGCCCAGACGGCTTGTTCGCATACGTTAGGAGCGGGTGAGGAAAGCAATTGTAAAAATAAGGGTACTGCACCGGCGGCTACAACCTGATTAGTTTGTTCTGATGTGCCAGAAGCAATATTAGTTAAAGCCCAGGCAGCTTCAAACTGTAACATTGTCTGATTGTGCTGCTTTAAGCATTCAACCAAAATCGGTAAAATGTCACTCTTAATCAAATCGTTGATAGGTGGATTCTTATCTGACGACAATAGCTTGCGTGCAGCTTGTACGGCTGCCAATTGTTGTTCCGGTTTAGATGAATCTGCAGCTGCTTCAGCCAACTTTTTTAAATTTATTTGATTTGGTAGCTGATCGTCCTCATCGGTATTAGAGTCCATATTGGGAACATTTCGTCGTTTTAGGATGGTCTCTTCGCGTTTATTTTTGCGTAATTCCACAGTGACTTCATTGCGTCTACGACGCATTTCCTAAAAACGAACAGTTGTAGTACGTTAATACATGTAAATATACTCGTACATTTATGCATATTTTTTAAATTGAGAAATATAATATATGCTTGCCACTATAATGTTACCGTTAAATATATTGATATATCGATAACAGTTTTTATTTAGATCTTCTATACAGGGTTGCATTTACTGTGCACAAATTGTAAACAAAAGAAAATTCACAATTATTTCTTTATAGGAATACACGTGTGTGTACGTATGTTGTATATAGAAAATAATTTCTCAATGTGTTTTCCTGAGAGTTTACGAAGCGAACATATAAAGAAAAATAAAATAATCTTCATCGTAATAAATAAACCACGAGGAAACTGACAACGAGCATGTATTGTACTTATTAGGTATATTAAAATGAATTAAGAGATATTATTAAGTTGTCTGAATAAATTTGAAGAAAAATCAATATAAAAGAGAAGTAGGCTAATTGTAGATAATAATTGAAATGGAGGTTAACTAATTTTTCGTTTGCGTTTGCCAATTCCGTTTTGATTTCTTCACACTCAACACCACCACTACAACAAAAACATGTGCCTTTTCAAGGAAAATTATAAAATTTTATACATATGTATGCATGTATATACTCATTTAATTTATAATTCTTTCTGTGGGTGTGGTTTTTTTCTTGTTGGTTTATATCGAAAAACCCATTAATTAGGAAGAAACTTACCTCCTGATCCTTGCCTTTGTTTTTAAAATTTTGCAAGCGATTCACATTTGGCTCGAGAGACGTCATTTTCTTCTTTCTGTGCCGTCTAATAGATAAATGTGTTATATATCAACCAATTTATTTGATTTTTATAACCTATCGATAGATAAGTATTAAAATATATTTTTCAGGAATATATTTCTCGCAAATTTTTGTCTTTTCTATTCTTGTATAAAAAAGTCACTGATGATTAAATGGAATCCGTAGAAAAAACGACAGCAACCGCGACGAACAATTACGACGAATGAACAAAACGAATGTAAAAACAAAAAAGAATTGAAAAATCACAAAAAAAAATCAAGTGTATCAGACACAACACAACCACATGTATCCAATGTGTTCATATATGCAATAAGGAGCAGCAGACGTCGGAGGCGTTGGCGTCAACCGAAGCAGCAAACGAACCAATAAATAAAAAGTTAAAATGAAATATATTTATTTTTAATACACATAATTTTTGTCATTGTTTTCTTAACTATAATTATCTCTGACGACAAAAAAAACGTCAGCGAAACTTACATTTTTTCTTCTAACGCTACTACTGGCAAACTTTCTGGAATATTTCGATCGCTTACACTTTGTATGTACATATGTATACATACATATATATTATTGTGTTTGAAAACTAGATTTGCACATGAACCCAATTATGTTCGAAAATTTTACATACTCTTGCATTCAAATTTTCAGGCTCTATTTTCTTTTCAAATAAATTCCTTTTGAATTATATTATTTTTAAAATAAAAATCTTGATTGTTTTGTACAATTTAAGATTTTCCGACTATTGGATAGTGTTGTAAATGAATCAAGTATGTACTACCCACTTTACCTATAGTCGGAAGATACCAATGGTGCTGCCAAGAGTATTGAACTCAAAAATGTTTATACAAATGGTAAATCAATTTTGCGAGGTACACATCTGGTAGCACCAGTTGTTGAACTGTATGTACCAGCTTTTCGTAGTTCCTGGAATGCGTTCGGCCACCACAGCCCAAACACATCCAAACCACAGGTCTTATGGATAGACAAATATAGAAGAATAACGACATATTCACTAGTTTTCAATAAATATTTGCCGACATCTACAAGTAAGACAAGTGGTAATTATTTTCATAAGAGCCCATCTCTAGTGAGCGAACAAAAAATAGCTCCCTCTGAGTTATCAGTTTTAGGAACTATCCGTTTAAACAATTTTATTGATAGCCAACGATTTTCAGGCATTGACGTACGCAAAATGAATTCCCAATTATTTAAAATAAACCAAAGTCGAACAGAAATATCCATATATATTAATAATCTGTTATTTAGTTATCAATCATATTATGAAGTTACATCTGCCCGATTTTCATATATATGTTGGTAATCGTTTTTGACCTGCAGGGATTTTATTCATTAAACACCAAAAACTACACACAAATTGGAAAAGTAATTGTTTGTAAAACATACTTAATACAAAATATATATTAGGTTTTAGATAGATTATAAACCATCTGATGAATCTATATATATATATATATATATATATATATATATATATATATTCATTTATACTGACCTACTAAATTCTTTGAATTATCTTGGTTTAAGAGTTAAAACGATTCATATATGTCCATGTCTAACAATTTCAAAAATATTTAATTTAACTGAGTTTTAAAGCGTCCTACTCTATTAGAAGTGATGTCAAGTTGTTATCAAAACTGCCGTATCCAACCAATTACACATGTAAGTACCTGACGGCTCTGTTTTTTTACGAATAAGAACTGTGTGAGTAAGAGAGACAACAATGTACCTATTTATTATTGACTTGACAGTAAAAAGAACTAGGCAGCATCTTATTAGCCAAATACATGCAAGCACAACGAACGAATATTTCGTTTTCTGTGTAATTGTATTCGTGCTATGAGCCAAAAAAATTTGCGGAAGGTTTTCTATGTGTTTTAAATTTCATTTGAAAGAAATTGTACGCAAATTTTAACTTATTAATAACAGAAAAGGGCTTTCAGAAAGGAAGACCTTTTCCCTCAAAGGATAATATATTCTATGGATACGTTAAAAGTAATGAAAAACACAACAGTGCGAGTTTGCTAAGAGGAAAAAGCAGAAGTAATTTTTTCTCTTCTACCATCAGTAGTCTTTCAATAAGTTCGGGTGAAATTTCATTGAACTGCTTTGAAATTGAAAAAACAAAGGCAAATTACAGTCTATAGACGTTGAGACGAAAAAGAAAATATACACAACTACAATTAAATAAATATAAAACTAACGAATAAGACGTCGTGAAGAAGAAGCAGAACAAAAAAAGTCCAAAAGCAAGCAAACAACAAAAAAATAAAAAATTTTGGTTAAATAAAATTTAACCAAAGTATTAAATTGTTATTTAAAGCAATTGAAAATTGTAAAAGTTTGTGAAAGAATTAAAGTTGGTGGCTTTTGAAAAATTAGGAAAAGTTTATAAAGAAAAAGTTTTGAAGTTGTGGTAGTGTGTTTGTGTCGAACAGAAAAGAGGAAGAATTATACGTATGTGTTTGTGTTGCAATCAATTGGACAAGCAACATTAACTTACTGAAAAAAGTATAAAAATCAACAGAATCAGAGAACATTTGAACCAACCCGATCTGCCAGTGGCTATTCCAACTCAGGTTCCACAAGTGGGAAAATACCTCAATATAAATTGGGCCATTCGTAATTTTGCGAATATACACTAATTTTAATTGACGTTGGGGAAAAAACGTGCAAATTTATTGTAATTTTTATAAAACTTTTGGTGGAATTCAGGTGTATTGTTTCACAGACGCCGTTTTTGTGCCATTTTGCTACTTCGTGATAAATATCTAGCCTGCGCCTGCTCTCAAAAAATTCCTATATATCGCAGACAAGAACAACAGAAAAACAATCACTTTGCCAATTTGTGCGCGTTTTGTTATCTCGTAAACAAATATCTACAAAATATAAGTAACAAAAACATCAAGCAACATATTTTGTTGTGTTTGGCAAATCAGCCAACAATATATTTAAAGCTTGATCGTGAAAATACTCCGGAATATTGATCCCACAGCGAAGAAGATATTGGTGACAATTATATACCTCTCTGCCTTTGTTGTGCTAATCTTTGTTATTGGCAAATATTGTGCAGTTGGACTTATAACGTTCACAACGTTCCTTTCTTTGCCGCTTTGGAATGTTAGATGCGGTGAACAGTTCTTATGGTCGTAGTAGTAGAAGCAGCAAAAGCTCGAGTATTACAAGTCGTTTGAAAACAAATAAAGCAACAACACATACGGAACAAGGATTCACAACAGATTATATAGGTAAGCTTTTAATGCATATATGATTATGATTCATTGTGACGGAAGGGCTCTGTCTTGGTTGAGGATAATCTGTTGGTTTTATATCATTGAAAATAGTACACAATTTTGAAGAGTTCTATAAAATCTCGAAAGAATTTTAAACTAGCGTAACGAATAATTTCTGAACTTTGTCATAATCCATTTCATTTTAGGAATACCGATGAAAAAAAAACTATCATATATGCCAAATAAAAATATTGTGTTACGTTTATGTACATATCGAAATTCTGAATGGTTTATTCTTACCAGGTGGAATTCCTTTCGGCATGTCGCGTTCCAACTTAATATTAATACAAAGAACCATCCATTTATTTGTATGCATATATGTATATGTGTTTTTATTTTCACAACTTTTGTATCCATATGTGTATATATATATATATATATATATATATATATATATGTATATATATATATATATATATATATATATATATATATATATATACATACATATATAACAATCAAAATTTGTAAATAATATTCAATAATATTTATAAACAATACATTGTGAAAGTACAATGGTAATGTGATAGCTTATTCTCGATTCTGTAAGCGCGTAAAACTGATTCGATATTGAGGATAGTTTTCGAAAGCGCAAATGGTGCTACATATTTAATAAATACATACTTTCCACGCACAGCTATAATAGATGTTTAAAAAAGAAACTTCTTATTCATAAATAAGAAATTATATTAAACGTAACATTATTGTAATGCTGGTTATATCAATAATTGATTCCCAGTTTATTAGAAAAGGAGGATGTTACCCTTTATTCTCTAACTATTTGACAGAGTCAGGTCAATAAAATACCAAAAAATAGAACTCTTCTTACTCCTTTTCTTATTAAATAAGTCGCAGGCTTTCGCTAGTTAATTATTGCCCACAAGCATTAAGTAACTATTCTACTTTTGATATTGAAGGGCTGTTGACTTTTTCAGATTCTATTCTATATTACGTATGGCATCTATTCAATGGTATCATTATTAATTATTGCAACTATATATTATTAGTTATCAATGTTGCCTACATTATAACTTTTCTATTTTATATTTATAAATATAAATATATCCCATTGAATGTAATAATTGTCACCAATTAATGGATGTTCAACACATATTGATTGAATGCCCAATATCCAAAATATCTAATAGAAATAATTCAATTCTTGATTGTTCAAAATCAAATCAATTGCCTAAAATTAAACTATCGTTTTATAAACATAACATCTATGATATATAGATTTTTTTTCATAATATTACTATATACAGTTATGGACGTATAAATGGCACAAAATTAAATTTGCAATAATTCAAGTTTTTCTAAATAAAATTAGTTAAAAATGCTAGTCTTATCTCTTGTGGTTGTTGTTAAAAGAATTTGTGTCTCAATTGCTCTCAAATCACCTGATATATTTTTGTTAATTATTTACCGTTACCATTTTTGCTTAAACAATACTGGTTTTAAGTGGACATATAAATGGCACAATAAACTTAAAATATCCAGTTCTCTCGTAGATTCAATTCGAACCACTAGATTTTTTGCATAGTTAAAAGAAAATAATAAATAAATAAGAAATAGTGAGAAATTATTGAAAATGGGTGCAGGTAAACATACCACAATTGAGGAAAGGCGGATCATATGGAAAATGCATGGAGATGGGAAAAAAGTGGCGGAAATCGCTGAAGTAATGCAAATTTCTCGAAAAAAAAGTGTACAATGCAATTAAGTCATGTGTTGAGAATCTCGATATATTGGTTAAAGGTAAAAGTCGGAAACCAAGGCCTCGAAAAACAGATGTGCGTACAGATGCAGCTATAGTAAGAATGGCGAAAGTTGATCCATTCAAGTCATCACGGCAGATAGCATCTGATATAAATGAATCATTGAACTTGGAAATATCTAGCAGGCTTGTCAGGAGAAGATTAAACGAGGCAAATTTGTTTGGACGCATCTCTAGAAAAAAACCATTACTATCAAAAAAGAATATTTCAAAACGATTAACCTTCGCCAGAACCCATAAAGAAAAACCCATAAATTTTTGGAAAAACGTGCTATGGAGTGACGAAACAAAAATTAATAGGATGGGACCAGATGGCAAGACGTTTGCACATCGTCCAAAAGGCCAAGAGTTCAATCCTCGGTTCACCCAGAAGACAGTAAAGCACGGTGGGGGCAATATTATGGTTTGGGGTGCATTTTCTTGGCATGGAGTAGGTCCGCTTATTAAAATAAATGAAAAAATGGACAAGTTTCAATATTTAAACATTTTGAAAAACCATATAGAGCCATATGCCTTCAATTCCATGCCAATTAAGTGGAAATTCATGCAGGACAATGATCCCAAACACTCCTCCAAAGTAGTAAAAAAGTGGTTTTGTGAGGAGAAGATTGATGTTTTGGATTGGCCAGCCCAGAGCCCTGACTTAAATCCCATAGAGAACCTATGGCACGAAGTCAAGGTCACAATAGCGAAAAAAAATTATAAAAATATGGACGAACTGTGGATGGCAGCGCAGGAAGCTTGGTATGCCATACCCAAATCAAAATGCGAAAAACTCGTGGAAAGTATGGGTAGAAGGTGCGAAGCTGTCATCAGAAACAAAGGCTTCAGCACTAAATATTAACGATAAAATGTTACTATATACCAAAACATTGAGAAATATAATATTTAAATAATTTATTTATATATTTTTAAGATTGTGCCATTTATGTGTCTAACTCATTTCAGTGGTCTTAACACTTAATGAATATTTTTTGTTTTTATCGTAAGGAATTTCAGATTATGTTGTTGTAATATGAGATATTAATAATAAACCTTTATAAAATGCCAAACGTTTTTTGTTTATTAATAGTATTTACGACATTGTAGCATACGAAAGAACTAAGGGTAAAATGTGCCATTTATACGTCCATAGCTGTATATATATATATATATATATATATATATATATATATATATATATTCTGTTCTCGCTGGAAACTTTGGTGTCGAGAAATGCTTAAGTAAAAATTGGTTCCTCTCATTCTCATAATTACTCTATTTTAAATTATTGAATGGGTTACGAGTAGATTATTTCAATTAACAAAAGGAAACAAGTTACTATGAAAAAAACCTGTCTGTAATAAAAAAGATGCATAGAAAAGCATGTACTGAAGAAAATTGGGGTAACAAATATTTTGGGAATCGGTATCACATTTAACTCCTGTGGAAAGCATCCGCAGAAAAAAGCGTATATTACAATCTTATTGCTTGATCTTATTTTTGATATATAATTTATGTGTGCTAAAAATATAGAACATGTAATCTTGGTGTGGGTCATTCCACCACTCTAAACCTCTCCTATTTCCTTGTTAGACGGCAAAACATTTGCTCTTTTGCAAGAGCCTTTGCAAAACACACTGGTGTTTATTATATAAATTACCAATAGATACCCGAGTATGTATATATGCATATGTATTTATGGATATGCATATGGTGGTTATACACATGCATGCATAGATATGCATGAAGTTATTTACCAAGTTCTTTTCGTATTTTTTTATTATGTTTTTCCTCATACTCTTTATTTCTTTCAACATCAATTTTACTTTTTATCTGTAGGGATACTATGTGCATGTGTTTCACTAAAGCCTGACAATACGCACGATGGGAATATAATACATATGCATGCACTATACAGGAGATCGATTGTCTTAATAGTCAAGGCTTAAATTTTTATTAGTTTGTATAGATAGCGGTGTTCGTATAGCTATTTTTGGGGTAATAATGCATGAATAAGGGTCAGTAATCATAAGCATTATTTTTAACAGCACGCTTACTTGTGTGTTAAAAACGACAGGTATATGTAAATAATTGTTCTCTTATGAGAACGTATACCGGCTATCAAAAGTCGATACACAACAATTATTATAATCTTTACTGGTTATTTTTGTAAATAAAATAATTATTTTAGTTCGAGACATTATTATTTGGAATACAAACAATAGTTTGAAATTTTTCTTATTATTGTTTCAATATAAATTTTCAAATTAAAATTTTTATATTAAATCCAAAAATAGGTACACTAACCAAAAAAAAAAGCATTTTTAAAGCAAGAATTTCACGGTGCATTTTTAAGTCATCATTAAAATTAATCATTAAAATTTTTCTTCTAATGTTAACATGAAACGTTGTTATTTACATATATACAAACTTTAGAAACAGTAACATATTCGTGTTATAATGAAAAAAGTTATTTTTGACATTGTTAAAACATCACATATTGAAAATAAATAAATGAGAATTGTTTCTCGAATTGAAAGCTAAATTATAACATTTTTAATATAAAAACGAACAATTGTAAAGTTTACTATTAAAAAGTGTATTATTAATGTAAAACATATCATTCTCAATATAAGAATTTTTCGTGAGAAATTCCGAACAATTAATTTTTAATATTAAAACTTAAAAAACTTATTTGAGTTTGTTCAACTTTAACTAAAAATAAGAACGAAAATTTCTCAATAATTATAAAATAAACTTATTACCATGTGAAGTTTCAGACGAACGAAAATTGTCATAATTTAATGTTAATTTCGATATCAAAAACATGGCGACATGAACTAAGTCCCCAATGAACTAAGTCCCCAAAGCAGAAATGAACTAACTCACCAATTTTTTATATTGATGAAACAACAACGACTTTTGGGGATTTATTTCATTTTTTTGGGGACTTATTTCATCAAACTTTGGGGAGTTAATTCATTTTGAATAAAGTCCCGAAATCAAAAATGAACTAACTCCCAAAAGCAGAAATGAACTAACTCTATATATATATATATATATATATATATATATAAAACTATACCTATACTTTCAAAAAACTTAAAGTAAAGTGAACTACAGCAACAGTTTTATTTTATTAAATGGGAAGTGTAAAAATTTTACGGTTGAAATTACTAAAAGTTTGTATTAAATCATGGACATATTGGACATACTAATTTGCAAAAATATACTTTGCGTATTAAAATGATGTAAATCGAAGCATGTCTGTAACTGTATATTTTTTTATTATTGTAAAAACTGTCATTCGAGCGAAATTTTAATTTTTTACAATAGTTAAAAAATAATATACATATGTATGTATATGTTAAATAAGTCCCCAAAAATCGTTGCTGCTTTTGAATAAGAATTTATAATACTGGGAAGTTAGTTCATTTCACTTTGGGGCATTAATTCATTTTTTTTGGAGAACTTATTTCACCCAAATTTGGGAAGTTAGTTCATTTCTGCTTTAGGGACTTAGTTCATGTCGCCCAAAAATATTACTGCAACAGCATTTAGTTACGTATTATTAATATGTTTCATAATATAATTCCAGTCTTTCATTTTCCACCGGTAAATCTTAGCGAATACATGAATATATATTTTATATATGAAATGCCTTGCGAGTAAAACATAATGTTGATATAAAAAACGTATACTATTATTCGAACTTATAGGATTGTATACATACACTAGAATTATTATTCATAACCAAAGTAAAAATTATTATTTTTTTTTGTAATACATTGTATTAAAAACGGGTCAGCACTGATTTCAAGTATGCTACACCATCTCATCAGCGTTCTTTGTTATTAACAAATTAATGATTAACTTTCCATCGTGGTGCTAGTTGATATAAAATGTTAAAATTAAAATATATTTATATAAGTTCTTTTTTAGGAACTGTCGTTTTTACACTTTTTAATTTAAATGTAATCTTGCTCTTTTTCCCCACAATTTTATACAAAAACTCCAAGTGATCGATTGAAAGATTTTAGCTAGTTTCTATGTGCATTTCACTGGGGCTAATGCTGATATTCCAGGAATATTTTCCTATTCTTTCATAGAATTACTGAAGATATTTTTCAAACTTCTACTTAAATAAGTTAACTAAAAGGAAACATTTTCCCATTCTTTCGTACAATTACTGAAGATATTTTTCAAACTTCCACTTAAATAAGTTAAGTAAAAGGAAACATTTTCTCATTCTTTCGTACAGTTACTGAAGATATTTTTCAAACTTCCACTTAAATAAGTTAAGTAAAAAGGAATATTTATTTCTTATATGATAAAACGCTTTAAATTTTGTTGTATAATGCGGGGGTATTATAGCAAACATTGAGAATTTTCGAAAATTTATTATGTGTGTGAAGATAAATATACCGATTTAAATATGTTTGACGTAAGAGCTTACGTCGTGGCATATTTAACTCAAAGTTAAATATGTTTTTAAGTGCCATCACTGACATATTTACCTATACGACATATGTTTTTTAGATAATATTTTATTAACGAGCCTACGCTACCTGAAAATACAAGTACTTTTTCTAAATCGTATTTGTGAAATTTTTTATAAAACTATCAAAATTGACTTAAGTGATTTTTTCGCTCACCTTGCATAGATTTTGCCCATTTTTGGCCGAATCCTTCATTGTCACTCATATTAAACTTATTTCGTCTTTAGCTATGGACATACGCTACCCGAAAATACAAGTGCTTTGTCTCAATTGTATTTGTGAAATTTTTTTATAAAACTATCAAAATTGACTTAAGTGATTTTTTTGCTCATCTTGGATACATTTTGGCCATTTTTGGCCAAATCCTTCCTTGTCACTCATATTAACTTATTTCGTGTTTACCTATGAACATACGCTACCCTAAAATACAAGTGCTATGTCTCAACTGTATTTGTGAAATTTTTTATAAAACTATCAAAATTGACTTAAGTGAGTATACAATAATCAAATTGAAAGCCTTACGTATCTTCATACACACCCGAAGGCGTATTCACCTTCAAAATTTGACTGTTGTAATATATTGAAATCCAAAAGCTGAATAGTCTGACCAAAAAAAGAAAAAATTGCAATGCAATAAGTACAAGTATTCAATACCGTCCCTGCTACAAACGAACACTGTGAAGTCAAAATACAAATCATGATTGTCGCGATTATTTACACGTTTCCCTTTAATCTACTGAAGTGCGACACTTATATGAACAAATCACTCTCGGATTGTTCTAAAAAATACCATATAGTTTGTGTTAGATCACCTAGCGGGCGGTAAAATTTGGCGTAAATTGTTAAGTTTCCACACAATAAAATTCATACATATCTTAACAATTTATCAATTACAAGTATCCATTACGCTATGAAGGGTTTTAACATTGTAGATGTGAACGAATAATTATAATGAAAATCTGTAGCATATATTCGTAAATATCAGCTTTATTTTACTGATGGCCATTTATACCATTGTTTAAAAAAGTACAAAGAACAATAAGCTCATCGCTTAGAATCGACTTTGAAGCTTCAACCATATGATACATGCTCATCGATAGTTATAATAAATTTTGTCAAAATTCGATTTCGTATAGGACAAGTGAGAGCAATACTGCAGTATTGCTAAACTAAAGCCACTTTTTTATGTTTAAAGTACTGGCGTGCTAGCTTTTCAATAGTTGTAGTTTCTATATGTGTATATAATTTGATAATGGATTCGAATATATTTATAGGCCATTAGAAGAAAAGAAAAAATCTTATGGTTAACATATTACCATTCATTGGTAATATGTTAACACGATCATTTAAATTTGTGCTACGATTTTCGGGAGCACTATCAGCATCAATTGGTTTAATATTATATATTTTCTGAAAAACCTTAATTGAGTTTTTCGAGGTCTTGCGTTGAGAAATTACTTTTCATTCTAAATTTAAAAATTTTATTCAGTAGAACAATACTGAAAAATAATTCGAATAATATTCACGCGAATGAAAACAAACATACTCAATTTTATATTTGATGTGTAATTTGCATGTGTATATGTGTATACATACACATGCGCATAGGCAGTTAGTTGGTATCCAATTTAAAAATGTTCCTTTAAATTTTCTTTCCCAAAAGATTATGGCGAATTTGAATTTTCAACAACCCCCAAGAAGCATAGCAAATGCATCTCTAACGGGCAGAACTACAGGCGGTTTTGGTGGTAGTTCATTATCCGGTCATGTGACACCTACGTCGGGGATGTTTCCAAATGGTAAGAGCTAAAGTAGAGTTTTTCTTCTTTACTAACTACATACTTTTATTTATATGTAATAATATTATAATAAAAACTCTTTCTATGAATTTGCTTGTAGGCGCGAATTATGGACAAACGCAACCACAACTGTCACCGAATCGTAATGCCCAGCTGTCAGTAGGTGCTCCTGCATTAACAAGTGGTAGCCGAGGAAATGTTTTTAACCAGCGTCCATATGTAGAAAGACGTATGCAAGGGCTGGGTCAAGGACCCATGGTATGTTTTATGTTCATACTGAAATTATTGTATAGATTTATTTTTATATTATATGTTTCAATCGTTTAGTCGAATATTGGTAATTTCATGCAAAGTCGTGGTGGTTACGGTACGACTGGTAGTGGTGGTGGCGGTACCGCTGGTGGACCTCTAAATAATTTCCATAATGTTTTCGGTGGCAGTGGGGATACAACAACGCCGGCCCTACTCGATCCTTCAGAATTTCCATCTCTAACAAATGCTCGCGGCCAGAATGATCAATCACTGCCTCAGACAAATCCCCTCCAGCCGCCTGGGAGCAAACCTTATGGTAATTTTTTTACCTCTTGTGAGTTTTTCAAGGAAATATTATCCTTCGTTTTTTACTTCATTATTTTACAATATATATTTTGTTTTAGTTTGTGTTTTCCTTTCAAGAAAAAGAACTCATTTCATCTATTTGATAATTTCTATATTTCTACACATTCGTAATATAGTTTATATTAATCTTAAAGTTGTTCATTTGTTTATTGTTATGTAGTTGCATCAATTAGCATATAATAGCTTTATTCGCCATGATCATTTGAGAATTGTTAATAGCAAAAATGAGCTTAGTGGGGCTTTCTTATAATTATGTCCTTTTGTGTAAATGGAAAGAAACAAAAAATTAACATTAGAACTATACTACAGAGTAGTAACAAATTAATATCACGACTTTATAGTCTGAAGCCCAGCCATCATCCGGCGAAAAATTTGCAAAAAACTTAAGAGGTGGTAAATTTTTCAACTTTTTGTGATAAGAGATACCGTCTTATTATTAAAGCACTTTATTTGTAAATACGAACTAAAATCCACAAATTTCTAATGGTTATGTATAATTTGTTCCTGAAATTCCTAATTGTAATAACGTTCTGAACAATAGCTTAGTTACCACTGTCCATCTGTTCAATAGGCAAGTTTCCAGATATTTTGCTTTTATAGATGTCGATTGATCACATTAAAAATAATACTAAGAAATATACAAAAAATAACTACAAATTCAGAAAATAAATGAAATTTATTTGTTGGGGGTTAAGCAATTTATATTTATTCATTGGTGCTTTATCAAATCATCAGTAGACTTCAAACTTACGCCAATAATTTTATAATCCATTTGAGAACTTAAACATAATATTTAATAATCACAATATAACAAGTGTAGTAAGGAGGCTAAGAACTTAATATAAAAATACAACCTAAGCCGAACTCTTATGAAATTTACTATTTGACATATTGTCATAAATTAAATTTATTTGTAGGCATTGCATTGCACACAATCATCGAAATAGACTTATTTCTATTTCTTATGATGTCGTACGGCGAATAGATCCTTCTCTTTCATAACTGTTTTATTCTACAATATACTAGATTTTTATAATGAAATTATTATTAGTTTTGGTTTGTTAATTTTTGGAGAAGAGAGTTAGAACCAATTTCCAAAAATTAAAATATATTTTGTTAGTTTTGTATACCATTTGTTCATCGAACCATCGAACATGAATTCAAGCGTTGCTTTTTGCCTTTCAAAATGTTTAAAATTTGTGTCAAAATTAAAAGAAAGTAGAGTAATGACCATTATTAACATTTCATATTAGTTAAAAGTAGGATTTTATAGGACGTATAAAAGGTTTATCTTTTGATTTTGTAATGGATGTAACTATTTTATTTCTAAGAAGTGAGCTGCCCTAGTCCACGACTTCCTCAATTGTATTGTGCCAAATATATTGAAACATAAGGTTATGGTTCTTAATGTATTTGGGTTATAAAAATAAATTTAAATTACTTTCGCAAATATGGATCACATGGGTCTGAGCAGAACCAAAAACTGAAGGAAATGCATCGGTTTGAGCACTTTACTCCTTTCTGTACCAATACTGGTACAGAGAGGATAACAAAGTAAACCTACTACCTTGCACGATATTTATATGGCTTATGACGGAAGTCAACGTTAAATAGCGTAAATCCATGGTCAATAAGCATTTATTTCCTTATCTCGGGCGTACTTAGCTTACTCAATATATGACAAGTTAAATGCGGCAAAACCGAGCAACAAATGTTGCTCATATGTCACTGAGCTAGCCCGAACAATTACGTAACGGGTAACTAATCCAGTGGTGTTGAGGATTTTTCACATAATGCAAGCGATGAGGATTTTATGTGCGTTTCCATATAAACTAAGATATCCTACAAATACATTTTGAATAATTCCAACATGATCGTATCGATAATTGTGCAAAACATAATACGCGAAAGTATTTTCAATTCGAATACATAAAAAACCAAATAAACTACGTAAGCGGTTTGGCACACATACTTTTTTCATTTCTACACAACCTATACAAAACTCATACGTGCAAGCTTTTTCGTTGCGATTTGTGACAAATTTAATATGGCATCCAAAATATCTACACTTTAAATTTTCTAAATGCCGCTAGTCAGAACAGGACATGTAGTGCTCAAATGTTCCGTCATTATCCTGGCATGCACTACAAGATTACCCACGCTAGCCTTGTGATTCTTTAACTCTGTATGGTCTGTTATTATTATGTTAACCAATTCCCAATGTATTGGGCTGTTTAATCTTACAATATTCGTTATTTGGTTTCGGTCACTCTATCGAAAATAGAGTTCTGCCAACCTTTGAACTGTTGTTCTGTAGTTCATTGTTTCTCGATCAGTTACTAATATGAGAACAGTCTGTGTATATAATAGTTATAGGGTACTACTGTTGTTTGGGTGCTGAAATGTGGTACATATCTAATTGGGATTGTGTGGCATGTAACAGTGCAAACGTTTCTCCTGTGTAAAACCTTGCTGATGCAAAAAACCGGAGAGAAATGTAATTGTGGTTTTTATGGAGCCACATATACCGATTATGCTTTAATCATTTGAGAAGAGAAAACCATATTTAATTTCAAAGTATTTCAATAGCACATATTGTCGACTGGACTATACAACCTGCTAATCCATATATAACCCTAGTCCGTAAAAGGATATGTATTTCATATTTAATGGTCTTTGGGTGTGATCAGTTAAGATTTTCACGTTGTAATCAATTGAAATTATGTTTATTACATAATGAATTAAGCTTAATTTGTACAACATGTTTTTGATTCCATCAAACAAATAACAATTTGCATGTAAACAATCAAGCGAAATTATTAAATACTTATTATCTTCATATTTCTATTTAGTTGCGCAAACACCGAATCACCATAAGCACTGTTGTAATAAACTTTAAAGATAAATCTTGTTAAGTAGAGAGTTGTACCATTTTAAACGTAATTACATACATGTCGCGCTTTTAAACATATTGCCGATTTCGCTCTTGATGGGTCACATGGAAATGTTTCTTAGAAAACATCTACATACATATTTATTTGTCTCTTGTTTTAATAAACATTAAACCTATTTTCTCATAAATGAAAAGAAAACAAACGAAAACAAAATTAAGATTTAACGTTAAATTCTCGGATGCTAAATAGTATTTCTTCCCCCCTCTCTCTCCTTCTCACTTATTTTGTTTCTTCCAAAAAAATATTACATCTTTTAGTTGGCATGGTAAAACAACCAACATCAGAGCAATCGGAATTCACGATGTCTAATGAAGATTTCCCTGCGTTACCGGGCACTCAAAACTCGGATGGTACAACGAATGCGGGAAGTGGTCTAACAGATAGTAATAATTTGGATGGTACGGATAAGACAATGAATTCAATTGTAGCCAACAGTGGGTTGGGAGCTGTGGGTAGTGGTGCGGTAGGATCAGGCTCATCAGTTGGTGGTGGTAGTAGTGGACAAGGTATTGGTGTAGTTGGTGGTGGTGTTGGAGCGCCTGGTAGTACAGCGGGTGGAAATTTTGGCAGTGGTATTGGTGGTATTGTTAGCTCTGGTGGTGTGAGTAGCTCAGCACCCAGCGGTAGTGTTACGACATCCGGCATTAGTGGTATGAATAATAGTAATAGCATTGAACAACAACAGCAGCAACAACAGCAACAGCAGCAACAACATCCGAATGATAATTCCAGCGAAAATAAATTGATGAAAACCGGCGTGCAAACATCTCCCGATGGTACGCTTTTCATTAACGTTGCTTTATTTTATTTACATAAATGCCATTTTATATTTACATAAATTGCTTTCACATCTTTCTGCTTATAATAATTTTCAAAATAGATTAATATTTTGTTCCTTGTTTTCTTTTTAGGGAAAGTCACAAATATACCAGCGAGTATGGTAAATAATCAATTTGGTATGGTGGGTTTATTAACGTTTATGCGAGCCGCTGAATCCGATCAAAATTTGGTTACATTAGCCTCAGGCATCGATTTAACCGGCTTAGGTTTAAATCTTAATTCCCAAGAAAGTTTACATCCAACATTCGCTGGACCGTTTGCGGATCATCCCTGCAGGTTGGTGATAATTTTTACTTCTTGCACTTTCTTGTAATGTTTTTGTTTTTTAAAAGAGACAAAAAAATGCAGTTGCATTATTTAACTGCCAATATTAACTAATGTTCTAAAATAATACAATGATTTGTTAAATAATAAAAAATAAAATAAGTCGGGCAAAAAAAATATTATATGGCCATCAAATATTTATTACTGCTGATTCATAAACATCAGAATGAAAAGGGCTGCAAAACTGACCGTACCGTGAAGTTTCGAATAATTATAGTTACAGTTGGCAGCAGAAATGTAATTTGATATTTCTTATATAAAGTTAAAGACTAAAACATCTAAAATGAAAAATTATTTTTCTCCAGCTTTAACTGGGTGTTTGCATACATATGAAAGTGATTCTATGAAATTCGCAATACATTCACCCTTCTTCACTAAAGGGCTAGTTAATTTCACGAGCGGTTTGGCAAACTAGATTGAAATTTATATCTGTACATTTGCTTGTCTGCGGAATCGAACCCACGAACATAGGACCGACAGGATAGCATTGCTACCTATCAGCCATATCGTATTACATGGCGGCGTTGTCGTAAAGAAAACAAACAATTTAGATATTTTGGGCGCATATCGAATTTTTCATAAGGCGCAATAAAAAGTCTATGTGTGTACGTATGAAAAGAATATTTTTGCATAACCACTTGCGTAGTTTATAACTTTTGTAACTTTTTGTCAGCCTATTTAAACACACACACGGATTTCCGAAATTGTGTTACAAAAACAATTGCCAACTCGATATGTTTTCGCACATAGAGCAAAATGCTTTAAATATTTCTTTATAGTTTTATACGTAAATTTAATGGAAGTATGTAAAAATAAATGGAAATTGCAATATGCGTGAGTAGTGGTATTGGCAAATTTTGCATGTTACCATAAACATAAAGAGAGGAACAATTGTTGCGAGAACCTTACTCTTCAATAATACCAACTGTGATTCAAGAGTGAATCGAGTGGCTCACTTTGCCTTACGAATATGCTATAAAGCGACATTTGCGACTGCATATCAATTAGCGATATCGTTAACAATAGTTTGACAGTTTAGAATATCAAACTAAGTTGACATTTCTGTTTAAACATGCTGAATGCATTTTTGCTTCCAAAAATTAATTAGCTAAACATCCACACTTGAAGCTGTGGAAGCCAATATATAACACACCATTGACGCCAGGCGGAAGTTATGTTCAAACAAAACCCCCGGTATATACTCGATGTGTGTCTAAATAAAATTGCACTTTTTTCATGATGCATCTCAAGACATGTAGAAGGGACAGATGAACGTAATTGCTAAAATATATATTTTGTAATCGAATGCTTTATATAGTAAAAACGTGATCATAAAAATTTTCAAAAGATATATCATGTACGGTTGTGTGGTGCGTATTTACATATGTACACTTATATACATATGTGTGTATATGGCATATCGAAAAATCAACTTCCATTTTTTAAAACGTAATTTTTTTTAATTTTGATTGTTGTAGAGCACAAGATGTTGAGTGTAATGTACCGCCCGAATACTTGATAAATTTTGCGATAAGAGATAAACTTTCCTCTCCACATTTAAAAAAATTGCACGAAGATCTGCTTTTTTTCCTGTTCTATACAAATATCGGCGACATCATGCAACTTATGGCAGCCGCAGAACTGTAAGTAAAAAAGAAAATATAATCTAAAAATTTTTATTTAATAGTTTACTTTTTCAACTCAAAAAGAAAAGAATATTTGCACAAAAGCTTTCGAAATGTACTGTATATATACCAGTTATCATATATCAATTTATAACCTTTTCCTTATATATTTAAAAATGTATTGAAGTGAGTACATTAAAATTGTATATGTCGAGCCGTAAATGCCAAAAAAGCATGCGCGACATGCTCTTCGAGTACCGATTTTTTACAAAAATCAATTATTTACGATAATTTGGACCATCTCTCAGAGAATCCAAAGTCGTTTTAAGTACCGTTAAATTTCTTTTTCAAGTCGAATGAAACTATTTTTAAAAATTTTAGAGATCTTTTTATTAAATGAAATGATTTTTCATATCAAGAATGTTGTAAAATATCTTGACCGCCACAAACATTAGTTGTCTCAAAGGAAATTTACTAAATCTATTAATGTTATTGGTACAATCCACTACAATCCTATCGAACTTTTTATTTCGTATTAAACCAAAGATAATTATGAAATGCTTCTCCTGTGATATTTTTATAGAATACGACAACACTTAGGTGCCATTACAAACATATAAATTTATTATTTTTTATCAATGGCTATGGTTTTTCATTTTTCTTTTTATTTGTTACAAAAAAAATAAAAATCACTTACATTCTACCAGCCACAGAGAATGGTATACATGCTTGTTTTCAAGCAAAAACAAAATATGTAGAATTCATCATTTTCTTTTAGATTTTTTACTATATTTTATGCTAAGAGTTTAGAAAAATTATAAAATTTGTTTTATCTTCACAAAAATACCTTTTACACCATATATGTTTCATCAATATGGGTGGATGATATGACAATCAAAAATGTACCACAAAAATGTATGTGTGGCGTAGTTATACATAAGATGTAATACTTAGCTGCGCTTTTGTTGTGCAATTATTTTTATGTTGCGTATATCATTATGTTACGGTTATGATTGGATATATTTAACAATAAAATAAATTTGCTAATGTAGACCATCTGATTAAAATGTACGCCAAAACTGTGAAAAAAACTTACAGTTAAAAAATACTTATATCGTTTTCTTTAATTTCGTTTCAGACATAGCCGTGAATGGAGATATCATATAGAAGAAAAAATCTGGATAACTCGCATTCCTGGCCCCAATCAATATGAGAAAAATGGTACAAAAGAACGTGGCACCTTTTACTATTTCGATGCGCAGAGTTGGAAACGTTTGTCCAAGGTTTTCCAAATCGATCCCGAGAAATTAGATAAATGCCCCAATTTAAGTGCGTTTATGAACATAAATGGACAGTCTGTATAATATAAATAAAAATCTTAAAAAACCGAAAAATTATCTTTAATGTTATATTTAAAAACCTTTTTTATTAAGGCTAAAAAATCATGGAAGAATAAAATGGTAAAAACATTGAAAATTAAATACAAATTTTTAAGGTTATGATATTTTCATGACGAATAGTTCGTTTACCTGTAAATTTCTCAATACATAAAAAACATTTAAAAATTTTATTAGGAATATATCTTAAACAATCCATTATTTACATTGTGTGATGCATTCGACTTCACTTTGAGAACTACTTTCATAGTAATTTCCATATACAGACCAATAGTAAAAAATCTGTTATCAATGTTTGAGGCGTCGTCGCTTTCAAGCTAATAAAAATATTCAATTGAATACTACCTAATAATTGTGATCTCAGCAAACTTTGTATAATCTCAGCTTAATTCTTCTATCATGTGAGCGTGCGTGTGTTTTTTTGTAGAAAAAAAAAAGCGAGAATGCACATGTTTCCGTACAATATTTCAACTTCCCGCTGTCAAAGATATGTATAGAGTTCCTGATTTCACGTCTATATTAAATTACAGGATAATGCTCCAGATGTGTATGTATGGATTTCGTTCGTTTGAAATATATCATTGACGAACAATGATTTATTTTAATGATTTATATTAATAATTCTAAAAGTTTTTGCTTTGAATGCTGCATATTTCGTTAAAATGCTCTAATCGGCTTGACTATACCAAACTTTGAGGGCTTACCAGTTCATCTGGACTTAAGAAACAGCGATATCGAAAAATTTTCGACAACTTCAACTGAAGTGAAGTTTCAAACTGCGAAGTCAAACACAGATATCAACTCTGGCTAAATCTACGCAAAATATTAGTGTTGAGGTTCTTGAAAAGGATAAAGGTTATTTTTTCTGACAAATATTGCAATACGAAGGAATGTAAATTGTTTATTTATCTGCTAAATTGATTTTTTTTGCATTGTATTCAATACGGTGTAAGAGCGACTAGGATTTTAGTAAAATAATTAACTACAGAGGGCACACACGTACAAAAGCAAAAGGAAATAAATTCACAGTAGTGCTGCCAGAAGAAGGGAAATAAATGGGCTTTACATTCAAGACCATGGCATTGAGCCTAAGCTATTTTGAAGTTTTCGATGATATGTGATACTTTCTCCTAAAATAGCTCATGTTCTTAGAAACACAAATAAATAAACTCTGACAATATATAACATGTAAAATTAATGGAGCAAGAGTTCTTCAAAAAATATCTTTGAATGCTTTAAAACCCTCCTTTGAATTGTACTATGGCAGCACTAGCCATAATGAAAAAAATAAGCAATAAGTTTTTGCATATGTTTTTGAACAGATGAAAAAATTTAATTCATGTACATGAACGCTAATAAAAATGCGCATGCGTTAAAAATTTAAAAAATTCGAAACATTAACAACTGTTGATATAGAATACAATTAAATTATCAACATGAATATGCCCGGTGTAAGTTTGTTTCAAGGAGCTGAAAGCATAAAGGTCAACACCAGCTTAGAAAGGCAAGAGGAAGAGGAGGCATTAGAAGATCAACGAAGGCGACAAGAGGAGGTACATGCATAAATACCTATATAAATATATACAGTTGAGTTAAGTCCAGATTATCTAAACTGATTCAAATATATAGTAAATTATAATACCTGTGCAAATATTTACTTACTGTATTTCGTTAATAACTTACCATTAAATTAAATTTTATTTAGCTCGGTGAAATGTTACAAAACGCCTTTGGCGATTTAGATGATGATGATACCACTATTGATTCAACAACAAACTTGCAATCAGATATAATGGATGGAGGAGGCTCAGCATCGCATAACATAAATCAGAATATGCATAATGGTCAACCATCTAATCCTTATGTTAATGTGCTTAATAATGGTTATGCTGCTACTCACAATCCTTTGGATCATAGTGAATGTGAAAAAAATATATATGACCTTAAAATGCTGGTAGAGTCACGTAGACGTGAGTTGGAACATTCTCAACAAATGCTAGATGAGGAGCGCAAGAGAACAAATGGTTTGGAGAAAAAATTAGCCATAATGGAAGGTGAACTGGACCAAGCTCTGTCCAGCAAGAAAAATAATCATGAGCTCTTGGTTGAGTCGAAAGAAAAAATATCAAATTTTGAAAATACTATTAAGAAAATGGTCAACGAAAGAAAAACTTTGGAGACTGAGAAAAATGAACTTTTGGGGAAGCTGGAGACATCACAAAGCCTTCTGGCAGATGTTCAAAGAAAATATGATATGGTTGAAAGGGATTTGAATAAACATCAAGAACGTAACTTCGAAGTTAAGCGAAAGCAAATGGAAGATCGCCATAGGGCAGAAATTACAATAGTGCAACAACAAATTGAGCAACTGGCCAGCAAACTGGATAAAAAGAGCTCGGAACTTGAAAGTTTGAATATCCGTTACCAAGCCCTGCAGCAATCACATGAAATGATGATGTGTGATAAGGCAAGTACAATAAATGATCTTAATCATGCTTTGAGCGAGTCTCAAAAGCGTTGTGAAGAGCTTCTGTCGAGACCCGACTATTATCACGAGAATATCAGATTACAAAAGTTTATTGTCAGCCTACAAGAGCAAATTCAAAGTATGGACAAGACCATTAATAATTTAAAAGAGCGCTTAGAATTGACAACAAATGAACTAGATAGTATGGACAGTTTATTGATTCAGCACAATCAAGAGGACACATCACGTAGAATATGTCAAGCACAAGGACATGTAGTCGGCAATACTCCTCTGAATCCAGCAAGCAAATTAAAAGAAGAACTTTACCGTGCCTTGGCCAATATAAAGAATAAGAGAGAAGAAATTCGTAGACTTCAGCAACAATTGGAAGATAAACAAACAGAAATAAAACAACTAAAGTTAGAAGAAAATAAGTCATTGGTACAAATTTCTACTCTAAAAGAGGAAAATATTAAGTTACAAAATAAATTAAGAGTTCTGGAAGAAGAACTCGATCAATTAAAAACCTGTCAACACACCTTAACTCAACAAGAAGATAATCGTGTGCATTCCCTGCAGATACAATTGGACGAATTGAAATCACAATTAGATATTGAAAAACAAAAGACTGATAAATTAGAAGAACATAAAATTCAACAGGAAAGCGAACGAAAGAATCTTGATGCACAGTTAAATAATCTAGAAATTGATCTGGAAGAACTGAAGCAAGAGCACGAGAGTCTTAAACTCAACTACGAAGAAATTTTTAAGGAAAATGTTTCTCTTAAACAGCGTCATACTGTAGACAACATACGTTTGGAGTTAGAAAAGTATAAATTTCTTTTAAAAGATTCTCAGACAGAATGTGATCGTTTGAAAAATCTCTATGTTGAAATATCAAATGCCAAAGATGCGCTTTCTTATGAAATGGATAAATTACTAAAAGCCGACAATGCTAAGGAGTTGCAAGAGGAAAAGGAAAAAGTAGCCAATTTGCAAAGAAGCTTGAAATTGGCGGAAGTTAAGTGCTCCGAACTATCAAAGATTTTAGAAACTGAAAAGTTATGCCATGAAAGAGAAGTTGCGGATTTGCGGGACAAGCTTGAAAAAGAAAAGTCCTCAAACACAAAGGAAGCCAAGAATGCAGCTAATGAGTGTGCGAAATGTATGGACTATGTGGCGGAGCTGACAAAGGTAAAATTGATATATTTATTGTGAATATTCCCTAAATTTTAAAACTTGAGTACGTGAATTTCGATTCTATTAATTTTTTTTCTATGAAATTCATGTTTTCATCTCAAAATTTTAGTTTTAGATTAAAGCCATTAGTATAGTGGCATTTCCAATCTGATTCGCAAAAGAATATAAAAAGTGGCAATTCAAAAGCTCAGTAAATATTCCACAACATTAATTGAATTCTTAATCAATAATTTAAATAGATTTTCTTGCTTGCTTTAATTCTATTTCTTTTCCGCAAACTTCCCCAATAGTGATAACCTTATAAAAATTAGTTCGATAACTGAAACCAATCTCTTCTGTGTACTTAACAAAACTACAATTTATTAACAGTTTTAAAAAATTAAGTACTAAATGTTTTAGAGGAATAGACTATTCTGGGATCAATTATTCCTAATTATTTTTAATTCGATATTTTTATTAAGAGTATAATATTTATTATAATCATCATATCAGCAGAGGGGGATCAGTATTGATTACATACGAACCAAAAGTGAGTTAACTTAAAAATGCATTCTCTTTCGTTAAAAACATTGGTTTAATAGAAATTCTTAATGACTAGTACCAACGAGAAAAGTGAAAAATTTAACAAAAAGCTCTGATGAGATGGTGTGACGGCCTCGAAATCAGTACTGATCCGTTTTACTAGTATTCTAAATATTCGGGTTTTAATAAAAAATTCTAACATTACTTTAGGTGAAAGCATTATTAAAACAATGCAAAATAACCAAGCTGTATTCTATTTTAAAAGGACTATTTCGAAAGATGTGATTGAATGCAATTCAGTACAATTTTTCAATCTAAATATTTTTTAACACAATTTTTATGGGCTTATTGTTCGAAAAGTGTTTTAAATTCAGAAAATTATAAATATTCGCAAGCATAAGGCTAAATCAACATCATTTTTAACTATTCAACTTCACAGCAGAACAAAAGAGGCAAAATGCTCAGTTGTACGTACTTAAGAAAATTTTTCGATAATAAAATTGGCATATTATTTAAATACAGAAATCATATCTTACATAGAACACGGTAGCCCAGTAGCTCACAAGTTACTTCCAAGAATTATATTTATGTTTGTTTTTGCTTTTCATATAACAAAAGTATCAAATCAAAAATATCAATACTTTGGTTATTATATTTAAATTATTCGAGTTATGCGAACAAATTAAAACCCTTACTCAATTAAACGAACAATTTGAATATTTCTAAATTGATTAATTCTTTAATCGAACAAAACCAAAAGTTAAATAAACGGTCCCCGATTATTTAAAGATTTTTTATTTGGTCACTAATTTAGAAACATGTTACCCAAATTAATTTTATCGGATTTTCGCAATTACTTGCCAAATTAATTTTTTGTTTTACATTTTTCTTATTTTCGGATTTTTTGTGTGTTTATAATGAATTTTATTGTTTTTGTCAAAATTACAAAATTCCTATGGTGCCAGAAAAGAAATGTGAATTCGTTCGGTTAGTTTCGATTGCACCTTGCGCGGACTCATTATTTAA
This sequence comes from Linnaemya vulpina, assembly GCA_963675445.1. Classification (NCBI taxonomy): domain Eukaryota; kingdom Metazoa; phylum Arthropoda; class Insecta; order Diptera; family Tachinidae; genus Linnaemya; species Linnaemya vulpina. The sequence goes on from OY776277.1 coordinate 97,932,153, forward strand.
GCTGGTGTAGATATATTAATTTAATTAATAAAATTGCCTTTTGGTATTTGGGTGCGGATGGCTGCACCGCATATCGATCGGAATTTCCATTCAAATTGTATTAAAATGTTTATCGATGTAGAATGCGTGAGTTTTAGAGAATAACAAATTTTTATCTTTTATTCTGTAAAAAAAATGTAGTTCGAAATTCAAAATCTAAAATTGAGTAATACAAATGCCATCAACAAAAAAGAAATCGATGAATTAACTAAAGAATTGGAAAAATCTAAAGATCATATAGCCGAAATAAATAGTCAGCTAAAATTGAGCGAAGAACAAGAACATCTTATCAAAGAATTAAAAACAAAGGCCACACAATTTGAAGAATACATAAAATCTCAGAGCTCCGCTTCAGAAACTTCGAATAGTTCATTGAAAAGTTGCCGCCAGCTGAGTGATAAAAGTGTGTTAACGTCTCCAGAACTAGAACGTAATGAAATTAAGAGAATCGAAGCCAGAGTACGTGATGAAATGGCCAAAATATTTGCTATAGAATTAAAACGTTTACAAAGCAAACTCCAGCATAGCCAGGAACAAAGTCTTTGCTTACAACGTGAATATCAACACATTAATGCTGAATTGCAACAACGCCAAACGGAGGTGGACCTTTTGAAACAGGCTATATTGGCGGAACGAGACAAAATGGATGAAATTCTAAAACAAAAAGATGAACAATATGAAGATGTTATTAAAAAGCAAAATGTTACTATACTGAAGACACGTGATGAGTTGAAATTTAACTTGAATAAAGTCGAAGAATTAACGCATGAGTTAACTGAAAGGCAAACGCAAATTGAGGCCGAGAGAAAGTCTATGAAGGCTGTAATGAAACAATGGGAAGAGCAGAGAAAAAGTTTAGATGCCGTAGAGATGGATTGGAGTCAAAAGTTTAAAGATTTGCTGAAAGCCCACGAAAGCACTTTACAGTTGTGGCAAACAAAATATAATTCAGCTAAAAGAACAGCGGCAAACTATAAGGTAGGACTTCTTTTCTAAACATCTAATAAATTCTGTCAAAAACGAAGCAGTTTTAAAAATTTGTTTGATTTTCAGCGCTATTCCGAGGACAAAGAAGCTCATATGCTTAAAGAATATGATAGACTGAAAACTGAGTATGATGCCCAATTGGCGAAAATTCAACTGCGCATGAAAGAAAGCTTAGAGAAAAAAAGTCTTGAGGTAAAAACATGCAATTAAAAATTTGCCAACCATAAACCGTTTTATGATTTCAGCTCAAGCAGGAATTGGACAAACAGCGAGTTTTAAATAATAACAATAAAGAAAATACCGCCAATAATTGATTTTATATATACAATTCATATAAAAAAATAGCATTTACATTTTTATTCATATTGAGTTAATTAACTCCTGTAGGAAAAATTTTAATAGAAACATTATTACAACACCATTCAATTACCATATTGATAATTCATTACTTTTTAAGCTTTTATTTTGCCTGTTATTGATTTAGTGTAATAATTAAATAGTTTTAACTACAAAATTGTGTTACACAAAATATAAATATTACATATTTGTATGTGTGTACGTATGTATGTATGCAAATGTTTAATGATGATTATTTCATATATTGTTGAAATATGTACATGCATGTAATAAAATTGAAAAAGAACCGACCATGTTGATCAAGAAAATTTTTATATTAAAGTTTTTTTTATTATTTAGTTATTTACATTATATTAAAGTTATATAAATATAACAATAATATTACACAAAAAGACTAGCACTGGCTACCAATGACATCGGCATAAAGGCATGTTTTGCAAATAAATTTTTAGTTAAATCATTTGAAATCACTGAAGTGATGTTATGTAGTCAAAAATGGTTGCATTCTCATGATTTGAAACCGGTCAACAAACTGCTGGATAATATCAACTCACCTGAAGGGTTTTAAGCACTTTGCTTCAAAGTTTTTAATAAAACGATTAAAATAACAGTAATTTATTTTTTATTTGCAGCAGAAGCGGAAAGCACGGTAAATTTTGCAAACTTCGGCCAAAACCGAATAGAATATATGCGGAATAAAAGTTTCAAAAGCACGCAAATAATGCTCAAAAATAATAACTTTTAGGGGATAAGAACTAAATTTGGTAAATTTTTTGCACTCCATATATTTTCCAAACTATAGTACTTAGCAAAAAGCTTAAATCGTTTTATTGTTCTGATAAAGATATGTTTTGGCAATTTTGTAAAATTTCTCTATAAGGGGTAACATCGTACCAGGTTTTTTTTTAAGTAAAATACATGGTTGTACGAAAAACCCTTCTCAGATGTATGAGAGTATAGCTTTAGCTTTTGGGAAACTAATAAAATGTGGGAGGATTATTATTATTTTTTTTTTTCAAAGCAACAAAGAAGTACAGTAAAGGGTTAATACGAGAGTACTCATGTAATTTTGAATAATTTTAAATCTGAATTATATACCACTTAACTGATATGGTGTATTCTTGAACATAGTCATTAGAGAGGTACTGAGGTACTTGGAAGAATAATTTGGCACCTACTGAAAAAATATTCTTCGAAGAAGGTACTTTTCCAAACAAGTACACGCTTATTTTAAAGAAAACTGCTTTTAAATAATCGTGAAATGATATATTTGAAAATGGAAGTTTTTGGATATATAATTTTTGATAATATACTTTTAGTATTTGAAAAGTTTTTGATCATACTTCTTAACTTATGAAAATGTACCATTTCATAGTGTATGAAAAAGACACTTTTTCACAATTTACGAAAAGATTCGTTAAAGAAATGATATTTACTTAAGAAGTGTTTTTGAAAAAAGTACACTTCGAATACAATAGTTTTTTTATAGTAATATTATATAATAATAAATAAAGATGATGGAAAATTATATTTGTGAAAAAAAAAACAAATTGTGGTAAAATATTAAGTGTTTGAATTGAATATCTCTCACGGAATACCAGCGACCAAAGTTGATTTGATATTAGTTGCAGCAGCTAAAGTTGCAAATATTGCCAAATCAATGCAAATTATTTCATAACAATATTTTGATTTCATGCTCTGCGTTTGCAAAATCCAAATTACTATTAATAAAAAAAGCATCAGTTGCATCTAAGGTTGCCAGATGACTTCTCTCTAAAAGGTTGAACAGTAACAAGAGTCCACTAAAAATACTCAACTGATAAAGAGAATCAGTAAAGCACCCTATTTTAGAAAAATAGTCATTAAGAAATTGTTATAGAATAAGAGCAATTATTTTTCCACATTCCATATGCTGTTGCTATTGCTTTTTTGATGATAGAAACGAAAGTTTTCTTTTTATTATATTATAATATTATGTACATATTAGTTATCTCTTAGTATTTTTGTTTAATTGTTGTCCTCAGTGGAGTTTAACATACTATTTTAATGTTATTTAATAAACAGCTTATAAATAAAGAATTATATTAAAAGAAAAAACATTCCATATAGAGATCGACATCTATGGTACACGAGTTATACCTTCACATTAGCAGTGGTAACTATGTTGCCACCAAGGAACATTCCTCAGAAATCCGTAAATTTATACGGTTATCTAAAGTTCAGAAAGTTAATTAATGCAAGCGAGACGTAAAACTCTGGAAATAGATTAGTAAAATAGATTTCAGTCTCAATTTTACACCAGCGAATTAATACATCAATCTGTGGTGCCGCTTTACAATTAATAGCCTTTGCAATTTTGAATTGCGAAATAGCAAAAACCTATCACATATCAAAAGTAAACTGACAATTTAAACTTTTAGGTTTTCATTTAAGACAAGAGTATCAACTTTCTCGTTTGTATATTTCTTATAAATTCGAAGGCTGTAAATAAAAAATAACCGATACAATATATAACATACTAATTAAGATTATATTAATCTAAATACATATATTTAAACTAATTCCTCTAATAAAAGTTATAAATATTTGATGTAAAAATAATAAAAAATCCAAATATTTCCATTGTTTTAACTAGTAGAGATTTGTTAATATAAAAACAAGTAGAAAATACATGTATGCATGTACATATGTAAGTATGTATGTATATGGATAAAGTTTATTATATATGTTCTCATATATATGTATATGAATAGAGAATGTATGCAAGTGTGTGGTATATTTATGGGACTTTAAAATTATAACACAAGAAGGAACTTAAAAGAGACTTTTTACGTGACAAACTATTTAATAACATACGTACACCTTTTTGAAAGTTATATAATAATATTGTTTATGTAAAACCAACAAGATGGAAACAAATTTTTGTTTGTTTGAATTGAAACAAAAATGTTAGCACCAAGAGAAAAAAGGGCTTTTGTTTTGGAAGCGCTGAGTAAAAGAGAAAAAGCCACGTGATGCTTTTGATCTGCAAAAAAAGGAAAGAAAAATAAAAATTAAATAAAAAATTTTAAATTCAGTAAAGCATCATCAATAAAAAATTTTTTTTTTTAATTTAAATATTGAGAAATTCTCTTGCGCGGAGTTTTAATAAAACTGCTATTGAGCTTTTCAAATTAAATAACAATAATATGAATGCAATTGAACTTACTTTTCAATAACAACAGCTGGCATTTGTACCAATTGTACAGGGGATTTGCCATCTTTTAAGGCTTGCGTTAAATTTAGTATCTGACCTCGCATCACCGACATTTGACGTTCAAAGAGTCGTTTATCGAAACCTTTGTCTTGTTGAAATAGATAAAACAAATCGGTGCACATTTCTTCTACGAAATTCAAATCGGACAATTGTGGCAGTACTAATTGTTTTGTTTCTTCACTGAATGGCACTTTGGCTTGTGGCAACCAAGCCCAATGATATGGATAGGCTCTCCATGAATCAGGATGTTTAAATGGAAACGCTAGACCGTTATCTATGGCAGCTATTCTTATTTCCGGTACATCGACTACGTTCCAGTCATTACGTCGTCCGCCAGCTTTGTCGCCATGATCTCCATTGGCTAATGAAGTTTCTGGACGATTTGTATCTGCAATACTGCTTCCAGAGCTGCTGCTGCTCGATTCAGCCAGTGATCCAGAGCTAGCTACGGATACAGCGATATCTATTAATTTATCACTATTTTTATTTTCAATTATATTGACGATATTATTATTATTATTTTGCGATTGATTCAGTGTATCGAGACTATTTTCGGCTTTCAATTCATTCTGACTGGCTGATAGTGTTTTGCCACCTGTGCCATTTACTTTTTTTGTAATTTTTGGCTGACTATGTTTAATTAACCAATTATCGTTGCCACGATCTGTGTTGCGTATGATATAGTCCAAGACAACCAAGCGCTCGAATTGCAATTGAAATGATTTCGATAGGCTGGGAGTTAAAGGTTCCTGCTCGAAACGTCTTAACCAGAAATCGGCATCTTTGTATCCTTCCACAAACAGTTGAAAGGATCCAGTCTTGAGGAAGGTATTTAAAAAATAGAAAACGTTATTGAATGTTTTTCGTTTAAATATGTAGTTTTTATAAATGAAAATGGCTTAGTTAAACATTGAACTGGACACATGACATAGTAGGTTGTTCTTGTTTCTGAATATTTTACGTTTAAAGTTTGTATTACAAAGGTTTGAATTCCTGAAGATATCTTTTAAAATTTTATTTATATTTAAATTGTATTTTAAGTTTGATATCAACGGGACCGAATGAACGGACCCAAGTGCATTGTTTCTTATTATTATTGTCACTTATGTATGAAAAAAGTTTTTTGAGCTAAAAAACTTATTTTATTATATATACAACACCCCAATGATATGAAGTTGTCAATCAACGCCAGTTGGAAGACGGTCCTTTGATTATTTTTCTAGCACTATGAAGACCTTATAAATCTAGTTTTAGACTATTGTGGTAACAGTAACATAAGAGTCAGAGTTTGTTACTATCGGTTTAGTACATTTCTCGTACTTTTTTTCATAATAAAATTTGTCCAAATAGAAATTGTTATCACATTCAACTAAGCCACCTAACAAGTGGTAACAAATTAAAGTACGCATGAGTGCTGATGAAGTGTAGCGGCTTTCGAGGACAACTGTTCTGTTTCGCTGTGTAAGTTGACTTTCACTTGTGTTTTGGAATATTTATTATGTCTTTCTGAATTAAAAATATTTTTCGAGCAATTAGCAAACAAAATAAATTTTCTATAAACTGGTTCTGGTTTTTTAGTTTTCAAAATGGTTTCAAAATTATTTGGAGAATTTTGTGAAGGCTACACTTCGCAACAATATAAATGAAATTCTTACCTTTAAGGGTAAACTCATGCGATTGAATCGCGCTGATGGATAGTGTTCCTTTATTCGTCTTTTTAGTTTAGCTTTTTGTCTATCTATACGAGCATAATTAAATGTTTCGGCTACTAAACGTACGACGCGAGTTTTGGGCACCACATTTAAGTTCAGTTTGCGATCAACTAAACTAGCGCCAGCTTCCGACAGATAACTGCGTTCAGGTGATCATGATTAGTTAAATATTTGTTAAATTTTAGATAATAATTGGTTAAAATTAAACATTTCTTACCCTTGATTTGGTATTAAACAGGCTCTGCCAAAACAACAAGGACAGCACAGTTTATGCATCCATTTCGTCCATTTAGGGTTAAGGCGGCCATATGGTTCTTCATCTTTTGGCTTAAAAACAGCCAGATTTTTCTGAAATTCGAAATTAAAATATTTAAATATTTTTTATTTAAATAATAAATTTTTTAGTAAAATATTTAAAATATAATATATTAGTCTTATAACTTAATGAAAATGTAGGACAAGTCTTATGGAGACAAATTGTCAAACTACATGACTGCTGACTTTGACAAACCCTTCACAGGAGTCACAGCCATGAATGAAGAAGAGTTCTAAAGGGACACTGGAGAAAATGATACTCAGGTAGCATACAGATCCCACTTCCGAAGTATCAAAGAATTTTTGGCTCTCACTTATAAAGGTAGAGCAAGATTGATAATAGTAGTTTTTCCCTATAATGGTTACTGGAGAGGCCTTTTCCAACAAGAAGAAAAGTCAACACCTTCTGCGGCGCCCTGCAGGAGCGCAAGTTCAGATGTCTTACACATCGTGTTAGAATGTACTCGTAAGGGCACCACAATGTCGAAAATAACGCCGTTTTACTCTGCTGTGTAAGTTGAAAATTAAATTGATGTTGACGCCTCTATTAATCCTTGTATTACACTGTGCCACAAAATAAATGAGCCTCTACAATGAGCTGTTTTCTTAGCTACTTTAGGCTCGTTGATCAAGCATATGAAACTCATTAATTTTTCTTAAGAACCCTTTTCGAGATATTCGCGACGAAGATGCTTTTTTACAGTTTACCAAGATATTTCGAAAGAGAATGTGATATTTTTCTACTTCGATTTCTCCTGTTATTAAGCGATGACATTTCACGATTTCGTATTCAGCAGTAGTCACTTGCCATGGCTGACAAAACATCACCTTTAATCAGTGTTAGTTATCATGTCTTACGAATACTAGCCTATTAAATATAGTCCAATTTAATAACTAATCCTGTTATTATATGGAATTAACAACTTTCTGAGAAAAAGTTATTTTGTGGAAAGTATTCCACCATCACTTGGTATTTACAGTTGAAATTATTCTTCATTGAATGTAGGAATGATATACGAATATTCGTATTCGATTGTCAAATATTCGGCAATTTTTAGATATTTTATTGTTTTACCAAATCACTATGGACGGATAAAGTATTAAGCAAGACTAACAAATAATAAAATTGCTTTATTACAACAGGTACTCTGTTCGGGCAAAGTGCCGCGTCCACTATACAGTCGCCATAGTCAAACCAATATTAAATGTCCATGATATCTCACACATAATTTGTTTTAATTAAATTTAAATATAGGAAGGGCTTAATAAAAGATCCTTTATAAGACATACCAAATAGCCAAAGTTAATTATTTAATTTTAATTTCACTTTGTTTGACAAATATCCAAAAAATTAACAAATACAATCTTTATTGTTAACTTTCCCCATAAAGTCGACTTTTCTTTAATATGAGCTTTAGTTTTAAGCAAATACATTTTTATACTTTTTAAAAATGATGCTAAATATAAAACAACAAAGCTAAAAGGAATCATATAAATCATTTGTTTGATCTCCGCTTTTAAGTTGTAATAAAGGGTCCTTTATTAAGCGCTTCCTATTTCCGATGGAAATCAAAGCATGTGTGAGATATTATCGAAATTTTTCATAACATCATTCAAATACCCTCCACAATTTCTTTGACGCGAAAACTGGCCTGAATTTGAACGATGGTATGGAGTGGGCATGTTGGCTTCACACCACCTCTACGTGAGATGACTATGCCGTTAAAGCGGTCGTGCAGAATATCCAACGTGAATGTTATAAACGTCGAAACTGATTAAATGACAACTTCACAAATGTATCTTGAATGAGATGACCATTCTCAATTGTCAAAGTTCGTAAGTCCCTGTTGGAAGACCATTTAATTGTAGAAATTTGCATTGTGTAATCTAAAAGTCGTCTTGTAGATATTTACACTCAACAAAACTTTATACAGGGTTTTCCAACTAGGATTGCTGAGTTTATTTACTCATATTTTTTTTTAATAGAACACTTTGAATAGACTGCAAATATTTACGTACCCTACTTCTAACGCGTCGCTCAACGTTCTAAGTTACGTTGAGCTGCAAGTGACCAGTAGAGTTAGCCACCCTTGGGGAAAAAATAGCTATTAGTCTCCATCACACTGAAATCGCTGACTTCAGATATAACTTAACTATTAGATACAACTTAACTTAACTATCAGATACAACTTAACTATCAGATACTACTTGATTAGTCGTACCATAACCATAGAAAACAACTATTTGGATCAGACATAATGAAAAATACTTCAAAGCTCAAAGCTCTTGGGCAACTTTGATATCCCGGATAAATTTTTAGTAGAAAATAAAGTTGTCTGGGCAATAATTTTTTATACGAAGAAAATTTTTTAATGCATTTTTAAAGTGTGGAAGCTAAAAATTGTAATTTGTGAATGTGTGTACAGAAGATTTTGGGCCACCTCTCAAGCGCTACTATTTATTGAAATACTATAAAATAGCGGCGTATGTGTGTCCGATTTTTCTACTTAACAACTACAGATGACAGCTTTTTCGCTATGGGTTTTTAAAACACTTACCCCTTCAGAATTTTTTACAAAATATGAACCACTGCTGCCTTGATATATACGTTCCGGCATAACACCATGTTCAATAGCCGACTCAACTTGAGCGACTATATCCGTGAAGCTGGGATCATCTATGAAGAGACAGGAAAAATATTTGAATGAATATCGAAATTTCACAAACGCTTTTATGTAAATTACAATTAAAGAAATTCGTTTTTAACATTAATAATCGACCAGCAGGTCTTATGAAATTTTGTCTTTTGTAATACCATTCAAAAGGACACAACATTCTCTTGGTTGTGCTGACCGTACTTTAACTAAAGTGTAATATTAGAAACAAAAAACTTTTCTTAGAACAGCCAGGAATAATAATAAAAACCTCTAAATAAATAATTCATTAAAAAGAAAAACGCAACCGAAAAGTAATTGGGTGAAGGGAAATGATATGTATTTTTAACTATACTAAATGTACGAGTATGTGTGTACGTTTTGTATGTTAGATTGTATGTGTGTATAAACATATGCAAGTTTAAGGTAGAAAGATAATAGATACTTTTCCTATTTAAATATTAACTATGCATTATTATGTAGCACATATTCCATTTCATTCATTTTAATTTTACCATAAAACTCCGTCGTATTTGCTGATGGATTTTCGTACCCATAGGAATCGTTACTTTTTAAGGATATTGTGTCCATGTTTTGTAAAATCATTTTATATTTTTACAAGTAAATTACTTAATATCTTTGTGTGTTCTACAATAAGTTTATAATCAATGCACTTTACATATTTGCTGTAATTTGTAAACTAAAATTTGCTTGTAAGTTTTCGTATTTGTGTTTTGTTTGTGTGGTTTTTTTTGTTCGACTGGTACACAATACGTATAATGATGATGATGATGAGTAACCTCGTTTATTTTCGCTTTTCCCCATGTGCACATAGTGACATGAATGTGCGGATTCTCTGCTTTGATTAGTATTTGCAAAATGTTCTCTTCGAAGACAGTCGAATACAGATAGTCTGGTTTTGTAGATTAAAATAATTTAAAACACTCGTATTCAAAACAGAGTTATAAAAGCTTTATAAATTATAATTACGAGAATGTTTCTAATATTGTATTCTAAAACAATTATGAGTTCATTATTAGACCTACAAGTAAAGCTCTGGCAAGTTTGGAAATTCTAAAATTCGTTCGTGCCTACTACAAACTTATTTTCTTTTTTATTATAAAGTCTATTCTGAAACTCAATTCTTTCAATAATATACAAGGAATCTGTTGACTAAATACTCGAAATGTTTTCCCTTTTCCGCCAATTCCAGACATGAGCAACTTAAACATTAAATTTAGATAAATCGTTGTATCGACTCAAATAAAGATTTCATATTTCTGTTTTTTTTTTATAAATTTGAGCTATTTTAATAAAATCCAAAAGCTCTTAAAAAGTCAGCCACTTTTATATGTATCTAAAATGCATCTATGGATTTTTATAGAACGTTATTTTATTAAAACTCCTATAAGCCACTCCCTAATACATGAAGCCTTCCGAGTTGTATTCATATTATTGAAACTCGGCATTCAACTGTAAAAGAAATTTAATTTTGCACGAGTGGGGCATGAGCAAATATTGTACTTGAATTCCTGCAGAAGACCATTAGATAATTGTACACAAGTTTTCTCGAAATCCATTGTTATTATTATCCTGAGTGACGTAGAACACGGAAAGTAAAAAAATGCACACACAATATTCTTTTCAACACTTGGATTATTTAATCAAGACACCAACCTTTAAACTCAAAATTCTCATTGAAACTAAATCCGTCAGTGCCATAATTATCGTAGAATAAAGGATTTATGTAGAAAACGCTAATATCGCTTAAATGTTTGTTAACTGCTGCTGATGACATAATTTAAACTAAAACTTTTAAAATGAAATAAAAAACCAAGACATGGCCAAAAATTAAATATGCACCTACAAAATTCCAAACGAATTCGAGTGGTAAATTGAAGAAAACAGAAATTAGCATATTAACGCGATAAAACAAAATCGTTTTTATCTGAAAAACTTTTCATTGGAAAATGTCAAGCGGTGAGGCAAAAAGCTCAAAATCTAGTCGTTGTAAACTTACACAAATTTTTAAGGGGACAGTTTGCGCAATGACATTGAGCTTGTAATATATCCAATACAAGAATAGTGTCGATAGTGGCAACAGATTCGATTGTGTTGATTTTGAGTATTTCTAAATTTTGTATATCTTCATCATCGCTTGAACTGCGGACGCAACGCTTTTCATTGCAATTGCAATCATAAACACTATCATGTACATCGAGTTGTTGTGCTTTTTTTATGCGGTTTGGCCTTTGTAAAACTTGCAGAGTATTTGTTGTGCTCATTGACATCGACTTGCCCTATGCTATTGTTTCACTTACAATTTTGCAGTTTTTTTTATTTGTGGTATTATTATTGAATAAATTTTTATTTCACTTTTTCTTTAAATATGACTACATAATTTAGAAAATTACAAATAAAATTTGTGTCAATTGTTAGTGTATGTAAAATAATATCTAACTTCAAAGAATTAATTTTTTTTTAAATAGTAGGTGATAGTGTTGTCAATTATTCGACTTGTATAATCGTTCGAATAAATTTTCATAATTTTATTTTGGTCGTAATTAATAGATTAGATTTGTGTTTTGAGGTTATTTTATATAAATATCGAGTATTATATATTAATATAAAAGAACGTCAAAACTCAAACAAATCTACTAATTATTAAAAGAAGTAAGTTTAAAAAATTAGATACAAGAATAATTTTTTTTTGTTCGAACAGCCAAATAATTTTAAACTTTTATTTGAATATTCGAACAAATAAACTATAAAAAATCATTTGAATAACTGTAATTCAAAACTGACATAACTATTAGTTAAATTTTTTTTTCATTAACAATAAAAAAGCGATCGAATACAACTTACATAAACTAAAGAATATTATTAGGAACGAGATCATATTCATTGAAAATATTCACGCATGTATGTAAATATATTTTAAAATGTTAAATTGCACAAAATAGCAGATAAGCAGGAATTTTCTGTAAATCACTTTTTAGTAAAGAGATTTAAAATCGCGGAGGTGTTATACACACAAAAATCGTCGAATTCTCGTGATTTGAAAATGGCCAACAAACTAAACTGTCTGACGATATCAAAGCACTTGGAGGATTTTTAAGTCGTTTTCTTGTAACTCGATAATGAAATTATCATATACAATTGGTATCATATACAATGGTTTTTACCTTATTTGGTTAAGAAATAAAATTAATTATTTTACAGACAAAAACTTTAATATTAACCAATTCATGAAGACGCTATATTTCTTGTTGAAGTTCTTTCAGTTTTGTTCACATTATTCGTGATTTATTATTAATTTTTAGTACTCAGCTGACATTGTTCATGTATGTGAAATCATTGTTTAAAAATATACTCGTTTAACTTACAATATCTCCTGCACTTCCATTGGATTGCATAAATCTCGCAAGCAGCGTTTTTTCAGACGCTCATTATTTAATTCCCTCCTTTTTAATTCAATTACTGCCAAGGAACTTGTTCCAGGCATTTTTACACTTTATAACAGGCACGGCTTTATTAATTTATTATATTGTTAATAAATGAAACTACATTTAAATATTTTAATTGTAAACGAATAAAGTCAGCTTGTTAGCTCGATTTAGAACAATAAAAATCACTACTAAAAGTAAAAATACTTCGTGGTTTTCAGAACACCCAAAAATTACTTTCGTGATTTCAAAATCGTTCTTGCTTTAAAATCACCGTTATTCCAAAAGATGTTTGAATGTTGATGTTTTTTTAGTTTTTCTAACATTTTAAGACTCTTTTAAACCAGTTTTGTTTCTCTCGAGCCTTCTGATCAAATCTGTACAAAAGCAATTCTTTTCAATTCCTAATATATTTCTGATTTCTTTTATAAGCTGTTGGCTTAGAAGTGTAGACAAACAATGATTGAGCACTGTCATAGTACGGTCACCTGTTTATTACTACATATCATAAAGCTGAAAAAGTTAACAAGCGCCAAAAAGCTTTTCAGTAAGGTTTTTGTACAGCTACCTTTAACAAAGCTCGGTATTCACATCCCTTGATATATATTACAATATTAATTTACTTGTGTACGTATTGACGTTGGACTTTTAATCCAACGGTCCAGGGTTCAAGTCCCTGCTCGGGCGGTGAATTTTTAATTACAAATAAACTTACATTTTTAAAACTTCCACTTATTTTTGTTAGTCAGTATCAAATTAAATGCTATAAATTCAAAATATATATTCTCGATCATATGATTAGATTATTTTCAATTTTTAGCCAACAAACGATATTGTCATTGAAAAGAAAATTTGCTTAAGATTGCAATGTTGAGTATTATTAATCAATAAACTGCAGTTAAATGATCAAAAGCCACAAGATTCGCACATTTCCCTATTTGTTGTTGAATTCAGAAGCACCATCTGAAGTCTACTCATTAAAGTTTGATGCAACTTTATATTAAAAAAAAAGGACAGAAAGAAATGAACTTTCTTCAGATAAGATAATTAAAACTACTTTGCATTTAATTTGCATTTAATAGCATTATATGTGTATTCATATGGGAATAGCAAATGCCAAAGTTTTTTCTTTTTTTTTATATTACATATAAATCTTAATATCATTGAACATAGTTCGACTTAGTGCATAGACCTTGGGAATATATAATTTCCCATAATATATAAAATTTTGTAAAACAAACCAATAATAAATATGATATGGCCCACTAAAAACAGAAATTTAAGTGATTTTAATCTTATTATTGGGAGTGTCCGTATGTATGTGCTGCTACTACGCTAATATGATTAATTAGTCATTAATTACTAGTAATAACGCCTTTCTATTGATAAATATTTTATAATATATTTTGCGTTTTTAAGTTTCAAACAACCAGATGTTATTTAAATTTGTGATTTGTTTTAAAATAAATGCAGTCATATCGTGAACATTTTTATACATGTATATGCTCACATACATACACACATCCATACATAGATACATAAAGGTATACATAGTTATGTATGTTTTTGTTCAAATATCAGTTCTTATAATATATAAATACATATGTCAAATTACGAAAATGATCAAAAAACAAATTTAAAAAAAAACCAAAAAGTGTTCATAAAGTTTAAATATTACAAGGAGCTATGTATATTTGTTCTCTATAACTTGTTTCGAAATTAAACAATTGCACCGCAATAGCCATGAAAATTAGCAAAGTATTCTCAAAATGACAAACAAACTTACACAAAATAATTGCAAAAACAGCTTAATAGAAGGGTATTTGAAAAATCAGAAAAGCCATTATATTAGTTCTTGACATTTTCATATCAAGTATTTTTCTTATCTCATGAATAAATTCTAAAATAGTACATTAAATTGTTAGATGTTGCTTAAAGCAGTCATATTTTATAACTAATGACTTTATGGTTACCAGATTAATCCCTCAATCATGGTACAATTATCACAAACATCGGTTCTAGAACAAAAATATAATAATATGCTTATATTGTTGGTAGATAAATCCGAGAGATTATTTTAAAAAGTAAACTTTCAAAACGAAATAAAGAAATATTTGAAATTTGTATGTAGGGTAAACATGAAGCAGCTGTACTAGCGTGTTTAGATGGTAATTATAGCATGCATTCAATTGAAAAAATTATAACTAATTCTTGTCATAGAACCGTGCAGTTGTAGTAATTGAAATTCAGAATTCGGTTCTTTCTCCGAATTAAAATCAAAATAAAATTAAAATAAAAATCACATAATAAATTCTTTGAAAGCATCATTTAAGTTTTATGCTAAATGGACTTTGGCTAGCAACAAAGTAAGTATTATTTTTATTTTCAATCTTGTAGAAATTTCTTAAAGCTCAAGCCATATAATAATTTTCATAAAAAACTCAAACATTTGTTTTTAATGCATTCGAAACGATGATGCTCTGAAGATTCTATGGTTTCAGAAGTTTTACATAGTGTGAATTATTGACACACTAAAAAGTACAAAAACAACACAGTTATAAAAAGCGTATACCATATTGTATTGTGTATAAAGATAAGAAATATGTATATAGATACGTGTACCTACATACAACCGCATTTTAAAGGTTTCTTTGTCAGAACAATTTGTAGTTACTTATTTGTGTATGTATATACATACATAGCGTTCCTTTATTGCAGCATTGTCATATCGCAATAAAATTAAAATATTCCAATTTGTATACATACATTTTTAAAAATTTTTAAACGTTAAAGATTGATCTACTTGGAGATATAACTGTGTTGCAATAAAGGAAAGATATGCACGTATATAAAGCAAAATTCATTATTTTTAAAAAAGAAGGACAATAGACTTACCAACAAATGTATTGCAAGCGATATCTAAGTGATCTCTACTGGCTGCACTGCCACTAGCACCACCACCACCCAAAAGCGGTTGCGATTCCCTATTATCGTTGCAATTATCCATAATACTTGAGCATTCAAAGTCCACTTCAGGAACTAAACAAATTTCATCAGCGTCATCGTGATACGAGTCCTGACGTAAATTCGATGGTAAAATGTTGCTGGTAAACAGCCTGGGTGCTGTTTGTATATCGTTTGATGTAGCGGCTGATGAATAATTTTGTTGACGTCTGTGAGCAGGAGAGCTTGTATGGCTGTAACCGAATGAGCGCGGAGAATTACTACTTGTGTAGTGCTGTAGACTGTTCTTCAAAGTCTTGTTACTACTGCTACTGATATTATTAAATTCATTCTCATTTGCCTTAATATCGACATCGCATGCTCCAATATCAGCGCTAACACCACCACCGACACCACTACCACCGCCGATATCTTCATTACTTAATGTTAATATGCTAGAATCGTGAGCATTTACAACTGATGTCTTTGTTTGTGTCGGTGTCATTGACGCCGTCGTCGGCGGCATCACCTCATTTCCAATTTGTTTAACATTTTGTATTAGTAATTTTGAATTTACATGACCATTGTGTATGGAAACTGGTTCATCTTTTGAAGGTTTATGAGTGCCAAAGAAATCGTGTTCATCAAATTGTAAAACTGTTTTTTGCACTTCTAAATCAATATCAGCATTATTTCTCTTTAATACATCTTGTAGCAACTCTCTGTCATTGTAAAAAGCACTTTGCTCTGCTTCGCTATTCTCTTTGTCATCATCGTCGTCATCATTTTCATCATCATCATACTCGTCGTCGTCTTTTAAAGATAATAGCATTTGTTCTTGCAGTTTTTTATTCTTTGGTTTTCTACGTTTATTTTTGTTGAGACCAATAGTGTTTATCTATTAAAATTTACAATGAAAGCAAAAGTTAAATACAACACAAAAACTTAGGACAATGTACGTATACAATTTATTGTATATAAATTTATTGTAAATAAGATTAAACTTTATTTATATATTTCCTTTGTATGAGATAATAATAAAAACTAATAAGTGTGAAGAAATATTTATATTAAGAGCTAAGCTTTGCATAAGTGATGAAATTGTATTCGATCTCAACACTAAGTCACTGTAGACAAAGATTTTAATTATCAAACTTGCAATTGAAAAAACTGTAAGACACTTTGATTTAAAAAAAAGTCCAGATTAATCACTGTAAAAAAAAATTTTTTTTCAAATAATAAGCGTAGCCAGATTCCGGTGGGAAATTGCATCCCTTGAAAAAATTTGTTTTAAACGGAAATAATTTTAATTTAATTCCATAAAAAAATTCTAATAATAATCGTAGCCAGACTCGTATTCTGCTCTACATCCCTCCAAAAAAAATTATGAAAATGGAAATAATATTTTTATTAAACTAATTTTTATTTAAAATAATATAAAAAAATTCATCAAAAATTCAGTTTGTAATAAATGCAACAAATAAAAAAGTAGTTAAAAAATATAAGATATCCGTAGATAAGAGAACATTAATTTCATTATATCTTCAAGAAAAATTATTTAGCAATATTGTCATTGTTAATAAATTTACTATTTGACATATTGTCATTGTATTGCTATGATATAAAATTTATTTGTTGGGTGGTCAAGAAATGTCTATATGCATTTCATTGGCACTGATTATTTGGTAAAACCGCCAAAGATATATCGCACATATGAAAACTTAGACTAAGGCCTAATTTTCTAAACAACTTTGCGTTTGTGAATAATAAAAATTTCTTAATAATTTCACTCTTTTTGATTTTGTTTTTAAAAAAATTAGAATTAAATTTTTTAGATATTTGTTTTTGTGCTCCTATAAATTTCTTTAACGCAGTGATTTAGAAAATTAGGGTCCTAAATATATGATTCTAATAAAGATTCTAGCAATGTTTTTTTCATTTTGTTTAGAATGTTAATTACATCTTTTAGTACATTGCATATCTATTTCGTATATGACTTTTAATAACGTAGCCATGTTTTTGTTTTACGCATATCTTTAAACCTTCTTTTGCTATTTGTTGCAAACGTGTTGTAAACGTGTTTTTAAGTACTAGCTTTTCAGCTTTAAGGGAACTTATCTCAAAGAAATGTTAAAGGGAATTTTAAACTTATATTCAAGATATCAATATATTTTCAATTGAAAATAGCAATTAAGGCAATAAAAAACGTCAGCCTCCCTATCTACATCACTGTAACTACATCAAAAATTAATTGTCTGTCTCACGAAGTCACTACACATAACGTGTAACTACAATAGTCAAGACTTTTGTCGATTTTGTGCGTTCGCTCGTTCAAGAGAAAATGAGCTAAATATATTATTCATACAGTTTGTGTGGCCACTTTTCCATTCGAATTGGTAGAAACATTTAAAAAATTATACAAGACTATTTAATTTTAAGTACATTTTTGGTACTTTCAGTGTCAATACATGTTGCAATTTTTTATTCTTTCGTTTAAAATTTATAATTTTCCATTCTTCAGGTGTAATGCAGACCTTTTAAACGGCTTTAAATTTCGAAAATATTGTTTCAGATATTCAGAGGATATTTCAACCTTTTGACAAAAAGATTTTGCAAAGTAATATATCATAAACGAAAATTGGTATTCAGAACGCCGATGTAGCCTACATATAACTTTGTATTTATATTTAAGATGAAATCGTTCCACCAACTTCCTAATGGAAGCAACCGTCTCCAATATAAACATATTATATAGCTTAATCAAACAAGCCAAACTTTGTGTGTAACTTGTACATAGAAAGCCGATGGTTATAGTAGCCAGTGCTCAATTTGTATCCTTTAGTCTTAGACTTTATGCATAAGAATAAATAACAAATAAAAATACGCCCATTTGACAAAAAACAACAACAGTACGAATATCATAATTAATCAGATATGCGATGAAAAACGATTTAGATGCGAAAACGAGTTAAAAATAAAAAAGGGTGTGATGTAGTCCCTGTAGTAATTTATATTAAAACTTTTTTAAAAGACCCTTTGCACCATTTCGAAGCAATCGTTTTGCGTCACAAACCAGAAATATGAATTCCGCAATAGATTCGATATAGAAATTAGACGTGTTTCATATCCGATACGCATCCAAAAAAACGTTTATAGTGCAATGTGTTAGCAACATTGTGCATTCTTCTTGTTGCCCTTATGGCTAATTCAAATAAAATATTTGTTCTAGTAACGATGTGCCTTATTTTTTAATATACACTGCGCTAATTGTTTATTAACTTTTTAAAGGTATCGAAATAATAAATGTTATAAAATGAACCGCAAATAAGTTCTTTTATATATTGTTTCATCAAACTTCATACAAATAAAAAAGAAAATTCGATTTACAAAATTGGTTGAAAATAAAAATATTTTGTAGGAAACATTTGTTTTACACTGTATTAATATTTAATAATCATTGCGAATAAATTTTGTCAATTTGTATTTCCTATATCATTCGAACAATATATACTTTCTTATCATTTATGGCTCACCTCAACTTCGGTGGTTA
The DNA here is from genome assembly GCA_963675445.1 of Linnaemya vulpina. Classification (NCBI taxonomy): domain Eukaryota; kingdom Metazoa; phylum Arthropoda; class Insecta; order Diptera; family Tachinidae; genus Linnaemya; species Linnaemya vulpina. The sequence goes on from OY776277.1 coordinate 97,951,412, forward strand.
ATTGTTGCTTTTGAGCTGTTTTTTCTATTGTATCGTCATCACTGCAGTGGTTCATAAGATCAACATCTTCCAAGTGCACTAAGGGTGCTTCCGCTGTAGACATATTTGCACTTTTTCAAAAGATTTTTCTTCCTTATGTTTAAGTACGCACTATAAAATGGCCTTGTAATTGAATAAATATTATTACTATTCAAAAACAGTGTTCTTTGTCTTTTTGTTATTTCTTTAATTTTTGTATAATGTTTTATTTCGTTTATTAATTTGTAGTTTTTTCTGTTGATTGTTTAATTATTGATTTTTGTTCCGTATGTTCATCGTTTCTATCTTTTAGGAATTAATATATAATTCACTTTGTAATATTGAATGTTTTGGGTGTATAACATGTTTTCTTGATGTTAGTATTAACAACGTGTATATAAAAAAATTTTAATTTTAATCAATTTTAAAAAATTTCAATCTGATCTCTTCCAACAAGAACAAAATTTATTCTCCAAATGCTACAAAACAGAAAAATGTCAGCTGTCAGAAAAATAGCAAAATGAAGAAGTTAAAAGAAGCCCTGGGTTGGGTGAAAGTGTAGCAGACTTGTGCTACGTATATAAAACCTAATCTCTGTGAAGAAAACATGATGCCAGACATGTATAAAGAACAGGCGGAATTGAAACAAAACTTTTCACCATACACTGCAAATTTAAAAATCCTGAGGTTTTAAGTAATAAACAAAAGAAATATTTTGGCGTCTTTCAACTTTTAAAAATCTTGTTGCACCTATAACTTTCTTTAGGAATAGCTTTGATATATGACAACTACTGCAATCGACGCGTAAAATAGTAGGCTTTTGATTGCAGGTAGCGGAGTTTGGCGCGGGCCCTTAGTTTTTAATATATAAGCCAATAGTTAAAACCACCCCCAAAATACATAGCGAGCACGTGGCTTACAAAACAACGTGCGTAATCTTGTTAACTTTTTCAAACCTGTACTTATCAGCTGAGCAGTTTGCAATGTTTGTAAACAATCAACCATTTTGGATTCGAAGGGGAAATATATTGTTAACTTTGAAAATATGGCATCTTGTTTTATACACAGAGATTTGTTTTCTTCACAGAGATAAATAACACTTAGCTAATCAGCACAAAAAACAAAGAAATAGCAATTAAACTATTCCTAACTTGGTTTCAAGACTATTTTAAATACAAGGGATAAGAAGAACAAGGTCTTTTGTTGTATTATTGAAATGGAAGAAAGAGTGGATACAACTCCACAAGGGGTAAAATAATTATTTCTTAAGTAAATGAATGCATGTGTATAATTGATGATATATTTACTGATTTAAAGCAAAAAATGTCTTTGGAATTGTTGACTAAAGAGGAAATAATACTTAAATACAAAGGACTCCTGACGATAGCAAAGAAAGCCAAACAGGCTAAGGATGGTAAGTCGAAAGCATTACTATTTTTAAGTGTTTGAGAAATTAATGAGTAAAATTATTAATTAATAATTTATTTTCTACAAGCGAATTCCTTGTATGATGATATTAATCGAATTCCAACGTAAAATAATAAGCAATATAGTCGAATTATGCTAAGCGAAAATGGTAAATTACTGCAACGGCTCCACTTATGAGAGGTTAACGTTAAAAAGAAAGTTGGTTGAAATTCTTCGGTAAAACTTAGATTTGACATTTGAAAAAAATATGTGAGCTGCCTTAAAACAAAATAAATTAGAACAAATACATAAAAACAGTTATTGATCTTGCTCGGTAAATATAACCGATATGATGTACGATTTCTAATATAAATATGTATATTATAAGAATGTCTGTTAGAGAAATGTGATTTTTTTTAAACTTAGAAGCTAGGAAAGTTAAAAATTGTGTGTTTAAGTATGTGACTAGGCTATAATTTTTTAAAAGTTTTCTTGAAGTGTTTCCTGCGAATTTGAACCGATTCGAACCATAGATTCATAGTCATCGAAAATATATCACCGTTTACCGCGCGATCGTTTTAATTCTAACAGGTCAAAACCATAGAATAGCACAAAAACGTTCTAGCGTTCAGTAAAAAATAAAGGTTACTTTAGAGGGATGATTAAAATTGTATATATTTATGTTGAAATTTATATATGATAAAAATGGTACTCAACTTTTATCACAAAAGTGGACAGCGCTCTAGGCTTGAGAGTCACAAACTTGCGTTTGTTACTAGTCTGGAAAAACACTTTGTGCCCAAGATGAGATGTTATATTTTACCATACAGGACGTAGTGTACAGATAGCCACAGGCTATAAACTATCCAAATGTGATATATGTATACTATATACATATTTCAATATAAAAAGGTAATAGATTATAGCTGAGCACGAAATATTTACAAATTATGGCACAAAAGCTATGTCACAACGGCGTAGTGTGTTCTCGACTTATAATACATACATATATACATATATTGAAATGAAAAAATGTGACAAAAAATAATTCACGCTTCAGAATTTGAGCTTTCGAATTTTCTTAAAATCATAAAATAAAAATCTACAAAATAAAATCAATAATTTTGAAAAAATTATTATTATATAAACCAAACTGATTTAAAATTTTATATTGACATTTTTATGATAATTTAACGGATTCTTTACTCACAGTTACCACCAAGCGGCATGATTTAACTTTATAAATAAAATTGAAATTTTTTGTACTTTATTTCCGATATTTTTTATTTTAGAAATTTTAGAAGAGAATCGTGTTTTGAGAGAACAACTACAAGAACACGAAACCCAAAAAGAAGCTGATAAAAAATCTTTAATGACTATGAAAGAGTTGTTGGAAGCGTACACCGATAATAAACTTCAGTTAACAACACAGGTTTCTGAATTACAAAAATTGCATAAAGCAGATTCCGAAAAATTGGAAAAAGTTTCTATAGAAAATGAGAGTTTAAAAAGGCAATTACAACGTCTAACAGACGATAATGAATCTTTACTGACAGATATAGAAAATATGGAGGGACAGCTTAAACAAGTGAGCAGTTTGAGTAAAGAACAAAGAGAAAAACTTGTATTATTTGAGAGAAAAATTGAAGAATTGAACGCGGCTGAAGTAAATAACAATGAACTAAAATTGAAAAATGACGAGTTGTGCCAACAGCTAAAAGATTTTAAAGAGAAATATAAGTTTATCAAAAATATTAATACAGAACAAAGGCAAAAATTTAATTCTCTTAAAGATAGATTTATAGAGCTGCATAAAAAGTTGAAAAAGCTTAAAGAATGCAAACTAATTCTACTAGAAACTCAACACGAGTATGCAGATGCTGTAACGCAATGGCAAAATGAAATAGTCAAAGCGTCGCATGTGCTTTGTAAAGAGCTAAATGAATTGAGAGAGGAAAATATAGGATTATTGAGAAAGCTTTCCAAACATCAGGCAACTAAACATATAGAAAAAAATTGCATTTCTATGCAAAAATTTAATGAATTACTGGAATTGTCGGAAAAAGCCGAACAAGAATTTAAATATTTGCAAGAGGAAAATGCCAAATTAAAACGGAGTCTTGTCAATAAAAGTACGAAAACTCCAGCACTATTATTAGAAAGTACTGTTACAAAACTGGATGAAATTTGGCATCTAAGTAAAGTAGCTTTCGAAGAATATAACAATATTCGAAAAGAAAATATGAGTCTAATGGAACATGCAAAACTTAAAGACCAGGTCGACTCCTCAACGCAAAGTTTCGAAAAATATACAACTTCTTCAAAGCTGGGAGAATTACAAGCCTTGGCAACAAAAGATAGCGATGATTATGAAAAGCAATCAAATGAGATTGATAACCTAAAAGCAAATATTGAAAGACTAGAAAGTGAAAACCAAAATTTGGAAACTTGTAAAAATAAATGTGGACAACTTTTAGAAAAAATTAATCTATTAGAAGAAGAATCTGTCGTAGAAAAGCTTACACCTTTAGAAAAAGAATATTTGCATCATCCCGAAAAGATGTCTGTTGATATGAAAAAAGTTACACAAGAAGATACTGTTTTGAAGGACAAAGTAGAAGAATTGGAAAAGCTTAATGAAGAATCTATTTTGAATTTAAAGGAAGAGCTCTTATCCACTCAACAATCATTAGAAAAATACCAACAAAAGTACCATCACAAAAAAATAGAGCATTGCGAGTTACTCGACGAAATGCGTGAATTGAATGAAGCTCTTAAGGCACGAGGAGATCTTATATCACGTCAGCAAGAAGAACATCAAATTCTTAAAAATGAACTCAAATTGAATTCAGATAAATTATCCAAAATATCACAGGCAATTGGGGAAAAAGATGTTGAGTTAAATGAAAAGCAAGCTGAAGTGGAAACGGTTAAAAAAGAAATTGCGATGACCAAACAAAAACTCGAAACTTTAGAAAATGCTAAATCATTAAACGAAGAAAAAGTTCGAGTCCTTAGCATAGAGTTGTCCAATATAAAATTAAATCAATCCACCACTTCTACGGACGTTGATAATCAAAGTGATATTCTTTCAACATCAACAATATCAAGATCTGATGAACTTCAAAGACTTAAAGATGTAGACGATTCATTTGAGGATAAATATAATAAGATTCGAGGTTTAGCGGCTAAATTAAAAAAGAAATTACAGGAAGAAACTGTTCTGAAGCAAAAGCTTGAAAAAGAATTGCAAGATACAAAAAAGCAACAAAAAGAATTACACTCCCAAATAGCTGAGTTGAAAAATAAAATTTTGAATACGGATTCTCTGCATAAGCAATTGAATGAAAAACAAAAACATATTGACAATCTTAAAGCAGAAAATCACAAATTAAAAACATCGCGCAAACAAGCCAATGTTTTAAATTTAGAAATTGAAGCAGCTGAAAAATCATTGACAGAAGTAACTAATAAACTTAGTAATCGCACTTTGGAACTGGAGACAGCTCAGGAATCTTTAAAAAGCAAGGAGTCCACTATTGTGCAGCTGCGCAAAGAAATCGATCTATTGGAATCTTCCAAATTATCTGAAGTTAAACATTCGCAGGAATTGAAGCAACAAATTGATCATCTGCACAAGACACTGAAAGATGCAATGCATAGTAAACAACAAGCATATGATAAAGCAAAATTATTGGAACAAGATGTTGAGAACTTAAAATTAGAATTAGAAAATGCTAACGTCGAATTAGCACAATCAACGAGCAATCAAGAGATTGCTCTTAAATCACTGAACAACGACCGAGAACTGCTTATTGAGCAACTTTCTACGACACAAGCTGCTCTTTTAGAGTGCGAACAGAAGCTTAAAAAGTCTGAAAGCGCCATCGAAGATTTGAGGGTTGAATATTTGGACTACAAAGTTAAAGCCCAGGCCGTACTAAGAAAAAATCAAAACCGTGATTCTTCCAAGGAAAGAGAATTAGAAGAAGAGTTGATTTCTATGAGAGCGTCAGAAACACGATTTAATACTACAATTGATATGTTAAATTTAAAAATAGAATCTTTAGAAAAGCAAAAGGACCTATTAAATGATGACAATATGAGTTTAAGCAAACGCTGCCAGGAACTAATGATGCTCATTGATGATATACGTACACAAAACGATGCTTTAAATAAAGAAATTCAACAAAATATCCAGCAACAACATGAAACTTTAAAACAACACCGCCAACAAATTGAATCTATAGATAATTGTCACAAGGAGCAAATACAATCATTGAATACAGCACATCAAAGACAATTAGAACAATTACGCAAGGAACTCTCACAACATATTCGTTTACCAACTTCTGTGGGAGCCGCAAAATCTTCAAGTTTACCAACGCAGACGTATCTTGACCAGTCTAACGAGCCAAGTAGGCTCGATTTTCTCCTCATGGAACGTGAAGATGCCGAAGGTTCTGAAGAAGCAGCTGAAACTTTAGCCAATTTAGCAGCCTCTCGCAAAATTTCAAATGATTCTTCATCCGCCAAACGTTCTATGCAGGATTTCATGCCTCTCGATGAGTTATTAAACACTCCATTAAATGCAATCAGCAGTGAAACACTAATAACAAATCCACAACAGCAGTATACAACAAATACTGCGTTGAGCGCAGCAAATACCAACGATTTATTGCAATTGGAATTGAACACAACGAAGGAACGTTTGCAAAAACAAGAGACCAGAGTGCGTCATTTGACCGCATTGTTGGCTGAAAATGAACAGGATCTGGCCAAACTCGCGCAAATGAACGATATGCTTAAGGAGGAGTTGCGAAAACAGGAACGTTCAATGGAAAGAGAACAGCATATGCATAATTCAGAATATGTTAAAAATGTAATAATGAAGGTAAGTTGCAAGCAATTCACTACATATAAAATTTGTTTGTCTTCCACATATTGAGAATGAGCGTTCAAAATGTTGCAGTACTTTGGCCAGACGAAAAGAGTTTCTCTTCAGAAATATTTTGTTTTACTAGTATTGTACCAAACTGCCTTTGAATGTTAAAGTTGTTCTTCATTGGCGGCTTTTCTCTCCCTGTTTTCTTTTACGTACAATTTTCTACGTTGTTGGGCGTTTTATAATTTATTGTTAGAAATACTTCGGGAACTCTTACTACACTTGGACTTTAGTTTGTAAATATACCGATTTCGGCTATGTTCCATCTTCGGTGATATCCTTATCACTAGTGAAAAATGCTAAATTTTTTAACGATTGCAAATTTAGGGAGAGGGAAAATGTGTCCCTTAGTGTCATTTATCCAATTTAATGTTTTAAAGATTCTTAAAGTTTAGTACGAAGGACAGGCTCTTGCAACCCTACATTTCTCTACTGACTTATTACATCGTTGGTAATGGAAATAATTTGTATCGCACTTGAGAACACACGTCAGTCAATGATTAGTCAGGCAGACTATCGACTCATAAAACATAGATAGCTGATAATTCCAGATCCAACTTTTTTTCGGGGGTCGTAAGAGATCACCGCGAAACCTTGCGGAATAAATTTGGATCTTTCGAAGAGAACAGTACCTCTTGAGAATCACCCAGTTTATGTATGTAGAATAGAATTTCGATTAAAAAGCGTTGAACGTACATGTTTTTATTTAAAAAATTTACACAAAAATAACAAATGCAGTAAATTCATAGTATAGACGGTGGCTAACATTACTTGAGCTGTTCTACAACTTATATGCCTTTGTATTTTATTTTTAGTTTTTAACATTAAATAATGCAGATGAAAAAAGCCGATTGGTACCTGTTTTAAATACGATACTTAAACTAAGTAGGTCAGAGGCGGAAATGCTTAATTATGTGGCTAAAGGACAGAAAGGTAATAAACGCAAAAAAATTTATGTATATGATTCTATAATTTTTATATTTTTAGTTTCTGAAAATAGTCAACGTACTGGAGGCTGGGGAAATTTTTTAGCATGGGGTGGTAATAATAGCAATAACAACTAGTCTTATGAATAAATAAAAATATTTCGATTAATTGAATTTGCCCCAAAAATGTAATCCTTTAACATTATTATTTTGATTTTGTCACTACAATTAATTCCCTTAGACATTAAATTTATTATTCCAAAATTGTTGTAGTGTACAGACGTATCAATAAAACTATAAATTCCAAGTTTTTTTTTATATTTATTTTTGTCTAAACTTAAATGCTAAATATAATAAAGTTTCTTGTTTTATATATGTAAATATTATATTATGTTATAACTTTATCAAAATTAAATTAATATAATTCACACAATTATATGAATAATAAAAATATAAACTTAATCAATAATATACATACATACATATAGTTTATTCAATTCACAATCCTCTTATACTGTACCAAGTAATATTTTTTTATTAGTTGTAAATTACATTTTTTTTTGTATAGTTGGTTGATTTAGAAAATATTAAAAGCAAATTTTGTGCCATAGGAAACAATCGCGATATTTTGTACTTAGTGGCAATATTTTATGGCATTGCCTACAAAACTGTAAATTTCTGAATGGCAGTAAAATTATGTTATTTACATCAAATTCAAACTTAAGCATAAAACACACTATGGCATTTTTCCTACACTTTCACTTTCGTCGTTTTTTAATGAAGTTCGGAAATTTCCTCAATTTCTTCAGTTTTTGGAGAATTTTTCATTAAATTGAATTGATGGTTTTCTTTTATTATACGAACTTTCTACAATTCTGTCAAAACTTCAATTAAGTAGATTAACACAACAATCGGCCATATTATGAATATCGACGTCACATTGTCTCTTGTCATTTATTTGTCGACAATAAATAATTATTATTAACAGCCTTTTGGTATTCTCTAAAACATTTAATATTAATAGAATATGTTACCAGAAGTCAATTTCTGTCGACTTGACAAGTGACAAATTTTTCGCAGTCGTGTTGATGTGACGTCGGTGTCGTCATTCATAATACGGACGAATATAAACGGTACAGAAATACAAGAAGGTTATGAATTGAAAAATAGTTCTTTTATTTTAAAAGATAAAATAACAGACAAAAATAAATAAATAAAAATTATAAAATACGTCGAATGCTTAATAAAAACTTATGTAAAATCACAAATATGTGCTGTCAAATTAACAGCTTTTAGCCGAAATTTCTTAAAATAATGGCTCAGTTATAAATAGCAATGGAACTTTGGTTGTGTTGTCAGATGCCAACAAAAAATAATTTTTGGCAGAAAAACACTAAATTTTATTTAAACATAACATAGTTTTCCGCAACGGGCAACCCAAATAACGTTCCGTTTTCATCTATAATTAGCCGACAAATTCTGAATGAAATGTGTAAAACTTACTATATTATCAGAACACATTTTGCGTGACTAAATATTAAATAAAAAATGTTAACAAAATAAAACAATTTCATGTGGGGGCTGTCCTAAGTTCTTTTGAATAAATTTCTAAGAAATCCGTCCATGAATTAATTACACGTCACAGAACTCAATTCCGTCCGGATGAATAAGTATTTTGGTTTCTCAGAAAAATATTAACGAGACAATTTTTTAGAATAAAATAATTTTTAATATCATCAACGGAATTAGCTAATGAAATTAAGAGATTTCGCTCCCAAAAATCATTTCCTTACTTGTTTTCGGACAAATCGACATACGGAATCTATTCCGTTTCCGAACTCAATCGGATTGTATGACATGGCGAATGTAAGAGTGCACTAAATTATCATTATCGAATTGCATACATAAATATATACACATGTATGTATTCTCTGGGAAACTGTCTTTTCCCGAAGCGATTATTGGCATGATATTTTTATTTTAATAATTTGGAACTATCGACATTGATCAATGTTGCCAGATTGCAATAAAATTATTATCGGTGGGTATGTTGGCGAATTCCGAAGAAACGTTGGATATATAAATTAACTCACAGTCGCAAAGCAGCTGTGTCAGTCAACATCAAGCCTGGCAATTATATTTTTAGTGCAACCAGACCACTGATTGTTTACTCTCTTTTGAGACTTTTGCGTCGCGCTTGCGCTAGTTAATTTCGACCCTCAAATAACAGTAATGATTTACAGTTCTTTTGAGGAATTTTCCGTGGTTAACTACGTTGCTACTTCCTATGTGAAAACATAGCTCATGTACAGTGAGCCACAGAAACGGATAAAATAAGGGTTAACAACATCGTCGGTATATGGTCTCAGTTGCCCACTGGCATCTGTGCACCAAATACTTTACAAATTTACTTTGTAAAGTATTTTATATACAAATACAATAAATAAACTGAAATTGTCTTTAATTTTCAATTAAAATCAATTTAATGACCTTAAAAGCCTGAATAGAAGTAATTCCTTGAAGACAACAAGAATTGTCTGTTTCTTATACAATTTTTTAAATGTATGACAAAGTAAAAATTAATATAAATATTAACACAAGTTGATAATAAGAAATCAAAATTTATGTTGGGAATATAAGAATTAATATTAGAATATCTAAATTGATAACAAATTAATTGACAAATAACAAATTTTAATATGTTTTATAATAATTTTGATTTTCTGAGTATTAGAATGCAGCTTTTCAATTTAAAATGTTATTTTCTCAATTTCGATTTGAATTTCTTGTTATCAATTTGTATTTTTAACATCAATTCGTTTTTCTTAATATGATACCACAGAAATTTCGTAAATTTTTTTATTTAAAAAGGATATACAAATAATTTATTTATGAATTTTGTCCAAAGTTTCTTTAGTTTTTTAACCCTTCCAAAAAACAAGATTTGTCTCGATATTATCAAAAAAAAAAAAAAAGTACATATTTGTTTATGAAATAACTTCATCTTTCCGCCAACTCATTGCTTCGGGTATAGAAACGTGAAACAGTGAAATTCGTTAAATCACTTTTTATAATGGAAATAGATGGCGGAATGTTCCCATAATATTTATAAGGCAACTGGACGAATGACTATTTTTGTGACTGAGTACACTCGCTTTACGAGTAAAAACGGTTGCTGTTTATAAAGGGTCGTCTACTTTTATTCGGACACATATCAAACAATCGCTTTAAAAATTAATAGTTCACGCATCATTAGAAATGGTTTATTCTAAAAACTCAATACATTTGTCAAATGTTAAATAAAATAATATAACAATTAATTTTGTGTATTTTATTCGACCTTATTTTTAACTTAAATTCTTATTTTCATTATTTTTCATGCTCTAGGTCTAAGAATTGAAAATAAAACTCTTATTATGTTTTATTTAGGTATATATGTATATATTTTATTTCGATATTTCGAACACCTTCGGTGTTCTTCTTCAAGAAAAACTGAAAAAACAAATTCGTTATCGCAACATTTATTATTTCGTGATACTAAATTTGTTTCCGAAGGTGTTCGAAATATCTAAATAAAATATATACATATATATACTGAAAAAAACTTAGACCTAGAGCCTGGAAAATAATTAAAATAAGAATTTAAAATAAAATAATATAGAAACAACATTTAGTACAGGTTAGAAGGGAATGACGCGTTTGTACGCAATATACATGCACTAATTGAAAATCTTCGGTAAGACTTCTATCAAGTTAACATTTTAACATAAATTATTCATAACTAAAAAGCTATAAACATCTGAGCTATAAAATTAATTATGCCCTTCATCATAGAAGTACATAGCATATAAATTTTTTAAAGCAGACCAGTTCTGCATTGCATGCGGTATACAAATTTACACAATTATTATATGCAGCACTGTTGTCATACTTTTATATGAATTTATAGCAACAGTATTGACAATTTTCAAATGAAAACTTCGCATACCATACTGAAAAGGGAGAAGCTGCACTTTTAACCAATAATCGATCAACATACATATAATGTACAAATCTCATATTATTATCTCTACCTTTTTCGCGAGTAAAATATAAGTAAAAGATTTTGGTTTGTGCTTATATTGGAGCTATAAGTGTTTAAGAAACTTTTTTTTCATTTCCTGCAAATGAAACAAAAAGATCAAGAAAATTCTCGGAAAAAGTGCTATTAACGATAGCTTGTTTGATGTTTTTAATCAAAACTAGCTTATATATTAATCACAGTTTCTTCTTTACTGTAAAGTTTGAGTAAATTGTTGAGTTCTAATATATCAAAATACTTTGACTTTATATTGTTTGAAAAAAGAGAGCACATCCGACTCTACATCATCGCAATGAATTTTGCTGCTTTGGAATTTCACCAAATATTCCACTGATGGAGAAGTGCAATAATTATAACAAGAGCAAAATATAATTTTATGTATGCATTCCATTCAATAAAATAAATCAATAAAATTAATTTTTTGAACAAGCCCCAAATATAGCGACAGCCATATTTCATATCATACCCTTAGCATTTCTTTCTTTTCAAATAGCTGGAATAATATTGCTGGATTTGCTTAAGAATTAGTCAGTTTTGTTTCTCATGCTATTTAAACTATTTCTTAACCAGTTACGATAAATTAACACTATTGCCAAACACCCGCATAATTTCCAACTAAGGTGGCTGGTAAAGGACCACCAGCAGCAAATAAACGCATACCAGTGCTATCGTAACAATGTGTATAAATAGCAGGCACATATTTAACATTATATCCGTCCATTTCATCTTCCGGATACTATGACGTTGAAATGTGAAAACATTATTCAATACATGCATCTCAAGACTAAAAATTTTTTGAATTTTAGGAATTAAAACTCACCACTATGCCTTTACTGCATTTAAGTGTTACCGTACGGGAAGCATTTACACTACTTTCCAAATATTTACCAGCACGTATATCGTAAAACAACAGCATGCCCAGACCAGTGCCTACCGTTAAAAGATTCCCCTCAAAAGATGTTGCTCTGATACCACAACCGCTATAACGTGATGTTATCTTTTTTATTGTCTAAAGAATATTTATTACAAGTTTAATTTTAACTAAACGACATACTTAAACATAATTAGCGTTCGTACCTGTAAAGTTCTAGTGTCCAATAGTATTGTATATGAACGGCAACCTATTGCATATAGACCATCACTATGGTATGCTATACTGACATTATCTTGACAGTTTGGCAATTTACGAGATAATTTTTGTTTGAACGTCTCAGCATTGAAAACATGAATATAACCGTTTAATGATAAAGCAGCAATCTCACGAAATTCTTTGTTGAAACAAAGCGATCGAATCTGGAAAAATTAAAGTTTTAAAAATATTTAAATAATGCTATGGATCTTCCCACTAAATTCAATTACAAGCCAAAGTACCGAAAATCTATTTAGCTAATTGCTAAGATATAACAAAATATAATTTATAGACTAAATTTATACTAAAGCAATTAATGTAACTTATTTGAGATATTGTCACAGTTAATTTATTAAATATTAACTTTGTTTACGTCTACATTTCATTAGATCTCACCATTTTTTGTAATTTTGATGATTTGGCGTAAGAGTCAATGATTTGAGTAAATGAAATACAGGCATATAAACATAATTAATATGCAATAAACATCCTAAATATTTAAGTACTGTTCTTTATTAAATTTTTTTTTTATCTTTTAATTTATGCCTTGCTTTTAGCTTCAGTGATTTTGAAAATGTCGTTACTTTGCGATATTAATATTTTTCGAATTACTAAAAATTTCCTATCAAAATAATTTTCTTAAGCTTCTGTTGCTATTCGAAACCATACTAGTTTAGAAATAAAAGTTCATCAAGAATTTTTCGGAATATAGGTTAAACATAAATTTATATAATTACAATGAAAAATTAGGTGTTCTGTATGCTTAATTTTGTGATTTCAAAATATTATGCATATAAACATTGCTTAGCTATTCAGATAACACGTGACAATTTTTTTTAATCGGATGTGTGTTGGTGCAGTATATTTAAACCATAGTTACAAAGGTTTATGCAATAAGCTTCTGGAAGATTTGTTTGTCTTTTAAAATCGGTTAAAGTTTCTATTTTTCGTTTCTAAAGATATTGCTTAAAATCATACTAACAAAATATTTACCCTTTGAGCTGTACGACAGTCTCTTATGCATAATGGATTTATGGTAGCAAATGTAGGACAAGATTCTTTACCACCATCAGGAAATTCCATATGATCCTCGTTTATACGCCACAAAGCCATACGTGAATCTTTGGATCCGGAAACTAAAAACTGGTCATCTAACCAACACATGCCCATAATAAGATCACGATGACCATTTTCTCCCACACATACTGGATCCAAAGTTGGCAAACGATAGACGGCAACGTCAGCTGAATTTCGGGCACCAGTTGCCAGATATGTACGACTCGGATTTATTTCTATTGCATGAAGTCCACCTTGAGCTTCAGCGTGATTAGCACGATTCGTTGATAATGTAGGAATTGCGTCCACTCGTCGCATATTAACATCATATACTAGAAGCTGAATTAAATTTTTTAATTAGAGGCGGAAAAGATTTATTTTGAAAACATATACAAGCATACCTTATTACATTTAGTACCAAATATAACTTGACGATTACTTAGCCACTTGGAGCAAAAAACCTTATTTATATATCCTAAATTTATTTGAGTTTCTCTAAGCATATCATGTGTTAATACATAACGACTTGTTTGTTCGAAATTGAAGTTACGTCTCTGCAATTTAATATAACTTATTACTGTTAATAAATTTACTATTTGACATATTGCCATTGTACTATTATAATATGAAATTATTTAATTCTTCTAGTTTTTTGACCTCTTTTTGATTAATAATATGGACTAATATTTTTAAGCTTAAGGTCTCTTTTTTTTAATGAAATTATAAATTGTCTTTCAATATTTCGTCACTCTTTTGTGTGACTTCTTCAGGAAATTTATTTTTAATTTGATTTGAAAAAATTATTTTTTTATATTAATAATATGAAATTTACTCCATTGCAGCTTCTACGAAATTATCAGTAGACTTCAACCATAAATTTCATATGTGACCTTTTTCAATTACCTCACATAATCCATTTTCTCTACTTCTAATGAAATCGAATATGTTGTATGAAGTATTCAATACTTCTTCTTGTTGCTGGGGTGTCTCTTCATCACTACCAGAGTCTTCGTAGGTTACAAAGTCATCTGGCTTGTCCGGTTTTCGTCTACGTTCTGCACGCAAAGCTCTTGCTTTGGCTCTACGCTCGTCCAAACGGGAATTGACATGGCAGGAAGGGAATGTGCCCACGATACTATTGCGTATGGTCTGCACCATGCCATTGAACATTTTCTATTATCTACCAATTGTTTCTTAAATATTAGCAAAATACATATACAAATTCTCTATTACAAATATACAAATGCCCTCTACTGATTTTTCATATTTATTACGAATTCTCAATAATTCACTCAACAAAGCAACTTAGCATAAATAAAAAATTCTGACGCAGAGTGATGTCAACTTACAATATTTTTAGCGACTTTGAAAATTTAGTAGAGCAATTTGTTTTCTATAGGAAACTGTAGGAATATATTATCTTATATTTTGCCAGAAACGAATACGATGCCATATTGAGAATCATATAACAAAGGAGAATTGAAGTAACTTTTTCGGTACAATAGAGTCTGTACCCCTCTTCTTTCATCTCTCTTTTCTCACTCACTCCAACAAACTCGGATTTGCTTCAAGAAAAGCTGCCATGTCTAAAACATAACTATGCATAGCAGAGTAAGCATTGGCGACGCGAATAATCTGAAAATATATGTTGCCAGGACTTGTAGGCTTAACGGTAGCAGTTATCGAAATACAGAGACCCTGATATCAATTACTGTTCTAATATACGACAGTTAAAGAGCTATCACGTTTTTCTCGGTGTACTACGTCGACTTGCTTTTCTTTTTGTTTAATAGAACACTCACTACCAAATGATATCATTTAATGTAAACAATAGTGCAGTGCTATCAGATGTGCACATTTTCCTTTGCTGTGACTTGGTAAGGTATGATCGGTAATAATGGTATATTTGGAAGTCCTGTGTGTATTATACTTATCTTAAAATGTTCAATATATATATATATATATATATATATATATATATTTATATAAATATATATATATATATATATATATATATATATTTATATAAATATATATATATATATATATATATATATATATAAATAAATAAATATTATATAAATATATATATTTATATAAATATATATATATATATATATATATATATATATATATATATATTTCCCTTATGTATGGGTATTTCTGCTTTAAGTTGTGGGGCTAAGTATATCCCTTTGGAACTTCTTAGGTGTTTCTGGCAGCTCTATGAATTTACTGTACAAAAAATATATTTGGATTATTTACATACATCAAAGCGAAATGTCTATTAAGGCCTGTATATATAAAGATTGTGAAAACTATATTAATACAAAAGACAGAAGAAATGATGATGTGAAACTTTTTAGTTTTCCAAAAAATCCTGAAAGATTCCAAAAATGGATTGAATACGGAAGGGTGCCTTTAAATTTACCAAGCTCCATGTATTATTTTTGTTCAAATCATTTTGATAAGAAATACTTTGCCGTAAATAATAGACGCACTATACTGGTGGGTGAAGCGGTCCCAATTCCTTATGTTGAACCCGAAAGTGTTGAATCTAATGGAGACGATGATATGAATTACTACTTGTACGAAGGAAGTAGAAGCAACATTACAATTGAAAAAACTGACGCTTCAGATGGTCAAAACATACTTGTAGAATCCACAACTGTAACTACCGAATTAGAAGATGAGCATGTACTCGATGAAGAATTTTCTGACAGTCTATATGAGGAACTAGTGTCTGAGGGAATCGTATACTCAGACTCTGAAAAAAACAATATAGATTATTGTGTGACATACGATAATAAAAGGAAATTAAACAATTCAATTGTGCAAGATTTTCCCGTCAAACAAAAAGTTTTTAAAGTAACTCCTCAGCATAAACAACAGACAAGAACTCCGAACGCAAAATCAATAGAAATAACACCTAGCACAAGCGCCAAATCTTCAATACCAAACAACTTGATTCAAGATTCTGGTAAGAACTCGACTCTTATAGATGAAGATGAACTCGTTGACGAGAAACATGTAACAACCTTTATATTTAAAGGGGAAGAATATGTCCAAATGTCTAAAGAGTATTATGTAAATGATAAAATAGCAATAATGAAAAAAATGCGAGAAATGGAACGCGTCTTAAAAGCAATAAAAACACACGTAAACTCTTTAGAAGTTTAATTTATTCCTTCTTATTCTTAAACTTTAAGCATATACAGCTTTTTATGTACATACATATATTGTTTAATATAGAAAGTGAAAAACATTCACAAAATATACCACATATCTGAATCATTAGTTTTCTTCGAATTTTACACTTTTCCGACATGTGCATATCGAGAGGTCTACTCGTAGATAATGATATACCATCCTTTGTACATATGTATATATACACGTATGTACGTCAGAAGTATGTAAGTCATAACTTAAAAAAAAGCAAAATCAAACATTTTACTTTTGACTCATTTCTGTTATTCAACAGTTTAATTTTATAACGTCACTTTTTAACCGTCGCTCCAACTAATTCTAATCGTTTCTATGTTATTTGCTTCGTCCTTCTTTTCTATTGAAAATTTTTTCCAGGCGCCAGTTTTGGATTATGACAATTATACACATACATATGTACATAATACTTCCAAATATGGCAAGCGAAATCTAATCAATACTAATAAATTTTCAGGCAAATTTTTTCGGTTGAACATTCTTTAGCTAACTTTTATTCTTAATTTATATTATCATATCGGTATTGAATGAGTTATAAATGTTGCAAAATGCAATTAACAATCACTAATTTCATAAACATCTGGTAAATCGGGAGGTTCATTTATATTTTGACTATAATCTATATCAAAAACTTCCCGGTCTTGATCACTGTCTAAATCGTCGTCATAATGTTCATCATCTTCGTTAAATTTATATTGCATTCTACGTTTTATTTGCAATAATTCTACCCACAATAAAGTAGTTTCACATAATGGACATTCACCTACTATCGGTATGTAATGGCCTTTTTGAGATGGATCAGACGACAATATATGGTTAGCCAAACATATAATATGACATGTTAGCTTGCACAAACTATTCAAGCATCCAATACGCGACTGCTCAGCATTTTCAATTTTTTCCATGCATAGGTGACATTCAGGAGCCCATATAGTACAAGGTAATATATTTCTTTTATAATTTTTTTCGATATCAACAGAACCAATAACAGTCTTCATATGTTTTGGTGGGATAAACGGAGCCTGTAATGTAATAAAAAATATATTTTGAAGAGTTCTTAAGAATTCATTTAGCACTCACAGCAAATTCACATTCATAGTCACTCTCTAACCAACGAATTACCAGTGGCAATCTTTTCCAAGGTCCTACATTTAACATTCGACTTAATATACGAAAATTATATTGAAAAAAAGTTTCCTTTGGCATTTTCTTTTTTAATTCAGCAAAACATTTTAGGCGCGAAGATAGTGAAGGTTGCTGCCAAGCCCATTCGAATTGCAAGGCAGATATGTTATTAGGGAATCCATGTACTATCATGACCATTTTCCAGGGGCCCTTGTTGCTGGTTTTTTTTGCTCCTCCGAAATCCTTGCCACGATTATGCTGTTTTATTCTACGATTTGGATTTACTGTAAAGCCTATGTAGCATTTGCCATTAAAACGTTTTTCTGGGCTTTGACTGCATAGTAAGTAGACACCGTAAAAACGTGATCTCAGATTTTCTTCTGGCATAGCTGTTGATAATAGCGGAGACGACATAGTCTGCAATGAGAAAAAGTTTGTTACCAGCGGTTCTTTAACCATTAGTAAGCACGAAGCTGTCTTCATGATTGCTTCTTTGCAATACATCAATATATCAATAGTATATTGATACATAATACATCTTTACTACTATGTGTATAGGTCACAGCATTGATGCGCTTGAGAGCAAATTATGCAATTTACATGTAAGACCATGATATTTTACTTTTCAGATATACATATCAGGGTAAAAAATAAACTTTGCAACACCAGAAAATTTTTAATTTAGATATATCAACTCTTTATTTTGCTGTATACAATATTGATTAAATTCTTACATTTAATAATTGTTTTTGTAAACTATTGTTACACTAAATATAAATTTCTTAAATGGTAATTAGCTATTAGTGTTATTATTATTATATAGATATTATATTTTTTGCATTAAAGGAACACCGCTTGTATTACTTTGATTGACGTTCACGGAAGAATTGCCATTCATCTGAGATTGTTGTTGGCCACCAAGTTGAGTTTGTTGTTGAGTATTAACTGTATTAGTCATTGATCCATTTTGCATGTTACAAGTATTGACGTTTGTTTGACCCGATTGGGTTTGGCCCTGTTGAGGTTGTTGAGCACCCATTTGAGGTTGTTGAGCTTCACCCATGTTATCAGAGTTTTGCGAAACAATCATTTGATTTTGCGTGCTACCATTAACCGAGTTAAACATTTTGATTCTTTTACGGGTATAATGTTGCCATTGCAGTATAGCCTGGTCATCGATGAATTTACAACATTGAGAGTTTACAATTTCCCGTCGAAAGTGTTCATACTGTAGTAAATCAAGAAAATACAGACACATAGGGTACATTAAATATTTAGCATATTCTGGTTCTTTCCAATATTGCAAATATTTGAGGTAATTAATAAAAGCTTGATCTTTAAAGTAACCGCGTTGAGCAAGGACTAAAAGGTAAATAGAAATGCATTTAAGTTAAATAATTAGATAAGGGCAAAGAGTTTATGTCCAAATTTTTGTTTCTTACAATTTAAATAATTCGGATTGGCCAAACATTGAACAAATTCTAATTCCACTTGGAAACGTAATTTCTGTTGTTCCTCAGATTCAATGGCAGCTTAATATAAAAACAAGAAAAATTACTTATTAAGTTATAGAACAAAAAATTACAAACTAATGTTTGGTTTAAAAGAAAAGCAAAAATTATAAGAAGCGGGCCAAAATGTTTATCATATAAATTTGTTTTTCATTTAAGCTGTATTTTTTTCTACTTTCAAATCTACAGTATACAAAAATATTTAATTTGTTCTAAGCAATACGTACTTAATGAATGTAGTATATATTAGTGTTAATTTATACTTACTCTTACCCTTTCCATACATTTTGGCCATATTGCATGGAAGGGTTTGCTTGCGCGCTTTCAGTTTGCTTGTCGTTTTTGAAAATGCTCACTGGGATTTATAATAATATGGTGTTGTTTAATCTTTAAGCTCAATGTATTTTTTCTGAATTTTTGAAATCCAATGAGCTTTGTGTATTAAATAATTGTACGTATGTTGTCCTTGTTTTGAGGTGTTTGGATAAATTTTAACTTTGGCAAACTACTGCTTTATGACTGTATGATTTCTGTATTACATATTTTGTTTGTCTTATTTTACACTTGTAACACAAAAACTAAAAATATAAAAAATAATATTCTTTTTAACAAAAATATACAATATTTACACGACAACTTAAAAATATGAGCGTGATGAATTTGTTGGGTCGAGGATACAGAAATTGCTATAGCGGCAGCATATTTTATGCACAAAATTGGTTGGTTATGGGCAAAACGTAAATAAATGATGATTTTTTTAATTTAATACAAACCGTAAGATGTCATTAGATTTCTGTTTATTATTTTTATTTAGTTTTCCTTCTCTAACAAAATCATGAAATACTGCAGAGAAATATAATTCAGTCGTAAAAAAAGGCAAAAAAAACTTTTGACTATACCATGGTACATTTATCTACTAGGTTGTCGCATATATACAACAAATCAGCAACAGATAAGGTAGTGGCGTTCTGTTGTTGTAAATGGTTTCGAGTTCACAACCAGCAGATGAACAAACAGAAGATATATCTTGAATCATATGAATACATCTTCATTTGTAAGCATATCTGCCGTGTTGTTTCGTAGTAGTTGGTCTGAATTTTTGTATGACATAAGAAACATTTGACAGCTTCCGCCACTATAAAAAACAGACTGAATATGAGACTACATTGAATGTCGTTACACCTGAACAAATTTTCATTATAATACGCACTAAGCAAAAGTTGAACTAACGGGTTATCAAGGTATATATGAAAATTCTACCCATTAATTTTTATTCTAGAGTCTGACTTTTAATATAATAGCATATATGTTGCGAAGCAGCTGCCGAAATGATATAACTATTTCATTCACAAGCGATTAATAGCTTTACAGATTGTCAGGCTCTGGGCTCCCACGAGTAAAAGTCAACTTATATGTAGGTAATTAACCGCATATCATCATATTATATGGGAATTATATGAAAAGCTTATATCACAAATTTTCTATGTAAAATTCTTAACTATCTTTCATATGTTTTAAAAAGGCGTAAGTTGCACTACAATAGTTTACAACCTTATAACCTAGGTCTTTTGTTGAAAAGACGTGGTACTATATATAATAAACCAGTCGAACCATGTTCACTTTATGGAGAATAGTTAGATCTTTATTTTGGTATATATATTCCATAGCTCCCTCAACTATTAATTATGAACATAGTTAAGAGGTAAATTTTTTCTAGAGGTGTGCCCTATTCTAAGTTGTCAACGCGATGTGCATGAATTGATGGGATGTTTACATATGTTGCTAACGTTTGTTTTCTTCTCGTCGATATAGAACTGGGTTGCCAGAAAAATATGAAGTCGGCAACACTTGAAATATGAAATAAATTTTTCTGCGGTGACTACAAAAATGTAAAATATCTGCTTCGAGATAAGTAAATTTAAATATAAGTGCATATTAAAATAGCGAAATTTAAATAAACACAAAAATGTCTTCAACCTCCAAAACAGCAGTAAGAAGACAAATTCTATTGAATTTTTGGGTTAAATTCTGCTAATAAAATTTTCACCCATATGCTAGCTTTCAGCAAGTGTAGGGATATCATCAAATGCCAACGCGCCGCCATCATCTGCACCAGCCAATGTGCAAGAATTTAATATACGTGTACCAAAAAATTTACGAAAAAAGCACCATGTTATGAGGTTTAATGCAACGCTCAATGTTGACTTCGCACAATGGCGTAATGTAAAATTGGAACGTGAGAACAATATGAAAGAGTTCAAAGGCGCTGAAGAAGACATGCCAAAATTTGGTGCGGGCTCTGAGTATAATCGTGATTTGCGTGAGGAGGTGCGTCGAAAAAAGTTCGGTATAATAGCAAAGAAATATAGGCCGGAAGCTCAACCATGGATTTTGAAAGTGGGGGGAAAAAGTGGAAAGAAATTTAAAGGCATTCGGGAGGGAGGAGTGAGTGAAAACGCTGCATTTTACGTTTTCACCCATGCTCCTGATGGCGCTATTGAAGCGTATCCATTAAATGAATGGTACAATTTCCAACCCATACAGCGTTATAAGTCCCTGTCTGCTGAGGAAGCTGAACAGGAGTTTGGTCGGCGTAAAAAGGTAATGAACTATTTTACTCTTATGTTGCGTAAACGTCTAAAGGGCGATGAAGAAGAAGAAAAAGATCCTGAGGAAGTTAAAGTTAAGGGAGCTGGCAAAAAGCCCAAAGAACTTAAAATAAGCGAAATGGATGAATGGATTGATTCGGAAGAAGAGTCCGATTCGGACAGTGATGGCGAGGAGAAAAAGAAAGACGAAGACAGTGATGATGATGGGAAAAAGAAGGGTAAAAAAGGCAAAGGACCGGAAAAAAAGAAGAAGAAGAAACATGATGTTGACGACGAGGCTTTTGAGGAATCGGACGATGGTGATGAAGAAGGTCGTGAAATGGACTATGACACAGAGTCTAGTGAAGAGTAAGTAAATTTTTATTTAATATGATTCCAGAGATAACTAGAATATATTATATGTAGTGAACCTGACCCCGAGGCTAAATTGGATAAAGATATGAAATCAGTAGCAGAAGAAGATGCCCTACGGAAACTTTTGACATCGGATGAAGAGGACGAGGATGAAAATAAATCTGATGAATCAGACAATGAAGATGAAGAGAAAAAGAAGAAAGATAAAACTAAGGAAGACAATAAAGACAAAAAGAAGTTCAAAAACAAAGCTAAAGATGATAAAAAAGGTAAGATATGTACATATTTGCAAAATGATTCCAATCGAAATAATTTTTCCTCATTTTATAACAATGCTTAGATTCTTCAAGTGAATTTAGTTCAGACAGCAGTGATTCTGAAGATGACAACAGAAACAAGAAAAGAGACAACTTCAAATCTATGAGCAACCAAAATTCTCGATCTGCGACACCTACATTCAATAGTGATTCGAATAAGCGTAAAATGAATAGTATGCCAAGCGATCTTACAGCATCAGAAAATAGTAACAGTCCCATTAGTACTCCTGTCAAAAAACCCAAAACTGAAATGGCTACTCCATCCTTGCCATCAACGTTTGCTGGTGTGATGTCATCAAATAGCAAAGAGTAAGCATATCTATTTATTTTTGATAGGAATGCTAATATGTCAATCGTTTTCAGTGACTATGGTATTACCGAGGAAGCAGTACGCCGCTATCTTATGCGCAAACCTATGACGGCTACCGAATTGTTAACAAAGTTCAAAAATAAGAAAACAGGTGTATCAAGTGATCGTTTGGTCGAGACCATGACACAAATTTTAAAGAAAATTAATCCGGTCAAACAAACCATTCAGGGTAAAATGTATTTAAGCATTAAGGTAAACAAGTAATAAGTATCAAATAAAATTATATATTTACATATTTTTGTGAAAGACTGTTTAAATAATTCTTCAAACGATGTACTGACATTGAGCCAATAGAGAATAAAATGGTTGAAATGACATTGCTCTGTAAATATAGGATATTTTTCCATTCGAAATACGACTAATGGTATGGTACAACTACGACTACATTGATTTCTTTGTAAAATGTAGTTGTAATTAATTATATGATTTTCTTCGAACAATTTTTTATTTTCCATAATTCACTACAAAAACTATTTCCAAATGGACTAGCAAATATAAATACACATACATATGCAAACTTAGGCATTTTAATGTTAATTTCTATAAAATCATTTGAATCATTAAAAAAAAAGATAAAAATCAACAAAAAAAAAATTACAACTTTTAGCATAACATCTTCACATAAATAACGTGCTGGAATTAATTAAAATGAATACCCTCTGAATTGAAAGCTAAAAGCAGACGCATAAAGTCATCCAGGTCCATAGATCGCGCACGTGTTGTATCCATACCCAAATTTTTTAAAATGCCTATTACTTTATCCTGAATAGAAAAGTTTTCATCCATCGGCTGTAATAAAAATTATTACAATATTTTGTGTGTGATATAATGGAAAAAGTGAAAACTTATACATTTACGTTTGGTAGTGAAGGCACAAGTTATATAACATGAATATTTAAATCAGCAGTACATGCATAGCAACTTACCAAATTACGTATAGACAAATACAGCTTGTAATTCTTTTCCAACATCTCCAATACAGAATTAGTTTTAAATGCTGCGGCTAAAGTTTTGTTTTTACGCAAAAATGCAATACGTGTCAAACCGTCCCATTCAGTAAAATTCACTGGAGGTGGAGGATTTTTCGGTTCTATACGAACTACACTAGATTCTACTTTCGGTGGAGGCTTAAAATTATTTTTACCCACTTTCATTAGCATGTCTACACGAGCTAATAATTGTGTATTTATACTTAAGCGACAATATTGTTTATCCCCGGGCTTGGCCACCAGACGTTGTGCGAATTCACGCTGAAACATAAGAACCGCGCACCGAAAGAGAGGCCGGTGGAGTAGTAATTTAAATATCAGTGGAGAACTGATCTGATAGGGTACATTGGCAATACACAAATCAAAGAATGGCAGCTCAGCTTTCAGAAAATCTCCCATAAGCATTTGCAGTTTAGGCTGTAACGGCGTGCCCTGTATACGTTTTTGTAATTCTGATGCTAAGCGAGTATCAATTTCGCATGCCACAACTCTCTTACATTTTTCCAACATGCGAACTGTCATGTTACCCGTACCAGGGCCAATTTCCAAGACCACATCTGTTGTTCGCAATGCCGCCTTTTCCAACATGCTCGTAATAACCAGAGGGTTCTTCAAAATGTGTTGGCCAAAGTCCTTGTTAAAAACAATACCTAAAAAGCATTTGTTATATTTAATTATACTGGGAGTATGTACAATGAATGACGGCTGAACTTTTGCTTACCTTGCCTTTGTACTTCATTGTGTATGCGTGACTTTTTTTCGATACGTTCTTTAGGCATTTTCCGTTTGCTATTCTACTATTTTTGCAAATAATTTATATTTGAGCATTGACTGAGCGAATAAACAACTTTCTTTTCTTTTGAATTGCTAAACATGTGCTTGATTTGTGATTATTTGTTTATGTTTATACAATGAAGGTTGGCAGCGCGAAGTAGAAAAATATTTGATTTAGGGTAGCCAGATGTGAAATTCGCTAATGGGCGACTTTCTATTGTAATTTTGGGGCATATTTTCGTGGAGTGATTTTAGGGTTTGCTATTACAATTTTTACAAGAGGGTTTCAAATAATAAAATTTTCAGCTAGTTTTCTAATGAATTGAGCAATACTTATATATTAATACTCATGTGAGCTTCAAAAGGCTTTTCAAATATAACTACGAAGAGAGAAGTTTACATTTTTCAACTGGAATAAGTTGAAGATAAAGAGATATATGAGATAGAGTTATAGCATATGAATTGTAAATGCTGGTTCGAAAGAAAATTTAACAAAAACTACTCAGGCAAACTTGATATGTATGATACAACAAGACATTTTGTCTTACCGACTTTTCTGATTTCCCAATGTGGCAGCTGTCTTATAGTAGGATGGACTTGGTGCAATAACAGATTAACTCTTTTTTTAATAAATACTTGAGTTTTATATTATTGAAATCAAATGATTTATCGATTTACTTAATCATAGCAAATGCAATATTTCAATAAAAGAATTAACTTGATCAATTTAATAAATTATTGGTTGTTGGACTGTTTGCGGAATTCGACCTTAAATCAAAATCGTTTTTAAATTTTGATATATTAGATTATGCGATAATGACAATGTGTTAGCTTATTTAAATCTTATAAAAGTACATAAGCGACATCAGTTATATCAACTGCCAAACTAACCATATACTTTCAGTTCAAAACTTTTGTAGATCATTCGGTTCAGTTTTAGGTTATAGTTCAAGAATTTAGTTTTCATGCTTTTTCTGCATTTAGTCGTTTTGAAATTTTTGATGAACTGTATGCAGTGATTTTATACAAGACAACATCGAAAGTTCGTACAATTTCAAGTTTTCGCAAACCTAACATGACATCAAAAACTGTTCACTGATTATCTCTTATATATTTCTCCCATACATTTGAATAATATTTGAGTGTTTTGTTAAGTGTTTTTATTTTTATTAATTTACTTTCATTCACTTCCTTTAACAAACTCAAAAATAGCATGTGAATAACTCATTTTAATTTCCTTCTTTCAATATTATTATAATGATAGTTAAAATACTACGGTTTCTTTTGGTTTCTGTAATATAGAATATTTACTAGATTTCTTTATTTAGTTCATTATGTATTATCATAATATATTTTGTATTATTGAATATTTTTATTATAGTAATAACTTTGTTTTTAAACTTACATTTATGCATTTCTTTTTTAGTTGTTTTTCTATGCTGAATTATTTGTTTCTTTTGTTGTTTTATTACAGTTACTAACATTATTTTATAAACGTGTTAAATCGTGTTTTGTTTCTGTTTCTAACGATCTTGTAACTGAGAATACACGAAATGTTACACGCTATTATTATTATAATATATTTTAATGCTCTTAATTTTATTTTAAATTTATTTAATTTTTTTCATTTTTGTTACATTTTTCTAATGATCTTGTTGTCTATTTTTATATAAAGTACAATCAAATCTATATATTTTTTGTTACTTGTTGCGTTTTAAATTTGTTTTGTTTTATTTCACATGTTCTAGAATATAGGTTTTTGTTTTATATATAATTTATTGCGTGTAGTTGTTATCTTGTTGTATTTTGTCTGGTACATTTTATTTTTTGCTTTGTGCCTCTTTAGTTATTACTAAAAATTTTATATGAAATGCTTTTGTTTTGTTTTAAATACAAATTTTTCTGTTATATATGTACTTATACATGTTTTTACTTTCTTTCGTTTTAATATCTTTTAGTTTAATACTTTGTTTAAAATTTCTTTGCTTTTCTGTTTGTGTCAATAAAATTTCTCATTGTTAAACTATAGTTTTATTAATTATTGTTGTTAAAAACTTTTATTAAATTGTTTGTGTTTCTCATTTGTTTTTGTTTCTTTTGGTGGGTTTGATTTTAATTAATAATTTAAATAAAATACTTAACATTTTTATAAAGAAATTGAATTAGTTTTATTTACGTTAGAATTGAATAACATTATATATATATTTATTTATTAAAAAAGGAGAACAAAAAATTATATTAAAAGAAATAACAATAAGAAATACAAAAGTGAGATTCAACAAAAAAAAAAAAAAAAATAATAGATGAATATAATTTGAATTGCATACTGAAAGAATTAGTTAGTGATCATTTTAACAATTTGACAGCTGAGCAAGTCATTACTTTAAGAAACTAGTAGTATGCGTTCTAGAGCTACTTTTGCAACTAGTTCACTCTTCCTTCCCATTCAAACTACTTCTCTATAGTTATTGAAATAACTTTTTTAATTACATGAAAGTTCTCCAATAAATATTGATTCTAACTATTCTTTGCGATCGAAAAGAAAGCAATTGCTATCCTAAAACTAAAAAATTTAAACATATTTAACTGATTGAAAATGTTATTTTAAACACAACAATATTAAAATACACATATACACTAGTAATTTGAGTTAACAGAAATAAATAAATAAAATAAAAGTAGATGAGCAAATTAAGTCTAATTTGCAAAAATCACATTATCAAACTGAATATTTTATATGCATGAAAAATCAAGACGACATACGTAAAACTTTATTATATTTTATCAATAACCCATATTACTTTTAGCATTTTCTTTTAATTTATCATACAAATTCTTCACTGAATAATCACATAAAAATTCAATCATATATTTGCTTTAAAATAATTTTACGTTGGCGGCGTGATTTATACAATTAGGCTATAATTTTTTTTAAACAACTTTTAACAAAAGTTTTAACAATACATAAGCATACAAAAATTATAATACAGATTTCGTTTATTCTGAAACTATTTGTCGACTTCACTACAACCATGCAACACTAAATTTAATCTTAAATTAGATATGATTTAACCATAAAACCGTAACTATGAATGGTAATGCAGCTCCAACCACTCTGTATTCAATTACATAATACATGTATTACATAACCATAACCATAGAAAACATATTCCTTTTTGTTTCAGGATATGATTAAGTCTCAATAAGACTAACTTAATTTTATCAATTGTCCACTATTAGCAGGATAGTAACGATTTGTTAATAAGTAATATGTAAGAAAAGTACATATACTTTTGTGGCGGTGTGAGGTGAAGTCGAAAATTAGTTACAGAAAGAAAGGTTATATATGCATTCTTACAAAAATAAATATATATGTATATAAAATAAAATCTCTATTTTTTTATAAAATTTCAACAAAATAGTATAAAATGTAAAAGCTTTAAGCATTGAAATATACATAAATAACGTATATATATATATATATATATATATATATATATGTATATATATATATATGTATATATATATATATATATATGTATATATATATATATATATATATATATATATATATATATATATATATATATGTATATATATATATATATATATATATATATATATGTATATATATATATATATATATATATATATATGTCTGTGTATGTATTTATTACCTACATCTATTTAACTAAATAAAAAAGCATTTGACTAGAAAAAACTAAAGAAAAAGCAATTTTTGTATATATATATATATATATATATATATATATATATATAAATATATATATATATATATATATATATATATATATAAATATATATATATATATATATATATATATAAATATATATATATATATATATATATATATATATATATATAAATATATATATATATATATATATATATATATATATATAAATATATATATATATATATATATATATATATATAAATGGCAATAAAACATGATAATGTTAAACATCTAAATAGTATTATTGTACAACCAACTAATAATATTATATAAATAAAGAAAAATAATACTTTTTAAGCTAAAAAGGAAGTTTTCTTATATATTTTTGTAACTATTTTGTGCTAAAAATTAAAGCCAAAAGGAAAAAAAGACTAATAAATTCGTTTAAAAAAATATTTTCATACTTTTGCGCGCTATTTGTGATTTAAATTGTAGTTTTTCGTGACTTAAATTAAATATATTTTAAGCAAAAGCATTGTTAATTTAAAATGCAAATTAGGTTAAAATGATGAAATAGTAAAAAAAAAATCGTATGTCATTATAATACATATACAATCTGAAATGTTATCGTTTTGCATAGTTTTTAAATGAAAAAGAATTTTTAAGTATGATATATTACAACTTTATATACCTTTATTTCAGGAGATTATTTCAAACTTTCTTTTTTAAATTCATCGGAAAGTTTCTAGGCGCAAGATATCAGTTGGCATTAAAATAACGAATTATATATAGTTAAGGATTCGTATTTACAAATTATTCGATTTGAAGCCACATGATAAAAATACAATTTCTTATTTGGTTCTGATATTATTATAATTGAACATTTAATGGCCAGTTTTTATTTAAAAAAATAAATAACTTGAACTTAAGTTCTATTCATGTACAAAATTATTTTATGTCAGATACCGAAACGGTTATAAGTATTATTTCAAAAATCACATTTTTTCATTGTTTCCTGAGTTTTATTTTTCACTTAGAAAATAAAGGTATTTTCTTAAGAAAATAAAAGTTATTTCTTGACTTTTATTTTTCAATCCGAAAATAGATTTTTATTTTTTCAACAGATTTTTATTTTTTTGCTTAGAAAAAAATAATTTTTAAACTAACGATGTATATCTATCTTATCAAATAAAAGTTTTTGCACGTAATATGGCGATAAATTCGATCTTAATTGGTTAGACTTAATTTTAGCAAAATAAAAACTTAAATGATATTTTCTAATGATAAAAAAATCAAGACTTTGTATTTTCTGATAGAATAACAGTCAAGAAATAAATTGCATTTTCTGAGATTATTTGCGTTTCCTGATTTAAACAGATCATATTTATATATAAAGTATGTAATCGATCCATTTGAATTTAACTTAAGTTCTTCATACCACAATATGATTTTAATAACTTGTTCGCGTTCTACAAATTTGAAAATTATATACTTATACATATAAACAAATAATTATTTTATAATACCAATAATAAAATAATGAATTAATGTATTGTTTATTCGGATATCGGTAAAGTATCGAAAATAATTGTGTTGTTATACTTTTATCGCAACATAAATTATATTAGCTACCGGTTTTTGTAAATAAAATAAAATGTTCGTTTTGGTTTGGTTGTGGTATTGAAACAATATCAAAAAATAAAACTCAGTTTGTTTTTGCTTTCTACAGGAGACTTAAAAATATAAACATATTTTAATAAATCGTATGTTTATAGCAAAATTAACTATTGTTTCATTTAAATTATCAGTTAAAATCTTATTTTTAGCCTGGGCATTAACGCACAATAATTTATGCAAACAAGTGTCAATCTTTATAAATGAAATCATGTTTTTATTTATTTTCAACCTAGATTTTGAGAAGGTAGTATTAATGCTCCTTCAATAGGAGAGGCGAAATGGATACAAATCGAGTTGTAATATTTATTTTGCAAAACAACATTTCAGATCTTTTTACGTTTAGATGGAAATAAAAATACATTTGAGCTTTTTTCTTTTTAACAAATATGGTATATAAATATGTACATATATGTATGTATATAGAAAACAGAGATTCATTAAAGAAATTTATGCTAACGAGAAAATTATAAAAAAAAAATATAACGTCGAGATGATTTGGTTGTTGACAAACCGTTTGTGATTTTGTAAATTTTTTGCAAGTTAGAATAAAACTAAAACAGTTTAAAGCATATTTTACTACTATAAATTGTTAATTGTTGCTTGTTTGTTATAGTTTCGTTACCTATTATATGTACGTATTAATAATGTACTATTTTTTGTTCTAAAAACTTTTTATGATTTTAACGAATTTTGTTTTTATCTTTTAGTTTTCTAATTTCTATTTTTTGTTTGTTTGTTATGCTTCTTAAGTTTTTCTTTGGAACATATTTCAAGTATTTTTTTTCTTTATCATGTGTTGTTATTTAATTAATTATAGGCGATTTCATTTATTTACTCTAATAAAAATCCCTAACTTTCTATATTTATGGTTAAAAATAAATAATAACAATTTTACGTTTTAAAATGACATAGGCAAAGTTGTTAATAGAAAATCATACAAGTAAGGTAAATGAATACATACAATTAAAATTTAATTTAAATATATTTCGAAATTGTCATCTTTTTAATAAAAATTACTACGTTTCTCTCCCAGCTTTTTTCTGTGTGTTATTAACAATAGTAACAATAAAAATTTCTAACCTTTTTTGTTTAAAAATTTAGACCTTATTTTTTTTTATTAATTTATTAGGTTTATTTAAGCAAAAGGTCTATTATTTTTTTTCATAAGAACATAATTTTTATATAAAAAACAATAGACCTTTTGCTTAAATAAACCTAATAAATTAATCAAAAATTATAAGAATATAAAAAAAATAAAACTCGTGTCACAGTTCTGTCTATCCTGATGGGTGGTTTTTACACTATACCAGTTTATGGTATGTGTTATTACTAAGTATTACGGTGTAAGAAGAGCTTCCACAGAACAATATGTATATATATATATATATATATATATATATATATATATATATACATATACATATTAGTGACTTTGTTAAACATTGTCAACCAAATACCGCTTTGCGGTTTTGATTTCTGAATACTTTAGTTGTAATAATATATTAAGATTTTTCATTTTTTATGAAGTTTTAAATTATATAGTTCACTGTTCTTGTTTTACTTAACTTTTAATTATGCAAAATATAATGCATATGTTAGGGGTCATACCCTGGGTACTGGTCTTAATATAAAAAAAAAAACCTTTAAAAACTTAAAAATAAACTGGGAATACATTTTTACAAATACATACATCATAAAATATTTTTCCGCATAACGTTATAAACAGGCAGCAATTTCCCGAGCCAGTTATACTAAACTTGATTCAAATGCGCCAGAGTGGCCACGCTGATTAAAATAGCAATAATCAAAAAAGGAAAATCTTTTCCATCTTTCGAGTTAAAAAAAATAAAAATTTTAACTACATCCTACGCGAATGACAATTATGGTTTGCATTTCAATTTTGAGGATTTTAGTTAGTGTTTAGTTCATGTGTTTAATATACTTTACGTTCTGGCCCAAATTTAGGATTAACAAAGGAAAATCCAGCAAATTCGTCTTGATTAATGCAGCGTACAACATCATTGCCAATGGGTGTTAAAACTGGTTCTTCTTTAGTAAATTCTGTATCAAAATTATTGGCATCTCGTGGATTTTTCTGCAAAAAAAAAAAAAAAAATTATAAATAATATACAAGATATTTAAAAGCTAATAATCTTTCAATCGTTCTCTTATGCAAAATAAAAAGAATATACAGTTACAAAGCAAGTCTGTCAGTCAACATCAAGGCTCGTTGGCAATTATTCTTTCTATTTAATTTCTATTCCTCAGATACCTGTATAGGATTGCGGTACTTCTGCGGAATTTTCCGTGGTTAACTACGTTACCACTTTTTATGTGAAGGCAAAAGTCGTGTAAAGACAACGGCAGTAAGGGACAAAGTTCGGGTCAACAACATCGCTGACTTATAGTCAAGACCTCCATCGGCATCTGTGCACCGATATGTTGAAAATTTATTTTACTTTTTGAAGGTTTTTATAAGTGTCACTCAATGAAAAATATTTCATGCACGTGGAAAGAAAAATAAAATGTATTCAGACTTATGTTTCAATTCTTCAGTCGAGAGTTTTCTTTCAAACTCTGCCGTATATGATGTTGAAAATTATATATATATATATATATATATATATATATATATATATATATATTCTTTGTTTGTTGTGTGGTAAAGTACGCCTATATACCAGCATTTCATTGGTTCTTACCCCAATCTTCAGTAGACCTGAACCTAAATGCAAAATAAAAATATCTCTCAGCTGATTCACACGCGTTCAAAAAATAATTGAGAATTATACAAGAATAAGCCCGGACAGTATTTATAGAAAACACAAAAGACAATTCGTTATGAATTTATTTTTTACTTTGGATAACAATGAAAGTATTTATAATGCAACGAAAACTAAAATCTATATTAAAGCATTAAATAAATAAAAATAATTTAAATAATGTAAATAAGTCGATTCCAAAATATTTTAAAACTTACCATTTTCGGTCGGAATGGTGGTTTTATATTTCGTTTTTCTAACTCATCCCAATCTAATTTGCTGAAAAATGGATGACGACGTATTTCATTTTCATCACCCGAACAGCCTAAACGTTGTTCAGGGTTTTTAGTAAGAAAACCTAAATGGAAATAATATCGTAAGCATTAAATAATAACTTAAATATAAATAATTTACCTTTTAAAATGGACACAGCTTCTCTCGATAACCAAACCGGATATAAAACATCATCGTGCATTATCGAATCAAATAGTTCGTCTTCGTTATCTGCTTCAAATGGTGGCTGGCCAGCCATCATTTCGTACATGAGAACACCCAGAGCCCACCAATCAACAGAAGCTCCATATTCTTGCTCTTTGAGGATTTCTGGAGCTATATAGTCAGGTGTACCACAGAAGGTTGTGGTAAGCACGCCATTCATGATGCCCTCCTAAAATTTAATTTGCATAAATTTTTATGCTCACATAATATCTATAATCAATTAATTGTTTCAGTTTGTTATTATATGTACCTTGCACATGCCGAAATCGGCCAATTTACAATGCCCCTCTTGATCTAATAATATATTATCTAATTTTAAATCGCGATAAATAACACCATGACAGTGTAGAAATTGTAAGGCCAATGTAACCTCGGCAGCATAAAAGGCAGCTCGAGCAGCCTCAAAACGACGAGCTTTTTGTATTTGAAACATTAAATCTCCACCATTAACATACTCCATGACGAAAAATAAGCGATCCTTTAATAATGAAATCAAAATTAAGCTCTACGAACTCTAGAATTACTTTTTTTTTATTTACCGGAGTCTGAAAACAAGAATGTAAAGCCGTTAAAAATGGATGATTAGCTGCCAAAGCTAGAATACGTTTTTCGGTCATTGTACAATCTACATCATCATCTTGTATAATTGCATCTTTTTTCAGCACTTTGATGGCATATATTTCATCGGTACCCTTTTTTTCCGCCAACATAACTTTTCCAAATGAGCCTTTTCCTAGTACTTTAATGAAATTGAAATCCAGTAGGCAAGTTTTGCCGGGACGCGAATCATAACGATTAGAACTCGACATTCCAAAATCGCCGCTGCCGCCACTTATATTAGTTGCACCAGAACTACCTGAAGACGTTGTCTGGTGAGACATTGTTGAACTACGTGTGGTAGTGGATATGCAATCACTACTATCGCCATGAATACTAGCTCCATAGTTATCTTCGCCACCGGGCTGACTTAAATACTGGAAAATGTATGATTAGAGGGAAGGGTTTATTGGCTGACTTTACTATATACACACAAGTTTAAAACTTACCTTTGATCGTCTAGGTGCCTGCTTGTCAGGTGAAATTCCCAGGGAGCTAAGTATTTCGGCCATTTGTTTAGTATTAATACCGCATGTATTTGCCACATTCTTTTGGCAGCGTTTGTGTACATTCATATTACATACTTGACACTGTAGACCCTGTTTAATGAGTCCATACAAGAGGGAGCCACAATGATCACAAAATGTAAAGCGTTTATAGTTGTGTACGACAAAACGATGTGGCACATTTACATTAAAGCGTTGACCCACTGGTACAGGTTCCAAGTTATTTTGCTATAATGGGTAAACTCATCATTTTAGTTACAAATACCAGTGGAATGCTGTAGAAATACTTACCTCTTCACGCATGCCAGGACATTTTGTTACTACTGAACGATGACATCTTTTATGTACAACACAGGTGCAAACTGCAAATTTTACAAAAAAAAAGTTTAATTGATTTATTAATAAACAAACATCAAAACGATAAAAATAATACATTGACATTTGATTTAATAAAATAGTGGGTGCTTTCACTGTTCAACAGATTGTTATAAATTAAGTGATATGAAAAAAGAAAATATTTATAAGTTAGTAACATAAATAATTAAACAAACATGCCAAACACTTATTAAGAAAGTTGAGGATATGAATAAGTACATAGAAAATGCTTTGAAAACAGTTTCTGTAACGATTTGAAATTCTTTACAGAGCCTGTCTTTGCATTCAGTCTACTCCAATAAGATGCTACGCTGAATAAAAGAAATATTTTAGTAGAATATGAGATTTAATTTATGGATATGGCTATATATGGGTTTTGGTGGGACATGCTCTTTACCTGCTGTCCACTATCTACATATAAAAGAGTAACGTTATTTAATGACTGGCTGATTGATTCATCATCGCCCAGCTCAAACCACTAGAGCTAGAAACATTAAATTTTGTTTATAGATTCCCTCCCAAAATAAAGAGTGTATAATCGGTAATTTTATATCCCGTAAGCTACAAATGCATGAAAATAATGCTCAAAGATAAATTCGCACGTGTTTGATACTTTTTGGATATGTACACTGACAGGGAATAATAAAAAAATGTTTTACTCTTTTTTAACTCCATCATCTTCTAAACTATAGTACATAACAGAAAGATTTTTAGCGCGTTTTACTCCTTTGGAAAAAGTCTGGAATATCTTCTTTAATTTCATAAAAGTTCTCAGTCATAACAAAGGGTAAAACGAACCACTCGTCGGTACCTTTTTGTTTTTGTAAGGTGTTGAGATCTCTATTAATGTGAAAACAGACTTGTGTTGCTATTACCAAATTCGTATTTAAGGTTTTGACCAAGCAGATTAGATTTGATTAATATGTTGGTCTTTAAGGAGATAAAAAAATCACAAATTAAGTTTAAATTTAAGACATAATTAAGAAACTCGGCCTCAGTTTCATGAAATGGGTTATATAAAAACATTCTTTACATAGGGGACAATCACTCAATGAGGAGTTGATTTCTTCTTCGCAAACTAGACCCGTTGTGTTAGCTGAATGCTACATTTACTCGTTCCACACCAAAGTAAAATATAATCAACTTCAGCAAACTATTGCACGTTATAAATACAATATAAGCTAGATCAACATTATTTTGTTATATGTTGTATATATACACACCAAATACAATAATAATATATGCATTACGCAATAATGAACAACATACATATGTACATACATCTATATCGAATATATAAATTAACAAAATGTAACTGTTATCTTAAAGATATATATATATATATATATATATATATATATATATATATATATACCGCAGAAAAGATAAAATCTACTAAAAAAGACTTATTTACATTCTTGTGATTTACGATAACAAACTAAACGTTTGACGACAGATGCAATAAGTCGGCGCAAATTTTCTAAACATTAAATTCACTAAGAGATTTGTATTTATTATGGCAAAATTTAATAAATTTTTTTTATTAGTTACGAAACTCCGTAATATAAAGAGACATACATACGTAAATAGAAGCTTTTATTTTATGATTTGCTCAGAGTTTAAATTGAGTTATGTCTGGAAACTCGCAGTACCTTTCAGTGTTACCAATGCCAAGATGTAAATTGAAGAAGGAATTGGTTCGCTA
This sequence comes from Linnaemya vulpina, assembly GCA_963675445.1. NCBI lineage: Eukaryota > Metazoa > Arthropoda > Insecta > Diptera > Tachinidae > Linnaemya > Linnaemya vulpina. The sequence goes on from OY776277.1 coordinate 97,988,063, forward strand.
GTGACATTAAAAAGATATTCCCACTTGCGTTCGTTTTTAGCATGGAAGTCATCATCAGTCATTAAATATTAGTTTATCTACATACCTTAAGTTCTTTTGAAATTTATATGGTACGATTGGTAACGTATTATGTTCAGAAAAACAAGGCAAATATTCTAAAGAATAAAGCAAAATCAAAATCAGCTTAAACAGTAGAACAATCTGTTTTCGAGAGCAACTAAGCCTATATTACGACTAATCATGAGTATTTCTGTTTGTCGCCAAAAATATCAACAACTTTTAGTCATAAAAAATTTATGAGAAAATCGTATACAAGAACAGCATGAAAACCAAAGTTATTTAAAGCAAAATAAACAGCTATTTAGCCGTTTGATTATTTTTCTCATGTCGGACATTATCTTCCATTTTGTATGAACATTTCATCGACGATTTGTATGGAGTTGTCTTACGTATGTCTTTGAGACCATACTATTGTCCTTAAAATTGTGTGAAAGAAGTGGTCAACTGGAACTCTTCCTTGACTACTGAATAGTCTTTAGAAACAATTCTTAAGATATATTATAATAACTAAATCTAATCACATACAACAAATAATGTTGAACAAAAAGATATTATATGCTTTTAAAATGTGTTAATAGTTTATCACGAAAATTTGAAAAATAGAAACACTAACAATTAGTATAAAAATTTTAACTCTACAAATAAAAAAGCAAATGCATAATGACAATTGAAAGGAAAATAAAAAGAATAAACATTACAAAAATGAATTTCCACATTTTAATGGATATTTGAAAGAAATATTAACAACATTCATAGTTTACTTTCTTCCAATGTTGTAGTTGAATGTTTCTTTACTTTCTTTTTGGTTTTTTTTTTTTTATAAAACAATACACATACCTTGGCACTGATATCCTTGTTTACCAATTCCCCTGTAAAGGCAAAAAATGTCCGTAGCTTGTATATATGTATATACTCAAGATATTTATAGAGAGGTTTATTTAAATTATTATGTTATGAAAAAAATATATATAACAAAAGAAACAGTACTGAAATGTGGTTGGCGAGCACCAGAAATGAAAATTTATAACAATAATATTAATATAAAAATAAAAATTAATCCTGAAATTTCTCACTTAAATTATTGAAATCAAATTGAAAATAAATATTTTCAAAAGCATACAAAAACACACTTTTAAGCAAAATTAAAACTAAACTAAAGAAAACCCAAATAGTACAATATATTATATTAACCCAATAAACAAATTATAACCAAAAGTTGTTAATTACTAATTAATAAGGTAGTTTAAATTAAGTTTAAAGTGAAATAAACATGATGGATGACTTGAAAGACTAAATATTTTTTGCAGCAACTTACCAAATGAATTCACGGCAATGTGAACAAAATGTTGGCTGGCGCAAAAATGTGGCCATAAATTTGTGACCATTAACCTGACATAGAGAATAAATATAATAAATAAGTTTTGCAACAAAAATTATAATTGATTTGAAATTAGCTTGCCTGATGTACACGACGGCGCATAGCTCCGCGCCGACGATTAAAGCCTGCTCTTTCTTTAAATTCTTTGTTGGCGCCAGCGCCACCACTAACAGTATGATCAACTTCTGTAGTATCTTTAGTTGTATCTGTTAATATTAATTTAATTTTTTAATTTTAAAGGTAATTTTTAATTATTTAGTTTCTATCACTTCAAAATATTTCATTTACCATTTTTATTTTTCAATTCGATAACCACATGGATTTTTCCTTGAGGTTCTAAATTCACCCATAAATCTGGTACATTACTTTCGTGTTGCATAATATCTTCCAAAGGTATTATGCAATTGGCCACAAAATCATCCGGTGGTAGAGCTGCATCATGAAATACCGTTAGATTGATATTTTTCGCATTCATTACATCATGTACAAATTGTTCATTCCATACAGGATCAAAAGTTTTTGGGCGTGTTGTTGAGCGATCTGTAATCATTAAGCAAATAATATTCAGATTCTAATTTTGATTTTTTATAAAATAAATTTATCATGTTCTGATTCAGTAATATTTTTCTGAAGGTATAACATTAATTTACATATTTTGAAATTAAGTAAGTTATTTATTTTTTTGATAATGTATAAATAAAATTTGATAATTGTTACAGTCCGTGATTAAAGCGATAGAAGAAGGACTGGGAGTTGAGCAATTATTTTATATTAATTTTTCTGAACCGCATACAAATTAATCAAAACATTTCCCAAAGCACGCAAATGTTTGTCGAAATACCCAACGCACGCAGAAAGTTTCGCAACTCCGCGTTGATGCTGGCGTATGAAAAATGAAAATAAGCTTTGAAATTTTGAAAAGGAAACGTATAATGTACGATAAGTTTTAAGTGCACCGATCTTTAAAATAATCATGAGTTATAGAAGTTTTCTCAAAATCATGCGTATTGAATTTATTCGCTTTAAAAAAATAGATTAATATAGTTACAAACTTACCAAAATGATTATCATCAACATCTATTGAAACATAGGGATCTATTAATTGTTCGTCGGCTAACTTTCCAAATGTTAAATTATGACGCTTTTGGAAATCTGTGGGGCGTAAGCCGCTCGCCTCGCAGACTTTTATTTGTAATTTACCCGTAAACATGATTGTGTGTGTGTGTGGAAGCTGTTAATATTTTTGTTTTTATTTGTAGTTATAGTTGTTATTATAATTTATGTTTGTTTTGATTTGATTTTAATTTTTAATTATAATTTTTTAGGTTTCTCAAACGGAAATGTGATAAAAACGAACGTACAAGTCGGAGACGGATGCAAAGGTACAATTAAGAAAAATGAAAAGAAAACAAATAGTATAAGAATATGGAACAAGTGAAGAATAAATATAAACGCAAGCACACAATTACACATTCACACCTCAAAGGAAAGAAGAATACACTAACTGCACTTTATTGCTACAGAAGACGAAAGAGCAACAAATGCTACAACTAGTCCATTCTATTTTACAACTGGCTGACACAATTTATGATGTGGAGCTGTTGTTGTTTTGCGTTCCTATTATTGTATTCCTTTTATGTTGATAAAGTTTAGTTTTTTGTTTTTATTATTTTTGTGTAAATGCATATGTTTGGGAGGATATTGTGTTGATATTCTGCATTTTTTATCCTTAGCGATGTTTTATTTTGTTGATTTATGTATTAATAATGATTCAATATCGTTATATATATATATATATATATATATATATATATACATACATATATATATATATATATATATATATATATAAATATATAAATATATATATATATATATATATATATATATATATACATATATATATATATATATATATATATATATATACATATATTTATGTATCGTATCCACTAATATATGTAGATATATATGTAATAAAATAAAGTTCTTTACTACTACATCGTTGACGATGTGCCCAACGTGAAGGTAAAAGATTGTTGTTTGGTCATTTGGTTACGTTAGCTAGAAATTCATTCACTTCAGTTGATTGATTTTGTTATTTAAACTATTTTTTCATTACTCTATTATTCGATTTCTTTTAAAAGCTAAAGAAGAGCAAACAGCTTTCCAACGATATGGGTCAAAATATTAATTTTGCATATATAGACTCACATAATACACACAAACACACACACACACACACACACATATATATATATATATATATATATATATATCTATATATATATAGGTATGTACATATGTTTTTCATTAAGTGGGACATGTATAATGCAATTATGGCTCTTGTAGATGATGAAAGCGAAATGTTTTGCTAACAGTAGAGTGGAAAATATTAGGTAATGGCCATATTCTTTATTTTTCTTAAGGAATTGTTAGTACATTCATACTAGTGGTGTGCGAATACTCGTACTCGTGTTCGAATTGCCGAGTATTCGACAATTAATTTTTAATTGTCGAATTTTGTATGGTTACAAAATTATTTTCTTTTTCTATTAAATATTTATATATGTATTACGAAAAAGTTTCATTACATAAATAGCGTGTAACTATGTTAGCTACAAATAGACTTGGGTAGAGCTGTTTTATTCGCTCGTTTTAGACAAAAACCTATGGGCAAAAATATTAATATTGCATTAAATTGATCATAACTTTTTGTGTACAATGAGCGAAAGAACGTATCCAACCCAATCCTGGCGACAACTTGTCTAGATCTTTTGTGTAAGCTGAATTTTCTTCACTTTATAAAGATATTAAATTTGTTTTTTTTTTTTTTGGAGCTTTTAATTAAATTTAATGTACGAGAATAGAATTTTAAAGTTGTTTGTTTTTTAAAACGTTTAATATCTCATTTTGTTGATGTTAAAAGTATTCCAATTTTATTTTAAGTATATTATTATATTTGTAATCGTGAGTATTGTTTCAGGTTCTCGTCTTCGTATGTGGAAATATTCAAATTCGATATTCGGGTAAATTTTTAATGACGAAGGCAGGGTATATTTATATGAAAATTTTTTGTATTCGATCTTCGTCAAAAAACTATTTTCGATTAATGCTCTACCTAAAATATCTGTTTACAGAGTGCAAATTATATTACGGACTGAAGTAATAGCTTTTGTATAAGGTGTTTTCTGTTGTATCTGTACGTTAATTTAAAAGTGCCGTCTATCAGACAGGTAAACAGATTTTTATTATTACAAGTTTGCTTTAAACTAGAGTACGATAAGCTAAACCTAGGAATATCCTACTTAATGGTGTTTATTAATATCATAATATGTTCAGGAGCACGAATAGTTCAGAATACTGTACTGAAAATACGTCTGAATATACCCATGCCTTTATCGTTCAAAGTTCCAGTGTCCTGCAAGCATACACTGAACCTAGCCATCCAGAAAGCTGCTACGACTTTCCATTGAGTATTGTGCAATAATTTTTTATATTAGGAGTCAGTTTTATTTTAATTAAACCTGATAAGGGGCTATTTAGTGGATTCAAAGCAGACGGACTGCTAACGTAGCTGTTAAGTATGCATTTTCCTTTAACAACCAATGAACGCGCAAATCTAATTTATATATTGCTACATCTAGTTAAAAGGCCTTTTTGTCCATATACCAACTTGTATATGGACGATGCAATCATGTCTGTCAAAATTTGAAAGCGTCCGATGTATATAAAGTTTACATCACAAGAGCAAAGTTTTTTAATACTATTAGGCACTTTTTGTAACCTTGTTCCTTAACTATTTATGTATAAAATTTCCTTCGCGAAATTCATGAATTAGCACACAATTATGCACAGAAAATTAGTAAAAAAAGGTTTATTTTTTTAAAAGGAACATCTTTTTCACAATTACTGGCAGCTTCAGCTTCCTCATAGTTTGTTACTGAAAGAACAACTACAGCGACGTTAACTGTGATAAAAATTATACATAAGTACATACATACTAATGTATATGCATTGTATCTATGCATACACACATGTACGTATGTTTGTGGGAGACGATATGTTCTTGAAAAATGCAAGCAAACATAGCACCACGTACACACATACATATCTACAATATTAGGCCAATTCAATCAGCCAAATGAACGAAGAGCCTCAATAACAAGCAAGGATATATATGGATGCACACTTTTACACACACACATATGTTCACATCTAAGTTTTCATAGATATATGACAGAGATGTAAGTACTTCCTCAGTTTTAAGGACCTTGAGGAGCGAGTCGCAGAGATAATACTTAGTGAACAATTTGAATTTTTCTCTATAAAAGTTTTATTTTGTTATGCTAATACTTATAATTATTATTTAGAACTGCGTCATAGGAATCTCTTAATTTTCAATAGTGGAACTTTAATAACATTCATTAATTAATTTCACCAACATTTACTTTTTACACAATATATAGATACCAAAATAATATGCATATTTATATACGTATTTCTCATGATTTTTACCAAGAAAATTATTAAAGTAGAAGAAAATATATGTATTATTTCGCTTCTTATATGTAGCACCAAAAAAAACAAATTATTATATGTATTTTTTCTAATCTCCTCCACATATTTTGTACACACGCACGCACACACACACTCATACAAATAATGGCAGAATATTTTTCTTTTCTCAGTGTGTTGCTAAATTTTCTTTCTACTACTCTATTAGTGTCCGTCCGTCTATCTTGTGCTGCTTCCGTCGTATACACTTCTTTTTCACGGCTTGCCTGTGTTCTGACTTTTCCTCTGTTTTTTACAAATGGATTTTTTCACTATGTACAACAGAATTTTTTCCCTTTCTTCTTTTTCGTTTCAATGACAATTTTTTTCACTTCACATAATATTTTTGCACATTTTTTTCTCGCTATGTAATTCTTATTTCGTTACTTAGATATTGTACACTATTAATTGTTCATTATTTTAATTCCAATTGCGATTTTATTGTTTAATTCTTTTGGAAAACTTTTGTAATGAGAACAGTTTTCTTTTTGGTTTTTGTCCTAAAACTTTTTTCTTTTTCACACACACACGTAAAACCACAGTTGGAAAACTGAGGAACTATTGCAATTTTCTTTTCTAATTTGAATATTGCTTTGTAATGCTGCCAGCGTATTTTGATCGTTTTATAAATTTCCCTCTTGTTAGTTGACAGAGCTGCATTTGTACGTCCAAAGGAAGTTTTTTTAAAATAACGTAAGCACTCATTTTGAATATACCTTATACAAAATTTTCTACACACATTTAGAAGAGTTTCAAGCAATTGCCCATTTGGTGCTCACAAGAAGCAAAACTGAAACATTCAACGATTTTACTTTAACATTCTGTTATATATATTATCTTTATACCTCTTACAAAATTGCTCTGACAGCATTTATATACATATATAGCTTTTATTACATGTTACAAATTTGTATTTGTAACTTATGATTAAAAGCTCTCATGTACACAAATGTTTACTCATATAAAAGTATTGACCAATTTTATGAGCTTTAGAAACTGTTTCATTCCATTTGCAGTTTCATCACTGACTTCCCAATACATGTAAATTCAGTATTACACGCCTTGCAATATTTATATTAGATTATTTGAATGAAACCTATAGGTCTTGAAGTACAACGTTATAAGTATTAATATGTAATTTATATATTCATTAAGTCAATTGGTGTGATCAGCATACACAATCCTTATATATCTCATTATTATTAGATTTTTAAGAACGTAACTCTTAAGAAGAGCCAAAGTTTAAAATAGGTGGTTTTTCATTTTCAAGTTGTTATTGATAATATGTAATATGTGATATTAACATACAACAATAATTTGGTAGCAACAACATATATTATGTACTCCCAATTGTACAAAATAATTGTTTGTTTCCGCGAACATATGATAGCAGACATTCAAAGGAATTGTTTGATAAAATGCATTGAATATCAAAAACAGACATGCAAAGAATATTATTTATATATGTATGTAATTAAAAAAAAGTGGGAATCTAAGCTCAGCAATCTTTATTAGGACAAAACGATTTAGGACAAGTGTCTAATATATATATATATATATATATATATATATATATATATTGTTGTGATCTAGGAGAGCTTGTATGCGTGTACTTTACTAATAACGATGATAGATAATTATATATATTCTGTCGATTAGGTTAATAAATATCAATTAGTGACCAGCTAGCAAAGAGAGATTACCAGATGGTCTACAACCTTCTCATCTCTGCGCCAGCTCAACATAAGAAATATACACTTGTCAGGGGTATTGTGGAAGACCTTTACTAAAAGAACATAAAAATATCCTTGTATGTATAATGTGGGCGAACTTACTTCACTAGCTGTTGGTGGATAAATGTATATATATATATATATATATAGTTGACATACAAGACTATTGTTGAAATATGTGTTGAAATAGTTTTTAAAGAAATTTTATTCTTAAATTATAAATTTATTCCTTCAAATTTTAATTTATTTTAATTTCACTAAATTAATAAGAATTTGCTCAAAAGTTTTTTGTAGTTTGCGCGCAATATGGTCTAGACACCCTGCCCCTGTAATATTTTTGTATATTATAAATTAACTTATGGCATATATTACTTTATATATATATATATATAAATAAATAAAATTTTTTATATATATGAAAATTAACTAATTTCGATTTTGGAAAATTAAATTGTATAACACATAACTTAACGAACATATATTTGCAAGTGGAGTTATTGTTCGAAATCCGTGCAATAATAGCATTTGTATGTAGATACTTGAGAAATTGTAGCGAGCTGGTAACATCATACATTTCTTCTGAATTTCGTTTTGCCACAATATTTTTGACAATGGTAAAAGAGAAGCCAAAAGAAGAATTGTTTTTGTTTGTTTATTTTGTGTTAACTTTTTTTTAATAAAATACATATTATAACAAAATATAAATATTAACAAATTAACTGATCAAAATAAAAAAACAGTAGATATTGAATATAACATAAAATAAATACAATGAGAACAATACAAACAGAAATAAAGTGCTTTTTTATATAAGCCATGAGAAAACCAAACCAATTATTGGTAAATGTGTGTGGAAAAAAACGCAGCTTCCTTTTGTCTGTACATTTAACGAAAGGGGTTCATTTACTGCAGTGCAAGAAGTAGCACTCTGCGTGTCGAAGTATCAAAAGAAATTGTAATTAGTGGTCAGACAAGTTGGTTGGTTCCCAGTTTGAAACTGTGGAAAAGAAGGAGAGGAAATATATGTATTTTTAATTTAATGAGCTGTTCAAATAAAATGGATACGGAAGATATGGAATCGTCCTCACAGGACAACATTGATATATTATCCAAAGAAAAATCAGCAAAAGATGCATTGCAAACGTATATAACGAGAGCTAAACTAAATCCGGCCAAGTCTGACAATGAAAAAAGACGCCGAAAGGATACACTGCGTAAGGTAAGCATTAAAAAAATTTTATCATGCGTGTTTTATGATAAGCTTAATTATTCTTTTTATGATTAAATATAATTGTCACTTCTTTTTTTGGTGGGTAAATACCAATTATAGAATGTGTATAAGGTGTATGTATATTTGTATGTTTGGTGTTGGTTTATACACTGTACCTTGTGGGTTTTTTTATTTTTGGGGGTGGGTGTGTATATTTTTTATCTCTTTTAATCTATTTTCTGTTATTATTATTGACAAATTCATGCATTGCTGCTTGACAGCTTTATTATAAACATTAATTAATTCAAATTCATTTAATTTTATATTAAATGTTGAACAAATAATGCATAAGTAACTTTTCAAAGTATTTGCCAGTTTCTATACATTTTCGGAGGAAGCATTTACTAAAAGTGCTTGTGTAAAGTTAGAATTCAATTGATCTTGTAAAGGCTTTGAATTCCTAAAATTTTGGTTAAAAATTTCATGTTCGAGGAGTATTTGTTATGTACTTCAAATTAGAAAGGGCTCCGCAAGTTAGTTGGATATGACTTACTAGTGAATTTTAAGATATATTTTTGAAGAATCTATGTACAATATGCATATGTATGCATGTATATGTTTGTATATAATTGAAAAATAGATAATTAAAGTCCACGTGTCTGGCGCACTATAGTATTGGTGTGAGATAAAAAATTTTAGATAGTTCAACATTTTCAGTGAAAAATCTCATACCTATTTTTAAATAAACATATTATATGATTGTTTCTGAAAGAAGTGTGGCATAAGTATATACATATCGCTCTAATCCCTAAGTTATTTATTTATTTATTTCAGTTGTTATGTGAAACCAATTTTATAGATTAATCTAAAAACTCTAGACATCTCCATTTCTATATACAATATACGCATTCACATGGAAGCGTGAACATGAATTAGCCGTACAATCTCCGGTGTTGTCCCAAAAACCAAAAATTTTTTCCATTCCAAAACTTTGAGACACACAAATATGAGAGGCGTATAATATAAGCACGAATAAATTATTTCCATTTTAGAAGTGTTTTGAAATTGCACTGAAGAGGCTCTTAAAAGTAGTATGTCGATATATATCGCAATGCTTTCGCAGTATGCAAATTGTATTATCAGACAATTGTATTAATTAAAGAAATTTGGAGTTGAAGTTAGCTGTTGGGAAGTTTATCTTTAAATTGTAATAATGTCTCTATAACAAGTATGAACTTCCATAAATATATGGTTTTGAACTCTTACGGCAGTTATTACAGCTGGTCCATAAAGTTCTCTTTTAAACTATAACGATATACCATGGCAGCTTCCCGGAAAAGTACAAAATAATATATATTTTTAATGTTCCAGTACCAAGCCAGACAAAAATCAATGATCTTAGGCGCTTTTTCAGTTCACTTTCAATACACAATTTTAATCATGAATATTATTTATTACTACTCCTAAAACTATGCCATCAATTTTATTATAGTAACATCAAGGATATAATCCACATTATAAGTTACATATAAAATATTTCTACATTTAGCTTATTCTGCACTTTAATTTAAAGTTTAGTAGTAATAATAAATAAACATCTGAAAAAATCCCTTTTGTAACTAACATGAAATTCTCATAATGCCCCTTTAAGTATATTATGTTTGGCTATGAGTATGAGCCATGGATTTTGATGAAAGCACGTTATTTTTCCGTTATGTTGGAATATTTATTTTATATATTTGCAATAAAATTCCTAACAAAACTCAAAATTAGAAAATATTTAGTAGAGGAAAATTATTGCTTCTATAATACTCATATCACTGTGATATATTTTCTTGGAGGGAAACTATTACAGAAAATTATTCAATATTTTTTCTGGAGGTTTATAAGACAACAAGAGAAAATTAAAAAATTTTAAATTGAGTCTCTTTAAAGGAATAATTGCGATATGTGTGTATGCACTTGTGAACTTAATTTATTATATAGCTATATAAATATAGCCGAAAGAAATAATATAAACATAATAATAAAATAATACTGTTTTAGGTATCCACAATCTATCGCAAATGTGAATCATCACGGACATCAGAAGAATGTAAGTTTCTAGAAAAGAACCCAGAGTTTGTGAAACAAGTAAAGAAACGCAAAGAACGCGTTGAAATCTATAAAGATCGTGTTGTAGAAAAAGAAGATGATGCTCATGTTATCTCAGCTAACGTGGAAGAATTAGCCAGTATTATATTGCAGGCCAAACATTTAATATGCTACACAGGTGCAGGCATAAGTACAGCCGCTTTAATACCCGACTATCGCGGCAGCAAGGGTATATGGACTTTGTTGCAAAAAGGCGAAGAAATAGGAGATCACGATTTGTCTGCAGCTAATCCCACATATACACATATGGCATTATTTGAATTGCATCGGAGGGGAATCTTAAGGCATGTAGTCTCACAAAATTGTGATGGTTTACACTTAAGATCAGGTCTGCCAAAGTCTTCGCTGTCCGAGATTCATGGTAACATGTACGTCGAGGTCTGTAAGAATTGCAAACCGAATTCAATATATTGGCGACTATTCGATACAACAGAAATGACAGCAAGATTTTGCCACAAAACCAATAGATTGTGTCACAAATGCTCTGAGCCTCTTTGCGATACTATTGTGCATTTTGGCGAGAGGGGAAATATTAAGTGGCCTTTGAATTGGGCTGGAGCCTGCCATCATGCTGAAAAGGCCGATGTCATACTTTGCTTAGGCTCAAGCTTAAAAGTATTGAAAAAATACACCTGGCTCTGGCAAATGGATAAGCCGGCGAGGCAAAGAGCTAAAATATGCATTGTTAATCTTCAGTGGACACCAAAAGATACTTTAGCCCACGTTAAAATTAATGGAAAATGTGATCGTGTCATGGAAATGCTTATGAATGCATTGAAAATTCCAGTGCCTGTTTATACAAAAGAAAAGGATCCCATATTTGCTCATGCTACACTATTAATGCCCGAAGAATTACACACGCTAACTCAACCGCTCCTCAAGCAGTCCAATAAAGAGGAAAAAGAAGATACGACCACAATGTCAAGCAATGTAACAACTACGGCAGATGAAGAAACTCAAGATTCAACCATGAGTTCTGATAGTTTAATTGACGGTGCAGCTGCCGAATATTGCATTGGTAAGGGTCCACGCATACGAACACCTTTGAAACTAGTAGCTTCGGGTATTAAAACAAATTTGGAACAAAAAAATAAAGTTAAACAGGAACTCAAAATGGACTCGGATGAATCAGAAGTAATAAATATTTGCAAAACGGAAATTCAAAACTCTAAGACTATTAATATGCCAATTGATCAACTAAATAATTCCGCCAACTTAATATCTGAAGGCAATTTAGATGAGAGTAAAAATTATTCAAATTTTGATTTGACTAAACAAGATCTTGTAACAGACAATAATATACGTTTCAAAGACAATTTGCTAAACCAAACTGAAGTTAAATTTGAAACACAAGAGGAAATTAAAATGTTCGATGAAAACAATTTCTCAAACAGCCTTAAGGATTTTAAATTTGATAAAAACCTAGAAAATGATCTACTTACTGCGGATATTTTGAAGACAGAAGAAAATGCCTTTCAAAATTCCATAAAACTAGAGGATCTGTTCACAAGTTTATCCAAATCAAATACAGAAATTAGTACTATGGCCAACGAAAATAAACCAGTTGTTAAAGAAGAATCAAAAATCAATGGTATAACAAAGCCAATCGAAATGAGAGTTAATTCGTGTTTAAATAAAACCGAAATAAAATTTCAATCCATCAAAGACTTAAAATTGAATGGAATACTTGTCGACAACTTCAAATCTAAAGAAGAGGTCAATAATATCAATAAAAGTGGCATTAAAGATGAAACTCAACCGCACGCGTCCATCGTGCCTGAGGCAAACATAGAGAACGATTTTATAAAAGACCTGAGAAATAAGGGATTTTCGGTGGAGATTTCTAAACCGAAGGAAACTACTTTGAATTCAATGCCCAATACAAAAGAAATCGCTTATAATTTGAACGATTTCAAGAAAAAGTCTTTGGCTTTTTCTACTAATAGTTGTAATATATCCAAAAAAGAAATTAAAATTGAATTGAATGCAGATGCTTTGGCCAATTTGCCCGTTAAGCAGGAGCCAAAGACAGATGTGTTGGCAGAAATAGCCCAATTACACAAAAGCGAACAATTGCTTATTGAACAGGCTACTGAAATCACTAAAAATGCTGAGGAATTCCTGGAGAAACTAGAAAATGAAATGGGCCTTAAAAATCCTCTCGAGCCGGAAACTCCAAAATTAACTTTGGTGCAAAACAAAGTGCCATTAGATAACAATGTGGCAACGCCTAATAATGGCATAAATATTGCGCCTGTAAAATTTGAGGAAAATACAAAGCAAATTGTAGACTCTAGTCCATCAGTAGCAAACAACCAATTTCCTTTGCATATTTTAATGAAACTGCCGAAATGTATACAGGTGCAGTATAAAACAGAAGATGGTATTAAATCCGCCCCTTTTAATGGCCTTAAAACTAATAATAAATGTAAGAAGGTACCAGAAATAATAGCTACTCCTGTACCAGCGCCAGCGTTAAAGGCCGAAGAGGCTTTGCCAGAACCACCACCTTTGACACCATTATATCAGACATCGCTGACTTCGCCCATACCGCAAAAACGTTTGGCAGTGTCAGAACCCATAGAAGCGTTTATCGACGAAGAAACCTTATCAGCCGATGAAAAATCTATTAAAAATGAACCACAACAGCAGAGTGAAGAACCCATATTATCACAAATGGATATTTTAAAAAATCTTGCCTTATCAACACCAACAAAATCAGACAAGAATTGTACAAAGGCATCACGATTTCAGTCATATGCTTCGGCTCAAGAAAGAAAACATTTGCTAAGAAACAAATTACCATTTTGGTATGATGTCAAATATGCATACTCCGGCCTGCACAGCATAGTATTTCCACCACCGGCTGATTTCAATCTATGGAGCCATCAAGTTGTACCCAATTTCGCTATGAATCGTTCAGCTGCTAAATGTAAATTTTGTTTTGATCATTACGCTGAATTTGAGTGTCAATTCTATAAAAGATTTCTACTGAACGATAGAAAGCATAAGAAACGTGCTCGAAATGGTCGTTTTGTTGTTTGTGAATGTTGTCCTTATACCGAAGATGATGATGAGGACGAATACGATGAAAATATTTCTTTAGCTCATATTGCAGCGGCCGAAATGGCCAAGAGACAAGTGCATTTGAATAATACATTTCCGCGTAAATTAGCTCGCACTCAGGCGGGTTGGTATGGTAAAGGTTATAAAAAGAACCGTCGTAGAAAATAGGTTTACTTAACAAAATCAATTTAGCTCTTAACTTTAATTTTATTTTATATATAATTTGTGTTCAAATTTGTATATATGTATGTATTTATATATATTTAATATGCATAGAATAGAGTAGCCATTAAGAACATGTATTTTGTCCAAGGTAGACATTTACGTACATACATATTTTGTCATTTATATATAATAAGTTTTACGTCATTAATATTTACTTTTATGTATTTGTTAAATATGTAATTTGTTTTATTTTTAACCATAAGTTTTAATATTTTCCAGTGTCTCGCATAATTTTATATGTAGATTGTATTTAAAATAGCCTTTTCTCATGTACAATTTTTATTACGAAATAAACAATTTAAGGTTAAAAATTAATGCAGTAAAATGTTTAAGCTCAAACTGATATTGTGTTGAAGGGGTTAGTGCAATAACCAGTTAAACCAAACGATTTGTATGTCCACTGCTGCCACTGATTATTGCACTAAAATCCCTTTCATCTGTTTAATTGATATGTGCGCTGTTGCAATAGTATAACAATTTGTAAAAGTATTTGTCGACATGCTGAATTTCAAGCCATCAAGCCATTTTCGGATTTCTAGAGACACAATTATTGTTAATTCCTTTTATACAACTAGCTTTCTTGCTTTGAAAAAATTTAAAAATGCTCGTAAACATTCTGAATTTCAATCCACCCATTTGAGCAAAGCAGCGATTGAAAGATAATTTATTCCAGCTATTCTTACCTTTCCACTTCGCCGTTGAAAAACGGTCTGTATTTTGCTCTTTAGTACATTATAGTAAAAGCCCCTATCGATAATGATAGCTGCACAGTATCGACAGTGGCTATGCTTTCGTCATTGAAACAGAGCGGCAAGAACTAAAACCACCATGAGCAAATAAAGCGCAGAAAAGTTCGAAGCCATATTCATAACTGAGTGCGGGTAAAAGCTAGAATTTTATTTAATTTATGACTAATAACATAATTTTCGATATATTAAATACTGCGCCTTTTTGCCGATAAGACACCGATGCACGATACAAAGTCGAATTTGAACACAGTTAAAAAATAATCAAACTTAGTGGAGTATTTATTTATTATACGCAATGGCGATGTAACATATTATGTCTGTTGATATATCAATGTAAATAAGAAAATGGCTGAATAATGTAATTCTAGTCCGAACTTATCCAATGAAATATTTCTTAGGATATGTACATGATATGAAATATACTGTACCTCATTTTCTTTCAAAATAGCACAACGCTTTTGAATTGTTTTGTTATGCAGCTGGAACGGACCTATTAATAATATTTAAAATACTAATAAGTAAGATCAAAGATAACTTATTTATTTTTAAGGTATTAATAAAACCACAAGATATATCGCCGAAATATTGGTATCGGTGAAATTCCCAATGTATACTTACATATATATTTGTCATGATAGAACTTTCTCGATAACTCTGTACGTAAATATTTTGTAATTTTCAGGCCTGTTCTGCAATTCACGTCGATTGGAAATCATGAGATTTTAAAGAAAAAAAATATGATTCTGAAGGCGTTTTTTTATAGAAAAATTAAAAAAGTTAGTTGTCGACAGGACCCTTTAATTTTTTATTTAACACATAAGCCCCTGAAAGAGTTGACATTTTTTACAATAAAATAAAATATATAGAATTTTGTAGTTAATTTATTTGACTATATTTTCTTGGAAATCAGAAAAGATTCCTTCTTAATATATCAGCTAAATAGTAGGACACTATCGTACTACAACTTCCTTTTAGTTAAAAAGAAAATAAAATACAAATTACATACGAAGGCCGTTCCAAAATAAAGTGTATTTTAATTTTTATAATTTTTTTTAAATTCGTTTATAAATTTTTATTTTGCCTCAAAGTAGTTCTTAGATGTAATACATTTGTGCCAACGTTTTTTCCGATCCTCGAAGCAGTTCTGATGCGCAATTTTTGGTATGGCCGTCGATTTTTATTTAATAAATCGTATTTAATCTTGAGGAAAACTCGAAGGTGGCCTAATATGGTGAAGACGGTGGCTAATGATAATTGCGATGTTAGTTTTAGCTAAAACCACATCTCTCTTAAACAAAATAAACATGCTAAATAGCTGATACTGTGAAAATATGCTGGAGGTGAGTGAACCATCTAAAAAAAACCAAATATAATCTACGCGGGTGGGCCTCATATTTTATCTTCCGTTACAAAACAGTGAACAAATTCATCAACAACAACGATATTCTATTGTTTGATATTTAGTATAACAATGAAATTAACTTTGGATTTTTGTTTAAATTTTTTTAATTGAGCAGTAAAACTAATAAAAATACTTAAATAGAGTGCTTAAAGTAAATCGTAAAATTACACACTTTATATCAAATATATTAAAAAAGCAACCACAATTGAAACAAATTTTGACGGAAAGTTAAGGAAGAAAATAAAAAGAAACATATATAACACACATACATACATACATTTGAATGCACACATTTTAAATTATACAAGAGCTAATAAATATGATCTTAAGTTAAAAAAAAAAACACTGGAATATGGAAAAACAAAAATTACGTTGGATGATTAAAATTATATATTCCACAAATGTATAATGATTGATTTTTAATTAACCGTTACATGAAGCTTTCTAAAAATTATAACTATTTTTACTACGGAAACTTAAATTATAAACGAAAAGATGATTCGCAAAGCAGCTCTGAGTCAGTCAACATCAAGCCTCGTTGGCAATTATATTTTAAGTGCAACCAGACCACTGATTGTTTACGCTCTTTCGAGAGCTTTGCGTCTCACTCGCTCTAGTTAATTTCGACGCCTCAACTAACTGTATTTATTTACAGTTCTTCTGAGAAATTTTCCGTGCTTAACTACGTTGCTACTTCCTATGTGAAGGCATAGGTCGTGTACAGTCAGTCACAGAAACGGATAATATAAGGGTTAACATCATCGCCGGTATATGGTCTCAGTCACCCACTGGCATCTGTGCACCAAATACTTTAAAAATTTACTTTGTAAAGTATTTTACATACAAATACAAAAAAATACCCCAAGGACTAATTTTAAACAACGAGTAGATTTGTTTGAGTTTTGAGGTTTTTTAATATTTTATGTTCGATATTTCGCTAACCATCGGATAGATTCTAAGGAAAATTATGGTAATTGTAAAGAATTTTCTTTTAAATAATAATGTACACAAAATTAATACTTTTTATGATTTATATTGTTTTTAAAAAAAATTTTGTATACGTAATAATTGAAAATAACATTTTTGACGACTATAAATAATTTCCTGAAGAGCCTAACCAATGGTTAGCCAAAATCGAATATTAAATAAAAAACCTCAAGGCTCGAAGGTTAAAAAATTAGATACAAGAATGATTAACTTTGAAGATTTCCTGTTTTATTTTATGGGCATATATATATATATATATATATATATATATATATATATATATATATATATAGAGAGAGAGAGAGAGAGAGAGAGATCAGTTTAAAGAGCGGCGAAGGCACCCGCGGAAAGGTTTTTGTTCAACTATGGTATACAATTTTGTTGCCTTTTATGGACGCGAATATATGTATGTATATATTAAATACATAATTTCGAATTAAATGTTTATGCAATTATTATAATCACTCACAACATGAATTTTAGTCTTGCTTTCAACAAATAAAATAAGAATGTACATTGTCACTTATTATTAGAGTGGTGTGAAAACTTTAGCAATAATAAAAAAAGTTTTAATTTTATTCCGAATTTTATACTCTCTTATTCCTTCCCTGTACTTGTGTTGTTGCTATTGTTAATGTAATGTTTATATCAATGATTTTTTTTTATAAAATAAAATTAATATTAAATTAAGAAGTCCCGAGCATCTTAATAAAGATTCTCTTAGTATGTAAATATATAAAAATAACACAAGTTTTAGAATAAAGTGTACTTAAGCCATGTATATAAAAGTGTTGATATCGTCGTCATCACGACGCATATATCTGTGTTCAATCAGCCATTCCAACTGTTCTTTTATCATTTTTTTCGAAGGTAAGAACATATTTTTTAATATATCGATCAATTCGGCCTGTAAAAAGAAATTATATTTGTTTTATTTTATTTAACTGCTAAAGATTTTATGACAAACTTTCAGTTTGTTCTCTTTAATGATGTAAAAAAATGAAAAAAACTTAAAATAAAAGGGAAATACAGTGTACATGGTAATATATTTAAGTACATCAAGCATAAAATAAGTAAAATCCATTGGACCATGAATATCTTTCGAGCTGGAATTCAATACATTCGCATGTATGACAACGTTAATTTTAATATAACATTTCTTCAGCAATTAACTGTCTCTAACAGCCTCTTGATGTATCTAAGGCCTTAGAGAGTAGGTCAAGAGTGTCAGAAGTTAATTGTAGGTAAGTGAACATTTTTTTATATTGCTTTGACATGATGCTGAGAAATATTTATGGAATAAAATGGATTAGTACCAGAATTGTTAGAGGAATATTGTATCATGTTGGCACAACGACTCTCTCTCTGAATTATGATTGTGAATCATAGCATAGTTAAGCTCGTATTATGATATTAATTTCTTATTTTCGTTTATACGATTTTTGCTTTGAATGCTAGTTCGGTTAAAACTGACGAAAAAGTTGTATACAAATTAGAGAAGGGGCTTCGGTCTGAGAATTTTATATGACAAAACATGTTGCTTGAAACATGAATGTTGCTGAAATGAGAGCACGAAGAACAAATTTATATGTCCGTGTTATATATACTATTAGAAGTGATAGCATATTTTTAACAAAATTGATTTTTTTTAAAAGTAGCCTTTCACCTAATTCCAAGAGAAGAACATGAAAAATATGTAATAAATTTGAGAAAAATCTGAAACTATTAAGAAAAATATGGTAATAATGGCCAGCATCATAGATATACTGCAAGATGTACTTAAATTATTTTTATTAAATTACCTGTAATGTTGCATTATTCATACGTTTACGCATTTTCATTATTTTTATAATGGCCTCTTGGACACGTAGAATGCGTAACTGAACAATAGATTGATTGTCTTCTTGTATAGAACGTTCAGTACTTAATTGCAAACGGCCAATTAGATTAAGCTGAAAATAACATCGAGAGAAAATTACATAAAATTTATTAAGCAACATAACAATCAACAACTATATCTTTGATAAACGAAATTTCAGACAAACCTATATGTATATTATACCAATATCACACCTAGGGTGAGGAATATAATATAAGAATGTAATTGTTAATAACATTTTTACCTTTCCTCTGCGTTGTGATTTGTTATTTTTAACTACAGCGAATTCCTGGTTTACATAGAACAATGTATTTTCGGCAAAGTCTTTTGGTGTTGGACAATTAGGTTCCATTGACAAAATTTGTTTCTTTAATTTAGGAAATTGTACCAACGACCACAAAGTGCGCCTCAGTTCGGGATCTAAGGATATAATAATAATAATAACATTGATTATAATCTTTTCAAACATTAATTCTTAAGCATATTTACAATATGTAAATTTTTAAATAAAGTATTTTAATACTATCAAATATATAAATATCATTATATCATGATCATTATTTATTATATAATATTATAGTTGAAATAATTGAAATTAAAAATATAATATCAGAGCAATAATATTAACAGTACTACTAGTAGAAATACTAAAAGCACTAGTAATAATAATAGTAGTAAAAAAAAATTTAGTTATGTAGTAACTTAATTCTAGAATATTTTGAATAAATTTAACAAGAATATAAAATAAATACACTATAAAATACAGTATAAAATAAATAATATAAAACCACCAAAATGCAAATAATATTACCTGGCAATTCGGTTGCCAATCGCAAATTTTCATATGAGATTTTATCATTTTGTCTTTGATTCCAAGCAAACAGAACCGCCATTTGAAATGTTGTCACATCGAGATCATAGCGACCGAAATTATTAACAAACGTGATTGTGCCGTTACTCATGTGATGATACCACTGAAGTTTACGACCGGAATGTTTTTTCTTATAGAACTCTTCTACATCTGGTATGTAGTCTTCTAACTCAAGTGGCAAACTAACCGAGACACGTTCCGAGCAGCGTGCCCATGCACCGGCATTTAGAATTTTAATATTAATGGCATCATGACGGCCAGTTGAATTACGAAATTGAGTATTTAAATCCTCACTGACCTAGAGAATTGTATTAAAAGATTTTTGAATTTATATATTTAACATATGAGATATAATTATAGTCTTACCTTAATATCTTGGAACATGCGAGCCAAGCGATTGACATAATCGGCTGGCATACCAACTTCGCGGAGCCATTCAACAATGTCTTCCTCTTTTTCACTATCAGCGCTAGTACCTAAGATGAGTCTTTAAAATATTCCAGAACAAAGTCAACATTTAACATGGTTGGTTGTTTCAAAAATATATGAGATTTTATTCACAAAGAATTTAAAATTGGATAATCACATACAAAATATCGTTTTCGGAGGCTCCAACAGCTAATGCCATTATTTATATCAATTGAAAACTATTTGTAAGAATTTTCTTTTAATTTCTTCGATCTTATTGATTTTCGATGTTATTGTATTTTTTTATATAAAAATGTTATAACTTTTTTATTTGAATCCAATATTTCGCTACCAACAATGTGAAGCTTCTTCAGGGATATTTAATAAAAAAAAAATTTTAAATATACCTGAAGAAGCTACACATTGTTGAACACAGTGGATCTTTTGCTTAAAAGAATTAAAAAATAAAAATTTGTAAGAATTAAAAAAAATTAAATGCTCACTACTCGTGACATATAGAGCAATAATTCAAGTATAACATCAGTGCATTAACATGATTTAAAAAGGATTGAATTGTGGGAAATCTATCTGTCGGTTCTAAATTTCTTTGATTCCGTACTTGTAATTTGTGCATTTTAAGTGTTTCAGGTTACGTTTCGATTTTACACAAACGTTTTCATATAAGGTATTTTTCTCAATTTCTTTTTAACTGCTTATATTGTTTTTGGTACAATAAGTTTTAATATAATATTAGATCATGCAAATGGAACAATTATTATTGAAATCTGAAGTTGAGCTGTGCCTGAAGTTGATTTGTGCTCAATTTGTTTGAGATAGTGTCTTAGTAAATTTATTAAACATGCGCTTTGTTTGTTGTGGTTTTAGTACGACTTAATGCCATCACCAGTACATTTTTACCTAATTCCAAATAATTATTTTAATGTTTTTCAGTTCGAATTTAGTTGCATGTATAAAGGCAGGTAAATAAAACTGATTCGTATGCGTATTTATATATAAAAAAATTATTAAAATTAAAATTGAGCTCTTTAGGTATAAGAAAATTAATAGTTACAATTAAACATTGAGATTTAAATATATGTATATATTTATATATACCTTCTAGTTAGATGGACTTTATGGTAACGCATAAACACATCCTTGTTATTAACATATTTTAAAACCAAAAGAACATCCCTTAGCCGAGCATCAATTTGTTCACTTGTTAATCGTTTGCTTAACGGAGTGCGTCGTAATAGCATATCGCAATAGTTGGCAAGTAATTCAGGGCATTTACTTTCGGGTGCTGTATATTTCACGCCACGATTTTGTATTCCAGTTGCAAGTTCCAATTTAAAAACACTAGTGTCATTAACCACTGTTTTAAATGCTTTATCTCGTGCTGTAAGAAAACGGGGATCATCATTGAAAGCATTTTTAACTAGTGTACTAAACTTCGTAAATAGCTCAAGCAGACGTTCTACGTATTTTTCCGAGTCTTGTGTTATGATTTCAGATGCCGATAGCATATCGGTGAGACCAGCAGAAACAATATGGTTTTCCAAATCACGCAGCATTTTATCTACGCCATTTGGTACTCGATCTAACAAACGGAACATTAAATTCAATCGATCAGTTTCATATTCCTTAATTAGAGGTGCACATTCGGCTATTATGGTGTTCATATGATCACCCACCAACACCTTAACACATGTTTGTGCCAATACTACATAGCTGCTGGGTTCCAAATACCTTTTGGCCCTTGATTCTTCTTCCTTCAGTTTGGAATCGGCATATTTCATAAACGACAGCACGCCGTTAGCTTGTTGCTGTTCTGTGGCCTTCAAACGATAAAAAGATGCAGTTGCTTTCAAATAAGCTGCCTCGAAGTTTTCTCGATATATTTGTAGTTTGTCTTCCGGGTTTGAACAGAGATTCACATAGCTTTCTCTTACCCCTATAACTAGCTGTGCATCATAAGCATCACCATTTCTCTCGGCGTGCACAATTTTCATAGCAGATTCTTGTAAACGATCTTTTATATCTTTAAAAATGTGCTCATTCCAAGAATCTAACATTAGTTTCCGAACAATGCTATCTTCGGTGGGGTTCTTTTTATTATTATTGTTATTGTTATTATTATTGTTGTTAGCTGACGACGATGAGCTAGCGGCAGCATTGGACGTTGAGGCAGATGCTGCGGAGGAACTTGAGGCGGAAGTCGATGAACAGCTGGATGATGGTTGTTTCAATTGAAACCAGTGCTCTAATTGGCGAAAAGGCAGAGGCAGGTAACTTGACTGTGTGAAAAACTTACGCCACTCAATTATGTAGGTGGTAAGTAATGCATGTTCACCACGTTGTGATTGCACCTTGCGCTGTGCATGAGCTATGAACTCTACTACATCATTACGTAGACAGTCATAGATCTTAGCTGCACCTTTTTCATCCCACAAGCACACCAAATGGACGCCATAAAATAAGTCTTGCCACTCAACTTGCGACACTGTTTCCTGTTTTAATAGTTTCAGTACAATAATACGCATATCAGGCCATACTTCCTCAAAGGATCTTTGCCCTTTTCCCTAAACCACAAAAGAATGTATAGACTCACGAATATTAAAAAAAAGGAAACAGAAACAATAGAACAGACAATATACTACAAATTTTCAAGGTTTCTGTAATTTAACAAGCTCTGAATGTATATACTTACCTTTAGCATTTTAGTTTATGAGTTTTATTTTTCCAATTTTCTTAATAATTATTCATTTATTTGCTTGTTTTTGAAAAGTTATTAATTAAATTTAATATGACTACAATTCGTGTTATTCGATACAGAATTTACTTTTTTGTAGTTTCTAACAATCTGTTCTATAATTATTTTTTTTCTTCTTAATTTGTAGTTGTATTATTTTTTGTTTATAGCTTTTAAGCAAAAAAGATTTTGTTGAAACTCTACACAGTTCGCATAAAATAGTTTTTTTTTGCGAATATGCGAAAATTTTATTTTTCGCCGCTACTGCTGCTCTTTCCCTTTTGTTTGACACCTATTGCAGACATCTGACATGACATTTAGTGACATTTCACGTAACTCAATTGTTGTAAAACCGTCTACGGTGTGCACATACTTCCATTGTACATATATTATTGAAAGTATATATAAAGTACTGGATATTTGATTAACTATATATATATATATATATATATATATATATATATATATATATATATAATATAAGCAACTAAATAGAAGTGTGAAGATGTTAGGAATGGCCTGTTATATCAATGAATCGCCTAAATTCAGCAGACGTGAATTTCCTCAGCCTGGTAGCGCTGTTGCTGACATTTTGATGTTATTTATATTTTTGCTTTCACCATTTGCTTCTTCTCACTTGCTTCGCAGTTATTTTTTTTTCTTGAACTACATTGCATTCATTGTTGGTTTTTTGTAAGCTTTTATTTCTGTGTGAATATATTTGCTTTCTCATTGGTTCTTCCGTGTTAAAATTTTTTGAATTAATAATTTTTATTCTATTTAGTGCCAATTCGAGAATCCAATACCAGCACAATTGCAATTGCTTGAAAAATATATACATTGGAAGTTTTGAAAAGAACGCAAATATAAAATATTCTTCATTAGAAAATAAAGTGCATGTAAAATGACCATGGGTGAGATGCCAACACCGTCACTTGTCCTGCCCGTAATATTGAGACCCATATTTGCACAGGTAAAACTTCCCGCAATAAATAGTTACAGAAAGATAGGAAAATACTTTGTATCAACTTTTTTTAAAATTCAGTTGGAAAGGCGAGACGTAGGAGCTGCTCAGTCATTACGTTCAGCAATTTTAAAGACGGAACAAAATAACCCTGGATTTTGTTATGATCTTATTGTGGCCATTATACGGAGAGCTGAACTAAATGTCAATCTAAATGAGTCGGTTTTAAGATTGCAGGGCAATCTGACAGAATCAGATCGTAAGTTGAAAAACAGATTAATGTATAGATGTGATTATGCTTATTGTAAAATATGTGTTGTTTTTTAAATTCGCAGTAAATGAATATCGGCTGACACGTACAGAGGAACCATTTCAGGAATTAAATCGTAAATCCGTAGCGCTGAAAGTAATTTTAAGCCGTATTCCTGATGAAATTCAGGATCGCAAGACATTTTTGGAAACAATCAAGTACGTATTTTGATGAAAAGATATATGAAAAAACGTTAAGATTGTGGAATATAAATTATGTTGGTTGGTATCACGATTAAAAGTTAGTACATATTCGCTGAATTATATAACTTAGTATCTTTTAACTGACATTGTCAGATGTTTGATTGATACAATAAAAATACTGGGGATAGGTAATGTACCTAAAATTTGATGTATTTGTTTCTCTAATACCATTCTTCAGTAAATTTTATATATAAACCGGAAATATAACTTCTGACGCACAGATTTGAGTTTATAAAAATGTGTAAACTAAAACTTTTGTGTATATACAGTTACAGTAGTAACTTTTTAATGTAAATATATTTATTATATTACAGGGAAATTGCAAGCGCTATCAAAAAGCTTTTAGATGTTGTGAATGAAATTGGTAATTTCATACCGGGAGTGACTGGAAAACAGGCTGTGGAACAGCGCAAAAAGGAATTTGTTAAATATTCGAAAAAGTTTAGTACAACATTAAAAGAATACTTTAAGGAAGGACAGTAAGTACAACAAAACTTATTAAATTCTTAAACTGCGCACTGAACTAGAAAATCACTGTGATTTAATTACTAAACATTTCATGAGAACATTTCTGGTAGACAATTGTCTTATCTTTTAATTTTATGGCGATATGTTCTATATATTTGGTAGTCGAATTTGGTTTTTTTTTAAATCAGTTGAAGCTATTTTTACAATATAAATAAATAGCTTATCAAAATTCATGGACGACAAAAAACACATTCTTGTTGTGGTTTATGATATCATTTAGATATTAAAAAAAAACACATGAACATGTATAAATGACGGCGCGCCGCGGCGGTTAAATCATTATTATAGAGGGGCCTTATTATCATAGATATAAAGCATATTAAGTCTATACGTATTCTGTTCAGGATAAATTCTTGTTCATGTGTTCAATGTGTTCACTAACATCAATGCTTTTGATATACCCGAGTAATGTGTCTTGCGTGTATCTATAATGTTTTAAAAGAAATTAAATAAAAAGTAAAATATATCACAGTTATTGCAAATATTAACTCTTATGCAGTAAAATGTTCGGCTACTTTTTGATAACGCAGTAAAACTAATATTGATAACAGACTAAATTTTATTGCAAAAAGAGGAAAGCAAGCACCAGCGAATTGTGAGAGGAAAACCAATTTGCTTTGAATTTTGTTTGTGCCTTATTAACGAATCTTACCTTTGAAATAAATTTTATAATCTTTAATATTGGAATTATGAGAACTACTACTCTTATCGGACAAAAATTAAGCAAATAACTGAAAGGAAAAATGTAAACAACTCGCAACAAAAATAAATAATTCACCATAGGGGACTTTTATTTTGTTATGACAATATTCACGGGGAAGTTTTTTGCAATTATTTTAGGGAAAGGGAAGGAAATATTTTCTGCACGAAAACGAATCATGATAAGGGTGAATATATTTGTTGTCCATGGCGTAGCTTTCTGGTTTCTTTATTTTAAAATGCCATACTTTTTTTAAAAGTTATATATGACCGAAAACTGTCAAATTGTGAATTCTGCATTTTCGGTCAACAAAGAGTTTTATATGTAGCAGTTGTTTAGTCAGATTTTTAACTCTCTTTTTGATTTACCGATTTTGCAAACTACTCCGATTTCTTGTGCGGTAAAAATAGGGTGATCTTTTTGCTTCAGAGCTAAACATTACTTCCGTTCTTTTAAGAACTTCAGAGACCTTGGAAGAATAGTTGGAGAAATACTCTATTCACATACATATTACATATATACATGCCTACATATGCGTACATTAAAACAGTAATATATTTATGTCATATAATTTCTTTCAGGCCTAATGCAGTATTTATAAGTGCCCTATATTTAATACGACAAACTAATCAAATTATGCTGACAGTTAAAAGTAAATGCGAATAGAAAATTTAAATGCTTCAAAAGTGGCATTTTATTATAATTTTTTGAATTTCTTATATCTAGTTTCTATTATTAAATATAATTATTAACAAATATTATTTTATTATACAAAAAGAAAACAAAAATTAAATTAACATAAAATGCTTAGAAACTAATAGAAATAGTTAAAAAAATGACATTAATAAAACAGCGTCGGAAATAAATAACCTTTAAAAATAAAACAAAAAACTTAACACGAATACAAATCATAATAAGCAAATAGAAATTTAATAGAAATTGAAAACAACCTACTGAAAATATATTTACAAATATAGAAAAAAGCAGATAATAAATAAACCATTCAATTAACCGCAAACAAAGAACTACATATTTATTTTTTTCACTATAAAATAAAAATACGAACAAAAATCAATAAAAAATAAATTTTAAAATTTTTTAAAATTATTACTAACAAAAGTCTTACTTAACTACGAATGAAAAGAAGAAACACAAAAAACATTTAAATAAATGTAAATATTAATTATGGCCTATAATTTTGTTGCTCGTTCATTTCTTTGTTTATGTTCACTAAAATGTTTCATGTTCTTCTAAAATCAAATTGTTTGAGAACTGGTACAATGAAGCTGAAGTAAAAGAAACTAATATTCTTAATTATTAAAGAAAATATAATACAATTATTAAAAATATGAATTTCCAAAACTGTAACAATACAGCATTAAAAGTAATATTTATTTTATTATTTTTAATGGAAAAAACAAATCAATTGAAATAATAATAAAATATAAATAAAAATTTACCATATTTCCATTATCACTTTAATTATGAAGTTTAAAATGAGAGCGTAAAATAGAATAAAATAAATGTATTTATGTATAATCAATATGAAATTAAAGTCTACTTGTTTTTGTTTTTATAAAAGAGGTAAAAGCAAACTGTTTTATGAGATATAAAATCATATCACAGAATCGCCACTATCTTGAATACTCTTTCCCTCCATATATTTCCCCTTTCCCTAAATTTTATAATCGTAAATAAATTCGTCATGAATAATTTAGCTATAAAATAAATTTATTTATTATAAATATAATTCCCTGTAAATTATTCACTTCATATAACTCGTTCATAAGGCACAGACTGATGTACGTTTTATACATTTTGATTTATTATAATTCTTTTATTTTGCTCCTCGGTTCAGCTTCAGATACAATCCACAATTTAAATAGATTGATATATGACAACGTTATAATAAACGACCATTATCTGTTTTCACGTTTGTTTAGTTAAGTGGGGTTTATTTAATTTTTTAATTTTCAAAATATTGACCCGATTATGTAAGAAAACATACATGGACCGATCGGGAGCCACAAACGAACAAATAGGATATTCTCCCACATTTTAATTTAGTTGTAATTACGCACTGATTATAAACATTTATGTTCTTAAAAATGTTTCAATATATGTATATTCGTTTGGTTTTTAACCTTTAGAAGGTTTATGCTTAGAGCTCTTGCATTTGAAGAATTCCTTGCTATCACTCATTTAATCAGTTTTAGTATCGGGGGTAATTTGTGGGAAATATTTTGAGTCAAAAGTACTAATTGTTTTAGAAACTTATTGAACTTTAAAATTAATGCCTAAAGTAACGCACACATATTCCTTCCTATTGGTTTTGCAAGTATTTACTCCTCCTTAAAGCATGCAACACTATTATCAATAATAGAAACGGAACGGAAAACCGAACTGTTAATTGGCACCAAAGAGTACAAAATATGCTCTCTTAATCAATGCCAAATACCGTTGCTATTGTAACATGATGAGAAAAGGCTGTTAACTGACGATGTTAAGGAAAATATAAGACACATACAGCAAAAATCGATTACTGTGTGTGCAAGCAAGCAAGTTGTAGATGAAAAATACAAGTAGACCGAACCGAACGACCGAAGATGACCCACTTTTCGGGGTTTTTTCGCATTAAACCAAAAGAATTTTTCTAATTACAATTTGAAAAATATATATGAAATGTGTATAGCTGAGAAAAAAGTATAGCAAAATTATTTATATTAATGAAAATCATGTGAAAAATTTATAATAGTTAAAAGTGTAACTGAAGTGATGCAATTTTCCAACAATAACTACAAGAAATCTTTGAAAAAGTGGTTTGGAAAAGAAAAAATAGTTCTACATATACAAAATTCTATAGGATTTTTTCTTCTTTATATTTAAAGCCCCACCACAACGGGAATATTGGCACAGTTGATTTTTTTTTTTAATGTAGAGATGGACAAGAATATGGAAAGTGGTGGTTACGAAGAAGAAAATTTGTTGAAGGGAATTTTTACACTTAGTATACTAAATTTTGAAAATAGCAAGAAAAAAATATTAATTAATAAAATTTAAACGTATTAATTATACACCGATTCTAAAATTTTTTTAAGCATAATAAAATATATTCTTCACTATTATTTAATTGCTTTTTAGATAAAATGTAAATTTCTCAAAGTGCAGAAAATATAAAGTAGTTAGTAGCAAAAAAGCAACAAAAAAAAATTGTAAAAAGGAATAAGAAAAAATTGCATTTATAGTATTAAATGTATAACAAAATATGAAATTTCCATTGAGAAAGTCGGCAGTAAACAAAATAAAGTTTAATGAAATTATATAAAAATATATGTGGCATCTGGATAAATATATGTTGTATATAAAATTATGTATTGCAAAAATAAAATATTCTAAAATATTACAACAGCAGCAGCAACAGCAACAAACAACACATTCTAAAGCATATCGCGATACAAGTGTAAAAAGTATACAGAGGAAAAGGGCAGAGAAAACTTACACCAACATCGCTACACACATCCGCTCACACATTTGTATAAAACACCAACAGCATACATCAATCTATTGATATACAACAAACTTACCCAGCAAACCAATCAACTATCTAATCAACCCATCACATAACGGTCGTATACAACCAGGACACGTTCTCTAGTTCGTTCGTTCGTACGTTTGTTTGTGTGTATTGACAGCTTGTACTACTAATACTACTATTGCAACTACTACAATTACTACACCTGCCCACACACACACGCAGCCATAAATATACTCGTATCATACTTGCTTAACTGCCTTCAAAAATGTGTCTCAAATGTCGTTGACACTTGTCACCATATAAAATTATCTTAAAATCAACACATATAAATGATAAAAATCCAAAATAATTCACCAGCAATAACAAGAAAGTCAACAACAACAACAACTGCAAGTTGTTGTTGTATATTACCGGGAAGGAATTGTTTAGTCCACATGTAAGTAATAAATTATATATTAAACTTTTAATTTCACACATATTCTTCTACTTTTATTGCTTTTCTTTTATACTTTGTTGTCGTTCGTTCATATGCTCCATTTACTCCGTTACATTCACTATATTTGCCTCTCTACATTTCTCACTACAACTTGAATGGTGTTGCCACGTTGTTGGATTTTCTTTTTGCCAGCCTTTTGGTGTTAACTAGGCGAGTATTTAAATTGTGTGAGGAAATTAATTGCTCCTTATGGGAGCAGCATATATAGGGATTTTTAAATGTGTTATATATTTATTTTATATTGAACCAACATTCAGGCGATGACCCCCACACAGGTAGTACATTGTGCCAGCTGTAGAAAGGAGGGGATAGTGTCAAGAGGACAGATGAAGACGGATTAGAATATAGAGGATTTTGTTGTAGCTAGTTTTGAGTTTTTGCTTCAAGTACCGACGAAGGAAGCTGCTGTAACCTGCTCTTTTTAGTACATAACGACGGTATTAATCGATGTCGATAATGTTCAGAGACCAGTTTTATGCCTTCGTCATTGAGATAAGCCGACAATAATAAACACAATCCTGTGCTATTCCAGGTCAGAAAAATTCGACACCGCGTTCATGGCTGAGTCAAAGTAGGGATTTGAGTCATGATAGTCTTATGTTCAGTACTTCAGCCAACATCACCCAGCTGCAGGGAGTCAATAGAGTTGGCTACCATACTGTCACCGGTCGAGTAATATCCCATTCCAGAGTTGTATTCCATTTTCGGTCGGATGTAAAAGCCAAGATACTTGAAGGCTTCCTTAGAGACATTCGGTCCATCGACCTGTATTTTTGTGTCCTGAACTTTTGACTCCCGAATACTTACAAATTCCACCCTCAAATACAGATGGGGCAGCACCATTTTCTACATGTTCAATATCTTCCATTAATTTTTTTTTTGAGATGGGAGATGTGACTATTTCGAATTGTATTGTTGGCTGTATGGTTACACACATTTTTTTTGCTGTGGCAACACTGTCTCCCAACAAGCAGAGAGTGATTAAGAGAAGTGCGACTAAATATAAAGAAGAGAGTTGCACGTAGAATGTAAAATAACCATTTTTCATTTGATATCATCCCCTGGAGATATGCAGCGATTTTTGTTTTAAGCACATTTCGTTGTTAATTGTTTTCGGTTCTATGAGCGCTCCTCCATAGCATGTCAGGTGTAGAGGTTCTTTGCTGAAGCGCTTCCTCTCTTTCAATTTATATAGAAAAAAGTGTTTGTGTGTGTGAGATATTATGGACATATTTGAGTCGTTTAAAAGACCTATTGACGCCACTATTTGTGGGGTATAGCATCGTTTAACGCCAAGGCTTCTCGGGCCGCAGTGCAGCTGAAGTTGTTCAAGTTTCTATGACTCTGGCGTATAAGTCATACTGTAATTGACCAATGGAGTGGGCTATTTGGACTTTGACTACGGACTGCTTTGGTTTATGCGAGTTAAGAAAATAGAACTAGATTAAGTCTAACGGAACTAAATCGAACGGTCTCGAAGCGCTGGAAGGCTACACTTTTTAGCAAAGAATTTCAATTGTGAAAATTTACGCGTTTTTTTTTCATAAAATCATCTTCAGTGAAGAGGCCCGTTTTCTATTGGATGCCTCATTTTTACATTTTAATGTCTTTCTTCAGGGTGATTTGAAAGACCGGGCGATATTAGCAAAGCCTTGCTGCAAAATGGGGTTTAAGATTTTGTGAAAAGAAAGCAGACATTTGGCCGATATCATATTTTGTTATAGACTGCCATATTTCTATTTTGCTTTGGCTTTAAAAAAACTGAAAATTTTCTTAAACAAGTTTTTTTAAGGCAATTTCTTTCTTAACCTCAAATTTACGTTGGTTTACTGGGTACGTGCATACCCAGTTGGCCAAATCGCCGTAGATACCATTTCCTGTCATGATGACATGTCCTCTGTCGATTAGGGTTTTTAATCGACAATTCAAATTAAGTCGTAATTTTCGACTGTTTGAAAAAAATGTCCTACGATTTGTATTCAATAAACTTTTGTTGTCATTGGGAAAAGGTCAATGGACAGAGAATGCTCAAGTTTACGTCAGTACCTGCTTTTCGGCCTTATCTGACGGCGCTCCCAAGCACTCGAGTGAAATTAGGTGTCCACCACCATCCCTGTCACCCTCAGGGGCCACACCACCGCAGACCCCTAGGGCTTACACAGGTTGCAACTGCACTCATATGGTTTCAACATAAAACCATATTCATACACCTTGCTAAGCTGTTCGAGCCTATCTTAAGCCCTTGTTACTTCCGAGGACCAAGAGGAACCATAGGTCAAAGTCATAAGATTTATCCCTCCTGACACTCCCAGCACCAGCAACACACCAACCTTTCCATAACGTCTGCTGATTCGCAGCAGCCCATAGAGACTGCTATCAGCTGGGTCGAAGTCCCAGCATATTACGAATATGCCAGAACATCAACCCTTATCTGACATCTCTACCAACCACTCTTGGTATTAAACCACAGCCACCTCATTGAAGAGAGCTCAACCAACATCTGGCCACAGAATCAATTAGACAAAGAGGAAGAACGAGGTCCGCCAAATGCCATCAATTAGATGAACGTGCGTTAAACAGAGCTTCGCCAGTGAAGCAGATGTTCCACACACGCTCAGCTAAAAGCTTACGTGTACGCCAACATTGTCGCCTCACCCCCGAGCAAACATCATCTGTGGGGCTCAACCAGATCCCGTGGCACCAGTGTAAGGAAACTGGTTACGCCTCGCAGGTCAAACCAATATAGGTTTGTAACCTACTATTGTTTTTTGATCCTTTCCCCCGAAAGCACTGCAACAAGGCGTTACGACTGACCAAGTTGTCTATTGTGCCCCCCGCAGAGAGGTCAAGGGACAAGATTGTGTCTTAGATTAACGTCGGCTCCTACCATTGCGGCCTATCCGACGGTGGTCCTAACACCGGGTGAAATTAATGTTCACCACCACCCCTGTCGCCCTCAGGGGAACCTGAGGACACACAGGTTGCAATCTTAATCATTTGGTATCGCCATATATACCAACTTCATACACCTTGCTAAGGTGTTCGGGCCTATCTTAAACCCTTGTGAACATTTTGTTAACATCTGCTAATTCGCAGCAGCCCATAGAGGCTGCCATCAGCTGGGTCAATGTCCAACATAATACATATGCAGGAACATCAACGCTCTTCTGACATCTCTACCAGCGACTCTTGGTATTAAACCACAGCCACCACGTGGCCTCATGAAGAGACCTCAACCAAATATCTGGCCACAGAATCAACCCAAGTCTCATCTGTGGGGCTCAACCAGATCCCGTGGTAACAGTGTATGGAAACTGATTATGCCTCGCAGGTCAAACCAATATAGGTTCGCCATCTACTATTGATTTTTGATCCTTTGATCCTTTGTAAGGGCGGGACCCAAGTATCCTTGCACCTGTATTTCTTATCGTTTCCCCCGAAAGCACTGCAACGAGGCGTTACGACTGACCAAGTTGTCTATTGTGCGCCCCCGGAGGGAGGTCAAGGGACAAGCTAATCTCGCCTAGTGTGACTTCTTTGACCATTTTGCTTGCAGCTGCCTTCACTTTGTCTTCCATGACATACTGTTGTTTGTAGTCGTTTTTAAAAATGCCTCAAAGACGTGGCCAACTGGTTGCATATGCACGTTTGTATATGTATTTGTATTGCTAACATGAATATAATAAGTCAATATGCACTTTACTGGCATACGCTTAGAACAAATAAATTAAAGCAACGGAAATGAAATATTAATTATTAGCAAATAAATGTACGACTGCATGAAAATGTAAAACTGAAAGATAAAAAGATATCGTCACAACACTCCAAGAAGACGACATAATTATGGGGCCTTTGAACTCTTTATATGTTATTTGTGTTTGCCAAAAATGTTGAAAGAACAAAATGCCATGAAATATTCACGCATTTCTGGGTCAAAGAGTCTTGCACTTAGAAATATTAAAACCCATTTGATGTGAAAATATTTTCAAAGTATTTGTTTTTTGTTTAGAGGAGTTCATCCAATGAACTTTAGCTTGACAATTTTAAGTTAAACTAAAACAAAATCCATGCATATATTTTTGTCTACGTTGTGTCATTATGGAGACACTATTGGCCGTTTGTGTCTGGTGGCAGAATTTATAGTAGGAAACAATGCATTTTGCTTGAGAACAGAGATGAATGCATCGATAAATCTTAAAAAAAAATAAAAAATAAAAAAATAAAGCATCGTTTTGATGATTTGACACTTTGCTTTGAAGTTAAATTGCACTCTAATATATTTGCAAACAGTTTGTCAAGTAAATTGCTACACACTAAAAATTCGTTAATGCTTTTAAAAAAGTATTTGGGAAAGAATTCAACTTAATTTCCGTCTCTTAATTAAAGTGGCTACACTTCTCCAGGCAACAGGCAGCCGTCAGTTGACTCCAGTGGCGAGAGACTTGAGTCCAGTGATGAAAGCATGATCAATAGATCATAAAGGGTGTTTTTTTATAGAGTGATACAAGTTCCAATCATAATAAAACATAGTATTATATTTTTGATATCAATGAAACGGTCTTTATTGGATAGAAAATCTTATGACATTAATGTTTAAAGACGATTTCGTCCATGTGGCCGCCACTGCTGGCGCGTACAAGGCGCCATCTGGAACACCAATTTTCACAAACTTTTCGCAGCACTTGCGGCCACATCTCGCCGGTAACTCTTCGAATGTTAATTTCCAGGTGTTCAATTGCTTGCGGTTTATCGACGTACACAAGTGACTTTACATAACCTCAAATCCAGTGGGGTTAAATCACACGATCCCGGGGGCCAATTAATTGGGCCATTTCGTGAAATTATTTTTTTCTCAAAAGTTTCCTTGAGTAAATCAGTTGTAGCGCCCGTTGTGTGGACTGTAGCTTCGTCCTGTTGGAAGCACATATCAGCAGGATTAATGCCAGCTAATTGAGGTACGAAAAAACTTCGAATCATGTTCCTCTACCCCGCACCATTGACAGTAACATTCTGACCATCATCGTTTTTGAAGACATCTGGGGTAATGACTCCGCTAGCCCATAAAGCGCACCAAACAGTAATTTGCCGTGGATATAATGGTGTTTCGACAAACGCTTGTGAATTCTTCTCACTCCAAATGCGACAGTTCTGTTATATTTACGTACTCATTCAACCAAAAATGGGCTTCATCCGAAAATAAAATTTTGAATGGATGAAGTCTACGATAAGTCTGACGAACAGAACCATTATTTTGATTAAAAATTTCCACAATTTGCACGCGTTGCTCTGGTATAAGTCGATTCATACTGAAATGTCAAAGCAAACTAAACAAAGAGCAACTATCAGCTGTTAAATGGGTGGTCAAATAAAGCAGTGATGCCAACTCAAAGTTGTATCACTCTATAAAAAACACCCTATACTTCATATTCTCGTTCATGCAAACTTTTTCCTGGATGCGAATAATAAAAAAATTAATCATCTGTTATTCGTAGTATTTTCATCTCGAATTGCTTGACAGCTTTTGTAGTGGCACATATTTCAGCCCGAATGTATACCGACACAATTACAAACGTGTAAAACTATCGGCAATTTATTTCCTTTTTTTATATTTTTTTATATTCTTTTTTGTTTGACTTGAAAACTTAAAAAAAAGTAAAATGTGCCAAACAAAAATAGTTCTTAAAGAAGATAAGAAAAGACACGCTTAAAAGAAAATCCACATCTGCTGCCTTTCGGTTCACATTCATTTTTGATGTCGGCGTGAATTGACAATATGTCACTCCGCTACGTGACAGCGTTTAAATAATCTATTTGATTTATGTACCCCCGATGACGATATTAAAAAATATATTTCAAAAACTAAAACACTAAAACGTTAGACAAAAAGCGGGCAATCAAACATTTTAACTGCTGAATTTCTTATGAAAAATTTAATATTTTGCACGCCGATTCCTGGTAAATAGAGGGCTGCATAAAAGCGAAACGCTTGCATGTTGCAGTTTTGACACAGAAAAACTAAAGCTGGTATTTAGTTAAACCATTTCCATTTAATTTCCAAGTGAATAAATTATAAATATTTTTTTATTTATTTTTTTTTTGCAAAACATGTGCCGTGTTTTAAGTACACAATAAGTGGAAAATGAAACTAATAATAAACGGCATGATTAGAGTGGCTAAATTATGCACACACTCGCACTCACACTCACATTCCCATTCACGTCTGGCTGCAGACATGCAATCAGAAGTTTTTCCATGGAAAAGCAAACCAGAGGGCCTTGTGCCTGCTAGATTTATGACTTTTATAAAACAATGAAAATCAGAAATAAAAAACCAAAATTATTTATGAATGAATTGTTAATAACACGTTTACAAACTCCCACTTTTTATCAACATTAAAAATTTTCCAGCAGCAATAAAATAAATTTTCTTTCAAGGCTTTTCCCCACTGTGCGGTGCACAGAAGAATTTCAAAATAACTCAATTCAGTGGTTTAAATACAAGATGTATTAAAAAAAGCAGGGTGTTTTATATTTTCCCAAAAATATATTTTTTATTTAACAGTTTCTATTTAGACTCCTTCAAAGTAGTGGCCCTCAGATATAATAAACTGGTGGCAGCCTTTTTTCCAATCTTTGAAGCAGTGCTGACATACACTTTTCGTTAAAGTGTCATTTGTTGGTAACTTTCTTTTTGGCAACATTGTTTGTAGAGGATCAGCTGTGTTAAACATGAAACACAATAACGACAGCAGACTACAGACTACAACTTGTCAAATATAGAATACATGTGCGTATATGAGAACGATCATTTTTACTACTGCAGACAACAGGACTACTGGTTGTTGTCCCTGCTGTTTTTGTGGTTGTAGTCAAATGAAACTAATTTCTATTTTGGTGAACGACAATGCGTAGATGCAGTGTTGCCAGTTTAATATAAATAAATTCAATTATTGTTACAAAAAGAAACAAAAAACTATATTTCCAAGCTAATAAAATGATTTCTTGTCATACACTGTGTCCTTGAAATATATTTTATTGGAATAAGACTATTTAAGAGTATTTTATACATGAAAGCGGCTGCACTGGCGTTTGAAGAGAATTCTACTACAAACAACAACTCATGGTTATTAATTTGGTGGTGTTGTTCTAAAAATAATTAAGTAGCTGACTACGAGGCGACGATTGTTGCCAACGACTTTTGTAGTCAGTGTTCGTGTAGCCTGCTGTCGTTATTGTGTTTAATGCTTTACGCGAAGTTGCTGGGAAGGCCTTTGGGGTCAAACGTTTTCATATATTTTTTTTTGTAACCACGGCCGAGTAAATAAGACATTTTAACTATTCGAATGATATTTGAAGCGGTTGTGTTTTGACCGTTATCATTTTTTCATACTGTCAGAAGTTGTTTACATTCTGCATTGCCGTCTGTCCGTTTGACGTTTGTTTAGTATTTAGCTTTTTGCAAAACCATAACCTCGTTTTTTTCAGTGGCTAGTTGACCTGGTAGTCGGGCCATGGTTTGTAACATGAATGTCAAATTGATTACGATGATTCAAAAACAAAAACACTTGACACATATTGAAAATTCACAAAGCCCAGCTGTTTTGCTCATAATCGCAACGCACTATTGCATATAAAATTCGACGTGTGATGACGAAAATGCGTTCCCTATTCCATCAAGACTGTTAATCACAACGAATTAACCACGAATTACATGATCGGTTCGCATATAATTCATTCTCCTCAATTGAACCAACAGCTCTGGTATGTTTTCCTAGTTTTGTATTGAGACATCACTGCTGGACACTTTTCGGAGGACGAGCATATAAATTTGATTGTAACGAAATCCTCATGGAATTTTGCTCCTAATTAATCAAGCCTGATATGCAGTGCGAACTGTGATATAAATTTCTGAACTTAACATTCTTCTTGTGCGCTGTAGCAGCTCATTCCTTTTGTTATGGCTGTTTATTGTTGGTTTTCATTGTTGTTGTTGTTGTTTTTTGCATGGCGTTTTTCAGCTTTCAGGCTTACAAGTGGGTTATTTCATTTTCTTTTGCTCGAAGTTTCTTTTGGTGTACTTTTTAACTTATTTTTTGTTAATAGAATTTTTTGTGTGTGTTATTTACACTCTATTAACCTAATTTTCTTCGTTTTTTTTGGCAGATGCGGTTATCAAAGAAATTAAATGGAAAATTTTTATAACATTTTTGTGCAAATTTATTTTGTTGTGTGTGTGTGTTTGCTTACTGCAGTGTTGCTTACTTTTGTGTTTTGTTTAAGGGGGGCAAATTGAGGTTTAGTTGAAAAGAGGAAGTTATTAAAAGATGGCCAAGAAATTAATATTCAAAACAGATGTACAGTTCGTTCAAGTCAAACTGAGAAATAGCACGGGGTTTAATCATTGATCCCATACGATAGGCCCAATCAAATATTCTGAGCGATTGGGAACCAGCTCCGAGTTACGCATGAAACTATAGAATAATTTTGAAGGAAATTTGCCAGGGTCATAAGTTTTTTTTTTAAACGGTAGTAAAGGCTCCGAAGAATAGATTTAACCAACATGATTGGATTAATTGCACTCGATGTGTGTTAACCCTCGCATAAAGAACTCTTTATTAAAACGGTCTGGCTCCTATAACACATAAATAGAAACAAATAAAAACATTTCTGTAATTAATACGCTCAACATAAAGCATTAAACACAATAACGACAGCAGGCTACACGAACACCGACTACAGAAGTCGTTGGCTACAACCGTCGCCTCGTAGTCAGCTACTTAATTATTTTTAGAATGACACCACCAAATTAATAACCATGAGTTGTTGTTTGTAGTAGAATTCTCTTCATACACCAGTGTAGCCGCTTTCATATATTTAATACTCTTAAATAGTGTTATTCCAATAAAATATATTCAAGGTCCACAAATCATTTCATTAGCTGGGATATATAGTTTCATGTTTTTTTTGTATAATAAAACAGTATAATTTCAAGTTTGCGATAATTGAATTTATTTATATTATACTGGCAACACTGTATCTACTCATTGTCGCTCACCAAATGGAAATTAGTTTGATTTGACTACAACCACAAAAACAGCAGAGACAACAACCAGTAGCCATGTTCCCTGTAGTAGTAAAAATAATGATTCTCATATACGCACATGTATTCTATATTTGACAAGTTGTAGTCTGCTGTCGTTGTTGTGTTTATTGGATGGCTTAAATGAATGTGATAAAAGTTTTTATTTCTCTAAAATTTTATTATGACGTAGAATACGAGAAGTGTAGTAAACTCATGGCAGTACACTTTACGAAATATTTTCGTTGTTTCAATGAATAATTCCTTGAAATTATAAAAGCGTAATAAAATAAGTGAATACACATTTTTTCGTTTATTTAAGCGGTTATTAACCATATTATTTTCACTTTGCGTTAGAGAAATCATTTCAAAGTTTTTCGTGAAATTATTTCATTAAAATTAATACAAGTTTTATATATTTTACATTAATATATTATATGCGATATATCGCTAATCTCAAAACTCAAACAAATCTCTTAATTGTTGCAAGCAAAAAGCAAAAATTAGATACAATAATTATTTCGTTGCACGAACATTCCAGCTTAATTAAATCAATCAAATTATTTCGTTTTATTAATGAATTAACTTCACTGTATCAATTAAGTGTTTCATTCCACTGATGAAAATTACTTCCTGGGATCATTGAAATTTTGCCGTTGTTTTAAAGAAATTAGTTAATAGCATGGGTGGAAATATTTCATGTATAGGGTGTTTTTTATAGAGTGATACAAGTTTAAATCATAATAAAAAATAATAATATATTTTTGATATCAATGAAACGGTCTTTATTGGATAGACAATTTTTTGACATTAATGTTTAAATATGATATCGGTCATGTGGCCGGCACGGGTAACGCGTACAAGCCGCAATCTGGAACACAAATTTTCACAAACAGTAACATTTTGACCATCTTCGTTTTTGAAGACATCTGGGCCAATGACTCCGCCAGCCCGTGGATATCATGGTGTTTCGACAAAAGCTTGTGGATTCTCCTCACTCCAAATGCGACAATTCTGTTTATTGACGTACCCATTCAACCGAAAATGGGGTTCATCAGAAAATAAAATTTTGAATGGATGAAGTCTACGATAAGTCTGACGAACAGAACCATTATTTTGATTAAAAATTTCCACAATTTGCACGCGTTGCTCTGGTGTAAGTCGATCCATAATAAAATGTCAAAGCAAGCTAAATAAAAATCAACTATCAGCTGTTAAATGGGTGCTCAAATAAAGCATGGATGCCAACTCAAAGTTGTATCACTCTATAAAAAACACCCTATATATAACAAAGTTTTCATTAAACTAACCTTAACGCAACTCGTTTTATTAATCCAACGAAGCGTGATTTTAGAAGAATTTTAATGAATTTCCTATTGGACAGATTTCGAAGTTCATAGAATTTATGAAGAAAATTCTTTCAGTGTAGCAACAACATGCAACTAAAAGTTTTTTGTTATTCAAAATAATTATGATACACAGATAACATAAACTTAAGCACTTAAAGTGGAAAAAGGAGAAGACGTCGCGCAAAGAATTACACACATACACACGAATGTGCTTTAAACCAGCTCAGCTAATCTACTCAGTCCTTGGGTTGCAGAAAGCTCAACGCAAAACAAGAAAATAAAACAGAAAAAAACTAAAAGAATAAGAAACGTGAATAAAAATACGAAATACTTCAAGATAAAGTTGTTTTAAAAGAAGGCAAATGGACTGACACACTAATGCAAAAGAAGAAGAAGAAGAAGAAAAATAAATGAAAAAATGGCAACCAAAAGGAATAAGATGAGGAAAAAGTTAAAAGCAAAATGATGAAGTTCTAACACAAACAACAACAACAATAACAAAAACAGCAGAAGACAACAATTTATTGCGATGAGTGTATGAGCGAGTGCACTTAGAAGAAGAATATTCTTTTATCTTATCTCAGAGAGGGCATGTGTGTGTGTGTGTGTGCATTTGTGTGCCTTTCTTTGTCGAGCTAAAACAAGAAGGAAGTGTAAATAACGGAATTATGCACTTGTAAAAATGTATGCATGTAA
Organism: Linnaemya vulpina; assembly: GCA_963675445.1. Taxonomy (NCBI): domain Eukaryota; kingdom Metazoa; phylum Arthropoda; class Insecta; order Diptera; family Tachinidae; genus Linnaemya; species Linnaemya vulpina. Next base: position 98,029,353 of record OY776277.1, read on the forward strand.
ATAAGCAAAAGCATAAATTGTACGTGCGTGTGTTTGTTCATTCTCTTTTATTTTTCAAATTAAAGAATTTCAAGTCTGTGTATAAAAGCGTGTATGTATTTTACACACACCTGCACAATTATCTTTTCATTCATTTTTAATTACTGTAAATAACTGTGACATAGAGAAATCTCTCATTTACAAAAACTCATTGTGCAGCAGCGTTGTCAGGCTGTTGTTAGTTTCCGTTTTCCTCACACGTTCATTCGCAACGAAATATAAAGCCAAATTAGTTGCTAATTAGTATGAGATAAAACGGTCAAGACTACTTTTTTTTTGGAGTGCACTTTGCAGTTAATACGGGCTCAGGTGAGAAGAGGGTGGTACACACTTGTGAGACCATAAATAGGCCAACATTGTTGATCATAAGGGTATCCGTTAATAAAAACTATAGGCCCACAGAGCCAAGCATGAGTCTTCATTAAGACCTACAGCTTATTTGAGATCCAGCAGGACATACGAGGTTTGTTCAAACACATCTGTGAATTTGGTTATTTATTTCGCAATTTCCTTACCATATTGAGGGCCGTTATTACAACTTTAATTGGACATATAAACAGCTTTTGATTTTATTAGTTAATCGATTTCTTTGGCCTTTGAGGTTATTTTTATTTTAGCTATTCTTCAGGAAATTATTTGCAGATAAGAATCAAAATGCAAAGATTCTTTAACATATCGGATATAATGAACTCGTCTTCAACTTATCGTTGACTTTAGGTTTTAACAAAATTGCAAGGAAAACTTTTTATACGTCCTATAAAATTCCTATTTTAACTAACACTAATATCGATTTCTTTTCTACAAAATAGTGCAACATTTTTCACACTTTTTAACAGAAAATGGCAGCGTTTTGCCATTTCAAAATAAGGAATTTATTAGAAATGAATCCAATATCCCTCGAGAAAAATAATTTCTGTTTTAAAACTTTTCCAAACTGCCACGTTTTAGAAAATAAGTGAAAAAATGTTACATATTTTCTAGAAAAGAAAACACCCTAAGTTGTAAAAATAGCCCTTAATTTAATTATTATTGACAGGCTAAAACTCTTAACGTGTAGTATTCCGAAAGAAATTATAAATAATGCAATTTAATTATTAACCTGCACATCAATGTACAACTGCGCCGTTTTCGTAGGCCACTACACTTTGTTTTTTCATCAATACCCAAGTCAATTTCCTTACTACCACTTGTTAGATGGTCTGGATGAATGTGGAAATAATTTGTAAATATGCAGATTTTTAACAGGAAATTGTATACGAGAATTACAATCGCTTTAATACTAAATATCAAATCCCCCTGAGTTGGCTTCATATATTTTCAACTCACTTTTCCCTGAATTTTTTTGTTGCCTCAAAAAAATTATTTATTTATTCATAATTTATAATTAATTAATTAATAATTTATTTACTCTATTTTATGATCTTCAAAAAAATAGTCCCACTCAGATTTAGTTGCAACAGTTCTTTCTGATATGCAGTTTCTGATACTTCGCTGAGCTCTCTCTGCCATACGGCTTATATCTCTCCGAACCGCTATACGAAATATTTCAAATAAAATAAAAACGATATATTTCCTATAAGTTAGGCCTAAAGCTTTGTAAAGGGTGTTTTTTATGGAGTGATACAAGTTTAAATCATAATAAAAAATAATAATATATTTTTGATATCAATGAAACGGTCTTTATTGGAATGGAAATTTTATGACATTAACTTTTAAATATGATTTCGGCCATGCGGCCGCCACTGCTGGCGCGTACAAGGCGCCATCTGGAACACCAATTTTCACAAACTTTTCGCAGCACTTGCGGCCACATCTCGCCGGTAACTCTTCGAATGTTAATTTCCAGGTGTTCAATTGCTTGCGGTTTATCGACGTACACAAGTGACTTTACATAACCTCAAATCCAGTGGGGTTAAATCACACGATCCCGGGGGCCAATTAATTGGGCCATTTCGTGAAATTATTTTTTTCTCTAAAGTTTCCTTGAGTAAATCAGTTGTAGCGCCCGTTGTGTGGACTGTAGCTTCGTCCTGTTGGAAGCACGTATCAGCAGGATTAATGCCAGCTAATTGAGGTACAAAAAAACTTCGAATCATGTTCCTCTACCCCGCACCATTGACAGTAACATTCTGACCATTATCGTTTTTGAAGACCTGGGGTAATGACTCGGCCAGCCCATAAAGCGCACCAAAAAGTAGTTTTCTATGGATGTCATGGTATTTCGACAAAAGCTTGTGGATTCTCTTCACTCCAAATGCGGCAATTCTGCTTATTTACGTACCCATTTTGAATGGACGAAGTCCACGATAAGTTTGACGAACAGAACCATTATTTTGATTAAAAATTTCCACAATTTGCACGCGTTGCTCTAGTGTAAGTCGATTTATAACAAAATGTCAAAGCAAACTAAACAAAAAACAACTGTCACCTGTTAAATGGGTGGTCAAATAAAGCAGTGATGCCAACTCAAAGTTGTATCACTCTATAAAAAACACTCTATATTAATTAGAAATATGCTTAACACTGAAATAGGCAAGAAAGAGTGCGTATTAAATCTGCAACTAGTGCAAGTTGGCTTCAAAACAATTTTTTTTTTGAAAATAAAAAGCCAAATTATAAATGGCAAATTTGAGGTTAGGAAGTAAATTGTCCTAAAAACAGACTTTATATATCACAAATTCAATTTCATTGATACAAATGTAAATTGGAAATATGGAAATTTATAATGGAACATAATGTCGGGCAAATATCCACCTCCGCACTTTAAATTATTTAATAATAAATTTCAAAACATTAATTTATTTTCAACATTGAATTAATTGAATTTTATGCAACCGTTTTTACCCAACTGCATGTGCGTATGTAGTACATGTGGATGTGCGTATGAACATGTGAATGTGCGTATGTGTAGTGAATTGTGTGTATCGTAATTTAACATCGTATCTGTGTTTCGAGGAAGTAGTTGTCACTACTATGACGTTGTCGTTGTCGCATTTCTATGAAAGTACATGAGAATGTTTGCATGTGTGGTTGTGTAGTTTGTTCATCTTATTGTTACAAATAGTAGTTAAAAGGCGTACGTTGATTTTTCGTTTCTTTCGCAGCTCTGACTGACATAGTTAATGGTGCCAAGTACCACTCTTGTATGACAAATGCTAAAAATAGTTTCATTTCCACACAAAAAATCAAAACGATTGTGTTGCTGTTGATGACTGTGGTGACGGCAACGGTAACGGTGACGGTGACGTTGACAACGCAGAAAGCGAAAGACAAGAAGCAAAAGAAAAAAAAAAACAAAGAAACGTTATAAAATATTTGCTTTACTATTACAAAAAGAAAAAAAAAGATGAGAATAAAAAATATATGTAAATGATTTTTGTATTTGCGTGTGGAAAGAGTGTACAAATATAACGTTATTGTTTTACACATACACAACATGTGGGCTGTTAGAGGGAGAGCAAATAACAACAATAAAAAACTAATAAAATATTTCATAAAGTTGCCAGATGCTAGAAAACTATCATAATTCAGTACTTTTGACAAATAAACTCTTCGGGAAAGTTGTAGCATATAATTTAATACATGAAATAGTGTTGCCAGCTAACATTTTTAATTGTTATACATATATATTATATATAATGTTAACTTAATGTACAATCTATAGGCGATTTTCTTTTTTCCATAAAAATGAGAATCGAGAAATACTGCTTCAAAAATTTATATGAAAAGAAATACTATTTCGCTATAAAATTATTAACTAAGACTAGATGTTATGTGTTGCTCCTAATATTCGATTCTCAAGACAAAATATTGTATAATGAAAAGGGGAAATAAGTTACCCCCTAGTCAAAGTAGTTGTCATTATATCTGTAACTACTTTAATAAATTGTGGTTTGTAGCAAAGATTTGTAGCTACAACAGCACGAACTTCAATCGTTTGATAAGGGGAAAACGGATACCCCTCATTCTAACTAGTTTTAAACATTTCAATATCCATTTAAGCATACCTTTTAGTCGAATATCGTCGTTCTATAGCCTGCGCAACTACAAGAGTGATATTCTCTAAATGTTATATTAATTGTGTTTTCAAAATGAGATTTTGACAGCACTGGCGGGTGGAGTACAGTACGCACCATATATTAAATATAATTTAATAATATATTCTTATAAAAACTATTTTTATTTCACGAGCGTGGAGCCACCAACTTCATAGGATGTATTTAACGTAAAATAATAAGTTCTGTCGCCTATTCGGTTTCTTATCTCTATAAGAGACCGATTCTTTTGTGGAATCAGGCATTTTGTACCCGCAAGTTGATAGTTCTTGCGATCTCTGCGCTTTTCACTCAGAGTGCATCCATTTTCGGTTGAGTTCCCAGTGAACTGCACCGCGCATTGCAAATGGAACTCGGCTGGTTCTTTATGCGATCGGTTTGTATGTGGAATAAATTTCCTACAGGCGTCCTTTCTGTTACCTTTAACTTGACGAAGCTTAAATCTACAAGCACTACTCCGTCTAAACTCCCTCTTATTTGTAGGGATCTTCCCTTAAGTGCTGGCTTAAGACGTATAAAAATAAAACTTCGACAGCTTGACAATTAAAGTTAAATCAAATCTTTATGGTAGTAAAATTTTGGAAAACTAGCAGAAGGCTTTGCAAATATCCTTGTATGCGTTACATAGAACACGAGAAGAGAATAACAAAGTCGATTCGACAATGTTACGCGGATTATGGTTTGCAGCTCTTATTATTTAAAACATTTGTTTTTTCTTTTATACCAAAAACTTTAGAGAAAGCTTTTATATTGTGCATATCTAAACAAAAATACCTTTCGAACTATGTGTGTTGCATTAGTATTTGTGAACAATGAAGTACTAAAAACTGTACCACAAAAAAGTATCCCATATTTATATTGTACATAACAAATCAAAATTTACTCAATATGACCTCTACGTTGGGTAAGTCTAGTTCTTATTATATACGTAAAGGCATATTGTATTTGTAATATAGGGTGTTTTTTATAGAGTAATACAACTTTAAGTTGGCATCACTGCTTTATTTGACCACCCATTTAGCAGCTGACAGTTGTTTTTTGTTTAGCTTTGACATTTTATTATGGATCGACTTACACCAGAGCAACGCTTGAAAATTGTGGAAATTTTTAATCAAAATAATAGTTCTGTTCGTCAAACTTATCGTGCACTTCGTCTATTCAAAATTTTATTTTCCGATGAAGCCCATTTTTGGTTGAATGGGTACGTAAATAAACAGAATTGTCGCATTTGGAGTGAGGAGAATCCACAAGCTTTTGTCGAAACACCGTGATATCCACCGAAAACTACTGTTTGGTGCGCTTTGTGGGCTGGCATTAATCCTGCTGATATGTGCTTCCAACAGGACGAAGCCTCATGCCACACAACGGGCACTACAACTGATATACTCAAGGAAACTTTTGACGAAATAATTATTTCACGAATTGGCCCAATTAATTGGCCTCCAGGATCGTGTGATTTAACCCCACTGGATTTGAGGTTATGTAAAGTCACTTGTGTACGTCGATAAACCGCAAACAATTAAACGCTTGGAAATTAACATTCAAAGAGTTACCGGCGAGATGCGTCCGCAAATGCTGCGAAAAGTTTGTGAAAATTTGTGTTCCAGATTGCACCTTGTACGCGCCAGCAGTGGGGGCCGCATGGCCGAAATCATATTTAAACATGAATGTCATAAAATTTTCTATCCAATAAAGACCGTTTCATTGATATCAAAAATATATTTCTATATTTTATTATAATTTAAACTTGTATCACTCTATAAAAAACACCCTATATAATATGAAAACTTTAGTTGTAATAACACACGTTCTATAGGGATTTAATAGTTAAACCGACGATATACTGTAAGTTGAATAACCGCATCGGTTTGACAAATCGTCTAACCAGCATTTCATATTTGTATTTTATAGCGTAACTTATTATAGTCTGGCAACATGGAACTGTGTTTCATTTCAACATATTCCCTTCGTAACAATTATACAGCATAACCTTAAAAGTTATGACATTTGAACTAAATAGATGGAGTGATAGATAACACGCACATTAAACTAAAACTGTTAAATTTAACATGGCGGGAGAGTAACATTTATGCAAACACATGCGCCCTGACAAATTGTGAAAATGTCAAAAGATGACAGTCAATGAAAAAAAGGATATTTTCTCTTAAGCATTTGACAATATCCAAGTGGGAGTAAAGAGTGAAAACAATGATGTGGTACACAATTTGAGCAGAATCAGTTGAAGAATTATGTGTAAAATAATTTCTTATTTCATATAGAAAAAAAGTTTCACACAAACCCAGTGACACTTGTTAAATTATATGGGAGGAGAGTTGATTGTGAGCGCACCATACAATTCGCTGCGATGTGTCAAAATATTAACTGATTTTGCTCTCTTAATTTTTGCTGCTCGTTTTCCTCTTCATTCTACGTGTGTTTCTTAACGTGATTGCCATGAAAGCGTGTATTGGAAAATATATATTTCCACTTTTCATACAGCGCAACTAGTGGTCAAAGTAAAGTGGAATAAACCAGAAAATGAATTGAATAGAAACGAGAGTATTAAAAAAAATTAAAAAAAATAAGAAAGATAAGAATAGAATGACATACGCTGTAGTTCATATTTGTGGTGAATGGAAATAAAAGAAGCAGAAAATGTTTCAACATGAAGAGACTGAAACACACGCAATACACATGATTGTGTGCATGTATGTGTGTGTGTAAGCAAGTGTTGGCGAATAGAAGTTGTGTTGGGCGGCCATTGTGCCTGCAGAAGTATGCGTGCAATTGTTTAAATGAAGTTGGCAGCATATAAAATGACATGGCATACTTTGAGGCTGCAAATTCTTTAGCAAACAGCTGAAGAGTCTTATTGTTTTATTATTATTTAAATAAATGAAAAGAAAAAAATATGTAGAAAGTGCCAGTAAAGTTCAGACAAATTTAAAGCATAAGAAACTTTAATAAAACGAAAGGTGAGAAGATTCTTGTAGCCTTGTGTTATCAAAGCATTAAACACAATAACGACAGCAGACTACAGACTACAACTTGTCAAATATAGAATACATGGGCGTATAAGAGAATAATTATTTTTACTACCACAGACAACTCGGCTGCGGGTTGTTGTCCCTGCTGTTTTTGTGGTTGTAGTCAAATGAAACTAATTTCTATTTTGGTGAGCGACAATGAGTAGATGCTGTGTTGCCAGTTTAATATAAAGAAATTCAATTATTGTAAACTTGAAAATATACTGTTTTATTATACAAAAAGAAACAAAAAAAATTATATATCCAAGCTAATGAAATGATTTCTTGTCATATACTGTGGCCTTTAAATATATTTCATTGGAATAACACTATTTAAGAGTATTAAATATATGAAAGCGGCTACACTGGTGTATGAAGAGAATTCTACTACAAACAACAACTCATGGTTATTGATTCGGTGGTGTCGTTTTAAAAATAATTAAGTGTTGACTACGAGGCGACGATTGTAGCCAACGGCATATGTGGTCGGTGCGCGTGTAGCCTGCTGCCGTTATTGTGTTTAATGCTTAAGTTTTTTGTGTGCATTTTCATATCTAATAAACGTTACAAAGCCCGCATTGTCCGGTTACTGAATATATTTCAAGTACAGCAACATGCACACACACACACACACACACATTAATTTTTGTTAATTTACCCAACAATTGCCTGCATGTCTCTTGGATATTTATCTCTAATTCCCAACTCATATAGTTGTTGTTGTCTTTTATTACTGGATATTAACTAAAATTCATTTACATATTTCATATTACAAAAAAAAAATAAAATAATAAAATAAAAAAGAGAGCGCTGCTTGTGTCTGTGTGTGTATGCATTTTTACTCTGTTATTTTTTAAATGTCACGGGTTTACAAGAGATTTTTATTCTTGTGTATCATTTTTGGTAGTCGTTGTTGTTGTTGCACAATATTTTGTTGTTCCATTTGCAAGCGTCAGTCATCAGTTATCCCACACGAAGCGCTCTGATATTCAAAGTGCGTTTATATTTCAATTAATCGATTCTAAAGTGCAGAAGTAAAGAAAACTTGCGGCTCCCTTGACAATGATTGATCAACGATTTATCGAAACTTCAATCGGATGGATGTTATTCTCTTTTTTGCCGCTTAACTTGTTAAATGTCAGCAACAAATTTTGTGATAGAAATTTGTAAAGTGTTCTGTTTATTCAAAACAAAAAATAATCGATTATAAAACTTATTTTCTGGGTCTTATTTAATTAAAAAAAATAAAAGCTTTAACCAGACTTTAACACATTCTTAATTATAGTGGATGTTGTGAGCGTCCAGAACCAGCGTCACCACTTATACTTCAATCATCTTTAAAAAAAATGTGTAAAAATTTTTCTGACTCAGCAGCAACTGAATTTTATATTTTACATAATATTTGATGAAAAATCTTTGAAGAAAGTTGACGAACTGGCAAAACACTTGCGAATTTTGTGACCCTCATAAGCAAACACGCAGAATAAATGAAACTGTCAACACATATTTCAAATAAAGGGAACGCTTATCAATAATAAAAAAAACGCTTATTTTGACAAATGAAAAAAATTAAAAAAAATAATAAAAATATTTTTTTAACAGACCTCGTATATGAATATCGCTTCGTCATATTCAACCCCGCTACAACCCATTAATTACAAATAAATAACTTAACGCTAATCGAATGAATGTAGCATACCCAATTTTCAACAACTTAAGAGCAGACCTCGTATATGTATATTACTTCGCTATATCATTTCCGTTAAATTACAATTAAATGTAACGCTAATCGAATGTGCGTAGCCTGCGAAACTTGACAAAAAATAAAAAAAAATTTCTTGAACAAACCTCGCATCTGCATATTCTTTAACGATTTCAATCCCCGCTGCAAACCATTAAATTACAAATAAGAAACGAAACGCTAATCCAACGTGCGTAGGCCGCCAAATTTAATAAAAAGTTATCAAAAAATTAAGAACAGACCTCGTATTTGTATAGCCCTTCGCTATATATATCCATGTTAAATGATATTGTATAACAAATAAATAACTTAACGCTAATCGAATGTGCGTTGCGTGTGAAATTTTCAATAGGTTATAAGCAGACCTCGTATATGTGTGTTATAATAATTATATATATATATATATATATATATATATATAATTATTATCCATGTCCGTTAAATTTCTTTAAATTACAAATAAATGTAACTGTAATTAAATATGCGTAGCCCGCGACACTTGATAAAAAATTTATAAGTTTTATGAACGCACCTCGCATGTGCATATCCTCGAACGATTTACATCCCCTCTATAATCCATTAAATTACAAATAACTAACGTAACACTAATTGGACGTGCATAGGCCGCCAAATTTTATAAGAAGTTATCAAAAAATCATGAACAGACCTCGTGTTTGTATATCACATTTCGTTATCTCCATCCTTGCTACGTAAGTAAATAAAGCAATGTAACGCTAAATAAATATCTAATGTAACGCTAATCGGGTGTGGCCGCGGAGTCTGATTAAAATATTAAAAAAAGTTCGAGCAGACCTCGTATATGTATATCACAGCACTATATCTATCCCCTTTAAAATCCCATTATATCACAAATAAGTAACGTAACTATAATGAAATAAGCGTCGCCCGCGAAATTTTTGTGAACAGGCCTCGTATATGCACAAGGTTGCACTATTTCTATCCCCACTAAATCCCATAATATTACAAATAAGTAACGTAACTTAACTTTAAACGCATGTGCGTAGCCTGGGAAATAATAAAAAATTTGCATATATTTTGAGCACTCCTCGTATGTTCTTCATCTGTACCGCGGCACTATTTCCAGCCCCGTTAAATCTTGTAATATTCCGGCTAAGTGACGTATACGTAATATAATTAATATAATTAACCCCAAGAAATATGCTCTATAAAGTTTTATTCTTAATTTATTTATATATTTAATACGCTCAGGCGAACAGGGCAACATCTATAAATGTGAGTGTGTGTGTGTGTGTGTGTTTAAGTGCAGCAGAACAAATGAAATTTATTTCATAATAGAAAAACAATTTAGGAATTAATTTTATCAATTTAAACTTTAAATATGAAATGTTATTTAAAATTTAAGCAAATGTTTTTCTATGCAAATTTAATAACAGAAAATGCTAAACATTTAAGTGAATGGGGGCATGTGCATGTCCCTGTGTGTGTGTGAGTGTGTGATTTAGTTGTAGGAGTTAAAAGTCATATATATTGTAAAATCATGGGAGTAGCCATACTTGTGGGCTACTTGATTCTGATGCATCAACTTAGACTATGACCTTTTGCAAGGCAAATGCAGTTGTGTGACACACATACACACACACACACACAGACTTAAAGAGCATGTAAAGCTTTCATTGTTGTTTAAAAGTTAACGTTTGTTTAAGGTTTTATATATTTATTTCGAATAAAAGCAAAGAATATGAGTGAGTTATTGTGTTCGTATGAAGTAAAAATAGAAATAAAATTTTGGTAGCAGCTCCATTGTTTTATGCAGCGTTGGTGTATGTAAGAACACCTTCGCTAACCATGACTGTTCATGCATTAATAAAGTGTAAATATTTGCTATCGTATTCATAAAAGTTAATTTAGATATAAATTTCATATAAAATTTACTTTAAACTACTCGCCAAGTCCATTTAATTTTTTATGACGGCAGAAACGTTTGACTAAACATTTAGGATCCCTGTTTTATTATTCTTCAGTTACTTAATTGATTGCTTATATAATGCGATAAATGATTTATACATAAATATATATATATATATATATATATATATATTAGAGTGACCGCAACTTATATGGGGCAAAAAATCAATGTCGGAATCTTGTTCGTCTTAACCCCACAAAACGAATCCCCTTTCCAGATATTGGGATAGCCAAAATTTAAGCCCGATTAAACGATAGTAACACGTGCCGCTCGTCTGGAAAGGGGATTCGTTTTGTGGGGTTAAGACGAACAAGATTCCGACATTGATTTTTTGCAGTCACTCTAATATATATATATATATATATATATATATATATATATATATATGTATGTCAAGTTTCATAAACAAAATATATATTGGTAACTTTAAAAATTACTCTTGAATACCTATTTTCCACTAGAACGTCTACAGCCATGTGATATGACTCCAATTGAAATTATTATAACTTGCCTTGAAGGCACCTGAATGTCCAAACTTTACCTGAAATGAGGAATAAAAGAACTTGCAACGATTTTGGTTTTTACAACTTCCCAATAGAATACAATTTAATCTCTTTTGTTATGTGGCAACACCAAAGTTTATGGCAACATCCCTGGCATATGTGTGTGATCAATGTTGGCTGCCATGAATACAAAGATACAGTAGGTAGCCACAGGGATACAACAAATGAAGAACAACTAAAATAACAGGGCGTTTTGTTGTTGTGTTTGAGTCCGAACCGTTAATTAGAAGGCGCAGAAACATAAGAAAATCAGGACGTGCTCTTTTGAGATTTTGTTAATAAATAAATCTTATATTCTTTTCTAATAGTTTGTACAACAAAAGCAACTAAAAGTAAAGCATGTGACGTTTCGTGTCTACCCAGTGTTTCCTTTTAAAGTGGTCAGCGGCATTTAATAAGTTAAAAATTGCTGAAATGCCAGACAATTTTTAATATATAAGAATACAGAAACACTCAAATTATTAAATAAAATCTTTTCTACACATCAAATATATTTTCTACAGTTCTCTCGTTTCCAAAGTGGAACTGGGTCCATAACAACTTACAAAAACCGAATTTGCAGTGCCTGAAAATCAACAAAAATATAATTTTCATTGCCACACCAACACACACAAGCATCTCAAAAGTTTATAAAATCTATAAATCAGTTAAGATCGATTTTGTTAACCCCAAAATAAATGAATTAGGACTTTATGTCAAAGTTTTACTTTTTCAATGCAGCAAAACAAATTTAATTAAATTGTTATACGAAGTTGTTTTACCACAAAATTCAAAAAACAATTTTCTGCTGCTGCTGTTGTTGTTGTTGTTGTTGTTTTGTTTGAAGAGCAAACGTACAACTTTATTATTAAATTTGTACATGCACGCAGCGCACCCAGCCTGCATGCAGCGCACACATCTCGTATGTTGTAGGTGTTAAACAACTTCATAAAGAAATTAATAATAAAACGTTATAGAATTTGTTAAGCCAAATGCAAACAACAAACCGTTTCACATACTCTGCCATAATTCCATAAATATAGAAATTGTTCGTTGAAAAATGCATTTTATTAAAATAGATTGAGTGGTCGATATGCTTTCGATAAATCGCTTAAAATGGCTAAACGTGTTCTTCGGAAAATATATGAAGCTTTTGTTTAGCAGCCGGAATTATTTGAATAGAATTTACTTGTAAACAAGTTTTTAAATGTGCTCAATTGGTTTTTCTATGGGAAAATGAAACAATAACACCATGCAACAAAAAAAAAAAAAAAAAATTCTTTTATAAATAAAAAATACAATTAAAACTTTTATTTTAATAGGATTTAAGGCTCGTGGTGCTATTGTAAATAGTTCGTGTAAAGTAAATGAGCAGAGCAAATCAAGTACTTCTTACCTTTTTATTAAATGAAACATTTAACTGTTTTATAAAAAACGTGACCAGCAATTCCTTCTTGTAGACTTTCACTCTAAGCGGTAATTTTTTGTGATTTTTTTGAAGTATAGGGTTTTTTTATAGAATGATACAACTTTGAGTTGGCATCACTGCTTTATTTGAGCACCCATTTAACAGCTGATAGTTGTTTTTTGTTTAATTTGCTTTGACATTTCATTATGGATCGACTCACACCAGAGAATTGTCGCATTTGGAGTGAGAAGAATCCACAAGCTTTTGTCGAAACACCATGACACCCACAGAAAACTACTGCTTGGTGCGCTTTATGAGCTGGCGGAGTCATTGACTTATATGTCTTCAACAACGATGATGGTCAGAATGCTACAGTCAATGGTGAACGGTTTAGGAATATGATTCGAAGTTTTTTCGTACCTCAATTAGCTGGCATTAACCTTGCTGGTGTGTGGTTCCAATAGAACGGTGCTACATGCAACACAGCGGGCGCTACAATTGATTTACTCAAGGAAACTTTTGACGAAAAAATAATTTCACGAAATGGCCCAAATAATTAACTCCCAAGATCGTGTAATTTAACCCCATTGGATTATTTTCTGTGGGGTTATGTAAAGTCATTTGTGAACGTCGATAAATCACAAACAATTGAACACCTGGAAATCAACATGCGAAGAGTTATCGGCGAGATGCGGCCGCAAATGTTGCGAAAGGTTTGTGAAAAGCGGTGTTCCAGATTGCGTCTTGTACACGCCAGCCGCGGCGGCCACATGGCCGAAATCATATTTAAACATGAATGTCATAAAATTTTCTATCCAATAAAGACCGTTTCATTGATATTAAAAATATATTACTATGTTTTATTATGACTTAAACTTGTATCACTCTATAAAAAACACCCAATACATCAAACCGGTGGTAACACACTTTTGTTAAGTCCCAGTGTTGCCGTTTGATTATTTCTCTTCAACGTTTTGAATTTTTTCTCCCTGGGTTTTCCCCCAAACTTCTTTGTTTGCTTAAATATTCTCTTATTGGACCAGCACAACCCACAACCTTGAATTTACTTACAATAAAATAATATGTGACGGACTGTGTAATAAATTCGAAAAAACTGCAAAATATTTACCTGCAAAATTTTTCAAAAACCGACAATCCCGCATCACTTCCATCTTCTTCTTGCACAAGCGAGCACACAAAGAATTAAAAACTTGTTTGTTGTTGTTGTTAATATCTGGATGTTGTAATAACTTTTTTACATTCAAATCCGTTACATCTGATTTTTATTGTCGTTTATATCTCATCTGCAGGATTTTCTTTCTGTTCTTTTTAAGCTCTCGAGAAACCGCGTGTTTGCGTTGTCATATGATTTTTCCCTCTTTGCTTGTTTCTTTCCACCCTTTTTGCTCGTTTTACCGTTAAAACTTGACTGTTTGAGCGTAGCGATGTGTGTTTACTTACACACACAGTAAATGTGCACACACACACACACACACGCTCACACACAATAAATATGATGTTTGAAGGTTTGTGGGGATGCGTTAGTAACTGTCTGCCGGTGCTGGAGAGCTGCTCATCGTGTTGAGTGTGAGATCGTATGAGTAATCAGTTGTGCTTTTTCATGTGTTTGACTTGATTTTGAAACTTGTTCTTTCTATTCGTGTGCCATGAAAATGTTGCGTCAGTATTTATTTCGAGTTTCATTAAACATCTTGTCTAGAATAAAATATTTATTTATGTATTTATTTTTTTTATTTTCTCTCTCTAAAAGTGTAAAAAAACTTTTACTTCATATTTGTGTGCTTTATTAAATATAATAAAAGTTCAATAAACTTGTTGTCAAGTGGAGGAATCGCACAAGAGCTCTACAGTTTGCCAAAAATAATATAAAAATGAAAAAAAAAAATCAGGCACAAGTCCTTTTAAGTGTTTAAGTTTGCAATAAAAATTTAGTTGTTTTTACTACATTTTTTTCCAGTAACAAAATTATAGTTCCAAACGTAATAAAATAAAACTAAATGTACGATATTAATTTGAAAGTTAAAGGAAAAATAGAAAATATGAATGAATAAATTTAAGGACGTTGGTGTGTGTGCATGAGAGTTGTGGAATAAGATTGGAAACGGCGAATGAGCAAAAAAGATCATTGAAAGAAAAAAGGGGCCGATAATTGTTTTTCGTACAAGATAAAGAAAGTGCTTCTTTGATGAAAAATCAAATTAATTTAAGAAATCGTGGCTGGCAAATAATTTAAAAAATTCGGCGCTTTAAAGTGTAACCTGCCATTCTGTTTAATTTTTCTCTATTCAATAAAAATTTAAAAAAAAATAAATAATTTTTGATCAAAATCGAAGCCATTTGAAAGAAGCTTCAGCGTAAAAGATTTGAAAATTAAGCATTAAGCACAATAACGACAGCAGGCTACACGAACACCGACTACAAAAGCCGTTGGCTACAATCGTCGCTTCGCAGTCAGATACTTAATTATTTGTAGAACGACACCACGAAATCAACAACCATGAGTTGTTATTTGTAGTAGAGTTCTCTTCATACGCCAGTGTAGCCGCTGTCATATATTTAATACTCTTAAATAGTGTTATTCCAATAAAATATATTTAAGAGCATTAAACACAATAACCACAGTAGACTACAGACTACAACTTGTCAAATATAGAATACATGTGCGTATACGAGAAAGATTATTTTTACTACTGCAGGCAACACGGCTACTGGTTGTTGTCCCTGCTGTTTTTGTGGTTGTAGTCAAATTAAACTAATTTCTATTTTGGTGAGCGACAATGAGTAGATGCAAAGTTGCGAGCATAATATAAATAAATTCAATTATTGTAAACTTGAAAATATGCTGTTTTATTATACAAAAAGAAACAAAAAATTATATATCCAAGCTAATGAAATGATATCTTGTCGTATACTGCGGACTTTAAATATATATTATTGGAATAACTCTATTTAAGAATATTAAATATATGAAAGCGGCTACACTGGCGTTTAAAGAGAATTCGACTACAAACAGCAACTCATGGTTGTTGATTTCGTGGTGTCGTTCTAAAAATAATTAAGTAGCTGACTACGAGGCGACGATTGTAGCCAACGGCTTTTGTAGTCGGTGTTCGTGTAGCCTGCTGTCGCTATTGTGTTTAATGCTTTATTGTGTCTGACGGTCGTGTTCGACATTATAAAAACGCCCCTGTATTTTTATTAAAAAAAAAAAAATTTAATAAAAATATTGTAGTTTTTCAATTTGGAAATTTTTTCAATATTCAACCGCAAAATAATTTTTTTTTTTTAAATTTATATTGAGTCTTGTGACATTTTCAGTTCTTTTCTAAATAGTGGCAGTTTGGAGAAGTTCTAAAATAGAAATTATTTTTCGCAGGGAATGAAGGATTTACTTCTAAAAATAGTTTTCATTTTCAAATAACAGAATGTTGCCTTTTTCCATTAAAAAGTGCAAAAAATTTAGCAAATTTTTCTATAAAAGAAATCAGTAGAAAATAGTTTTTTATTTATAACACATTTAAAATGATAGCAAATTTAAAAATTATTGAAAATTATTTGTGTATTGAACGTTACCAGTTTTTTTTAAAGTGCTGCAAAGTGGCCCGGTCATGCACGAACTATTTTTTCCTTAACAAAACACAACCTGCGAGTTGTTAATATGCGGGATGAAATTCAGAGGCTGCGGCAGGAATTAAACCCACTGCGATTGAAGTGACACGAACCAAGAGTCAATGCGCCGCGTGCTCGCAGTAAAAAAAAATATCGTGATGGGTCGAGCGGGTATGCCAAGAATGTCGATTGCACTACGACAGAAGGTCATGCGAAACGGCGCTCTTTTCCCATATGGTTCTTTTAATATTTCCAAATTTAATAATTCTGAAAATATTTAAAACTCGTTACAAATTTAAATAAACATTTTCTTATTTTGTTACCACATCCAATAAGAAAATAAGATTTAAGGAAACTGTTCATTCATGGCATCAATTCATAAACTCTTATTCGTAGTGCTTCCCAAAATGATGCCATTAAATTGGCAATACTACGCTGCTGCATTGCTGCACTGCTGCACTATTACGCTGCTTTACTGCTGCGCTGCTGCGCTGCTGCTCTGCTGCTCTTTTTTTTTAATGGAAGAAAAAATGCATGAAATTTCATTTAATCCCTGAAGTCGCATGTCATATCAATAACGATTAAATGTAATTTTTAAATATCTTTACACACACACACACACGCACACAGAAGTAATGCAAATGCTTGCACATACATTCCATGTAAGTGTGTGTGTGTTGTATCGGGTGTTTTTTATAGAGTGATACAAGTTTAAATTATAATAAAACATAGAAATATATTTTTGATATCAATGAAACGGTCTTTATTGGATAGAAAATTTTATGACATTAATGTTTAAATATGATTTCGGCCATGTGGCCGCCACGGCTGGCGCGTACCAGGTGCAATCTGGAACATCAATTTTCACAAACTTTTCGCAGCATTTGCGACCGTATCTCGCCGATAACTCTTCGAATGTTGATTTCCAGGTGTTCAATTGTTTGCGGTTTATCGACGTTCACAAGTGACTTTACAGAAACCCAAATAAAATAATCCAATGGGGTTAAATCACACGATCTTGGGAGCTAATTATTTGGGCCATTTCGTGAAATTATTTTTTCCTCAAAAGTTTCCTTGAGTAAATCAATTGTAGCGCCCGCTGTGTGGCATGTGGCTCCGTCCTGTTGGAACCACATATCAGGAGGATTAATGCCAGCTAATTGAGGTACGAAAAAACTTCGAATCATGTTCCTCTACCCCGCACCATTGACAGTAACATTCTGACCATCATCGTTTTTGAAGACATTTGGGATAATGACTCCGCCAGTACATAAAGCGCACCAAGCAGTAATTTTCTGTGGATGTCATGGTGTTTGGATCAAAGCTTGTGGATTCTCCTCACTTCAAGTGCAAAAATTCTACTTATTTACGTATTCATTCAACCAAAAATGGGCTTCATCGGGAAATAAAGTTTTGAATGGACGAAGTGCACGATAAGTTTGACGAACAGAACCATTATTTTGGTTAAAAATTTCCACAATTTGCACGCGTTGCTCTGATGTAAGTCGATTCATAATGAAATGTCAAAACAAACTAAACAAAATGCAACTATCAGCTGTTAAATGGGTGGTCGAATAAAGCAGTGATGCCATTTCTAAGTTGTATCACTCTATAAAAAACACCCTATATTATTGTAAGAAACATGCATACACGCATGCTACCCTTGATAAAGAAAGTATAGCAAATAAGAAATAAAATATGAAAAATAATTAAAGGAAATGTTTGTAGTTCTTGAATTTGGCACAAACGCTTTTAGTTGAGTTTTCTATTTGGCCTGAAAAAAAAGAACAAACAACAACAAAAACAACAACGAATAGAAAAACGTTTGCACATACTTCACTGCACTTGTAAAAACTGTGAAGATTATTTACTCGTGCTGCTGGAAGGAAAATAATTGCTCAAGTATGAGGAGGCAACGAATAAGCCAAACAAATACTCAGTCACAGTTGCAGCAAAAACTCCAAATCCTAATACGACGTAGTGAGCAATTGCAGCACTTTTATGGTTGATAGTGTGAGTGTGTGTGTGTGGCATTAGAGAAGATGTGCATGTAGTGGTTTGCATCACAATTAACACAAAAGTTCAAAGGTCAAACGCACAATATATTCTATTGAAGTAAATCTATAGAAAATACTATGAAATTTTTTATTTTAAAGAGAATTGCGTGCGTAAACCAGCAAAACAATTCCATTCCCTTGCGGTCGAAATGAAGTCATCCATAGTTTTAACCCCGATTTGCTTTACTTATAGCGTTTTCTTTTGTGGAGCACATGTAACATTTTTTCACTTCATTTTTAAAAAGGAGCAGTTTCGGGGAGTTTTAAAATATAAATTAAGCATTAAACACAATAACGACAGCAGGCTACACGAACACCGACTACAAAAGTCGTTGGCTACAATCGTCGCCTCGTAGTTAGCTACTTAATTATTTATAGAACGACACCACCAAATCAATAACCATGTGTTGTTGTTTGTAGTAGGATTCCCTTCATACGCCAGTGTAGCAGCTTTCATATATTTTATACTCTTAAATAATGTTATTCCAATAAAATATATTCCACAGTATATGACAAGAAATCATACCATTAGCTTGGAAATAAAGTTTGTTATTTAGTTTTGTGTTTAAAGTTTAAGTTTAAAATAATTGAATTTATTTATATTACACTGGCAACTTTGCATCTACTCATTGTCGCTCACCAAAATAGAAATTAGTTGAATTTTGGCTACAGCTACAACGGTGGTCCGTAGTCGTGCGGCTGTGTCGTCGGCTCATTCCCATTTAAATGCGTGTAGTTTAATTTTGACAGGTTGTAGCTTGTAGCCTGCTGTCGTTATTGTGTTTAATGCCTTAGTTTAATTTGACTAGAACCACAAAAACAGCATGGACAACAACCAGTAGCCATGTTGCCTGTAGTAGTAAAAATTATCCTTCTCATATACGCACATGTATTCTATTTTTAACAAGTTGTAGTCTGTAGCCTGCTGTAGTTATTGTGTTTAATGCCTTAGTTTAATTTGACTAGAACCACAAAAATAGCAGGGACAACAACCAGTAGCCGTGTTGCCTGCGGTAGTAAAAATAATCATTCTCATATACGCCCATGTATTCTATTTTTGACAAGTTGTAGTTTGTAGCCTGCTGTCGTTATTGTGTTTAAGGCCTTAAGAACAAGTTTGTCCGATTGTATCAAAGGCAAAAGGCATAACCATAAACAGGAAACCCGAAGCCAAGCAAAAGAATTGACACATTTTTTAAATTATCCTTTTTAGTTTGCCTGGTGGTTTAATTGAGGCCATCATAGATTTATAAGCATCTTTGCTGCTCCCCTTAATTTTCCAAATATTTCAAATTCGTTTTATTTGTTTATTTTTTTAATTTTAATTTACGATTAATAAAATTGTCCGTGTTATTTTTGTTCCCTTGCAGCCTTACAAATAAAACAAGTGTGGCAGCATTGAAAACAAAAGAACAACAACAGCCCATAAAATAGTGGAACAAACACACACCAACACAATTATTTTACGATGCCATACGGCACAGCGAACGGTATGTTCGACTCCTTGAGCATGCAGTTACGCGATGCTGAAACACGTCGCTCTGAAATCGAACGAGCACATCAAGTAAGTGGAAAACATTTGAAAGAAAAAACAAATCCCCCAAAACACACACCCACTCACACAAACATATTCTGCTCAGCTGTTTATTATATTCCTTAATTGCATTAAATGCAATTGAATTAATTTCATCAAGACATTTTTAGCAGAGATAACTGACACACTTCGTTTTGCTCTTGCTGTTATTATTATTATTGTTGTTGTTGTTGTTGTATGCATTTAACAATGGTTTTTTTTTTTTTGTTGCAACAGGAAACCTTGGCACAAATTCGTAATCTCAGCAGTTCTGGCGGTCGTCAAGATATCGAAGCCATTGAAAATTTACAATCTCGCGCCAGAGAGCTCGAGAAAAAGGTTGGTTGATTGCCTGTTTCATCTCGTTTATAATTGAAACAGCAAATAATAATATTTTTTAAATGTATTTAAGCAACAAATTGTTTGCAGCCTCTAACATAAATATTTCAATTTCACTTCTTCTTCTTCTTTTTCTTCTTCCTTTTCCATGTCTAGGCTGCTTTGGAAAATGTGCGCTGCGAAGAATTACAAATTGAATTATCAGCTGCCATGAAAACAAAGTCTTCACGTTCGAGCGGTGCAGCGAGTGTCGTCGCACAAAATATTGTTTCGAGTGGCACATCAACATCGGGTACAAGTATATCGGTTACCTGGGCGCCAACAATAGGCCATCATGACGACCAGGGCTCTGAAATTGATATCATAATGGCCAAAATAGAACAGGCACGTTTATCTCTAGCTAACGTATGTTATTTTCTTTGTATATTTTATTCGTACAACATGAATTTCGTCTCGACTCGACTCGACCTGCATCGTTAGTGGCCATCTGTGAATGCCATTTTGCACAATTGCTGACAATTTCCATCATCATCACAATCACTCACGGTTCAACGGAAAAGAAAAAGAAAGAAAAAAAATTTACTTGTTAGACGATTAACTTTTTGGGAGGAAAAATATTTAGTTGTGCGGTTTTAACGCGAAAATCAAATCAATCAAATGTTGAAACCTGGTGGCATCGCTGCGCCAGATGACAGTTGTTCGGTCAGCCATTGAGCATTAAACACAATAACGACAGCAGACTACAGACTACAACTTGTCAAAAATAGAATACATGTGCGTATATGGGAATGATTATTTTTACTACCACAGGCTACACGGCTACTGGTTGTTGTCCCTGCTGTTTTTGTGGTTGTAGTCAAATTAAACTAATTTCTATTTTGGTGAGCGACAATGCGTAGATGCAGTGTTGCCAGTTTAATATAAATAGATTCAATTATTGTCAACTTGAAAATATATTGTTTTATTATACAAAAAGAAACATGAAACTATATTTCCAAGCTAACGAAATGATTTCTTGTCATATACTGTGGACTTTAAATATTTTTCAATAGAATAACACTATTTAAGAATATTAAATATATGAAAGCGGCTACGCTGGCGTTTGAAGACAATTGTACTACAAACAACAACTCATGGTTATTGATTTGGTGGTGTTGTCTTAAAAATAATTAAGTAGCTGACTGCGAGGCGCCGATTGTAGCCAACGGCTTTTGTAGTCGGTGTTCGCGTAGCCTGCTGTCGTTATTGTGTTTAATACTTTGTTTGGCTATTTTGCTGTCAAGTTCTTGCGTACAACAAGTCCTCTCGCTGTGTTCGCACGTTTGAGCGTTGTTACAACGCGGCCCATAACTTTCACAAACAACAACTCCTTTGGTTGTTGTAATGTTGCGTTTATTGCCGTGGCGAGGCCTACTTAAATATAATTCCAGTGAGGGGTTTACCATACAAAACTGTTGCCTTAAGTAATAAAACCCTATTTAAACACATAAAAATGGCTGGCAAATTGTTTACAAGTGGTTTATGAATTTCAAATAAGGCTCGTCCTGGACGCCCCCAGCACATCAACAACTGGCAAAATTGCTGGGAAAGTTAAGAAATTTGTTTTGGAAATCGTCAAATAAATTATTACAAAAGTTTCTGAGGCCGTTGCCATATCATTTCCCTCTGGCCAGCCAATTTTTTTCTAAACATGTTGTGCACGATGCGTGTGGCAGTGAAATCCCTTCCGAAATGTCTGAATTTTTGCTAAAACAAAAACTATCGTTTGAGAACAGCACAGAAATGTTTGAATGACATTAACTGATTCTGTATATATCAGAGATGTTCCCCTGCTACTTTTTTCTGCTCCCAAGATTGATGAAACGAATGAAAAAAAGTCGTCTGGCAACGATTGAGGAGATAAAAATCGAAACACTGAGAAGCCTCAAGGATATAGTAAAAGTGATTATCAAAACAGCTGCGAGAATTGAAAAAAAAACAACACTGGCACAAGTGTATTACATCTGAAGGGGCTATTTTAAAAGAGGGAAATAGGACCTGATAAATAAAAATATTTTGAGAAAAATAAAAAAAATCTGTTTGATCTGAAATCTGTTTGATCTAATGAAACTAGTAAAACTGTGAAAAAATTGTTGAGTACTTTGCATGACCATGCCCGTCTCCACCGTCCTACATTTCTTGTTCTTCTCATTTCATCAAACAGAAAAGTTAGAGAGCAGCACTATGGGGGAGTTTTAGATGTCGGAATGTTTATTTAATTTTAGAAAAACTCTCTATTGTAGTTGTGTGTAGAAGTAAGAAATCTATTAATTTAGTTCTGTTTCTTAAGATCAATTTATAAGAGAGAGAAGAAACTATTTAATAATTTTATGCACAAAAATCTTGCAATTCACAATAACGCATTCATTTATCTGCTCCAACCATCTGTTCACAAACTCTTCCGCTCTTCGAGCAAAATAAGAAAATAAATTAAAAATACTCAATTAAGAAAGCTCAAATAATTGCTTGAAAAAAACTCTTAATTGCATCAAAGAACTCGCTGATTCCCCACATGGCACTCATTTGAGGAACTGCAAGATCATCTAACAATTTTCTCTGATTCTGTAAAATCGTTCAGTAGCAACGACATGAATTCCATTAAACCAACATAAACCCTAAATTCCACAATAATCGCATTTAATCAATAGAATTATTATCATTCCGTAGGACAATCGAGTCTTGGCCGAGCTGGAAAATCCCAGGACATCGGCTGGCTATTCATCCATGCCCACAAGTTCCATATTGAATACAACAAATAATGAATTCAAAACCATATCAAAAACAGGTGATTTGACTGAAATTCGAATATTTTGAAATTATTAAAAATTTTCTATTTCAATTTTTCAGAACTTGAAGAAGAACTGAATCGTTATAAGAGAGCAGTACTCGGTGGCAGTAGTGGGATGTCAAGTGGAGCGGTGGGCAGTAGTGCCTACACCGGTTACTCGTCCGCTTTGACCTCCACCTTACCAAATGGTGGCGGTGGTGGCAGCGGTACCGGTAATACCGGTGTGGTTTCCAGTCATACGGGTACTACGTCAACCGGTGGAGGACATGGTCCTGGCCTAACATCCATGTCGGCCTTGGTGCCAAACTCAATCGGTGGCATTTCCTCAAGTCTTAGCAGTCATGCAATAACGGCTGCCACTGCATATGGAGCGGCCGGATCTGGTGCTGGCACATCAGCCGTTGACAAGCTGTTGAGTGGAACAAGTGGAATCACTGGCATTCCACCTTTGCCGGTAAATATTCATACGATGAAGTCTATGCCATCAGCATTAAGTCAGGTAAACTACAACGATTCTTTGCATTCCAAACAAATCAAAATCAGCTTTTAGACATGCAAAAGAGACACTAGAAAAATTACCCGCTACACATCTCCCGCACAGATCGAAAATAGAAGAAAAAAAAATATAAATTTTTCCAAAACAAAAGATTTCTGTTATTTCGATTATTTCTGTTAATGGTTTCATGAGTCATTCATAAGACTCAGATTTTAATACAGTTGAACTACAATTTTAAGGGGCCACTCTATATAAAATGTAAATGATTTGATTTAATTGGAGCACTCCCTCTAGAAGACAAAAACTTATTATGAACCACTAAAGTTGGCATTCACCCGTATTATGATTGACGACGTCGACGTCACATCAACACGACAGCGAAAAATTGTCACTTGTCTAGTCTTTGCCCATAGACAATGACTTCTGGTAACGCGTTCTCTTAATATTATACGCCTTAGAGAATACGAAAAGGCTGTTAATACTATTTAGCTATTGTGACGTCGACGTCGTCTTTCATAATATGGGCGATTATCTTTTGTGTCACTTTAATACAGAAATCAGTTGTACCACACAATGCTCATAAATTCATAATTAACATTAACATTGACATTAACATTAACATTAACATTGACATAACAGCTAATATTATATAACATTTTATTGCTCTCGTGCAGCTTTAGTTTCAACGCTCCATCAATTTCATTTGTAAATTGAAACATATTCAATTTCAGACTTGTCTTGGAATTTGAAAGAAGGTTTTTGTTAAAATGTTTGCGTAAAACAATTCGTTCTATTTAAGTGATTGTGTTACCAAATTTTAAACTCTTTTTACATTTTGGCTTTGTGCACGTTCCTATTTTTCCATATATTTTAATTCCTACAAGTTACAAAACATATTTTATTATTATAATCATTAAATGAAAAAAAAACAATAATTTGAATTTCTTTCCAATGACGTGTATTCGGGGTTGCTGATTATATTTCGTTCCTTTTGTTGCGATTAATGCTTATTTTTAAACAATAAAAAAAATTGTTTATCTTCTATTAGCCATAAAAAATTATGCAGAGTCGGCTATAACACAAAATAGTTATTTATAAAAAGATGTTGGTATTTTCATTCAAATTTATCTACTCCTTCAAATTTGTAGCCAAAGAATTTTTAACAAAATATTCCCACTGTGCTTATCTGCATAAAAATGTCTCTCGGAATTTAAAAAAATAATTTAATATAAGAAAATATATGATACTTAAAGTTGTACCACAAATGTGTGGTGTCCAAATTTCTTTTCGGCTTAATAACAGCTTTTTAATTTATTTTATTATTTATATGGCGTTAGAAAATAATTATAATTATATCTTACTTAAGATTAAAGAAGGCGGGACCTCGGATTCAGGCATTTTATTTTATCGCTTGTGACTTCAAAGAGAAAATTGCAGAATTTTCAATGCGGCGTTGCTATGCCGTTCTATGCTTTAAGGCTCTTCAAGCCAGAACACTATTTTTTAATTTCCCAACTGTTATAAATTTTTATAAGTCCATGGACTTGATATTATTTTCGCATTGCAAAATACCATAAAAAAAAGAAAATAAAATAGGCGGTTTTAGTGACCACAGCTGATGTTAAACAATCAATATTGCCAGACTTTCTAAATGTGACCTCCAGCTGTTAAAGAAATAAAAATTAATGAAAATGCGATTTACGATATTAAGCTGACAGGTGATATAAAAATTTTGGATTTTTGTTCCGGATATCGGGGGAATTATACCATTTAATCTTAATCTAATTCTAAGATTTTAATTCTTAGTCTCTTATATCGTTTTCTTTTCCCGAAAATAATGCAACATTTTTCACACTTTTTAACAGAAAAGAGCAATATTTTACAATTTTAAAATAAGGAATTTATTACGAATAAATTCAACATTCCTCACGAAAAATAGTTTCTGTTTTAAAACTTTTCCAAACCGCCACTTTTTACAAAATAAGTGAAAAAATGTTGCATGTTTTCTAGAAAAGAAAACGACATTAATATAAAAATTAATGCAACCAAATTTCTTTTAAACAATAATTTTCATATATTTAAATTCAGCAACTTATTTTATTTCTTTTGTTTTTAATTTGTATTTATATTTTGAGTTGAAAGTTTGTTAAAACAACTTTTATGGTTTCTTTTTTAGTTGCCTTCAATCACTCTCTTTTTTATAATATTTTCTTTTCTTTCTGCAATTAATTATACCGCCACCGTGATTTATTAAATGTTTCGTGTGTGTGCCCCTGCTTTTAATCTCTTTTTCCCACTGCAATTTTTTATTAAATATTTAATGTTTGCATGTTGTCCAAAAGTTAAAGTTGCATTTAACATTTTCCATTAATTCTCTATGAATAAATTAATTATGAATCGCTTCAACTTTTCCCATATTATTGTGAATATAGAAAAGGGTGTCATGATTAAAAAGATTTATTTTAACAATAAAACAGCAGCTGATAAGAAACGAACTTTTTAGATAAAGAAAAGTACGTTGTTGTCTGCAATCGGCTGGTGGTGTTGTCAATAGTTTCATGGAAACAACTGCATGTGATTTTAGAGAAGAGAAAAGGCTTCGGCCCGATGGGTGTATGATTTAAATACAACACATTCTACTGCTATAAAAAGTTAAGCTTTAAACACAATATCGACAGCAGGCTACACGAACACCGACTACAAAAGCCGTGGGCTACAATCGTTGCCTCGTAGTCAGCTACTTAATTATTTTTAGAACGACACCACCGAATCAATAACCATGTGCTGTTGTTTGTAGTAGAATTCTCTTCATACGCCAGAGTAGCCGCTGTCATATATTTAATACTCTTAAATAGTGTTATTCCAATGAAATATATTTAAAG
This sequence comes from Linnaemya vulpina, assembly GCA_963675445.1. Lineage (NCBI taxonomy): Eukaryota > Metazoa > Arthropoda > Insecta > Diptera > Tachinidae > Linnaemya > Linnaemya vulpina. The sequence goes on from OY776277.1 coordinate 98,055,916, forward strand.
TCCACAGTGTATGACAAGAAATCATTTCATTAGCTTGAATATATAATTTTTTGTTTCTTTTTTTTTTTAAATAAAACAATATATTATTAAATTTACAATAATTGAATTTATTTATACTACACTGGCAACATTGTGTCTACTCATTGTCGCTCACCCAAATAGAAATTAATTTAATTTGGCTACAACCACAAAAACAGCAGGGACAACAACCAGTAGCCGTGTTGCCCGTAGTTACAAAAATAAGCGTTCTTATATACGCACATGTATCCTATATATGACAAGTTGTAGTCTGTAGCCAGCTGTCGTTATTGTGTTTGATGCCTTAAAAAGAAAAAAAGTACCTTCCCTATCTTAGCGATGATCCTGTGAATCTACTGTTAAATATACACTTGATATATACACGACTTCGAGTGGCTGCAAAACAAATTTGGAAACACCGGTCCACACAGCAGAGATATTTATATATCAGTTCTGATCGGTTATGGGCAATGATTTAATACTAACAAATACACGAAACGGAATCAAGCATTGAATTAATCAATTTACACTGCAGAGCAGAAGAACTGTTTTCGAAAGCCGCTGCACTTTCAGCATTAGTACTCAAGTGTTTATTGCCACTTGTTAGGTGGCCTAAATGAATGTGATAATTGCTTCGCTTTGTACCAATTTTATTATGAAAAAGAATACGAGAATTATACCAAACCGAATGTAACATGCTTTTGTTAAGTCCCCTGTGTTGCGTATTTTTAATATATTTTCACTTGAGCAAAACCTACTTGTCGGCTCTTTAATCTATCGCACAGAATGTAGCAGTTAAAATGCGTAATAAATTAATAAAATCGATTAGAAAATACTTTTAATCGATTAACATAAAAATAGATTATTTATATTCGCTTCCCTAGATAACGCGTAGCATCGTGGGCCATCTATGAATGATTGTTGTATTCGTTGAAGAGTCTGTTACTCATGCGTTTCCCCTCGTCAAAATAAGCACAACAAAATTACCCTCAAAAATTTAACAGAACAAAAATACCTGCTGCCCCGTTAAGTATGCCACACATTTCAGTCGTATACACAATGGATGGCTATTTTGTAGTAGAGCTGTGCCGAACTTCATCAAACGCTCTCAAACGCTCGTTTTCGATACAGCTCTATTTTGTAGAGTTGGGTCAAACTTCATCAAACGCTCAATTTTGCCAAGAACCACTGGTCAAACCCATTTAAATTACATGGGTTTGACTAGAGGTTTTTGGCAAAACTGAGCGTTTGATGATGTTTGACCCAACTCTAATATTTTGTGTTGTTGTTAAACATTTTCTATGATGAGTATTTTACTAAGAACTATAGCCAGTTTTCGTAAATGCTGCACAGTGGGGCGTTTTGTATAAAATAATAAATATTTCATAACGATATAAAGTATTAATTTTGGATAGTTTTGTTGTAGTGGGGCCCATTATTGGTAAAAAATAACTAGAAAAGACAGACATGAAGGACCGATTTGTCTGTTTTTCCGATAATGAGAAATACTTGAGAATTTTTTAAAGACTTTTTTAATGTAAAAAAATTATAATTACAAATAAAATAATTTGCTAGATATTGCCAATACTACTGCCCCCGTGTAAATATCTCAGTAGCAGCGTTATTTTGGGGTATTCAGAAAAAAAAAAATTTTTTCTTGCCGAGTAAATCACTTCCTGCTGAACACATACACAAAACTTAGTTGACTCGGTTATCGTATGGCAAACAAAAACAATTTATTTTCTGTTCATGAGGACCTCAAGCTCAGGTGTGGGAGTTTTATATATAGAAATTTTCAAATTCTTACTAAATTGAATATCAATAAACTTACCCTGAACTTGTCAGCCAAATTTTTGTTTATGGGTTCTTGTCTTTGTTTGTGGTTGGCTGTCTTTGTTCAGTGAGTGGTGTTTCGCTTTCCGATAAGCGCCACTGTGCGCTGCGCTACAAAACTCTGTAAAATCATTTCTATGAAACTTCTCATATATGATTGTGTTTATATGTGTTTTTCCCAACATGCTTTGCTTAATAAAATTCTTAGCAAAAATTCTTGTACGTAAAGAAGCTTTCGAATGCATCTAAACATTTTCAGTTTAAACGCTTTTTGCATGCGAACAATTTTCTTTAAATGAAAAAAAAGAAAAAAATTGTAATAAAATAAAATATGGTTTCCATCAAGTTACTGTTTTGCATATGAAATTTGGTAGTTTGTATTTTAGTTGATTGATTGATATTCGCAAAAGACGTCACACATACATTTTATTCAAAATCATATGCTTCTTCTAGTCAGTCATTAAACAGAAAGTCTTGTCTCTCATATGCTTCTCTGAAGCAGAATTGCCAAAAAAAAAAAACAACAACAACAACATTTGTGTTATACAAATAGTATGTAATTTATAAATTAGTTTTCAATTTTATTTTAAAGTAAATTCATTGTAAATCTAGATAAAAATAATATAAAAAGATTTTAAAGAAACGCCAACGAAGTCATAAAAAATTAAAAAAGAATTTCAATTTGATTTCTCTTTTTTCCATTTGCTTTTTCTTATCTACTTATATATATTGTATATGTATATGTGCTGTGATTTTGTTCTCTCTTTTTCTCTCTCTTTACTCTCTCCTCACTATCTCTTTGTAATCTTATTTACAAAATGACGTGTATGATTGGGGTGGAACCAACAAATCTCCTACTCTTTTCCTCTCCAACGTTGTCAATTGAAAAACTGTTTAAACTCTGTTGATAAATATGAAAATATAATTTATATACATAAATTGAACAAAATATACAAAAACAACAACAACAACACATATTAAATTTAACTTATAATTGTCCAACTTTTCTCTAAATGTACATAAACTTATATAATTGTGTGTGCGTGTGTGTATTTGTCTATTATATTTATTACAAAAAAAAAATTTCTACAATTTATAATAATAAACTTAACAACAAAATACCATTAACCTCTCTGTATGTGTGTGTGTGTGTGTATGCGTGTCTATTAAAAACTGTATAACGTTGAATAACACTGCATAAATGAAATATAAAAATTAACAACAACTGCTAAAATCAATTTAACAATTAACAAACAAAAAAAAATAAAAAAATTAAAAACAAAAAAATTCTACTACCATTTGAAAATCTGTTAAAAATCATTATTGACTTCCTAAAAATATGCAACGTTTTATGAATGCTTGCAACCTTTTATTTTACTGTGTTTGACGATAAATAATAGCGTGGCACAATACAACTATACAATTTACAGAGCACAACTATGCCCATACTCTCGCTGAACTCGCATAATATACCGACGGGCAGTAGCAGCTATTCGGCCCTCGGCCTAAGTGGCACAGCCGGCGGTGTGGGCGTGCCACCGCTGGGCGCTGCTTTAAATCATCCCACCTTAGGTCTGGATACCGGCGCGCTGTTGGGCTCTAGCGGCCTAACTGGTCTCGGCACCGGTTTGGCTGGCACAGCCTCATTTTACGGTTTGGGTTCCGGTGTTGGTGGCATTGGCGCAGGCTTGCCAAGCACCTTCGGTCCTCCTCCTCCCACGTATCTGGATATTGGCTCAACTGTCTCGTATCCATTCACATCGGCGGCCATCCGAAATGCGACAAAAATGAAAATGTTGGACGAAATCGATATACCATTGACGCGCTACGGCAATCGCAGTTCGCCTTGTTCACCGATACCGCCCAGCACCTGGGGTCTGGATGAATTTCCCGATAGTATGAGCGCATCGATGATGCACAGCCGTGGCGGCTTAGCTTTAGGGCCGATGGACATCGAATGTAAGTGTGGGAAATTAATTGATAGTCGGCTCGTAGACTTAAACATTTTTTGGTTTTTGTTTTTTCTCTAGCCCGCAATCATAATCTGAATGGCGTTAGCGAACCTCAAGTTGACATGTTGGACATACCAGGCAAAGGTCGTTGTTGTGTGTTTATCGCCCGCTTTCCCTACGATCCACCAGAGTAAGTAGGTTTCAGTTTGTTAACTCATATAAAATAGGGGCGTCGATGTTGAGTTACGATTAAATAAATATATCTTTCGATTAACGGGGGCGCGGAAAAAAACTCTTCACGAGAGAAACACCGGGCTACAGAAGCTTTGTGGAAGCTCTACACCTCCAAGGGGAGTAAAAAGGACAACTAAACATTCACTTTCTTGTGTTTCTCTGTCCAAGGAATTCTATGTCGATGATAATTATGGCGATTGGGTTTCTAAAGTGAAATCATTTGAAACTCTATAGTTCGAGTAAAAAAATTTCTTTGTTGCCCGGCACTAACAATTTGAGAGCTGATCCTATAAAAAATTTGGGATTTTCGGTTGACCTCAAAAACTCTCAGTGCACTTTTGAGGATGGGCTATGAAACAAATTTCCGGAGTAAATATAATTACATAATATTCGGAGTAAATCTAAATTCTGAAAAAATCTAAATTAGGAGTAAATCTAAATTCGGAGTATACCATATATTTCGGAGTAGTCTCGAGATATAATATGTTTGTTGTAACTGTATTATTTTTGATGAATCATTGTTAGTGCAAAAATCTATAAAATATACAAATTTTTTCGGAGTTATTTTATGTTTTCATATATATTTTATAAATATTATATGTTTGATGAAGCACTCTCAGTGCATTTTCGAAGATGGGCTATGAAACAAATTTCCAGAGTAAATATAATTATGTAATATTCGAAGTAAATATAAATTCGTAGTAATTCTAACTTCGGAGTATAACATATATATCGGAGTAGTCTCGAGCTTTGATTTATTTGGTTGTAATTATTTTATTTTTGGCGGATCACTGTCAGTTCACATGGAAATGAGCGTTGTAAATATTTAAAATCTATAAAATATACAAATTTTTTCGGAGTTATTTCATGTTTTCATATATTTTGTATGTATATGGAGCACTATAAGTGCATTTGCGAATACATGTAAAAAATTTCGGATAAAATTAATTATTTGGAGCTGGTTAAATTTTCGGAGTTAATGAATTTTTTCGGAGTCATCTCGAATATATATTCATTTGGAGTAATGCTCTCTCAGTGCATATGCAAATGTTTTTTAAAAATTAAGAGCTTTCATAATAAAGCATATTTTCGGAGTAAATAAAATTTTGTTTGGGTACATGAAATTTTTCGGAGCTAGTTTTTATATTTCTGATAAAACAGAATACGTGTTAAAAAGTCAAAAATATTTGGATTAAATGCAGTTTACGGAGTTAACCAAATATTCGGAGTATATCTAATATATCGGAATCATCGTTCGTTTATTCGGTGTAATTGTTGCATTTTAATGAAACTTTCTCAGTGCATTTGCGATTACGTGTTGAAAATAAAATTTTTTTCGGAGTAAATCATGTTTTGGGGACAAATAAAATTTTCGGAGTAAATCAAAATTTTCGGAGTCATCTCAAGTATTTATTTATTTGTTGAAACTATTTTATTAATGATTGATTTAAGATTTACAGTGGAGTATAAGTAGAATATGGAATATTTGATGAATATCGAATACTTTCGGAGTATTCTTAGTTTTATATTTGATACATATTTATGTGTTTACGTCTATAAAATATTTCTTTTTGTTACATTTGCGCCTTTTTTGTTGCTTTTTTTAAGTGTTCAACTTTTCGGAGTAATTTTCAATTTCTATAGGGAAATAGTGTGTTTTGTGAGAATACATGGATGGAAGTGTTCAACTTTTCGGAGTAATTTTCAATTTCTATAGGGAAATGGTGTGTTTTGTGGGATAAGTGTTTAAGCACTGGAGAATTAGAAATTTTTTTCGGAGTTATCTCCATATATTTTCTTTTTTAAATAATTGTGCTCCGAAGCAAGTCGGTAACTTCTGCTTTGAGCGGGGACTTGAGTCAACTATTTTAAAGCTCTCTCGTTATTCGTTAATGTATTTTCATCGATCTTTCTTCCTACAGAGATGCCGAAGGCGAGTTGTCTTTGTGTGCGGGCGATTACCTGTTGGTATGGACCAGTGGTGAGCCACAAGGAGGATATTTAGATGCCGAATTACTAGATGGTAGACGTGGCCTGGTGCCAGCTTCATTTGTCCAGCGTTTAATAGGTTTCGTATAGAATAAATTGAAACTGCAAGCAAATAAATTAATTATTAAATATTTTATATTGAAGGTGATGATCTATTGGAGTTTCATCAAGCCGTTTTATCCACTCTGCGCGATGCCGAAGATAGTTCCATGCAATGCGATTCAACATCTTTGCCCTCATTGCCGCCGCACAATCCATTGCTCACCCATACCCAAGAAGATTTAGCCAGATTAAGTGAAACACATACTGACTTGGAGCACGATCAAGATGATATTAGTGATAATGGTGAGTTGAGGTGTTTTAACACATACAAAAATAATAATAACACTAATGCATGCATACAGGGTGACGCAAAATTAATCATTCAATTTTCTTTCAAACTGATAACAGAAACGCCTTGTCAACGCTGTGGCACAGGCTGTGTTCAAATTGTTACCCAATTTCATATTGAAAATGCCTTCCATAGAGAGATATAGTCCTATGAAAAAATCTTTTTTTTTATAAATTTGTTTAGCTAATTAAAAAAAAAATAATCATCAAAATTTTTATTAAAAAAAATTCTGTAAAAGATTTCACAACGTTTTAATTTGTGTTTAAAATCTGTTAAGATTTTTTTAACAACGACAATTTATTGTTTAAAGTGACGCGCAAACTTTTTCTTTGATCAGCTGTGAAAACGTTAGCCAAAGGTTGCCAGACTTGTGGAAAAATTAAATGCGAAGTATTCTGGTAGTCAATTAAAAAAAGTGACTGTTGTAGTAAAAAATATGTATGTGAGTGTATTGCAAATTGAAAGAGTGTCAAAAGGCGAAATGTGTGCGCCGTGTCCCGATAAGGTGGGTAATTTTGCACCACCCTGTTCTTATGTGTATGCTGATAAGAATTTTTATAGAGTTTTAATGTTTTAAAATATACTTTTAATATTGTTTTTGAAGTCAACTCATTTTACTACAAAAGTAAGCACGATCATTGTTTTTTGAGATTTTTTCCTTAATCATGTCTGCTACTTAATTTTAAGAGCTGGCAAAATTTTATTTATATTTGCTAGATTGTCAGTAAAGGCTGCTAGATTTTTGCATAAGACAAATAATTTTTTTTGCGAATTATTTATTTTGAATGAGATTTTGAAAAATATTGTATATTTCTATAAACACATTTGGCAACACCGTCTAAATGACCCCAATAGTAGTTTAACCTTGAGTTTTTTTATTCATGCATGTTGAAATTGTTAAAATTATCACTTTTCCCCAAAACAGTTCCAGCACCGAAGCATTTGACGTTGGAGAGACAATTGAACAAAAGCGTGTTGATTGGCTGGTCACCACCCGAACCCTGTGGCTACAATTTGATCGACAGCTATCACGTTTATGTCGATGGAGTGCTCAAAGTTACTGTCAAAGCAAATGAACGCACACGTGCTCTTATCGAGGGTGTAGACTCCAACAGGGTGAGTAAAACTTTCTTAAAGCAGTTTAACCAACAACCGAAAATAAATCGATTTTGTTTAACGAACTAGCCTCATCGCATTAGCGTACGTAGCGTTGCCCAAAATCGCCAACAATCTCGAGATGCTGCTTGTACCATGATTATTGGTCGCGACACTTCACACTTGGGTCCATCTTCAGTACGTGCTACGCATATAACGTGTTCATCGGCTGTCATCACTTGGCTGCCAGCAAATTCCAATCATCAGCATGTCGTTTGTGTAAATAATGTCGAAGTACGCACTGTTAAGCCGGGTGTCTATCGCCATACAATAACCGGTTTGGCTCCCAGCACTCAATATCGTGTTACGGTGAGAGCTAAACATTTGCGAGCACCGGGTGGTCATCAAACACCAGGCCGTCCTCAAGAGGAGGCGCCTGGTGCGTATGCTGACTTCCGTACTCTCACAAAAGGGTTACCTGATCCTCCACAGGTGAGTTATAATGAATTATTTCTTTCCATGAGCTCGAATTTAATAAACATAATTAAAATTTAGGATATACAACTTGAGGCTGGCCCTCAGGATGGTACCATTCTTGTGACATGGCAGCCAGTTAACAGGCCCACTTCGTCAGGGCCTATAACCGGCTATTCTGTGTACGCGGATGGTAAAAAGGTAACCGACATCAATTCACCTACGGGAGATCATGCGCTCATCGATATTGGTAAATTGGGTACATTCAATCCCAGGGCCGTAACCATACGTACTAAATCGCGAGAAGCACAATCGGCCGACAGTGCACCCATACTAATACCAAGTGAGTTATGCCCCACGATGCTCAAGTGCTCTAAAATAATATTCATATACATTTTTTTTTGTGCAATAGATTCTGTTCGCAGTGCTGTAGGTAGAAGGGGACCAAATCAAATGGGCATGGGCATGGGATCACATTTACCACAAGGACCTCACGGTCCTATGGGCATGCAACAGCAGCATATGATGGGCCATCAAGATCCCAATCAGTATGATCCCAACCAAATGCAACAACAGCAGCAGCCAGGCATGCAACAGCAACCGGGAATGCAGCAGCAACAGGCCGGCCAACAGCAACAAGGGCAACAGGGCCAACAGGTATGTGTTGCATCAGTCCATCACCAATTATTTCTTAATTAGGAAACCCCCCAAAAAAAAGATATTAAAAAAATTAACATACATTTCTATACCAGTTCAAAATATTCAACTCTCCTTCTTTTTTCATTTTGGATTTTTGTTTCGAGTGTTCGTTCATTCAATAATACACTGTAAAATATTCTCTCTACTAACTTTCAACAGTCTCTAACAAAAACAATACAGAAATTGAAAACTTCTATTAACATTTCCCAACTAACTTGACATCATTCTGGCAACTCTGTACAAAGCACACTGAAAGAAAAACAAACTAATCAATTTTTATCGTGTTAATAAAATAAACTGACCATCCACAAGATACACTTGAAACACCCACACTTTTCTACAACAAATATTTATATATTTTGCTTGCACTTTCCTCAGAAGAATTCTTTCCGATTTAAAATTATTTAAAATATATTTATATCAAATGTACACAATTTATTTCTATCAGTGTTTCAGTTGCAAATGCAATCAATCGTATTTTGTTTGGTTATTCCGTTTTTTTTTCAACTTAACTCACAACATCGCAAATCCTACAACTTTTTCTCTTATACTCTACTCTCTTCTAATCTTCTCTACTTTTTACTGTTTGCAAGTATCCTTTCGAATGTTAAGCGTTTAAAGTGGCAATAAAGCGCGTAAAGAAGTTTTCAAAGGTTTTCTCACAACTGTGTTTTTTTGAAGAGAAACTAAATTTTGTAATGGAAATTATGAAGCAGCGGTAGCCTGCTTAGTAACTGAAAAGAGTTTCCTAAGAACCGCTATTTGAATAATTAATAGAAACATTTTTTTAGGCCCCCTATTCCATGTTATTGATTTATAATGGGGATAACAATTTCTATTAAATCCCTAGATTTTTTTCTTAGTAAAAACCATTTATTTCCCTGGAAATTTTCTTTGTAATTTTTGTATTATTAAAGATCTAGAATCCTAGGGGAAAAATATCTGAGTCACATCCTAAACAGTGTGACCGAGTTACAGTTTTAAAAACTCTTGGGTAAATACCATTATAAACAATTTCGTAACTAACAATTTTACGAAAATTCAAAATTGTTTCAAAAAATATATCGCAGTATAAAAACGGAAAACCAAAAAAAAAACTTCTTTACCGATTTATTTCTTTGCCTGTTCACTCCTGTATTTCTCTACTGCTCTACTTCTTTCCTGCTGACTATCTCTTTTCACATCTGTTTTTATAACAACAAATAATATAAAGAAAGCCTACATACACAGAACAAAATTATTTGTTAAAACACATTAAACATGTGGTTTTGAAAAGCACTTGTCAAAATCCAACAACCATATGGATTTCAAATGATATTGTTATCAGTCACTTTTTTAATGTAAACACGTTGCTATTGTTTTAAATCCAAAATAAATCCCCTTTTTTGAAATGTATGAAGAAATTGATGAAAAAAAAGATTTAATTGCTTGCGTTTTTTTTTGTTAAAATCAATTGAACGCAAATCAATTTGATATTGTTGGCATGTTACTGATTTGAAAAAAAAAGTCTGTTAAAACGATTTAAATTAGCTAAACAATTTAATTTCTCTAAAAATTTTACGTAAATTAAAAGTAAATTTAAGAAACAAATACATCCTCATTGTGTAAAATTCTAAATAAAAACATACAAATTCCCCCCCTAAATCATCTGTAAACGCAGGCCGAGGGAAGTTCCGGTGTATTAGGAGGCCTTTTCGGTGGCCTCTTTTCAAAACAAACACCTCAAACTCAGACTCAGACTCAGAATCAAGCGAATCAAAATATTAACGTAAGTCTATAACTCATTACATACCTCTAAATACTACTACTACTACTACTACTACTAAATACATATTAACTTACACACTTGCAAAGTATTACTTGATACTTATGTACTTAATACCATTTACTTATTAGTCAGTTATTCAACTATTTTAAATTAATAAATTGTGTTTAACGAGTATTATAATCATATAGAGAAAAAAAAACTATTTACTTATACATATACAAGTTTTAGTTTGTTTCTTTAAATTCTTGATTAATGCTTGCAATAATTATTAATATTAAAAATAAAAGAAAAATAATTAAATCCATTTTGAGGTTTATTTAAATCTTGCGATAGTTTGTTTTTGAAATAGATTCTTAGCAAATTTTTAGGTTTATACTTTAGAATAAAAATTGCTTAGTTGTAAGTAATAAATAATTTAAGTTTAGTAATAGATTTTGTGTTAATTTTACCCAATAATTAATTTGAGCAACCCCATGAAATCAAGGTGTGATCTAGGTGTACTCCTACACACACACACAGACACACACAAACACATATAAACTTAAATTTACAGTTGAAAAAATATATCATAACATACGAAACAATTCTCATGTTGTCATATTGTAAATTCAACATTCACAATAACACATTCACAATCGTTTACAAAACACTTGTACATAAAATGTAAACAAAAAGCCAACCGTTACAACAAATACTCGTACTCATACAAATACAAAATACCAAAAATACCGTAGAACAGTAAAATAAACTTTGTAACATAAAAACAAAATTCTTAGCTGTGCCTCGCTCTCTTTAACATTTTCATTTCTCTTTCTGTTTAAATCTCTTGATTTTTGCTTCAAACGTAATCTAACTTTTCATTAAGTTTTCTTAATTCAGTTTCAAAATCATAAAATTAACTATTTCCGCTTTGTTTTATTTCAAATAAAAACCAAACATTTTCATTTCTTACAATGAAATTTGTAACATTTGCTTCCGAAAAATAGTCATTATATTTCAATTTATATTGAAAGAAAAAAAAAATAATAATAAAGCTAAAGAAATAATATTCACTAACAAGACAATAATCATTGAACAAAAAGAAAACTCATCAAAAATTATATCGCTTTAATCAAAATTTTTCCAAAAATTTTATTCGGGTTTGAACCAATTAAATTGATACCACAAAAACAAAAAGGGTTATCCACCGGGCCAACAGCAGCAACGTATGATGCGGCCGCCAGGTGCTCAGGGTATGCAGCAGCAACAACCATATGGACCTCAAGGCCCCATGGGTCCACAGCAGCGTTTCCCCGGCCAAAGAGGTCCTGCCCCTCCGGGTCAAATGCAACCGGGTGGACCCATGCAACAAGGCATGATGGGCGGTCAAATGCAGCCCGGCATGCAACCTGGTGGCATGCAGCAGCCAATGCAAGGTGCTATGGGCCTTAGAGGTCCTATGAATCAGCAGCAACAGCAGCAGCAGCAGCAACAACAGCAAATGCAACAAGGCCAAATGATGCAAGGCCAGCAGGGTCTTACACCTCAACAGCAGCAGCAGCAGCAGCAACAACAGCAGCAGCAACAAATGGCAGCGGCCGCCCAGAAAAAGCCCCGTTATTTTGTTGCCATGTTCGACTACGATCCGAGCACAATGAGTCCAAATCCAGATGGCTGCGACGAAGAACTGCCCTTCCAAGAAGGTGATACGATCAAGGTAAGTCGGCAAATCAGTAACACAACACTCGGAGTCTAGAACATTCTTAACTATTTGATTAATTTTTATATATTTTTGTTTTTGTACCAACACAATTTGGCCAGTTTCGAAAAATTGTAGTTTTGCGTTAGGACTATTAATGAGGCTTGTTAAAAATAAATTTTGAAATGAAAAAAAATCCAAAACTAAAAATTTTTACAACAATTATGAGTTTTCTTTTCAAGTGGCATAGGCCGCAATTATTTATTTGCAATAATTATTCATTTTGTTACAGAAGAGTGTTCCTGCAGTTTCATTCAAATTGTTTTGCAAATTATTTAATTAAGCCGATAATACCAAATCGGTCGATGGTTAATCGATTAAGTTTTCATCTCGAATAATTCGCGCGATGAATACAAAAACTAGATTTATACCAAATATATTTTGCCATTTAAAATAAAATTGTAAATAAGTCTTGTAAAGGGTCTTTCATTAAGCGGTTCCTATATTTAAATTTAATTGATTCAATTAAATTCAATTGAATATAATTTAATTGTGCGTGTGTTTGAGATGTCGTAATTTTTTATGCATATATCGGGTTTCGTCGCCACAGGGGTGTTGGTCGATCGCAAACTTAACCAGTAGTTATATATTTATCCACCACAACATTGAGAATAGAACTTGGGGTAGGACGATAGTGGCGACCGTAAAATGGTTGCGGTGCATTGCGCAAAGAGAATAGCCATTTTGATAAAACAGTTTTCAATGCTGACTTTTCAGAAGAAATTCAATAGTTGGCAACTAATATGACAGCTGTAGCATCAACAAGATGGCCGGTATCATCTGTCAAAATTTATAATTTGTAAGACTCTTTTTTATAAGTACTCCACACATATATTGTGGTACCCTTTAAATTATTTTATCATCTAACGATTTCTAAGAAATATATTTTAATTAAAAGGTATTTTCAGGGTTTCAATAAAAGTACCAAAAAAGCATTTTCATTTTTCTTGAAAGCAACAGAACAAAAATTTTAATCCTTAAAAGTTATTTGTGGTACACTTTCAAATACCGATTTAAAAAAAAATATTTTTTTATTAAAAGATATTAACAGGAGGATATAAAAAAATAAAAATATTTTTTATAAATTTTCAGTAAAAGTACTAAAAAATATTTTTTTATTATATTAAAAGCAAAAAATGCAAACATAATTCCACACAAATATAAACTCTTAAAGATTTCTGAATAAATATTTAGTGCTTATTTTGTTGCTTTTCTAAAATTTATTGTAAAGGGTGTTTTTTATAGAGTGATAAAAGTTTAAATCATAATAATAAAACATAGGAATATATTTCTGATATCAATGAAGCGGTCTCTATTGAATAGACAATTTTATGACATTAATGTTTAAATATGATTTCGGCCATGTGGCCGCCACGGCTGGCGCGTACAAGGCGCACTCTGGAACACCAATTTTCACAAACTTTTCGCAGCATTTGCGGCCGTATCTCGCCGGTAACTTTTCGAATGTTAACTTCCAGGTGTCCAATTGTTTGTGGCTTATCGACGTACACAAGTGGCTTAAAAGAAAATAATCCAATGGGGTTAAATCACACGATCTTGGGGGCCATTTAATTGGGCCATTTCGTGAAATTATTTTTTCGTCAAAAGTTTCCTTGAGTAAATCACTTGTAGCGCCCACTGTGTGGCATGTGGCTCCGTCCTGTTGGAACCACACACCAGCAAGGTTAATGCCAGCTTATTGAGGTACGAAAAAACTTCGAATCATGTTCCCATACCGTTCACCATTGACAGTAACATACTGACCATCATCGTTTTTGAAGACATCTGGGGTAATGACTCTGCCAGCCCATAAAGCGCACCAAACAGTAGTTTTCTGTGGATGTCATGGTGTTTCGACAAAAGCTTGTGGATTATCCTCACTCCAAATGCAGCAATTCTGTTTATTTACGTACCCATTCAACCAAAAATGGGCTTCATCGGAAAATAAAATTTTGAATGGACGAAGTGCACGATAAGTTTGACGAACGGAACTATTATTTTGATTAAGAACTTTTAAAATTTGCACGCGTTGCTCTGGTGTAAGTCGATCTATAATAAAATGTCAAAGCAAACTAGACAAAAAGTAACTAACAGGTGTTAAATGGGTGCTCAAATAAAGCAGTGATGCCAACTCAAAGTTGTATCACTCTATGAAAAACACCCTATAATAAAATAAAAGGAAATATGAAAAGTTATTTTTGGTTTTTCTTTTATTTCAGCAGACTCAACTTCAAAAAAGATTTTTGTTCATTTTGCCATAAACGAAGTTTGACCAGGGCCCTATTAAAAATTAATTATGTATTCCACTTTTGAATTTTTTCAAAGAAAACACTTCTTGAAAAATAATTTTTCAATTCAGGGACTCGAACCTGAGCCTTATTTTCGTTATGAATTGGACCGGTACTCAGGGGACGACCCCTACATGCATTGCGCTGGAACTGAAAAGAGGGTTTTAGGTGGGATGATGGGAGCGGAGAGGTGAGTGGAGTGAAGGGGAGAGGAAAGGGTAGGGGAGAAGGGAGGAGTAGTGTTTGTGGACATTCGATTTAAACTTTCTCTAATTGAAAGTGACGGGGAATACTTCTGTAGGTTGTCTGTTCCAAATGCGGACTGTTCGGACAAAAAACGAACTCCTCTGGAATAAGTTTAACGCAGTAATGAAATCAAGTTCGGCATGAAGCAAATTTCACCGGTGGGAATACAACCAACGAAATGAGTCATCTACACCAGGGCTTTAAATTTCAATAGAAAACTCATGCAGGAACACTCTTAAACATTTAATCTATAATAATTAGCATTACAATAATGGAATGATTGTTTATTTCATATATAATAAATGCATATAATAATTTACACAAACATTCGTATGTAGTTGGTCGGCTAAATAAAAAAAAGTACAATAAAAATAAAGTCTGTTTGTGACCCGTTTGAAATAATCACCAAAAGGTAAGAGGACTAGAACAACTCAACACATCAAACAATGCAAAACAGCTTGGAAGCCTTGTGGAATATTGTCCCAAACAAAAAAAATTATAATAATAAAAAGTGTTTGAACCCGCTTTAATTGTAATCAATAATTGTTTAATTAAATAACGCTCGATTGGCTAATACAATTGAAAATGGCAACAAAACTGATCGGTTAGATTAACACTAATTGAATCATTAACGAATTAGACTGTTATCATCATTATTATTGTTAATATTATTCCTATAAATATTATATATAAAGAAAGAAAAAATATAGTAACCAGTTTCACAATTATCAAAACTCCCTCAACCATCTTGAAAATGTTAACTTCCCTAGAATAGTGTTTAAATAAATATTTAATTAACTCAATTAAGTATCAGTGCTTAGACAATTAGTTTAGCGTTAAAAAGTATTTTGTTGAACTTTTAATTACCATTTTATGTAAAATATATTATTAATGTTGTCTAGTGTTATTGACTTATTTGTTTAAACTTTTAAAATAAACAATTCAACGTAGAATTTTCTTTAAAAAAATATACACTCACCAACACCAAAAATTAAATGCACATCTTTAATGCTTCTTCTTTACAATTGTGTGTGTTTTTATTCGCCAGGTGTACGGAGATCAAGATGCCGATGGTTTCTACTGGGGCGAACTGCGTGGCCGTCGTGGCTACGTACCCCACAACATGGTAACAGAGGTCGACGACGGTACTGGTCAAATGGGTCAAATGGGCGGCCAGATGCCTCAACAGCCCGGCGGCGGTACCGGCCAAGTAATGCCCGGCCAAGTGGGCACTCAACAAAGCATGCGCAATGTCAGTCGTGATCGTTGGGGTGATATTTATGCAAATATGCCAGTTAAGCGCATGATCGCCCTCTACGATTACGATCCACAAGAACTAAGTCCCAACGTGGATGCCGAAGTAAGTAATTTTTTTGTATTTTCGTGCTCGTATTTATCGATTTTAGCATTAAAATATTTGATGTTTAAACCAGCGTAAAATGGCCAGTGCCAAAGGCGGTGGTCTCTTTGGGGGTATTTTCAATACTATAATGCCCAGCTTTTCACACGACATGACTGCTACTCCACGTTGGGTGAGCGCATAAATTGCTTTTTTTTTCCAGTGGACACCCTTTTTGTATTTAAAGCTAGAGGCCTCTTGTATTTTTATATCACTATCGCGCTTCTCCTTCTTAAGTGTGCAGTACCAAAATGAAAACATAAAGGGTGTTTTTTTCAGACGTTCTTATTTCTTAAAACCTTCTTGTTTGACAAGCTTGAGGGTTGCAATTTTTTTTAATTGTTATTTTGTAATAAATTTTTTAAAGTGTATTTTTAAATTATGCCAGCGCTCCAATCCTATGAGATTATTTTATTGGTTAATATATTAAGGGTGTTGGGCATGTTGAAAATTGATGGCGATTGATCTTTTGGAACATATCATGCGGCGAATTATTGCCAAAATGCTGCGGCCACTGTCGCAAATGTCATGTTCTTCAGCATTCCTAAATCAGTTTCAGGCATCACTGCCACAAGGGTATCTTTCCACTACCGCCCGCTTTCGCTGTCATTAAGAATATTACTCCTTCTTCTTCTTCTTCTATTGATCTTTGTATGTCTCTTTGGCCTGTGTATGGCTTAATTTGGAAACACTTTCAATAACCCCACATCAAGTTTGATGATGAGCCAAGTAGTGCGTAATCAAAACTCATGGCAACTCATGTAAATATGCCACGAAAATTTGTGGTACACTTTGGAGTATCGTAAAGTCGACAAATATCGATAAAATCTAAATAATTTGAAAGATATTTTCCTAAAGATATGCACAATATAAATAACTTTTCTTATTGTTACAATTAAAATATCATAAGACCTGTTTCAATTTGTACAGGGAGCTACAACAAATTCTTGTTAATTTCTTTTCATTTTCTACTGGTGAAAACACACAAAATCGTTGTCGACTTTTGATGGCTGGTGGAAAGCAATCAAGTGCTCTTTGTTATATATAAAAAAATTTGTTGTGCAAGTATACGAGGCCTGTTCACAAAATACGGCAACTTTTTGTTTTTATTTATTCATGACTTTTTAGTTGGTACCCTTCTGTTTTGTTCCCTTCAAGGAGATCCTCGGATTTAATACGCTTTAGCCAGCATTTTTTTCAATTCTCGAAACAGTTTTTTTTACACCCCTGAGCACTCTCAGAGTTTCGATTATTGTCTCTGCTCGATCATAATGTCGTCCTTTCCTATCTCTTGTGCTTGGCGAACAGGAAAAAATTGCAGCAGTCCAAATCTTGTTGCTGAGACATAATTGTGATGGTGTTCGTGTTAAAAAAGTTAAAAATCCTTTTAACAAAAATATAAAATTTTTTTAAAGAATATCCTTGTCACATTCCTCATGCCTAAAGTGTCCGAAAAAATGTTTTAGCACGTGTGGCAACTTCCTCAGTAACTTCTAGAAAAACTCTCTTCACTTTGGCAGCACTTTCATCGGTTGTTAAAGTGCTGCAGCATTTAAGGACAATCTTCATCATTTCCATATTCTTGTATATATTCGTCTGATTCCGACTACCCCACGAGTTAATAGAATTGATCTTGAACACACCTCGTATAAATTTTTATTTGTCATGCAATTAAAAATTTAGATACTAAAAAATTAAACTTTTAAAACTTTTCGTCATTTTTGCTCTGACCATTATCGCTTCCTTTCTACAGTTTCGGGTCAATATATTCCCTGAATAGGGTCATCCCCTTAAGTCCGATCTTACAGGTCTTAAAAAGTAAAAAACTTACCAGCTTCTGCAAATGTGGCACGTTCAGTGTTGTACTTTTTACATAAATTTTTTCTTTTCTTCTAACCCATAAATTTGTGAACATCTGAAAAGAACACCCTTTATTGTGTACCCCCAAAAATTAAGCTCTCTAACGTATTTATTTTTGCAACTTCTACTATCCCCGAACTTTTCTAAACTCTACCCGCAATTGGTTCGTTGACTTCTTCACATTTGATTGGTGATGAAAATAAAGAAATTTTTAACACGATCAGAGAGCCGGATGTTTATTGTGGCGATCTTATTATAACACACACGCCCACGTCCATAAAATTCTACTGCTTTAAGCAAAGTAATTTCAGTATATGGATTATAAAAGTAAAATGTATTCCCCTTCATGCGTTGCTTTCAATTCAGGAAAGAAGTCTATTTTGATCAACAAACTGAACGATCGCCAAGTTAACGCAGCTGCAGAGGAATAGAAACATTTTTAATTCTATATTTTTTGCATTACAATCTGCCCCTTAATACAAAATTTATAGAAGGAAAAACGTTTGTTGTGTTTTCGTGGCCACAACACGAACCGCAGTATAGGAAAGATCGTTTAAAGAATTGTTAGTGCAGGCACTTGTTAGTCGCTTAATGTCACGTGGAACAATTTTTATTTAAATATTCAGTTTCTATTTGAAAACTTTAAATCGGAACAGTTTATTTCTAAAAAAATTTATTCGATTTTGTTTGTATTTTAATAAATATTTGTTAAGCTTGAGGCCGTTTCATATAGAAAACAATATTGTGTTTTTGATATTCAATGATTTGCCACGCCCTTTTGATTAGCTCATGTAGGGAAATGTAAATAATTTTTTACTTTTGAAGATCTTAAAATAAAACTCTTATTATTTATGTAGAATTAAAAGGCAAACAAAAGCTAGAAATCTTAAATTATTATTCGAATAAATTTTGTACGGATATATCTTATTCGATTAATATTTTATTCGAATAGTTTTTTGTTGCGAACAATTATACGAATAATTTTATTTCAGTTAGCATTTAACTGATAGTATTTTATTCGAATAAAATCTATCAGAACACACATGAGTCGACTAAAATGTTATTCGACTAATCATAATCCGAATAATTGCATGACTCATTTAATTTCAATTAGCATTTAACTGATAGTGTCTTACCGGCTGATATCTCTCGCAATCATTTTGGCTCGAATAAATTTTATCAGAATACATATTACTCGACTAATATTCTATTCGAATAGTTTGTTATTCGATTAATTACAATGCGACTGATACTATGGTTTATTTTATTTCAATTAGCATTTAATTGATAGTGTCTTACCGAATGATGTCTCTCTTAAACGTTTTCGTTCGAATAATTTTTATTCGAATAAGTTTTATCAGAACATATATTATTCGATTAAAACTTTGTTGTAACAGTTTGTTACTCGACTAATTATAATGCGAATTATTCTATAAATCATTTTATTTCAATTAATATTTAACTGATAGTGTCTTCCGAATGATATCTCTATCAATCATTTTAGTTCGAATAATATTTTTTTTCAATAAATTTTATCCGAATATATATTATTCGACCAATTATAATGCGAACAATTCTATGAATGATTTTATTTCCATTAGCATATTGCTGATAGCGACTTACCGATTGATATCCCTCATACACATTTTCATTCGAATAGTTTTTATTCGAATAAACTTTATCAGAACATATATTATTCGATTAAAATTTATTCTAACAGTTTGTTACTCGACTAATTATAATGCGTATAGTTCCCATGACGCGTTTTATTTCAATTAGCATTTGAATGATAGTGCCTTTCGCTCGAATAATTTTTATTCGTATATATATTAATTGTACAAATTGTATTCGAATAATTTACTCTTTTGCTTAGATTTTATAATTGTTTTCCCAAAAATTAATTTTGAATAATTATGCAACATCAAATATAGTTTAGCAGAATAGATATTCAGCAAAAGACACTCATATTTCGACATGAATATTTTAATTTTATATCTATTCGATTAAATGTTATTCAAACAATTTTGACTCGATTAATTTCTTATGGCACGGACTTTAATGCGAAAAAAACTTGTTATAATCGAGCAACTTTTTTTTTCAAAAATAATGTTTGAATGGTGTGGCAACACATATATTAATCGATTTAATCGAATAAAATGGTTTTGAATTAAGTTTTACTAAAACAATTTCTTGTAAAATATTCTATAAATTATTTTATATCTAAAAAGTGGAATTTTCATTAAATGCGATTGATTTGAATCAGTTTGTGCTCAAGTAATTTTTATTCAAATTATTTGTATTCGAATAATTTCTATTCGCATAATTTTTATTCGAATAATTTTTATTGAAATAATTTGTATTTGAATAATTTCTATTCGCATAATTGTGATTCACATAATTTATATTCGAATAATTTTTATTGGCATAACTTTTTTGAGAATAGTTTCTATTCGAATAATCTATTTTCAAATAGTTTGTATTCTACTAATTTTATACAAATAATTTGTATTCAAATAATTTCTATTCGCATAACTTTTATTCAAACAATTTGCATTCGAATAATTTAATTTGGAATAAGTTTTATAAAAACAATTTGTATCCTAATAATTTTTATATTTTTATACAAATAATTTGTATTCGAATAACTTTTATTCGCATAGCTTTTATTAGAATAATTTTTATTCGAATAATTTTAATTCGAATAAGTTTTATTAAAACAATTTTTAGTCTAATAATTTTTGTACAAATAATTTGTATTTATGGAAATAACTTGTATTTGAATAATTTCTATTCGCATAATTGTTATTCAAATAATTTGTATTCGAATAATTTCTATTCGCATAATTTTTGTTCGAATAATTTTTATTGAAATAACTTGTATTTGAATAATTTCTATTCGCATAATTGTTATTCAAATAATTTGTATTCGCATAATTTTTATTCCAATAATTTTTATTCGAATAATTTTAATTCGAATAAGTTTTATTAAAACAATTTTTAGTCTAATAATTTTTGTACAAATAATTTGTATTCGAATAATTTCTTTTATTAGAATAATTTGTATTCGAATAATTTCTATTCGCATAGCTTTTATTAGAATAATTTGTATTCGAGTAATTTATATTCGAAAAATTTTTATTCGATTAATTTTTATTCAAATTACTCTCATTCGAATTTATTAGTTCTAAATAAAAAACTTTCAAGATATATTGAAAAATACACAATTTTTGTTGGAATACAAAAAAAAAAATTTTCCAATAATATTTTGGGTAATTTTATGTGAAATATATTTCCAATAATTTCATATGAACCCATGTCGCTGGTCCAGAAAAAGAGTAGCGTTTTATTAGGTTAAAGGGTCTAAAAACATGAGATGTAAATAATAGGATCATAAATTATTTCGATCACAGGGTAAAACTATAAAAGGAGTAAAACCCCGCTTAATGTATCCGTTCGCAACTGCTTGGAAACCAACAAAACTTCTGTTGGAACTCCAATTGAATTGTAAACCATTAAAAACATCTGCTAGATTTTTATATATATTAAATTAAGGACTATAATTAAGAATATATTCCAAGATATTAATAAATCTATAAATTTATTTCTTAAAAACAAAAACCATAAAATTTAGCAAGTGGAGTTGAGTTTTAAAACGGGTGAAATCATACTCGTGTACGGTGATATGGATGAAGATGGTTTCTATATGGGTGAATTGGATGGCGTGAGAGGTTTGGTACCGTCGAATTTCTTGGCCGATGCGCCCGATACATATAGCAATCAAATGATGCCTGGTGGTGGCCCTGCAGGACGCGGTAGCTTGGCCAGTCAGAGGGGCAGAGGTCAAGGGCCGGGTGCTAGAGGACCGCCACCACCTCCACGAGATAATATGATGCCTGGTATGGCGGGGCCTCGTGGTCCCCAAGGAAAAAGTAAGTAAAATTTGTGCAGATTATTCTTTGACCTTCAATTTTTCTTTTTTTTAAATATATTTTAACTGTTTTTTTTTCTCTTGATTTGATTTGAAATTAAATTTCTTTTCAATAATTTAACTGTAAATTGTAAAATATTTTAGGCTTTTCTTCTTAAAATTTTACAAAATTCGATCTCGAAATCGTGGCAAAAAGTTATAAGAAAAGGAATAACTGAAACACTTCAAAATATAAACAAAAATTTTTTAGAATCAGGGAGTTGCTTTAAACAAATCAAAGTCTTTTAACAAACAATTCTGTTTTCTAAAAAAAAAATATTTGGAACACTGCAAAAAAGTTATTTAAAAAATATATTTTATTAAACAAAATTTACAATAAAACTTTTCAGCAATTAATAGTTTTCATGCCATTTTCTTTTCTTCAATTATTGTTTTTGTAAAATAATTTTTATACTTATTTTTTTTTAAATTTCAATAGTTTTTTCTCTTTTTAATTTTCTTAGTGATAAGTAATATTTTCGGCACAAAATTTCTGTAAAATATATAATTTTTTTTTCAATATAAATATGAATATAGTTGTTGTTCTTGTTGTTTGTAATTGTTAACTAAAATTTAGTCGAATAAACTGATTAAACAACTGAAATATTTTGATTTGAAAAACATCTCATTTAAAAAGTATCAAAAGCACATGTGATTTGAAAGTATTTTAAAGTTTTGAAAATTTAAAGGTGCACGTCAATTTTGATTGTTTTTGTTTTTTTTTTTGTTTGAATAGAACACAATAAGTGGAGGGTCCATATAGTTTGGTTTGTCTCTCTGTTTGTGATATTCCTCTTCGCCTCAATTTATAAATTTAATTAGCCAAGTTTAACCGCCCAAATACAACTGAAACAGCTGTTTGCAAACGGCAACAGGATAGAGGGCGCTGATGTGTTTTGGACTTGAGCTTTCGGAGGAGGACATTTTTAATAGATATTTTAATCATTTTGTAAACCGAAATATCATCTTTTCCCTCATCCAGAATAAACCCAACAAGACACACGTCTACAAACGCAGATGAGATCTATACTGGCCCTCCTCACGATGCAACAGATTAGATCTCTTTCCACACACTGGATCCCAGTACTTGTTCAGTCCAAAAAAACAAACAAAAAGTCATCTGAATTTTATTTGTATCTGGTGTTTTTATAGAGTGATACAAGTTCAAGTCATAATGAAACATAGTAATATATTTTTGATATCAATGAAACGGTCTTTATTGGATAGAAAACCTTATGACATTAACGTTTAAATATTATTTCGGCCATGTGGCCGCCACTGCTGGCGCGTACAAGGCGCAGTCTGGAACACCAATTTTCCCAAACTTTTCGCAGCATTTGCGGCCACATCTCGCCGGTAACTCTTCGAATGTTAATTTCCAGGTGTTCAATTGTTTGTGGCTTATCGATGTACACAATAGACTTTACATAACCCCAAAGAAAATAATCCAATGGGGTTAAATCACACGATCTTGGGGGCCAATTAATTGGGCCATTTCGTGAAATTATGTTTTCGTCAAAAGTTTCCTTGAGTAAATCAATTGTAGCGCCCACTGTGTGTGGCAAATGGCTGCGTCCTGTTGGAACCACACACCAGCAAGGTTAATGCCAGCTTATTGAGGTACGAAAAAACTTCGAAGCATGTTCCTAAACCGATCAGCATTGACAGTAACATACTGACCATCATCGTTTTTGAACACATCTGGGGTAATGACTCCGCCTGCCCATAAAGCGCACCAAACAGTATTTTCTATGGATGTCATGGTGTTTCGACAAAAGCTTGGGGATTCTCCTCACTCCAAATGCGATAATTCTGTTTATTTACATACCCATTCAACCAAAAATGGGCTGCATCGGAAAATAAAATTTTGAATGGACGAAGTGCACGATAAGTTTGACGAACAGAACCATTATTTTGATTAAAAATTTCCACAATTTGGCGCCCGTTGCTCTGGTGTCGATCCATAATAAAATGTCAAAGCAAAGTAAACAAAAAGCAATTGTCAAACGTTAAATGGGTGGTCAAATAAAGCAGTGATGCCAACTCAAAGTTGTATCACTCTATAAAAAACTCAATCATCAATAAATAATCCAAACAGTTTCACGTGGGTGCTTAAAAATTGGTTTCTATAATCCAGACTATTGATCCAACCTGGAAATTTATATAAAAAGCTCCCAAACTTTAAATCATTTCTTGTACGATTTTCTTTAAGTTCACAGATTGGCTCTGACTTTCCTGGCAGTTTTAGTTTTAAATAACACCGACTTTAAAACTTAGACCCGTTCTAAAATGCTCTTTGTTGATCGCGGAGGGACTGTAGAGAGCAGTACTTTGTTGAGGTTATATTTTTGATGTGCATCTTAATAAATTTTTAAAAATTCTTCAATCCCATTTATTTCATTTTACTCATTCATTCACTTCTTGTCGTTTGCTTTTTATTATTCTCTTTAATTTTTTTCTTCAGCATTTGTTTTGTGTCCTGTCTGCAATATATATATAAAAAAACTAACTAATCAAAAGTAAATATATCTGTGTGTGTGTACTTGTTCATATTTTTATATTTTTCCTTTAAAAATAATAGCATGTCCTATTCGTATCTTATTATTTATACATAATCAAGTGTTATATCCTTCTACACCACGTTTTTGTTGAAAGTATTTAAAATAAAATTGACAGAAACAGAACACAAGTTAAACTCATATGCTTTTGAAACACCCTGTTATTTGTTTGACATAATATAAATGATGTTGCCAGATGCCATGAATTCAACAAGTATTTTGCAACTTTTCCGAAAGTGAGATAAATTTCATGTCGTCTTTGCGATAGTGACATACAAATAATAATTCCAAACAGGATGCTTTACAACTCAAATAGTTGTGTTCCCTTTGCCTGGCAGTTCAATGGCGTTAAAAACTTGGCACCATTCTTCACATTACAACAGCTTGAAGAACCACGTGGTACCACCCAAACAACAAATTCTCTAAATCCAATTCATCGCATTTGTTTCCTAGCGCTCCTGATCACATCTGCCTACCTCAGATCACATCTGTAATGGATCCCTTTTCGAGCTCCTTAATAATCCCGATAGTTGACTCTTCAGTCCACCACTCAGTAGACCTTCTACTCACTGAGACGTGTCCCATCAGCCGCTAGGAATCTATAATATAATGATCTTTGGAACTTCACTGGTAATAATCGACTTAAATTCTCATAACTCGGTCCTTAGAGATTCCTGACATTCGACTCCACAGTTAGTATATGTTGGCCTGTGGTTGCCAGACTAATAATAGCCAAAGCTGGACAAGCGCACATAATGTGTACTGCTGTCTTAGTTCCACGGTTAGACACTCACACATAATGCAGGCTGCCGTATCAGGTTTTCCCAGACGTAGTCCATAGATTTCTATGCCATTTATACAGAGCAGTTTACCAGGCTAAAGTTTTTTTTTTGTTATTCCTAAAAATCGTATTCGCTGTCCTTCCCATGGGCATCTTGAGAACCTCACAAGCCACTCTACTGCTATTATCCTCCTCGCAATTCAATCACTGCAGACCCGTTGCAATCTTGGCCAGTGGTTGGTAAAACTTCGCAGCAGATCCTTCTACTTGGAGTTCATCTGTTGGGTTGTTTCATATTACACCGATGTATCCCTTAAACCCCATCGGTGTTGCCACATTAACAGCAATACACCAGTTGTATTCCACTAGTTTGGAGAACACGTTTAATTGCTGCATGCACCAACTCATTATGCAGAGCCTCACCCTCAATGCGTGTTCCAGTCGCAAAACGGACACCTGCTACTCTAAATGCAAGCCGCGGTAGCAACCCAGTTCACTACGGTAAACACCTGATTTTCTTCTTTTGGGCCATAGGAAACTTTTTAATGTCACTCTCAGTTGCTGGTTGAGGTTTATGCCTCAAGTCCATCCCCTATATTCGCTGTGAAGTTTTCAATTGCGGCAGTTTTGCTGTCCAAAATCAATAGAATCTCTAGAGCTCTCAGCAGTACCTTCAGTAACATCTGCAGTCGTTCTTTTACGCTCTCAAAAGCCTTAAAGCTGAGTCTATGTACCTCTCGACTTTTCTTGAGATGTTGCTATTTAACTGCTTTTCCATTCACCATTTTACCGTTCGTATGGCGATATATTATCCTCATGATGGTGTAGAAAAAGAAAAAAAGATTTTAGCAAGAATTGACATGAATTTTAAGAAAAATTAAATTAAAAAACATTAAGGAAAAGAGAAACCGTAATTTTTGTTTCTTCTCTTCACCTCTCGCCAATAAAAAAAACCGTCATGATGCGTACTCATACTTTTAAATCGTCGTGTGAATCAAGTATAAGTTGATGAAACAGGGCTAGAATTTTGGCATTTGGAATTTTCGATTTTTAAAAGTTGTTACAGTGCAAGAAAGTGTTTGCACGGCGATTTGCCAAAGTACACTTAAAAAAATTCTAAACACATTCCATTGGCGTGGCAGCTAATCTGACAGTTATTCATATCGGAAGTTCTGTAAAACGAAAATGGGAAATATTCTCTATTTCACAGCCATGCGACCGTTAAGTCAGATACCCTTTTGCTAATGCAAAGTAATGCTGTCTCCACATCTTGTTCCTCTCTATTTAATGAACAGTACATAATTATTTCGTAGCAGCATGCGTGACTGCATTGCGTAAGATATATCTTTAATTTCTCTTATAGTATATTTTTTCTCTTTTACTCGTATTGATTTGTTATTGTAGAACTTATTTTTTAAGTTGACGTGGAAGCTGTCCTTCTTCGCAGTTGTGGTCGTTCCGCTTCTGGGACTATAACTTTTCAAATCGATTTGTTTTCCTTCCCATCTAAAATACTTGTGGTTCCATATTTATTATGGTCGGTAATTTCGAACAGATCTCTTTCCTGTCCCATCTAAAAATTCTTGTGGTTCCATATTAATTATGTTCCACAATTGATCACACTAATTTCTTTATCAAAGTCTTAAAAAGTATTTAGAAAAAAATTATTATATTTTGCATGACTTATTAACTGTAATTTAGTGTATTTTGATTTCAATAGAAGCATTTTGTACCCCCACTCTCAAAACACCAGTTGGTTGCTGTGGTACAAAACATCTGGCAGCACCAAACAAATTACACTGTAAAAATATGAACCAAATAAATGAAGCATCAAAAGGGAAACCATTTACCCCACGAATATAATAACCAACACACAAAATGTCTTTAAATGTTTCCGTGCTTACTCTTCCTAACAATCATGTCTTGTGCAAATAAATATATTTATTTTAATTATATTTTATAAAAATGTATATAATTATGTATATGAAACAACAATAACAACAACAATACCTTTTTAAACAGCTTCAAGCACTATTTAAACCAAATTAAATGGAATAAAATTATGTAATAAACTTTTTACTTTCCCATGAATTATAAATACAAATTAAATGTAAAAATCAAACAAATTAAACAAAAAAAGAAAATACCATAAAGTACTGTTCAATATTCATATTTACAACTATAAATAACTGCATAAAGAAAATAGAGAAGAAAACTTGAGTTTTCGCAAGTCAAGTGCAACATTTTCGAAGGTAACGTTTTTATTTATTTCTCTCAATATCATCTACTCGTATTATTAACTACACTCTCTTCTCAAAAATATATTTAAAATATACGAATTACTGCCATCATTTTTCTCTCAAGTTTATGTTCTCTTAAAGCTTTTTATATGCCCATAGAAAATAAATTATATTTTATTTCATGTAAAATATTTTATTTCATTTATTTCAACTGTATGTTTATGTAAAAAAAAAGAAAAAACTAAGAAACAATAACAAAAATAGCCAACTAATTTTAAGTGATTGAAACAAACTTATCAACTTGCGGTGAATTATATAGAAACTACATTTAATGCACAGGCCTTTAGCTGCTGTGGTGTGTTGTCTTGTCTATATGAAACCAAAGTGAACTAGACGATCTGAACAAAACTGCTCACAACTCATTTGATCTTGACGAGATCAGTATGTTATCAACTATGATTTTTATCTTTAGGTTAAATAATGTAGTACAACAACAATTTGGCTTTCAATTAAAAGCAACAACAACAAAATTTTTATATCTATTTAGTTTTCTACAATTTGCTAACAACAACAGGAAGTTTCTTTTTATTTATACAATTCTTTTTTTCTTTTTCTGATTTTGGTGATTTCTGTCTTTATTTCTCTTGCGTTGTTACAAAAACAAGAAAAAAAAACAAAAAAAGAAGAATTAAATTAAAACAAAATTATTTTGTAATGGTCTGCTGTGGTAAATGTGAAGTCTTTATGTTATATTTGTTGCTATAGATGCTCGCCCTGCTTCCCCTACACTGTTAGACAACACGGGCCACCCTGCCCCCGATCACCAAACGCAGGTAAATACTCTTTCTTCTTTACGTTTTTTCTTTATTATCATTTGTTTTGTTGTGTAAAAAGAACAAGAAAAAAATGCATTTTCAACTTTGCTTTTAATTTTTAATTTCATTTGAAAAGATATACGTTACGTTATACTACTGCTACTACTGCTACTACTACTACTACTACTACTACTACTACTACTACTACTACTACTATTGCTACAACTACTACTATACAACTCTGCCCTTAGTATTTAATTAGAAATACATATCAATTTATCTCCCCCACTTAATTTATTTGAATTTTGTTTTTTCTTTCGTTATCTTACTCTCCTAAAGAAGTACACATTTTACTAGTTTCTCGAACATCAAATTGTTTGCTTCTGCTGTACTACAACTCTGTCTCTGTTGACATCTTAAAACAAAACATCCATAATTCCATCATTCATAAACGTTTTTATTTAATTTTTTTCTTTAATTTGTCGTTCATTTATTTTTGACGGTTTTTTTCAAAGTACTATTGAATAAAACAGTTGTACGGAAATGGCTTCAAAGTATAAAAAGACAAGCAAAAAATTAATGTATGAAAAAAAATTCAAGCGTTAGAATTAGTAGTTACAACAGGTTACAAAATGTTACCACCAAATCCCCTACATATTCGCTTTGCATTCAAACTTTAAAACATTTTTGTACGTCTTGTGTTGTTTGTTCTTTTCTCGAAAAGAATAATTTACAAAACTTTTAATAATTGTGAATATTTGCAAAACCACTGAATATAAAAAGTAAATAGTTCTTTATGTATAGCTGGCAACATATTATTTAAGCAATTTGCATATCATGTTGAGTAAAAAAATATATAAACATCAAACAAATAGAGTTCCTTAAATGAATTAACATTTTACGAAACGTTTTGGTTACAGCACTTTAATAAAAACATTAAAAAAAACTTAAAAAACGTAATAGAATATGTAACAGTCATTTAGTAGCTGACTCATTTCCAAAATATTACAAAAAAAAACATAACAAGTTTTCACAATTCACCACTAAAAAACAATACAACAACACTTTAGCCCACCTTTCATTTTCCACCCTAAAGAAGTGCATTGGCATGGGATCTTTTGCTAAATAAACTTTGTTGCCTGGTGTATTAAAGAGAGGGGGGCCAGGTGATGTACTATGAACAGCTGTTTCAGTAAGAGAACAATATGACGTAAACAATTCATCTCTCCACCCTAAAGAAGTGCTTTGCAATGCACAATGGGACCTTTGGCTAAAAAAACTTTAATGCCTGGTATATTAAAGAGAGGGGCACAGGTGATGTACTATGCACAGCTGTTCCAGTAAGAGAACAATATGACGTAAACAATTCATCTCTCCACCCTAAAGAAGTGCTTTGCACTGCACAATGGAACCTTTTGCTAAAAAACTTTAATGCCTGGTATATTAAAGAGAGGGGCACAGGTGATGTACTATGCACAGCTGTTCCAGTAAGAGAACAATATGACGTAAACAATTCATCTCTCCACCCTAAAGAAGTGCTTTGCACTGCACAATGGAACCTTTTGCTAAAAAACTTTAATGCCTGGTATATTAAAGATAGAGGCACCACTGATGTGCTATGAACAGCTGTTTCAGTACGAACGGTACTATATTAAATCAAAATTATTTACGAGAACAATAAGACATAATCGACCCAATTATCACAGATCTGAAGTCCCATCTCCCCTTTTAGTGGATACATCCCACAGAGATGGATCGTTGAGCGCTCTTTTTGGGTGTTTTGTGCTTAAAATTATAAAAAAATCTTATATAAAATAAATAAGTTAATTGAATTTTAAATTTTTAATAACATTTTGGGGAAAAAATCCGCACGAAATTAAAATTAAAGAGTTTTGGAGAACATTTCCCAGAATATTAATAAATATAAATTAAATAAATAAATGAAATGGAGAAAAAACAGCTGATGTAACTTCCACCAGTATGGCAACCTTATCCATCGGTACGTTAATGTCAAAATGGAAAAGAAGGCGCACAATAAACGTACGGATTCAAGGTCGCTCGGTCTCTCATGCGTTGCCAGTGCTTTCGTTCTGAATTAAAAATTTATTTTAAGAAAAAAAGAAACCGCCAAAATATAATAGATTTTATCTCGGGAAAATTTTTTGAAGTCAAACCGCATAAAAAAAGTCGCGCATAATCTCATCAAGTAAAAACGCTATCAAACAAATCGTCGGCAGTAAATTCAAAAGATCTCTCAGTTCTACTAAAATCAAATTCATTTTATATCGCCTCTGCGTTCTGAGGAAGTTTTACCCGGTTCACATACTTCAACTGCTGTTGCTCATCTTTTGGGTTTGTGAGAGTTGCGTGTATTGAAACTCCCTACTTGCTGTGCCATGCGTAATTACAGACACGAAGTTGGCTGCAGGTTATTACCTGACATTTTTTTTCGCGCAATTTAAAAAAACTTAAAGAAAAACTTAATTAACTTATTTATTACTTTAACTTTCATATATTCGACTTTAAACAACAATAAAATCCTTTTACACAAACCAAATAACATGATCTGTCAGAAATCTTTCAACTTGAAGGGAAAAGAAAATTCAACCCAAAAAAGTTTGACTTGAAAAACATGGAACGAAAAATTCCGAAAAATAGGACATCAAGAAAAAGAATCAAACGGCAACACGGGGACTTAGCAGAAGAGTGTTACCACTCGTTTGATACAATTCTCGCATGCTTTTTAAAGTTGGGTCCAACTGAGAGCTGTGCCGAACTTCATCAAACGCTTGTTTTTGACAACAACCTGTAATCAAACCCATGTAACTTAAAAGGTTGTTGTCAAAAACGAGCGTTTGAGAGCATTGGATGAAGTTCGGCACAGCTCTAGTCCAACTTCTAGAGCTGGACCCAACTCTGCCGACTTCAGCAAACGCTCAATTTTGCCAAGAACCACTGATCAAACCCATTTAAATTACATGGGTTTGATCAGAGGTTTTTAGCAAAACTGAGCGTTTGATGAAGTTGAACGCAACTCTAACCCCACCTAAAAAGTGGTAATAAAAATACGCATGAGTGCAGGTGATGAAAGTGCAGCGGCTTTCAAAAACAGCTATTCTTTCCTGCAGTGTAAGTTGCATATATAAAACTGATGTTGACTGTCAAGCATTAAACACAATAACGACAGCAGACTACAGGCTACAACTTGTCAAAAATAGAATACGTGTGCGTATATACGAATGATTATTTTTACTACTACTGGCAACACGGCTACTGGTTGTTGTCCATGCTGTTTTTGTAGTTGTAGACAAAGCAAACTAATTTCTATTTTGGAGAGCGACAATGAGTAGATGCAATGTTGCCAGTGTAATATAAATATAAATTTCAACTATTGTAAACTTGAAAAGAAACAATAAACTATATTTCCAAGCTAATAAAATGATTTCTTGTCATATACTGCGGCTTTTAAATATATTTTATTGGAATAACACTATTGGAGTAATACTCTTATTAAATATATGAAAGCGGCTACAATGGCGTTTGAAGAGGATTCTACTACAAACAACAACACATGGTTATTGATTTGGTGGTGTCGTTCTAAAAATAATTAAGTAGCTGACTACGAGGCGACGATTGTAGCCAACGACTTTTGTAGTCGGTGTTCGTGTAGCCTGCTGTCGTTATTGTGTTTAATGCTTCACTTTTGCTTCGGAATATTTATTATGTCTTTGTGAATTACAAACATTCTTCGAAGAAGTAGCCTGTAAAATTAATTTTCATAAAACGAAACGGATTTCTCTCTGTGTGAACATCGAGGCATCGTCGAAACGGAATTGAATAGAAGCGTGTGAATTCTGTTTCAATTTTTAAGCACCGTCCCAATGCGCTTCTTTATATATTAATACTCGTACATCAGTCCATTACACAAATCATTCGAAAAATCCCATTTAACAACTCTACTCTATGCTAATTTCCCCTTTCACTTTCATTGATTTGAAAACATAATTTATTTATTTACTCTTGGGTTGTTTGGCATTATTTGCTTCTTTGAAGAAAAAAAAATTGTGTTTGTAATTGTATAAATTTTTAATTTCAAAATTTTTAGTTTTTACAAAAAAAATTTTTGATTTTTATGGGACCAGTTGCACAAAGTTGAAGTCATCTGGTTGGCCTCCGGCTCCTTAAAATGACACCCGTTACTTGTTTGAGGAATGGAAGCTTAAGTGTATGACTTCTTCGTTGACGCGATGGCCTTGTAACTGCCACCAACTCTAACTTTACCACATTGAATGTAACTGGAAACATGCCACACAAAGCAGAGCGAAGTTTACTTTTAGTTTCAACTTTAGTCTTGTTGTTATTGTTATTATTATTATGAGTTCATGTTTTCCTTTCTATAATAGAAATATCTCATATTCATAAAAAGTCACTTAATATTTTATGTATAACGAAAATTGAATAAACAATTGTAAATAACTGCAAACGAATCAAAACAAAATGGTTTGAATTAGAGCAGCATTTTCTAGTGCAAAATATGTATAAATTTAAGAAAATTAATTAACGAAACGCTTATTGTTATTATCCATGGATGTCTACAATTTATAATTTTCTTCCTTTCTGCCAACATCAAATCAACCGCAATTTTGCAATTTTTAAAGTTTATTTTCCACAATTGTAATTTTTGGCTGGTAGTGGCCCGTATAAGAAACTGCATATAATTTATTATTCGAATTTTAAATTTAAAATTGGATGTCGTAAATGGGTGTAAACAATTTCTATGTGATTCACTGTTTGTGTAAAAATATTTATCGTTCCTTATTTTCTGTTACTCCTTTTTTATTATTTTTGCTTATGAATTAGAAATTAGAAATCTGTGTCAATATTTTTTTCAAATCAAAATTGTAAAAATAACCGAAATTAAGTTTGAATGTGTTTGTTGTATAAATTGCTAAATTATTATTAATTGAGTTCTTTTCGTTATGTTTTCGTTGGTTTTGTTAATTTTCCTTATTTACAGTTGAAGTGAAAATCCAACACACAAAAACAACAACAAAAGCTCCACATACTTCAGAACACTCAATATAAAATAAAAATTTAAAAAAAAAAAACAATCAAACACTGAAAAAATAATAAATTAATGCTTTTTTCGAAACTAATTTAGAGAGTTGCGTTCCAGTTGTAATAATTTATTTACGCCTTAAATAAATATAATCATAATAATTAATAATATATTTTTGATGGTTATAGTTTTGTTAGATACGCAAATGTCAAAAATACGTTTGACAGCTGGAATAAAGTTGCTAGTTCTACATATACTCATACACATACACACACACACACAAACACACATAATTTTCAAACAGTTTGCAAACATTTTCAATATCCCTCCGCCACAAATTTTGAAATAAAAACGACTATAATTCCACTCATAATCTTTCAAAAGATTTAACCATCTGTTTTGTCACCGTGTACACGAAGAATAAAACTAAAATTATAACGCCCGGTTTACACGATCGTGGAAATATAATCCACGATCTTGCCGAAGGATTGAAAAGAAAAAATTGTGGTGGAGCATCATTGTGTAATTCGATTAGAAAGCAAAACTTGCTCGAATTAGAATGTGTTTGCTAGGGCATTCAAACGATTAATCGTTATTGAGTTAATCGATTAATGCTACTCGAATAATTCAAAGTTTGCTTACACATATATGATTAACATACACTATGAATAATAAATATCGACTAATCGCAAAAAAATTTAGTACGAATTCGAATGTTTTTACTAGGGTGTTCAAACGATTAATCGTTGTTCAATTAATCTATTAATTCTAATCGATAAAAATTCACGGTGTGTAAATTGATTCTAATTCAAAACTCGTACGAATTAGAATGTTTTTACTAGGGAATTCAAAACGATTATTCGCTGTTCGATTAAACGATTGATTTTGATTCGAAATTAACTGTTCGAATAGTGTAAAATTCGCTTTTATTTGATTAACTTACACTACGAATAATACATACCGATTAGTCGCAAAAACACTTCACAGTTTGTAATTCGATTCGAAAAAAAAACTTGCTCGAATTGGAATGTGTTTACTAGAGTATTCAAAACCATTAATTGTTGTTCAATGAATCGACATATTTTAAGCGATTAACTGTTCGAATAATTCAAAATTGGCTTATAAAAGTATGATTAACTTGCACTTCGAATAATAAATGTCGATTAATCGCAAAAAAATGTACGGTGTGTAATTTGATTCGAAAGCAAAACTCATACGAATTAGAATGCCTTAATCGATTAATTCTAAGTCATAAAAATTCACGGTGTGTAGTTTGATTCGAAATCAAAATTCGTACGAATTAGAATGTTTTATCTAGGGTATTCAAAACGATTAATCGTTGTTCAATTAATCGATTAATTCTAAGTGATAAAAATTCACGGTGTGTAGTTTGATTCGAAATCAAAACTCATACGAATTATAATGTTTTAACTAGGATATTCAAAACGATTAATCGTTGTTCGATTAAGCTATTGATTTCGGGCAATTAACTATACGAATAATTTAAAATTTGGTTTTATTTGATTGACTTACATACCGATTAATCGAAAAAATATTTCATGAAAGAACAATTCGAATAAAATATGTCGATTAATCTATTGATTGAAAATTCGTTATATAAAATTTTTCATTTTCTTTGATGTAAACCACAAGCCGGTACGCGTTATTTTAAAAAATTTTATTAATCTCTGATGCTGTTTTTTATTAAAAAAGTTTTCTAGAAAATAATGAAATAAATTCTTGTTAAATTCTTGTTATTTATTTATAAAATCTTTAGTTTAAACTATTTTAAAATGGAGTTTTTCAACAATTAATGTGGACGAGATTAAAATTATTCGACTATTCGATTAATACTACATTGTTCGATTACGATTCAATTAAATTTCTAACTGAAATTATTATTTGCGCGATTAATCGATTAATGCAAAATCTCGATTGATTGAATACCCTTGTTTTCACCATATACATTCGAGAGTTTTTTTTTCGACTAGAGTCGCGTAATAAGCATCCTCCTGGCCAGAGATAGAACGCCAGACGTGTCAATAAAATTTCCAAGACAAAATATATAATTTATTTTGGAAATTCCTAAAATGCAGCAGTTTTTATTAAACCGCAGCCATTTGATGATTTTTTCAGTTCGACTTTAAATTCAAGATGTGCCATTTAGGATCCTTCCCCAACAAGGGGAAGCACATGGCAAGTGTCGAAGGTTCAAAATGTAAAAATGGGCGTCTGAATTGATGGTTCTAGAACTTTCGAAAAGCATGACAGAAAGAGACTTTTCCCATCAAAATATTACTTAAGCCAGCAAAAGAGCGAGCGAGAGAGAGAGACAGAGAGAGAGACATTCATATCAAAACCGCAGCTGTTTGTAAATTATTATTTGACGACTATTTTTTATTTTTGAATTCTTTATGGTGGCGGATGTTTTATATGAAAATGTTACAAAACATAAACACCACAACCTTCTTTTCGGGCCCCACTGTATATAAAAAAACTTAAAAATCAACAAATATTTTACCCCACACATATCGATTACAGAAACTGAAAATTACACGTTTCTTCCAAAATCACTTTCCATAATCAATTCGTAGTTTTTAGTGAACAAAATACTTGCCAGCTAATTTTCTTCCAAGTTTTCACACACATTTTACATTTTAATTCATAAAAACAAATAATAATATCTCACACTTTTTTTATCCCAAAAGGACAGTGGAAAAATTAGTTTTAAAAGTTCAAGTTTATCCCCGAGTGGAGTCCTTTTACTTGTGTTTTTTGCTCTTGACATTTTTATACATAAAATAATCATTTTATCTTCCTTCTTACAAATTAGTTACCAAATAATGTTCTTTGATGCCCCCCGCAACTTTGTTATTTTTGTTTAAAACAAAATACAAAATGTATGTTTTAAAAAGTTCTTTTTTAGCTAATTTTCCTTTAATTTTGTTTATTGAAACTAAAAAAAAAATGAAAAAATACGTTAAGTTGTTTGATTTAGCTGTTGAGCAAAAATGGGAAATTCAATGGGATTTATAATATTTTACAGGGGATGATCGGTCGCGGTGGTAATGTTGCTGGCATGCAGCAGCAACAACAACCATATGGTCAGCAACAAACGCAAATGGGACAACAACAACAACAGCAGCAGCAGCAACAGTTACAACAACAGCAGCAAATGGGTGGCATGGGGCAAATGGGGCAGATGGGACAAATGGGTCAGCAGGGTATGATGGGGCAACAGCAGCCAATGGGTCAACAGCAAATGGGTATGATGGGCCAGCAGCCGGGCCAAATGGGACAGCAGCCGATGGGACAAATGGGTATGATGGGCCAGCCGCAACAGCAACAACAACAACAACCCCCCGTTTCACAACCCTCAGGCGGTTTATTATCCGGTGCAACTAGTTTGCTCTCGGGTGCTACTTCGGCTGCCACTGGTGGTCTATTTGGATCTAAACAACCACCAAAACAAGATCCAATGCAACCACAACAAGGTGCGCAGCCAACGCAGCAAACATCAACCGGCCTGGGAGGATTATTTGGCGGCGGCCAACAGCAGCAACAACAACAGCAGCAGCAGCAGCAACAACAGCAGCAGCAACAGCAACAACAGCAACCCCAGCAACAACAACAACCACAAGTGCCACCTCAAGGTCAACAGCCACCACCACAAAGCCAAGGGCCCGGTGCTGGTCTGCTGGGCGGTCTCAAAGGTATCGCCGCAGCAGCGCCGGGTGGTGATGTGCTGTCGAAAGGTAAAGACCTGTTTGGCAAATTCGGCTTCGGCTTTGGCAAATAACCCCGGTCATATTATAGGTCGTTTTTATATATATTAAATTAATAATAATTATATTAACAAATTACTAATAAATTACTGACAAAAAAGTATAGAAAATAGTTAAGAAGAAAACTACCAAAATGAAATCAAGGCGGGAAAGGTTTTCCAAAGTTGGAGTCAGCAGTCAATCTGAAATCGAAAAAATTCACTTGATAAAATTATTCAAGAGTTGGAAATTAAATTTAAAATTCTTTTTTTTTAATAAATAAGTCAGAGGATTTCCAATTTTCGAAATTAAATTTCAATACTTTTAGATATTCTTTTTATAATATTTACACACATTGATTATATTTCCGTGATACATTTCCATGTTTTTGGTGAATCAATTTCGAAATGAAACTTGAATTTTGAGAACTGTAATTGAATTAAAAAATAGTTATTTAGATATGCTTGGAATGATGTCATACATAAATTTTAAGCTAATTGCGAAAATTCGAAATTAAGTTCGAAAATTTGAATGTACGTTATGAGTTACTTTTTTAATGTTCGAATTATTTTAAAAACTGCTTTGAAATTTGTATAAATAAAATTGAATGTTTTGCTTTTATCTATTCAGCTAGAATTCAGAATTATATTATTTTTATTATCTTATATTTATTAATAAATTTCTCTAAAAATAATCATTTAACAAACAAACAAAAAATAACCTGGGCCCAAATTGCCGCATTCAATATCGATAGAAATTCCAACACAATTTAAATACGAATTTCGATCGATATCGAGTGCCGTAATTTCCTCCCTGTTCTTAAATTCAAAATTGACTTTTGAATATTCGAGGGTGGTTACGTTACGTATAAAAACTAAAACCTTGTAAAAAATTAATTTTCATAATTTTAATATATCAAATTTATGTTTGAAAAATTATATATCACAGAACTCAGATTCGAAAATTGGAACTCAAGTTCGAAAATTCGATAATTCAAAACTAAGTAAATTTGACTTCAAGTATAAAATAATTAAAATCAAGTACGTAATGAAAATTATATATTACAGAACTCAGATTCGAAAATTGGAACTCAAGTTCGAAAATTCGATAATTCAAAACTAAGTAAATTTGACTTCAGGTATAAAATATTTAAAATCAAATACGTAATGAAAGTTATATATTACAGAACTCAGATTCGAAAATTGGAACTCAAGTTCGAAAATTCGATAATTCAAAACTAAGTAAGTTTTACTTCAAGTATAAAATAATTAAAATCAAATACGTAATGAAAATTATATTTTATAGAACTCAGATTCGAAAATTGGAACTCAAGTTCGAAAATTCGATAATTCAAAACTAAGTAAATTTGACTTCAAGTATAAAATAATTAAAATCAAGTACGTAATGAAAATTATATATTACAGAACTCAGATTCGAAAATTGGAACTCAAGTTCGAAAATTCGATAATTCAAAACTAAGTAAATTTTACTTCAAGTATAAAATAATTAAAATCAAGTACGTAATGAAAATTATATATTACAGAACTCAGATTCGAAAATTGGAACTCAAGTTCGAAAATTCGATAATTCAAAACCAAGTAAATTTGACTTCAAGTATAAAATAATTAAAATCAAGTACGTAATGAAAATTATATATTACAGAACTCAGATTCGAAAATTGGAACCCAAGTTCGAAAATTCGATAATTCAAAACCAAGTAAATTTGACGTCAAGCTTAAAACATTCAAAATCAAATTCGGAAATTCAAAGTTGCATAATATTTTCGGCCGAATTCCTTTATAGAAAAATTTTGCTGCCAATAAAAATATTCAATATTATTTTTGCAGTAATTTTTTGTGAAAAACTTTCGAGATGCAATTCTGAATGCAATTGATTCAGCTGATAAGCAACAAAACTAACAAAACTTTGGAAAACTTTTCCGGCTAAAGCCAATAAAATAGAAGTGACTAATTTTTTTATTAATTCAAAATTAATAAGAAATTCAACGTTTTCCCCATCCCCATCAAAAAACCCTTTAAGGATTCAAAATAAAACTCAACAAATTTTTCAATAAAACCATTTATAGATAAAAACATTTATACTTTTATTTTGTTTGAAAGAAAGCAAAATCTTATTCAACAAAAGTTGTAAAATTTTAAATTAATTACACAAAAAAGAAAAAGGAAATAAAAATTATCATTGTAATGACAATTTTCAATAATTAAATTACAAGAAAATGAAAATGAAATGCAATAATATATTTGTTTAAACAAATTTAAAGTTAATTGAATAAATACAAAAAGAGTCACACCATCATTTAAATAATTGTAAACATATTATACATACATTAATTATATTATATATATATTAAATATAAAGTTATATTAATAATAATGATACAAAACAAAAAAACAACAACAAATTAAAATTTATAAACATACATATTAAATATTTACAATTATTTGTTACGCACATTGTTAAATTTGCTACTGTTGCTGACCAGTTTATAAAAAAAACAAAAACAAATTGAGTAAAATACAAAATTATATATTATTAAAAAGTAAATAATTTAAAAAATACCATCTATACATATACATACATATAAATTATTAATTTAACTGAAGTTAATAATATAAAAACTAATTTAAATAATAAAAGTATATATACAAAATAAAACTATAAAAATGCAAACAGAAATTAAATATTAAAACTTAACTTTATTAAATCAAAACCAAAAGAAAGTGAACTAAATAAATACACAAACACACTGTCCACAAACTCCGTACACAATTACATACACACACACACACACATGGATATAGACATATATACACACACTCCATATAAACATAAATAAATTCTGATAAACTTAATTCCTAAACAAACTTTACTTTTTACAAACACAATTCAAAACATAGCTACCGACTGTAGAGTGAACATTGAAATAATAATTTTTTTTCTTCTAAATTTTCAATTAACACTTTCGCCATTTTGCAAATAATTAATGCTTTCAAACATTCTTATAGCATAATATTAATATTAACACAACAGCAACAACACAAACCAAAACATAACTACCGACTGTAGAGTGAACACTGAAATAATCCATTCTTTTATAAATTTTCAATTAACACTTTCGCCATTTTGCAAATAATTATTGCTTTCAACCATTCTTATAGCATAACATTAATATTAACACAACAGCAACAACACAATCCAAAACATAACTACCGACTGTAGAGTGAACATTGAAATAATAATTTTTTCTTCTAAATTTTCAGTTAACACTTTCGCCATTTTGCAAATAATTATTGCTTTCAAACATTCTTATAGCATAACATTAATATTAACACATTAACAACAATAACACAATTAAAACCCTAACTACCGACTGTAGAGTGAACACTGAAATAATCCATTCTTTTATAAATTTTCAATTAACACTTTCGCCATTTTGCAAATAATTATTGCTTTCAAACATTCTTATAGCATAACATTAATATTAACACAACAGCAACAACACAATCCAAAACCTAACTACCGACTGTAGAGTGAACATTGAAATAATATTTTTTTTCTTCTAAATTTTCAATTAACACTTTCGCCATTTTGCAAATAATTATTGCCTTCAAACATTCTTATAGCATAACATTAATACTAACACAACAACAACAACACAATTCAAAACCTAACTACCGACTGTAGAGTGAACATTGAAATAATCTTTTTTTATATATAAATTTTCAATTAACACTTTCGCCATTTTGCAAATCATTATTGCTTTCAAACATTCTTATAGCATAACATTAATATTAACACATTAACAACAACAACAACACTTAATTACTCCTACTAACTACACAACAACACTAACTAACACTTCTACTATTGTACTGCTTACTACCGCTACGAAAAGAACTACAGGCGTTACTACTTGATTCCATTTACATGATAATATTCTTCTTTGGCCTTCTTTCTTTTTGTTTTCTTTTTTTGATAACTTCTTTAATTAAGTTCTGAAACAATTTGGCATTGAAGTGCTTCGTGTAGTGAATTTATTAACAGCTGATTAACAAGTATTTCTCATTAACTGATAATGCAACTCTGTACTCAGAATCAGCCAAAAACAAATAGGCCAGAGTCAGTGAAACTTTTTAATTCGAATCTCGCGACAATTTCAATTACATTCCACGTCTCTTGAAATATATTCACCCGTATTATGAATGACGACATCGACGTTATATCTACACGACAGCGAAGAGTTTTTACTGTCGACAGAAATCGACTCCTGGTAACATGTTGTATTAATATTATATGACTTAGGGAATACCAAAAGGCTGTTGTCAATTAAATGACAAGTGACAATTTTTTGCTGTCGTGTTGATGTGACGTCGACGTCGTCATTCATAATCTGAACGATTATTTCAATGACGATTCTACGCTTTATAATTTGAATTATTTAACGTGCTTTTTTGTATGCTAAATAAAATAACAAAAACAAATTGCTCCACTGCTCTCATCTGACTCGCCAACACCCTATAATTTTAATTCTTAATCAAATGTGCTTTCTATTAAAGTCCGTAGGAATTAGACAGGGCCATGGGGTTCATGCTATTGCATAAGAGGATTCTCTGAACCGCCTGTCCTGAGCTGGCTCAAGAAGAGTAGCGTCAGGACGTGGAACTTCACTTAGTTGATGACTATCGACCACCTGACGCCGAGTCCCCCTCTTCGCTAGACCATCGCAGTGACCTTATCTTGGCATTGTGAGTCTTCTGTGAAAGCCTGTACTGGGTCCATGCAATGGGAAGAAGCTTTTCTGCAAAGAAAACATAAATTTCCGATTGGATTTCGCTGTGCGGTAGTCTATGAGGTCTGGCATGTTAACTGCGTGTCCTCATGTTTGATACGCCTGCTATATTAAGTCTAATCCTGCTACGTAGTACCAGCTTCCTAGAAATTCGATTCACTGGAAGTCATCACTTCATAGAAAAAATACCCTTTATCGGCTTTGAATTAAAGTGTCGTTTTCCGTAAAACACCTTCGATAAAGGAGCGATTTGTCGCCACGTTAAAACTTATTACTTTGGCCTGATGTTGAAAGAGGCCTATTAGAAATGTCTTCTTTGCAATCTTCTCTGGACTTTGTCATCTTTCATTGTCACAATGAAGACATGACTAACTGAGAAAGAGAGAGAGAGAGAGAGAGAGAGAGAGAGAGTTTTCTTCCATTTAAATTAGTTTCTGTGGGGCTTAGGAAGATCGCTGAACTTTTTATAACGCGTAACTTCTTCCTCGGTAACATCAGTATTCTCGAGATAAAGAAGATGCTGGACTTTTCCATAACATCTTTTAAATTTAGATAGTCTTCCAGGCTGAAACAGTGATGCAGCCAATTATGATTGTTTTTGAGAAACACGTCTTCCCTTTCGTCAATTTTCTTTCGAGCTCGAAAATTTTGTTTCATTAGGTTTCATATATTTTGCCTTCAAATTTATATGGAAATATGTCAAATTACTATTCTGCAGCCAACTTCAGGTATAATAATTCTCCAACTTGCTGATACGTT
The DNA here is from genome assembly GCA_963675445.1 of Linnaemya vulpina. Lineage (NCBI taxonomy): Eukaryota > Metazoa > Arthropoda > Insecta > Diptera > Tachinidae > Linnaemya > Linnaemya vulpina. Next base: position 98,098,653 of record OY776277.1, read on the forward strand.
GAGGTTTGCTCATTCTCTTCACTGCTCTCTCCTAAAAGCTGAGGACTTGACCTGGCGTGTCTTCACCCACTTCTGTTGAACGATTTCTTTTTCCGATTTCAATTAAAAATAATCTTTTACAAACTGTCGAATTTGAAGGCGAAAAACTCCAGACGTAATCAGGCTGATTATTTTGATATATTAAAACTGGGAAATAATTATTAAAGAAGACTCTACCGATACGTGCTATAATTATCAATAATCTGAAAAATCTTCAAGCTCAAAGGGCCGTTGAAATACTAGTCCCGGTCCACACTTCAAATTTTAGCTGCATCAATTCTTTATTTTCTGGTGAAAAAGAGCGAAAAAGAACTTGAAATTGTATAGAGTCTTATTTCAGTACTCTCACATAAAATAAGAATTACGGGCAGCAAAAATTTCACAGTGTGGACCTGGACTTAGTTGGACACATATTTTCCTATTCTCCTTTACCCTAATTAAATAAAATGTAAATGCAGCTGAATATATTAAACAAACCCCTGTGTGGTTATCACAAGTTATCCCTTCTAAACTTTCACTATCTGTCCTCTATAGTTCCGTCACAATGTAGTACAAGAGCAGGGGCAAGTCCTTGATATTTATTAAAAAAAGTTTTATTAATAAAAAATTCTAAATACATTCACAAGATCAGCACGATATGGCAAAATAAACGAATTGTCTCTCACTCCTTATAATTGCCAACGACAATGAGTTTTCCCAAATTGTTTTTGTATAGAAAACAAAGTACATATTGTCATTCCGTAGGCCACAATAGCCTGGCTGAAAATCAGTTTCCCTTAAAACACCGTTTAAATGAGAATGTTTTTACAACTTTAAAAAGATCAAGAATAATAATTCGCTGCTCAACTTGAAAACCAGGCAAAAATCTTCTTCTCCCTCTATTATGCATTCCAAGCCAGGGTGGCAGCACTGCTACTCCGTTAGTCAACCGCATTTCGCTATACAGTGTCTACACTGAAAAAAATAAATGGATAAAGAAATTAATCAAATACAGAGTACAGCTTATGAATTTCTCTTCTTTGTAAAATAATAATTATCTAACTTTTTCAATTTCAAAACTACCACTAACGTAAAACAAGAATTATAATTGCAATAACTAAAACCTCGTAAAGTAAAGATACCAAAGCGAATAGACCAATAATTACCAAGAATATACAAAGGAAAAACTAAATAAAATAATGTAAAATTAAATGTAAAAGAATTAGGTGAAAATATTATATGAAAACAATAACAAAAAATAGATGGTTACCACTACAATACATGAACCTATACATATACATAATACATATATACATATATACATATATACATATATACTATATAAATATACAAGACATTATGGCAAACTATAAGTAACATTTTTAGTACATAAATACTTCTACTCTCTTTTCTTTTTTCAAACTTCACTTATTTAACAACATCTTTTCTAAATTATTTCTTCAGTTTCCTTTTTTATTTTTTTTTGAGTTAATTTACTTTCAACTCAAAGCATCTAAAGAGTTTTTCTTCGGCTTGTAATTAAACAAAACAAAAACCAAAAAAAAAACTTTAAAACTATTTAATTGAAATACTAAATTTACATGCATATAAAAATATTTCCAAAAATTTAGTGCTTTATTTTAAATTAAACAAACAAGTTTCCTATTAAAGCATAATATATCATAACTAATTAACAAAATAAAAAAATTAAGCAAAAAACAAATAAATAAAAAGTAAAAAATATCTATCTTATAAATTTTGTATTATTAAAATAATTATAACAAATCAAGTGAAAGAAAGAGGAGAACCTTTAACAAAATGCCATAAATAATTATACTTTGAAATGTACCTTTTTTGCTTTAAACAATATAAATAATTACAAGAGATACAAAAGAAAGAAAGAAAGAAAGAAAGAAAGAAGAAGGAAGAAAGAAAGATATAAATATATTTATGAGTAATTCTGATGAAATCGTACATAAGCTCGTACATACTTACATTAACAAATAATGAAAGCATATACATACAAACATATTTATAAATAAATAAAAAAGCAAATTATATATAAAAATTCTATAAAAATCCGTTACCCTAGAAAAACAAATCACAAAATATAAAATTTACTTTAAAATTCAACTTAACAAGTCCAACAAACAGATTCCTTCATAAACAAAAATTAATTAATTAAATTATAGAAAACCGAAATAGTCGTTAATACACTAAGAGAAAAGAAGAAACGAGACGAGCATACACTTAGAATAATCATTGTAAATTAACTGAAATAATAGGCCCACTACTCTACATTCAAGACAAACGTCAAACTTCACACAACACCCGAAATCCCACAATTTACATATAATAAACAGAATATTGGATGCGAGCTCAAAAGGGTCGCAGGTCACTCGCCTGCTACGCACGCCAAAAGAAAACCCATACACAATTGCGTTTCAGCTGCGTTAAGCAATTCGTATACTGACTGGGTTTTTAATGCAGGATTACACTTAATATTTTCTTTTTTCTTATATAAAAAGTTTTGTTATCAAAAGTTTTTTCTTTAAACTTGAAATACCTGCCAAAACACTGTCACGTTTCTGACTTTATATTTTGTGGTACATTTTTAAGTGTATTAACGAAATATATATCATTTGAAAGGTATTTTTTTGTAGATTTGCAAGATATAAGAGTTTTTCATGAAAAGTCTAAATTAGACTCAAGTTCAAGTCTGCAAACTTACCAGTCTTTTATTTCCATTAAAGTCGCTTGTGTTTTGACAGTGAAATATTTTTAACATTTTTTATAATCTCTATATATATGTATAGCAGAAGTGGTTGGACTGCTACACCATTTCCACTTGTCCAGGTGAGAACCAGTCATTTGCAATATCAACTATTTAATTAAAGATCGTAAGGTAACTGAATAGGAGATTTATTTATTTAAATTTTCTTAGTACGAAAGTTACCAACTCTGTTGATGATTATACCAAATATTCCACCTTTTCCTCGCTTTTTACAAGAACCCTTTCATATTTTAGGCGTAACTAAAATAATAATTTGATTGAACAGGGCAATACGATACAAAGAGAAAATGAAATATTTTTTTGTAGTACACTTTCAAGGTTTTTATTGCCTACCAAGATCAAGAAAACATATATAATTTTTAGAAATGCCTGTGCAGATATGCACAATATAAAAATTTTCAATATTAAAAAAAAGATCGAGTATTTACTTGACGTTAAATAAATCACGTACCTTTTTGTGGTACACTTTTCAATATATTATCGTTCTTCAGTCCTCTTTTTAACTATAATTAAGAAAATTATGTTTTTTTATTGTCAGATTTACTTGGTAGCGAATATAAATTGGCCACTATTTATATATTGTTATTAAAATTCCTTAACTGCATTAAAACTAAGAGTGACCTCATCACCTAAACAGGCATCTGATGGCAAAAATTACACTAATAAAAATGATCACCCAGAAAATGTAAAAAACAAAATTAATTTATTTCAAGAAAAACTAAATTATACAACAATAAAAAGGGAAATTGATTGTAAAAGTGCGAATTGTTTCGCTTGTTCGGTATTGAGGGTTAATGGAATGGAATAGAATGGAATCGAATGGAGTGGAAGAGAACAGTTTAACAAACCAAACCACAAAAAAATAAATAATTTTTTATAACTCTAACTTATCCCACGCAAAACAAAAAAATATCTACAATTTTTAGTTAAATTATTATGTTTGTCTTTTTCTAATAAATTATTTATCTAATTTAACAAACAAAAACTTGAAGGAAAAGAACAACAATAATATTTTCTAATTTATAACACACACACACAATCATAGTTATTGAGTATTTAATAAATTTATGGAATATAAACAAAATATATATTAATAAATAAAAAGAAAATACAAAAACACTTTTAAAGAATAAATAAATTTACAGAAATATTTCTTAATTTCTTCTTCGGTTTCCTTTCTTTGTTCAAAAAGCCAATCATTAATTATATTTAAAAGAATAAAAAGCAAGAGAAAATAAACCAACATTTCAAAACCAACCAACATATATGAAATCTACCAACAACAACAACAACAACAACAAGTATAAGCAACTTTAAAGCAAATAATAAATCTTTAAATAATTTAAAAATTGAAAAAAGAATAATAACAAACAAACAAAAACAAAAAAAAAGATGAAAAAAAAACAATTGTTATACGGTATTATTATACTTTTTCTATAACTTATAATTTATTTATTGAAATAAAACTGAGAAAAAAGTGAATAAAAATTTAACAAAAATAATACATAAACAAACGGCCCAAATACAATTTTAATTTGAAAAATTTTGGTAAGTTTCAAGGCGACTACCAGGGCTTTCAAATAAAATTAATTGTGTTTTATATTTTAATAACATTTTCTTTCTCTATATTTCCAAGTTTTGACTTTCCGAATAAAGATTTTTCGCGGCGAATTGTTTTGCGACAACGTAGTTTTCAAAGCGAATTTATAACAGCTGATTTAGCGAGCTGATTCTAGTCTTCCATATTATTTCCTTTTGAATAGGGCGCATAAAGATACAAAAAAACAACGACACAACTTTTATCCAAAATGGTTAATATTGACCTGAGGCCATGAGCTTTGCGTAACATTAACTTCACTGCTTTTGCTGTTTTCAAAATTCTATCAAATTAAAATAAAATTATCTGTGTTTTATACTTTAATGATATATTATTTATTTATTTTTCTAATTTTGTCTTTTTAAATAAAAATGTTTCGCCTCGAATTCTTTTGCGTCAGTGTTTCAGGCGAACTTAAAACAGCTGACTTCGAGAGCTCTAGCAAGTAGTTCCAGTTCTCCAAAAAAGTTTGATCTAAAATGGTTAATATAGACCTGAGGCCTTGATATTTTATATAACATTTGCTGCTTGCAAAAGTCTATCAAATGAAATAAAATTAGTTATATATATTTCTAGTTTTGTCTACCCAAATAAAAGCTTTCCGCGGCGAATTCTTTTGCGACGATGTAGTGTTCAAGGCGAATTTAAAACAGCTGGCCTCGAGAGCTCTAGCGATTAGTTCCGGTGCTTTATATTTTTCCCGTTGAGTAGAGTGCATACAAATATATTAAAAAACTACAGTTCTAATAGAGTTAATATAGACCTGAAGCCATGATCGTTTATATAACATGGAGTAGCATTAACTTCACTTCTTGTGCTGCTTGCAAAAGTCTATCATGTTAAAATAAAATTAATTATTACTTTAATAATATTTTATTTATTTATTTTTCTAGTTTTGTCTACTTAAATAAAATAATTTTCACGGCGAGTTCCCTTGCGACTACGTAGGGCTCAAGGCGAATTTAAAACAGCAGCTGAGGCGACTAGAATTCGCCTTAATTAGCCATGTCCTACATGATGTACAAAATAAAGCATTCAACGCAATAACGACAGCAGCCTACATGAACAAAGACTACAAAAATTCGTTGCCTACAATCGTCGCCTCGTAGTGTTATTCCAATAAAATATATTTAAAGTTCATAATATATGGCAAGAAATCATTTCATTAGCTGGGATATATAGTTTCATATATATTTTTGTATAATAAAACGGCATATTTTCAAGTTTACAATCATTGAATTTATTTATATTATACTGGCAACACTGCATCTACGCATTGTCCCTCACCAAAATAGAAATTAGTTTAATTTGTCTACAACCACAAAAACAGCAGGGACAACAACCAGTAGCCGTGTTGTCTGCAGTAGTAAAAATGATCGTTCTCATAGACGCACATGTATTCTACTTTTGACAATTTGTAGTTTGTAGCCTGCTGTCGTTATTGTGTTTATTGCTTTATACTTATCAAAAATTTATAAAATTTGTTTTTTGAAAATTAAAACTCTTCAATGAAAGTTTAAAAAAAAATTTTAAATATAATTCCCAGCCAATGAGCACAAATATTTTACAGTTTTATTAAAATAAAACTAAAAATAATTTTTTTATATTCAGTGGAATGTATAAAAAGTTGAGCGAAATGTTTCCAGGATGAGCGTTTATTCACGGCGAATTTATCCACAATTACAAATTATGGAAGAGGGGAAAAGGAACAGTTCGGGGGAAAAAGTATTCCATTTAATTAAGAGACCAAATAAACAACACAAGCGGTTTGGCAAATATGCTTTTTTCGCTGGCCCACAGACTATGCAAAACTCATGCGTCAAGCATCGATTTTGCTTGGCGGCTTGTAACAAATTCAATATGGCGCCCGAAATACCTAAATTATATGAATTTTCTCCAAGCTATTTGCCAAACCCAACAACGCTGCTGTACACTGCGCAAAAGATGTGGCACAAACTTGGAATTTGCGTTTGTTTGTCCAACCGCTGGTTTAGTTCATTTGCACCTTAAATTATGTGTTGATAATATAAAAACATGTATCACATTTCTTCCCCAAATAGCGATAGATAATTCCCAGTTAAATAAAACTAAAACGTTTTTCTATTCGTTTTACTTAAATGTGTAGTAAAACTTTATTTAACGGATTTTATTAAATAAGTACTTTCAGGAAAACTTTTAGTACCGCTTCTTTTGTGTTAAGCCATCAAGACTACTGTCTTGAATATTTTTTAAATAAATACTAAATTGTTTTAACAAGTGTAATTAGTGTTTAATTTTAGAACTAAATAACTAACTTAATTATACGTATCCGCAATGTATAACAATAAAAATCACACGTTATCTAAGTCAATTAACGCCACCACGTACTCCCATTCACAATGTCACTGTTGTATGACGGCAGCAGAAAATGTATTTAAATAACAAAAATATTTAAATAACAAAAATATTTAAATAACAAAATAGTTTAAATTTTTTACAGCATTTTTTTTTTAAGATATTCAGTTAAAAATGAAAAATAAACTACTTGTTAGTTTTGGAAATAGTAAACAGATGAGATGAATTTCAAGTCTACTGTCACACTATTAACCCTTCAAGATTACGAATTAAAGCAGACCGGGGGGGGTTAGTGAGCGACAGTGCATGAGTGACATTACAGAAATGGGGATTTTTTGTTTGTTTTTTAGTTATTATTCTCATGTAAATTAAATAGCAAACATTTACTTTTCTTATTTTGTTTCGGTTTAACAGAGTCTAAGAAATTGTTTTCTTATCACTTCACGACTTGATGTCTTCTTTAGTTGCCATCACATCGTCTGCTGTTATAAAACTGTCATTGACAAATCTCACATTCGCATGAATGGGCAACAGACGCTGATGTTTTAAACTTAAAGACTGTAAAATCAAAAGCACTTTCTTTTCGTCCAATTCCTTGGCAACGGCATTGATCATTTCCATGAAGGTGGCATCGAACAGCATAAAGCGGGAACAATCCACCACAATGGGAAAATCATTTCGATATAACGAACAGGCAGATCGAATTTCGCTTCGTATGTGCTCCACACCGGCGAAATAAATGTCCGAAAGTGGTTTGATGCGAACGTAATAAATCAGGTTGTCGCACTGGAAAGAAAAAAAAAAAAAGATGAAGAGAAAGGATTTGAAGGGGATTATTTTGTGGTTAATAGCAGGGTTGCCAGGGTTAATGAGACCAATAAAGTTGAACCAACAACAAAAACAACTGTTCATACATTTCGCCGCTTAGCTGTTAAGACTCGAATAGAGTGGAACCATATTCACCACAGCAGACTGCTGACTACAATAACAGCAAATGCCGCTAGCGACAATTGTCGCTATGTAGTCAGCTACGGATTTATTTTGAAAACGACGCCACCAAATCAGTCATGATGAATTGTTGTGTGTTTGGTTGAAATGTGCATAATCGCCAGTGGTGCCGCTTTAATTATTTTATCAGAAATTACTCAACTAAAATAAGCCATAAAAGGCAACAACAAAAATCATATCCTTTGCCTAAAGATATAATTTTTTATAAGTTTTACTTATTGTCAAATAATATAATATATTTTTCAAGCTTATAATAATTTAATATGCTTATATTCTACGGGCAACATTGGATTCGCTCATTGTCGCTTACTAAAATAAAAATTTTTTTAACTTGACTACAACCACAGTATGGACAGCAACCTGTAGCCGTGTTGCCCATTGTCGTGAATATGATCATACTTCACAACCCATTCCATTTTTGACAGACTGTAGTCGGTAGCCTTCTGTAGTGAAGCATTAAACACAATAACGACTACAGCCTACAACTTGTCAAAAATAGAATCTAAGAGATTCTAAGAGAATGATTATTTTTACTACCACAGGCAACACGGCTACTGGTTGTTATCCTTGCTATTTTTTGTGGTTGTAGTCAAATTAAACTAATTTCTATTTTGGTGAGCGACAATGAGTAGATGCAGTGTTGCCAGTTTAATATAAATAAATTCAATGATTGTAAACTTGAAAATATGCTGTTCTGTTATACGAAAAGAAACATGAAACTATATATCCCAGCTAATGAAATGATTTCTTGTCATATACTGTGGACTTTAAATATATTTTATTGAAATAACACTATTTAGGAGTATTAAATATATGAAAGCGGCTACACTGGCATACGAAGAGAATTCTACTACAAACAACAACACTTGGTTATTGATTTTGTGGTGTCGTGCTAAAAATAATTAAGTAGCTGACTACAAGGCGACGATTGTAGCCAACGACTTTTGTAGTCGGTGTTCGTGTAGTCTGTTGTCGTTATTGTGTTTAATGCCTAAGAGGCAGCCACCTGACTGCTCGTTTTATCCAGAATATCCCGGCGTTTTATCCAGAATATCACGAAGAGCCATCGAAACCACTGTGCGGCATGGCGTTTGGGCGACAAGAGTGGCTGGACAGTGTATTTTTTTTTGCGGATGTCATTGTTAATACAAAGTCTGTAACTCAATTTGTAGTTAATTGCCTCAATTAAGATGCATGATGTTATAATACTGATAAATATCAAATAATTTTTGAATAAAGAAAATTACCTGCTGCAAGCAAATATCTATTTTCGGATTGCCCAGTCGAAGCAATACAAACAGCATATTGAGTACGATTCCATACAACAGACCCATTTCGACACCGGCTACTAAACACACCAACAAACAACCAGACCAACTTATAAAGTCTCTCTTGTTGCTTGGCCACAGAGTCTTCATGGGTTCAAGGTCAACCTATTTAAAAAAAAATATATAATAAATAAATTAAATAATTAATAATTACACGATATGCTTTATGCAACACCTGGTAGCAGAATTATATCTTATATAGAATTGAAATAGAAATAGAATTTTATCTTAAGCTTAAGAACTTTTCCAATGTGATATTTCGTGTTTCCTAAAGTCTCAAGAAAAAGTCAAGTTCTAAAAATATTTAATTGAACTGCGAACATTTTGAGACAATTATTTTTTGCTCTTATTTCATTTCAATTAATTTTCTTTTAACGGCACAATCACTTAGAGAAAAAGATGTGCTACTTTGTTCTCTTATTCTAAAATATACTGAGAAAAATAAAAAGTCTGCCTACGCGGCTTAAAGTCAGTGCCTCTGAACTTTTCACTGTTTATCCGAATTGAATAGTCATTTTGGATTCATGTGGCGTGCTCTCAAAAATGGCTTCACCCAAGTAGGAAAGGAAAGTTATTACTCTTCCCAAAAAAGGGCCCTACTGTTCTCATTGCAATACCTCAAAAAAGTTTACCCAATTAGCTTCGCTCCCATACGTCTACTATAAAAAGGATCTACACTTGGCAAATATTGACAGAAAGCTAAAGAATATAAAACTTTTAAAATTCTTTAACAGTTTTCTTACCATGAAAATAACTGCAGCGATAAGTACAGCCGATAAGGAAGACTTGGGTATATATTCAAAATAGGGCGTGAGAATAGACAAGGCTGAGAGGACGATTATGCCTGAAATGTAACAAAGAAGAACTTAATTTTATTGCATTTTCCTAAAAACAAATAAAAAAAGAGAAGAACAACTCACCAGTGTAGATGCCAGCCATGGGTGTTCTGACACCACTTGCCTGACTTACGGCTGATCGTGTAAAAGCACCACACGTTGGCATGGCACTAAAAAAGGAACCAGCCAGATTGCACAGACCCAGAGTTAACATTTCCTGCGAAGCATCCAATTGGCCATCCTTGACTAAATAAAATTGTCAATAAAATTAAATGCTGTAGCAAAACTCAAACTTACCAAACACTTTAGCGATAGCGACATTGGCCAATACCGCCACTATGGGTACCACAAATATGGCGCTACCCAATTCCCGGCAAATATCGGTGAAAACATAAGTTCTGTTATTGTGTTCGAACTGAAAGGGTGGCAAGCTTAAGCGCGGCATGCCCGAATCAACTTTTGCGGACAAAGAAAATGGCACCGCCTTCAGCGAACTCTTATGAATCCATACAAACGCCAAGAGACCGCCAAAGAACACCACCAAAGCATTGCGGGATATGCTGATGTACCACAACAGCTTTTTTAAACGTCGCGTCCTGTTGTTTTGTTTTTTGAATGTTACACTGGAAAGTTGCTGGTTAGGAAAATCGTGGGGGAGTTATAAAATTAAAATTTCAGTTAATTGGGTTCGAGAATCGTAATGAGGGGCTTAGCAAGATTCTCGAATCGGTCCCAGAGTTTGCAGAGAAACAGGAAAACGTTCTTTAATTTAGTGCAAACTCTCGAGTCGAATCGAGAGCTGTCAAAAGGCTTGTTAAATTAAAACATTTTAAGGCACGGAATTTGATTTCGAAATCATATGTGTTGAAACTCAAAAACAATAAATCGGATGCTACTCCTATTCCCTTTTCAATGCAGACGATGGAACAAAAAACGCAACATCAGCCTTGTTTGCTGCTTTGACGCCTTGAAACGCTCTAAGAACTCCTCAATGATCACTTTGATTATACTCTAAGTCCGCACGATCGAAATTTCAAAACTTTATTGTTGAACAGCAATTTTCAATATTATAATTTTAAATTAATAAATTTTTCTTTATTAAATTCAATATTTTCCTATATCGGGTGTTTTGTATAGAGTGATACAACTCTGAGTTGGCATCACTGCTTGACTTGAGCACCCATTCAACAGCTAATAGTTGCTTTTTATTTCGTTTGCTTTGACATTTTATATTGGATCGACTTACACCAGAGCAACGCGTGCGAATTGTGGAAATTTTTAATCAAAATAATGGCTCTGTTCGTCAAACTTATCGCGCACTTCGTCTATTCAAAATTTTATTTTCCGATGAAGCCCATTTTTGGTTGAATGGGTACGTAAATAAACAGAACTGTCGCATTTCGAGTGAGGAGAACCCACAAGCTTTTGTCGAAACACCATGACATCCACAGAAAATTGCTGTTGGGTGCGCTTTATGGGCTGGCGGAGTCATTGACTTATATGTCTTCAAAGACGATGATGGTCAGTATGTTACTGTCAATGGTGATCGGTTTAGGAACATGCTTCGAAGTTTTTTCGTACCTCAATTAGCTGGCATTAACCTTGCTGGTGTGTGGTTCCAACAGGACGGAGCCACATGCCACACAGTGGGCGCTACAATTGATTTCCTCAAGGAAACTTTTAACGAAAAAATAATTTCACGAAATGGCCCAATTAATTGGCCCCCAAGATCGTGTGATTTAACCCCGTTGGATTATTTTCTTTGGGATTGTGTAAAGTCACTTGTGTACGTCGATAAACCACAAATAATTGAACGCCAGGAAATCAGCATTCGAAGAGTTATCGGCGAGATACGGCCGCAAATGTTGCGAGAAATTTGTGAAAATTGGTGTTCCAGATTGTGCCTTGTATGCGCCAGCCATGGCGGCCACATGACCGAAATAATATTTAAACATGAATGTCATAAAATTTTCTATTCAATAAAGACCATTTCATTGATATCAAAAATATATTACTATGTTTTATTATGACTTGAACTTGTATCACTCTATAAAAAACACCCGACAAAACTGTGAAAATTTGATTCCGTGCGGTTTTACTTACCCTGAGCAGCAATAAAAGAGTTAAGCATGTTATGCCAACAGCGGCATCGGCTATTTTGATGCCTTCCCAGAATTGCACAGGGGTGGGCATTCCTTTAATTCGAACGCCCAATAAATTCTTGACCTGTACCAAGACCACAATTAATGCTGTGCCAGTTGTGAAGGCTTTTGTGACGGGCGAGGGAATGAAACTGACAATAAAACCTGAAACGTTTATGAAAAAAAGTTTTAAACAAAAAAGACATGATCAGTAGGGCAGAATATAATTATATATCGGATATGGTAAAAATGTCAGTTAATTTTAAATCGGTAACAGGTAGCCCTCACATTATCGACCTACAAGCAGTTTTTATTTTTTTTCCAACACAAGAAAATTTTTTCGTTTAGTAAAACAGCCAGAGTGTATGACCGGGAATCGAACCCACGACTATTGAACTGACAGGTTGGCGTTGCCAATTGCTGGTAATCAAATAACACTCACACCGGTCTCTTTCAATTGCCCCGTTTCTTGTGAATGAATATTCACTATGGGGACTTAGAAAATATTTGCGAAGAACAAATTTTCCCCTTTCGGACTTACCTAAACGAAAAACGCCCATAAGCAGCTCAACTAGACCCGCCAAAAAAGCCAAAACAATCACAAACTGTATGGGTTTGTCTGCACAAAATTGTAAAACCATGATGGCCATTAAACTGGTCGGTCCGATCGAAACTTGCGGGATAGTGCCAAAGAAAACATAAATTATGGAGCCTGCAAATAAAATAAAAAAATTTAAAAATATTAAACAACAAGTTTGTATTGGCCACACTATTTTCATTTACCAATAAATGCTGAATATAGACCATATTCGGAAGACAAACCCGCCAGAGCGGCATAGGCTATACTCTGCGGTATAATCGTCAAGCCCAAGGTCACACCTGCAATTAGATCGGCCACAGCCTTTTCGCGATCATACAAACGTATCCAGGTCAGTATGAAAATGCGCCGCAAAATCCAATGGGCCTGTGGCAGTTGGACATATTTTCCATCGACACTTTCGCTATTGAGATCGACACAGTCGTCATTTTTAGGCGGATAACCCTTTTCAGCTTCATGCGCTACAAATAATTTAAATAAAATGAATTCTGTAGCACCAGACTGGTATTTTACAATAAAATATATTCACTTCATTCATTCTGGGGTCACACTGTAAAAATGTTCTTCCAGAAACTCTTATGTGGAATTGAAGGTATAAGAAACTAAAGCATTAAACACAATAACGACAGCAGGCTACACGAACACCGACTACAAAAGTCGTTGGCTACAATCGTCGCCTCGTAGTCAGCTACTTAATTATTTTTAAAGCGACACCACCAAATCAACAACCATGAGTTGTTGTTTGTAGTAGGATTCTCTTCATACGCCAGTGTAGTCGCTTTCATATATTTAATACTCTTTAATAGTGTTATTACAATAAAATATATATAAAGTCCACAGTATATGACAAAAAATAATTTTATTAGCTTGGAAATATAGTTTCTTGTTCCTTTTTGTATAATAAAACAATATATTTTCAAGTTGACAATAATTGAATCTATTTATATTACACTGGCAACACTGCATCCACTCATTGTCGCTCACCAAAATAGGAATTAGTTTGATGTGGCTACAACCACAAAACAGCAGGGACAACAACCAGTAGCCGTGTTGTCTGTAGTAGTAAAAATATTCATTCTCATATACGCACATGTATTCTATTTTTGACAAGTTGTAGTCTGTAGCCTGCTGTCGTTATTGTGTTTAATGCTTTATAAACGAAATCTAATTAAAAAAAATTTTTTTGATTCAATTTTTTCCAAAAAAGTACAATTTTATTAACTGCTTGGTGTGTTTTTCATGGCCGCATTTTCCAACCCTGGTAGTGATATCAACTAGAACACAAACTTTGATGTAAATAATTTTATTCTAAATTCCATTTTCCAATACCCATTTACAAGTCAACGTACAGACAAATTTTCCCTATTTTGTTGGTTATTATTCTGTATGTGTGTTTTTTTTTTCTTGTGAAAAGCTTTTGCGAAGCTTTTAATCTGTTTGGAAGACACCAGCTGTGGAAATGGATCGATTACACTGAAATTTCAAGGAAATATACAACAAACTATAAGTTCCATATGTGATCCGATCTGTTGGGTACATTTTTAATGTAACATTAATTTGTATAACGATTGTCCTTGAATTTTCTAAAAAAACAAAAAACTTTATATATGAAATATTGGACTTTTAGCTCCTTAAAGAAACACTGACACAAGCACACACGAATTAACCCACGGCGCTTGCCCGCTTCACCTCTTTCACACTTATCGTAATAATATTAATTAAATAAATTAATTAATTTATAATTAAAACGTTTTAGTCTACTGTTGTAAATGACGGCAATTGGCTGCTCCGCTCGACTCCCTTCTCTCGCATTTTTATTTAAATTGAAATTCCGTGTACTTTTTATTGTGATCACACGCCACAAACAACTTTTATTGCAAATTCGCATTGCGAACCGTTTCGGACGACAGTCAAAACAATTATAATTTCTAAGTTTAAGTTCCAATAAAGTTCAATGCGGCTTTTGTGTTAATTTTTTTTTAATTGTTTGTTGTTTTTTTTAGTGTGAATCCCGAATATGTAACGTCACTTAATTAGTTCTGCGAAATCTCTGCAGCCGGCTTTATAAGTAACAAAACTTAATTTGTATTGTTTTATTTTATTAGCAAAAGATATAAATTTTTCTAGCCAAAATCAATGCTGCAGTAGAGAAAAACTCATCAAAAACTTATAAAATAAAACAATTAAAAAAGATTGTAAATTGAGTAAAACTTGAGAACTCTAGGCTTTTTACAACTTCTGAATAAATTTATTTTATTTAGGAAATTCGCGTGCTAAAGACATTAACACAATGACAGTGCACAGTGTTCCGTTGTAGAGAACAAATATGGAACAAAATCAAAAGCCTGTCTCTTTTAACTACGAAAATAATCGAATTTCAGACAAAATATTAGTAAAAGGATATGAGCGGTCCTCATACATCCTTTTGAAAAAACTATGATTCTTAAGAGTAGGAAAAATATGTCAAAACTTAAAAATTAATATATTAAATAAATTAATTAAAACATTCAGTTGAAATGAAAATTTTCATCACCCTCAATGGCCAATGCATGGCCATCAAAATAAAACAGATTTTTATGTTGCCAATAAAAGCAGTAATTGGGGGATTCACACTGTAGTTATAAAGTCATAAGTCATAAAATAATAGCACCAAATATATGACTAGTGTGAACAATCCGTCATAACTTGGTCTGCTAAATAAATTTATATATATAAACTCTAACAGTTGCTGCCTTGTTCTGAGCTGAATAAATTCTTTCTACGACGGCATATGGGAAAACGTTCAGCCGTTCGACTCATATCTCTAGAGCACTTTATGACAACACAAAAACATATCTGAAGGAGTGCAATTACTTTATGACATTTTTATATGCAGCACAACAACAACTTTCTTAAACTAGTCTAATATATTATGACTTTATGACAAGATGACTAAATAGCACGAAGTGTGATTATCCCAAATATATTTTCTAAAAGTTTTATTTATAGCTTTTCATATATCCTACTTTCAGAGAAGAACAAAAATATATACAGAGAATTTAGAACGATTGTGCAAGTCCATTTGCAAGAGCCCGGCGAAATAGAAACACTTTCGTGTTGCTTTTAAGACATTTTTAATGCCAAGGCTTGCCCAAAACTTATAGTGTACGCATCTATTAAAAAATACCTTTCAAACCGTATAAGTTTCGACAAAATTGATGGTCGATTATATATTAAAAAGTGTACCACAAAAACACAAGCGGGTGCTCAAAATATTGGACGAATTTTGGATTTTTAAAATTAAATTTATTTAATAATTAGTTTTTATTTTTACAGATTCTAAATAGTGTCCCTCAATATAAAACCTTTGTGTCCGTCTATTTTCCAACCCTCGGGGTTATTCTGATATACATCTAGTTTTTTTTTGTTCATCCTTCAGCTCTTATCTCCACAATCCTCGCAAATCCTTATTCACTCAACGATCTCTTTAATTTTATTAACAAGAAAATGTGGTGATTACGGCATGATTATGATTTTCTTTTCTCAACTTCCCATTAGGATTTTTCAAAAGTCGTGAAACGGGGTAAGTTTTGAAAGAACTCAGTTTTCATCTGATCTTGACGTTTTTGAGTACTTACGATGATGGTCAGTATGTTACTGTCAATGGAGAAGGGTTTAGGAACATGATTTGAAGTTTTTTCGTACCTCAATTAGCTGGCATTAATCTTTCTGATGTGTGGTTCCAACAGGACGGAGCCACATGCCACACAGTGGGCGCTACAAGTGATTTACTCAAGGAAACTTTTGACGAAAAAATAATTTCACGAGATGGCCCAATTAATTGGCCCCCAAGGTCGTGTGATTTAACCCCATTGGATTATTTTCTGTAGGGTTATGCAAAGTCACTTGTGTACGTCGATAACTCACAAACAATTGAACACCTGGAAATCAGCATTCGAAGAGTTATCGGCGAGATACGGCCGCAAATGTTGCGAGAAATTTGTGAAAATTGGGGCTCCAGATTGCGCCTTGTACGCGCCAGCCGTTTCGGCCATATGGCCGAAATCATATTTAAACATGAATGTCATAAAATTTTCTATCCAAAAAAGCCCGTTTTATTGATATAAAAAATATACTACCATGTTCTATTATGATTTAAACTTGTATCACTCTATAAAAAACACCCGATAGTATATCGATTTCATTTAATTTCTCCACAATTTCGTAGTGGGCAAATGAAAAAGGTGGCACCAAAATTGGTTCTACTTTCCTGTCGCACAATATAAATAACTTACATGTGGACAACTTTCTCACAAAATTTAGAAATACACGAAAGCTGGCTTGAAGCTTTTATCGGGTTTCATTTCATATCGGATCTACCCATTTTATTTCTCAACCCACCTGTTGGTTTGGAATTACTAATATTTTTCACAATATTCTTCAGCATTTTTTCTTTTTAACTTTAAACGTTTTAACTTCCTGCAAGAAGTTGTTAAAAAATATTTTCATTTATTATATTTTTTTTTTATTATAAACTTTTTCCGCAAAGACCGCAGGTGAACGCGTTTGAATGAAAACTGCTCAAAACTTTATTTCGCTGCTGATTTATTAAATCAAATTTGATTTGATAAAATAAACTTGATGCTTATTTTTTTTATAATTCTTGAAAATTTCGTTGCTTAAGACGCCGCTACAACAACAAAATTGCTACGAATATATCAGTCAGTTAAATTAAGACGAAACGAATTTGAATGTGACTGAAAATACGTGAAGAAAATGTTGTGATCTTGTGTGCAAAATGAATGTGTAAATAAAAGATAACGTGGATTTGTTTTGTTTGTTTAAGTGTTGAAAAGCACTTCAAACGGTTACTGTTAACAAGGAATTAGAAAAATGTCCAACCACCCACAAACATTTGTACGAGGGCAGGCCTAGAACTTGTTTTAAGAAAAATCACCAGCAAATAATAAGAAAAATGCAAGCAGGTAGGTAAATTGGATGCTTTACAAATAAAAATAGAAAATAAAATAAGAAAATTAAAACAAAAAATTAAAACATCTCTCATCGTACTCAGGGGGGAACCGGTGATCTTGCAATTTTTGCCGCACAATAAATAATATGGCTATTGAATTTTAAGGTTTTCTCACAATTTCTCCTTTTGCAAACGAGTAGTTGAAGGGCGTACTGATGCATTCTTTATGGGAGGGAGCAAAGACGTAGAGAGACCTGTTTCCCTCTCCTACTTTTCCAATTATACACAAAAACATCGGGTTAACAAATTGTTGCCTTTCAATTCCGCGTTAGTAAAAGGCGATAATCGTCTGAACTAACAAATCACCTCCTGATGGCAACGCTGCGCTTACAGGCATTGAATGGATGGGTAGAAGAGCCAAATTTTAAAGAATAGTCAGGTGGCCTCGCTAAGGCAACAAATACCGCATTACAACAACCACATCAATTGTTTTTTGCGTAAAATCATGATCCACTTCAAAAATAAAACAGCACAAAACAAAACAAATAGCGCAGTCTAAAGCATTAAACACAATAACGGCAGCAGGCTACACGAACACCGACTACAAAAGCCGTTGGCTACAGCCGTCGCCTCGTAGTCAGCTACTTAATTATTTTTAAGACGACACCACCAAATCAATAATCATGAGTTGTTGTTTGTAGTAGAATTCTCTTCACACACCAGTGTAGCCGCTTTCATATATTTAATACTCTTAAATAGTGTTATTCCAATAAAATATATTTAAAGTCAACAATATATAACAAGAAATCATTTCATTAGTTTGGAAATATAGGTTGTTGTTTCTTTTTGTATAATAAAACAATATATTTTCAAGTTGACAATAATTGAATCTATTTATATTACACTGGCAACACTGCATCCACTCATTGTCGCTCACCAAAATAGAAATCAGTTTAATTTGACTGCAACCACAAAAACAGCAGGGACACCAACCAGTAGCCGGGTTTTCTGTAGTAGTAAAAGTAACCATTCTTATATACGCACATAGATTCTATTTTTGACAAGTTGTAGTCTGTAGCCTGCTGTCGTTATTGTGTTTAGACATTAAATTATTGTGTTAAGACATTAAAATTTTAAGATAAAGCAAGTGCAAATACTGCAATTGGACACTTTTTTGCTGCGTTTTGAGTTTTTTATTCACTCTTTGGCCAGATAGAACTGAAATTACGCATTCTGAAATAAATCAAGATATTTTATAACCAACTGAATTTCGCTAAATCGCTGCAGCAAATGTCCATCGTGTTTATAACAAAATGTTATTACGCGTCACCTTAAACTTTGCATTAGAAATGTTGACATACTGATCAGTTTCTCACTTTGATAAGTTAAAAAATATATAATAAAATTGAAATATTCTGACTTTAGCTAATAAACAATAAGAAGGTGTGCATTTTTATGAACGATAACTGCAGATGCATTTAGCCTTGCGCTAATTTAATTGCGGGTGTTTTAACACAAATTTTCTCGGCGGCTACACTGAGCAAAACTAAGATGCACGCAAGCTGAAACTGATACATGTTAAGGTGCACAATTATTGGACACATAATTAATATAAAATGTAATTTAACATTAAAATTAAAAAGAAAAATATAACAAACAACAATCCAGAAAGTGAAGGAAGCCAAACGAAACGAAATTCATTCCAGAAATCGAATTCTGATGCGAATAGTTTTTAATATTTTGAATAAATTCATTTATTTCGGTTGTTTTCTTGTTTGAACATTTTTGGTGTAAAATAAAAAATTATAAATTTAAGGGTAAAAATATTCCCCTTTTCGCCTGTTCGTTTAGAATATCGCCGGATGAAATTATCCTATAAATAATAATGATTTGGGGTTTTGGATAGAAAATAAATTTAAAAAAAAGCAACGCCTGTTAAGATGATAATAAAAGTGACGTCCTAAATTAGACAAAAAGAAACTGGCTATTAGGTGCAACAATTTATAAATACTCTTGTTGCTTTTTAAGAAATTCAAGGTAATTTTATTCAATCGCTTTGAGGAAAATTTTGGAAGATATTTGAAATATGTGAAGTGTTTTAGCAAATAGTGTACGCTACAGAAATATTTGATCAATAAATCATTTAAATATTAATAATTTACTAATTTACACCTGCATATTGGATCTGTTGACTAAAAGAATACACAAATCAAAAACATTCATTAACACCTTGCAGATAGTAAATTGATTGAATTATTTTTAAAAATTTTTTAATAAAAATTTAATTTAAAACCTAACTGTCTTATCAGGGATGACAAATTTAGAACAACTATATATAATATTTTTCCCTAAAATTTGCATTCTGTACAGCTTGTGGAATCTAAATTTTTTGTGATTTAAACCATTAAAGAACAAATCAAAAAGCTGCTACTTTAAAGTTTTTTCAATACACAAATCTAAAGTAGTTGATATATATTTCTGATCCTAAAAGTAGGCTAATAAATTATTAAATATATCTTGTAATTATATGTTACCAAAACAATATGGAAAGTTCAATGGCATTAACCATCACTCGTTAAGTTGATCACTTTTGGTTTTAGGGTACTTTTGATAAGGATTAATTAATATTCTCTTCTTGCTTAAGTCCTATATTTGAGTACAAGCGCAAACTCATATTATATAAGTATATATATTTCTAACCTATTTTATTGAAAACAGTACTCGCAAACATGTATGTGCATGCGTGTTTGCTATTAATACACAATCTCATATCTGCAAATGCTTTCAACTAGCACACACATGTGTGAATGTGTGTACCTACAAACATATTGTGATCTTTGATGACGTCATGCGCAGTAGAATATCAATATGAAGAGAGCGTCATCTATGAACGCTGCTGCATAACTTGCTTTCAAAAGTTATATAGAATTAGTAATAAGATTAACGCACACGCACATTCATTCGTACACATATACATATTTGTTTTGTTAGCAAAACAAACTGAATCAGGTAGGCACATACAATATACACATATAATATACACACATACAATATCCACACATAACATCCATTGTATTGAATATGTGTGTGTAAAAGGGATAATGACCTCTTAACGAAATTAAGGGCTTTAGCACCACGGTTAATTGGTGAAAAACATTGTAATATAGTATAAGTGTATGCATGTGTACAACAAAAACATTTTTTGTATGGTGGGATCAGGGTATTCTTCGGAATTTAGGTACTACGTTTGAAAAACCAAAGCATAAGTTTTTATGGTATAATTGCCTATAACATATATTTAACTGTCCTAAAGCCACAATCACAGGTAGTCGCCAGAGAACCCGTATTAATAATGTATGTATGCATTTCTTGTGATCCTATTAATTACAAGTTACATGCAGGCATTTGCATATGTATAGAATCCCACTATTATCTCTCATTTTAAATGTTCAATTCCAGATGATGCCACCTGAATTCATTTAAGTAGGTAAAACATGGCTATGCCAGATAGTTCGAAAAATAAGCCACCCTTTGAAATGAACTCATTTTTCCGGTTTTGATTCCATCAAATGTGAACACATCCCATTAAAAGCCTGATGATATCACACTTAAATATGTGATTTGTACGAGGTGTATATACCTCTGCATGCACGTAAACCGGAATATGTGCCGAATAACAGCGCACATTCTAGCATTAGGCATATACAAATTTTGCTTAAACCTTATTATATTGCCCTTCCGGCTATACATTCAATATAAATGTCAGCCGTTATTGCTAAAAGTATCAAGGCTTAGGGGTGATTGGTACTTAGGTCCAATTTACACGAAAAATTTTATTCATGAATATTATTCATGCTGTTTTTGTTTGTTGGTAAACGGTGTGGAGAGGAAGTAGCAGTTGAAAAAACATCACGATTTCTGTTTTTCATGAATTTTTTTTATATCCTTTTCTACTCATTCTCGATCTTCTTGTGTATAAGGCGCTAATGTTAAAATACGAATAATCAAACAAAGAAAATTAAGCGATTAATTAAGGGTTAATAAATCAACCCTGAGATAAAAAGATGCATGAATTATAAATCATCGTTTAAGTGCTAGAGGATTTTAGAAGATATTTAGAAAGAATGGTAAAAAATGTTCATAATATAAAAATCTTCATGTAATTTGGGCCTTAGTTAACTCGCGGTACATATCTAATCAAATTTAATATGATCTGGTAGCTTTAAACTAAGTGTAGAGATGATTTATGTCTGCCGCAATGGCATCACTACGATTACCGTATTCATTTAGAATCTGGTGACACTTTGTTATTACGGGTGTCACGCATATGTGGAATTACCGAAGTAATTAAAGAGCAATTAAAATCTTGTTAAACAATATTTGTTATCAACTTGAAACTAGCAAAATTTTAACAAAAGTAAGTAGTTAACTTTAACACATAAGAGGAGTAACTTCGAAACCCTAAGCAACTAAAAGAAGAAAAATTACGTGGCGAAAGTTATCCCAAATTGATTTGGAAGGAAAAACAGCAAAGTCTTTTAAGCAGAGCAGTGGCTGAGAGCAAAGTTTGTGAGCAAATATCACACGAAAAAGGAAAGGAGTAAAAAGTAAAACGTGAATATTTTGCAGCGAAGTTGGAAGCCAAATAATAAGAAAAAAACAGCAGAAGAACACACAGAAAACACGAAACAGCACTGAGTGAAAACTCATCAAAGCAAAAAGGCAAAAATTTTTATAAAAGGGAAAACAAAAATTCCAAGAAAAATCACGAAGACAAAATAAACTGCATGAACCCATAAAGTCTAAAAACGAGGGAAAACATACGAGCAACAAAAGAAGTTCAATAAACAAAAGAAAAAAAAACCAGCGTTGAAATTAACGATTTCTACAAAGAAAACATACACATTGCAGTGAAGTTGGCAAAAAGCAGAATAAGTTCAATCTAGCAAGAGAAAATAAAAAAACTAGTGTTTTTCATAATTAAAAATAAATTATTTTTGAGGCAATAGTTAAGAAATCAGAAGGAAAATACAATCAACAATAGAAAATTAAAAAATAGTCTTTGTGTAGTAATATTGTCTGTTGCCTTCTGTGGTTGCAGCCAATAGCTTTTCATCCATAAAGGAAAACAAAATGAACAATAAACGCAAAAATCGCTTGAGTGGTGGAGGTGGCGGAGGTATCTCCACTGGTGGTGGCTCTAGTGGTATCTCAAGGTAAGTTTCAATATGCATTGTTAAATATTTTATCATTTTGAATTACAACTACATTCATTTCCTAGTTGCTCGTTTGCAATTCGCTGGCTTAGTTAAACAAATTAATAAATTAAAAAAATTAATGCATACATTTTAAATATTATGTAATTACAAAAACATGTGTTTGTACAGAAATGTATTGGAGTTGTAAGTTTTTGCCAATTATTTATATATTTAATGGATTGCACTCTTCATGATGTGTGCGTGAAAAACTTGTCTGCAATTATTCGAGTTAAAAATGGTCAATGTAGAATATTATTCTATGTAACACGGCTTTCACATATTATCTCTCATACCTACTCTTTCATTTTAATTTGATCAATGGAATGGAACTTGAGCCTAATTATATTTAAATATATTATATATTAAAGCACAATTAGTATGTTCACAATATAGAAAAAAAAACTGAGATTGCCTCAAGTTGCATAAATGGAACGGTGGCCTTACATACTTACATACTACATATGTAATTATGTGCATACGTACTATGTGTGTATGCCTTTTAATTTTTCAACAATGCTGTTTAAGCAAAAAAGATAATTTGCATGCATTTTCGCTATTGAAGAAATGAAGATGGCGGTAAAAACAAATATTTCTTGATTAAAAGAATAATAAAGTTGATCGTCACATTTTTCAAACCACAAGTTTAATATTTAACTTGTTGATTTGAAATTTGAGGCAAACATTTGTATATCAATATTCGGACGCCATTATATTAATATCGATTGTAATGTTTATGTATAAATTAAAATTTTTTGTTTGATACCTGAGAATATAACTAAAGAATTCTGCAGTTCTATTTATGATTTTAATGTAAATACATCCAAATGTATGTATGCGCGTGCGTGTGGGTAGAAAAATATCTTTCGGTTGTAGATACCCATAACCATTTGTTGTTTGAAAATTGTCTTCAGCTTTGAATCAAACGAAGTATGGTTTTTAAGCAAATACATAAAGAATACTTCAATTTAATTCGAACTGATTCTAAAACTGAAATTAATATAAATTTGATTCTTCATGTTTGGGCACGTTTACACTTTTCAAATATTTGAACAAAAAACGTAACCGATAAATACCAATGAAAATTTTCCAGTAATATAGGATGCTTGACATGAAAACTGGTTTACTTAATAAACCCGTACTTTTTTACGTACTGTTTAGGGCAAATGTGCGATAAGTGTGAACGTACCTTTAGAATACTGAAATACTGAGCTAATAAGTATTATTCAGGCTCGTGCCCAAATTGGATATACATACATATATCAAGAGTTGAATATATATTACAATTATTTATGGCAGTGACTTGACGATTGTCCCCTTGTAATGTTTTCCCATCTAAATAGCCTATATTAGTACTGCGATAAATATTGTGTATTTAGGCGCTGAACCTGGGTATAGAAATGTTTCTTCCGGAAGTAATAATTTGAAAAATCTTAAACAAATTAGAATTCACTTTTAGCTCACTTTTTACAATCACTGTTTTAGCAGCTCAACTATTTTCATGTAACATATTTCTTACTGTT
Source organism: Linnaemya vulpina (assembly GCA_963675445.1). Taxonomy (NCBI): domain Eukaryota; kingdom Metazoa; phylum Arthropoda; class Insecta; order Diptera; family Tachinidae; genus Linnaemya; species Linnaemya vulpina. The sequence continues at coordinate 98,123,036 of OY776277.1, forward strand.
AAACACGTCCTATTCCGTCAGTATTTCAATAATAAATCGAACAAAGCTTGCAGATTATTGAATTTTGTTATAAAAATTCATGCTCAGTTGCGGAAGTAAGCAAATATGAACTTTTCGTTGTGGATTGTCGCCCATTGGCATCAGTGATCCGCACTGTTTCAGAAAAAGATGATAGAAACGTTACTGTGAATGGCAATCGCTTACCGTGCAATGATTTCCAAGTATTACATGGTATAATTTTTATTGATGGAGGGCTATACTCTAGTACAATGCTAGGGAAACTATGTAAAATTGGAAAATTTTGATGTCACAAAGCTGTTAAAAGTACTGATAAAACCGAAAAAGCCTATGTATTTTAAGGAATCACTAAAATGATTAAGTTGTGAAATGCCTGGATTCCTTATTAATTAAATAAACAGGGCATTATTTAAACGAAAATATATTTGCTGTATCTGTTACGTATATGGCTGGTATTCTCATGCTCTGAAAACCCTAAAATATGCATGCATAATAATAGTTAAAATAAATTATGCATAAAACTATGGTAACCAATAATATTAATTCGCTCTGTGTATTTTCGTATATTAAACTAAACACTTACGTACATTGCAATTTAAGTTACAGGTACATCCCTACACACATTTTTTCACGCGTTAGCATGTAAGAAAAAAGCATATAAAAGTTTTTACAAAAATCGAAATGAATATGATATTAAGTCAGTTAAACGCATTAGGGGATCACCAAGTTATTGTCATGACAATTATGTTATTTATCATTTTTGTTAAAACAACAAATTTGTTGTTCTTCTAACAAGTCTGTTTGCGTTCTATTTTTAGCAATTTGGGAATAAAAACGAGTTAAATTATTTGATAGATAATAAACAACAATCATTCAAATCTAAAACTTAATCATGTTTATTATGTTGCTTTAAGGAGGCAGGAAAAAAGATAAAAACTTTTATGCAAAATGATATATGAAAAATAACTAAATAATTCTATTCGCATACATTAAAGTTAATAAAAACTACCCAGAATTTCAACGGTCGTCATTAAATTCCATTATAAAACGGCAGAAAATATCGATGATAAAGGGATTACAATACTCCAATACTAATTTTCAAATTGTAGCCAGATCTGGATCGAGCCCGTTAATTCTCTAATTTTACACATACACTTATGATCAAATCAATTCTGTATAAAATGAGTTTGATCCTAGATTATATGTCTACAACGAGCGAATGAGTGAGTTCGTCCCAAGGATATTTATGCTTAATGTGAAAGCAGAAAAAATTAATTGTAACCATATAATATTATTTATTCTTTGACTTTAAAGAAGTAACTTCTTAAATTTAATACATTTTTCTATGCCGTTTATTTCGAATTATTTTAAGCCGTATTGCATTGAACCGGATACGGTTGCGCATATCTAATAATCACTCTCTTTAAAAGTTAGATAACTTTATCACATTAAAAAGTATTATTAATATATCTGGATGCACATTGACATTAAAATTTACATAGTTTAAATAAAAACAAAATAATCTTAAATAGGGCTGGGAAATATTTGGGTATTCACATCGCAACGGCACAAAAAAATTATTAACGTCCAGTGGAAAATGTCTTTAGTTTCACCACAAATCTAAAGAAAGTACTTGAAAATAAATTATAGATGGTAAAAATTTAATACTCTAATGAATTTTTATTAAAAGCAATACGAAAGTGCCCAAATTGCTTTAAACTTGAATGTTTAACAACTACATAATAAAAAACAAATAGCAATTATTTTATTTAGTTTATTTTTGTTTCTTGTTTGAAACTTATTAATTAAAATTGAAAAAAATTTCTTTGACCCAGCCTAAACTTGACCTGATTTATAAATCCGATAAATTTTTTAATGTTCATATACACATGTACGTAGGTATGTATACTTATGTATGTACATATGTGCTACTTATTTACTTATGCACGTACATACGTATGGATGTAAATATATTTCAATTCGTACATACATACATATCGCTCATTTGCTAAAATAACGTCACAACTCAAAAGAAAAAAAACTAGTTTAACAGATAACCAGTTCAAAGTTTTCAATTTACACGTATCTTAATAGAAAAATTAAAATTTAATTCTTCGCCGGCCATTTGAATAAACAAAATATTCGTATGACATTTTCATACAACACGAAAAAGGATATGAAAATTAATTCTGTATCATAAAGTCAAAAATCACATTTCTGGAGTTACAACGTTGTTCTACTGAATGAGCTTTAGGTACTTATTTTGAGCTCAAGTGTATCTGTCCTTAACAAAAGTACATATGTTTGTCACATGTGTAGTGACAAATAGATAAATACTTCTACTTTCCATCATATTAGAATTATTTCAGCTTTTGCTTTTATAGTACGCATATCTTCCGCTATAATACTTGTCTTAAGAGCTTTCGGAAAAGAGTAACATATAAAGAAATGGATGAAATCTTTATTTGAATCGTTAGAACGGTTTATACAAATCAATGTTTAAAGACGGCCACGCTTTAATTTTGGCATACTCTCTACAACATATCGGCCAGTGCCTCACAAATAAATTCTCCAATATATTGGCTAAAGGCGTTAAATCGCACAACCTAGGCACCAATTGACATGTCCCAAACAAGGAATGAACTTTTCATCCAACTCGCCTTCCAATTTTGACATTGTATCGGGTGCTGTGTAGCATGTGGCAATGTTTTGTTGAAACCACTTGTCAGCAAAGTTCAGAAAAAAGTAATTGTTAATATGTAATGGAATTCGAATGCTTGCAATTCACAGTAACGTTGATGCATTCGCTGTGTTGCAAAAAGTACGGTGAGCGGAGCCACCAGCTCATAATGCACACCAAACACTATATATTTGGAGATTCCTTGGCAGTTCTTGCAATGCTTCTGACTCTTCACAGTATTTACGGCAATTTCGTTTACGTGTCCATTCAGCCATATATGTACATATAAGTCTTGGCCATAAAGAGGTAGTAGTTCCCCACCATGTAGTAGTAGTAATCGACCATGAATTTATATAATAGAATTCATTAACCTGCAACCGTTGTTCGTCTGCAAGTGAAATATTTTTAGTAATATGTTACCCGAAAACAGCTGAGTTGCAAAAAACAGTTTGTGCCAAAAGGAAAGTTCCTTGAAATCACGCTTCAAACAATGTTTCAGATGAAACAAACATTGATTTTGGTTCTTGTCTGTTGTTCCAAAAAGAAAAACCTTGAAATACAGTTGGATCATTCTTTAATAGATTTAGTTACTAACTTTGTAATCTTTAAATTAGAAAATTATGAGGTTCTTATCGTCTGGTCTCGAGTATATCGTTAGTCTCAGGTATAAAGGCCCTAATTCACATAATTGTAACTTTATGGGGGAAGGTAAGAACACAAATAAAACTGTATTGATCGTAATAGGAACTGGACAGGTATGGTGACATATTAGTTATATATGAAATTCTTTTTACTACGTCAGAAAGGCGGAAGTACGCTTTTTGGCAAATGCTTACCAAGTGTGTCCGTACCTTAAGTACCAACTGCTTTTAAAATCGTTGTATTTGATAGTATTGTACTAATATTTTTTATATGTGTGAAATGTATTGGAATCACTGATTAACTAAATTTGAAAAACTACGATTTGGAGCCTTTTATTTAAGACCATCGGTTCGTGTGTATCATCAATATCATCATTTGACTTTACATACATAAATGTACATATTTACTAGTACATAATGTATGTACGTATGTGCTTATTTACATAAGTGTCGGCTTTATTATCGACCATCATGGCCTTTTCAAGTAAACAAAAATTCACCATTGGACCACATGCATAATGCAAAAGTGTTCTTATGGGCTGCTTTGTCGGCTGTTGTGTGTTAGAATGTGTGGTGAGAAATAACATTCATAAAAATATTTACAACCAGAAAAGGCTTAAACAAACCCTCTAAAGCACACGTAGACTTTAATTGATTTTTAAATTTCAATTGACCTTAATTTAAAATGTCTACAATATGCATGTTGCTAGTTCTTTTATGTTCAAATATCACGCATACACATATACATACATTGATGAACACACACATAAAGAAATTCATACATACATGCACTGCTCTTTCTCATGATTTTGTATTATTTGTTCTTTATTTATTATTTATTGCATTATTTTGCAACATACTTTTAATGTATTGTAATTGTTACTTTGCATAAAACAGAAGTGGGGTATTTTTTCTGATTTAACATATTTAAACTTTTAGAAAATTTCGAAATGTTTGAAATAAAAGCATTAATGCTATGATTTTTGAGAATATATAATTTTACTGCCGATGTTACGATGTCGAAAGAATTCTTTATATCGTATAATTATACTTGAAACTAAAACAATTTATAAGGAAAGAAATCTTTCGACAATGTGAAATAGGCAGTTAGTTATTTTATGAAACTCGTATCAGTAACTATTTCTATAAATTAGGGTGTAAATATATAATTTAAAAATGCACCAAAAATGTGGCTCTTCCGTTAAATGTTGTTAATGTGCGCGTTACATATTTACATTCCATTTGCAGATTTACGACCACTTCCCCTAGGCGTTGCATCTATTGGTTTGTTTTTACAGTGCTACCCACTCTTTGTTTATCTAAGTAATTGTGAATTTAAAAAAATTTGAGTAGCGAGGAATAAAACAAATTCAGTTTTAAATTTGTGGCCAATATTCGAAGTCATGTTACCGAAATAATCGTACATAATGATTGATTTATTGTGAAAAACGCGTGAAAATGTCATATACCCTAAAAAATGTATATTCATCCTGAATGCTTTTTCGAAGTAACCCCAAAAACAAACATAGAGCTAAAAAAGTACATATGTATGTGAGAATTTAGTATATGTATGTATGTTTGCACATATTTACATATTTATTCAAGTATTTATGCTTCACTGATTATGTTTTATGTTCGCTTTTTGCTACATACAAAGAAAATAGGTATTGTTTTTATTCGTAACGCTACATAAGCAATTTTTCAAATAACAATCTTATAAATTCTATTAATATCAAGGCGTGCACATACACATATACGCGATCTGTTCAAAAAATAAGGTAAAAGAATTTCTATACAATTTTGCGTTAAGTATTTAATTGTTTGCTCTTTTTGAGTCAGAAATATATTTACAAGTGTTACAAGCTTTTCGATGAGAGCCGAGAAATTATACAAAACAAACAAACAAAATTGCTAAGTAAATAAATATTTTTCGGAAAATTTAAATTCAGCTTATATTTTGGACAGACCTCGCATGTATACACACGTATTGGTAATTCAATACAAAAATGCTCAAACTTTTTTTTTTACAAATCAACGGTTTTTGCATATTTGCAACGGTTTTAATATTACATTATCCTCCAATTGGTTGGTGAAGTTGGAAAGGAAACTATGAAAATAAACGCTGTTGAAGAAATCGTTAATAAAACGGGCCGTCAAAACTATAATTTTCCTAAACGAATTTTCTACCGTTGTACCTCTATTATGTGAAAGAAGCGATATGTCATTTCCTATATTAATATTGATTTGTATTCGTAGTTAAAACAAAGTGTGTAAATTTTGAAATAAACCAGACATTTGCATTTACAAATACTCGAGGTCGCTATTGTGGTTTGAAAAGTAACACACTTCCACTACAAACAATATTAGGAAATAAAAGTAATAAAAGCTGTTAAAAAGGTGTAACGATCATCAGTTGATAAAGAATTTTATAATCTTTAGCGTTAAAGAGAAATTGCAATTTTTAGTATGAAAAATGTGAGAAATTTAAAATTTTAAGGTGAAGATGAAATACGGATTACTACTATAAATACGTTATTATAAATAAACTAATTATTATAATATGAAATTTATTTTTTGGGTGGTTAAGCAATGTCTATATGCATTTCATTGGCGCTTCTTACCAAATTTTTATTTTTTATTATTATTATTTTATTATTAACAATAAACTAATTATTTTTAAATACTTTAAATACTATAATTTAGTACATTAAAAAATAAAGTTTTTTTATTATGGGGCAGGGGGCTATAAGCGAGTCATTGGGTAGACACCTTCCTCTTGACTTTAAAGCATAGATTATTTTGTGGATATTGGCAAACAAATTTTTTTGGATACATCGTTCCCGGGCGGGTGTGGTAGGAGAAATGACAGCTTAAAATCTATTTTAAGATATTAAATTTTCAAATAATATTATATATATATATATATATATATATATATATATATAAAGGCAGAATTAGTTGTGCCATGTGAATAATATGTATATAATTCTATTTTCTATATCCAACCAGGAATTGCTATCAGCCACCAATTGTTTTAAAACAAGTGTAAAAAGTGAATTGTTATTTTATTATAATTATTATTCTAAAATAATTTTAACAAGTTTAGACTGAAGAATGTTTCTATGCCTAATTCGCTCTACCACCAAATCATCAATGGACTAAACTGCTATATTTAATAATTTTGTTATAATAACTTTTCGATGACACACTCAAAAGCCAACTACTACGCAAAGGTCTTCTTAAACAAGACAACTATTTTTATATACGTTCGTACAATCGCGATGTGTATTGTATAGCGGTGTTTTCGTGTTTAACAACCTGTTTGAAGAGAAATAAATATAAATAAAATGCTTTGCCTGCTATATTGAATTTGTGGCAAGTCACTTGCTTCATTTGCAACAAAATATTCGTAAAATGCGTACGTCATATCGGCTTTTTTAGTTTGCTTGTGTGCAAATGATTTTTTGTTTTTTTTTTGACAATCTGCTTGCGTGGTCTATGTCACTTTTGTATATGTTTGGATGTATGCAAATGTTTTTTTTTGTTAACAAACAAAACTATGGCTTTTTACTGGCAAAGGTCATTGCTGCCTGATGTTATTTTTTTTGGAAGAAGATAAGCAGTTAAAATAGTTTCTGTCAACATCCAAAATGTCCAAAAGATCTAAAAAGTACGTACACGATGTATGTATGCATGTGGTGTAATATATGCTTACAAGACAAGCTTACAAAATGTCATTTTGCGCAACCAGCATTACGACTGTCGTTTATAGTTTCACTAATGGAATTTGAGCAGTTTTCTTCATTACTTTCTTTCTTTTGTTTTGTTCTCTATTTACAGACATGCAAAATAAAGAAAAAGAAAATAAAAATATATTAAATCTGTTTTTTTTTTTATCATGTTCTACAATAATTTTTGATCTGCAGATGTGTGAATAAAGTCAGTGACCTAAAACTTTTTGGGCAAATTAGGAGTGTTGAATAGCTAAAAATCGTTTATTGATGCGCTCAAATAATCGCATAAAATGCAACTAAAGAGGAAGTAGTAAGAGGGCAAAAAATTGAGAAAAATAAGTATGTGAAGTTTTTGGTGTAAAATTATTGAAATTATTTATGGCACGTAGAATGTAATTGTTGTTAATATCAATAATTCATTATAACGCATTAAAAAACTTGGTTTTGTTTCATTGCAGATATTCGAATGATAACAGACAACCGAACAATAAATCCCGTTCTCAAGCGCAGGGCATCTATAATAATGCATATTTTATGCATGCTGCCACTGCTTTAGTTGGAAATGTTGTACAAATGCGCCTACGTTCGGGCAATATTTATGAGGGTGTATTTCGAACATTCTCTCAGAATTTTGATGTGGCTCTAGAATTGCCATCGTGTATTAAAATGAATAAAAACTCAGCCGAAGAATCGAAATCGGTACCAAATATTATGATATTTCCGTACGATACAGTTGTGAGTATTTCAGCGAAGGACTTTGATTCACAATTTGCCACGGGTGGCAATTTTCAAACCGATGCCGCCATTTCGGAGAAATGTAATGGTAAGAAATTTAATTATAAACAAATTTTCAAATACCGTAAAAATAAAGAACCAGTAGTAATATTCTAGTGAAATTACTGTTGTTTTAAAACTCCTCTTTTATATTATTAATTAATAATAGGCTCGCGTTTCGAAGAAAAAGAGTTGGAACCTTGGGATCCATCTGGAATGAATGGAGATGTTGATATCGAATTAGATGACGCTGCCAATGGTTGGGATCCCAACGATATGTTTCGCAAAAATGAAAACACATTTGGTGTACAGTCGACTTTCGATGATTCTCTTTCTTCGTACACTGTTCCGTTGGATAAAGTTGATTCGGATGAATACAAGGAACGTGAAGCTGAAGCTGCAAAATTAGCAGCTGAAATTGAAAGTAATCCAGCATGTAGGGATCGCTTGGATTTGGAAAATGGCGATGAAGAGGCCTTATTTGCAGCTGTTGCTCGTCCTGATTTAGAGCGTGAGAGAGAACGTGAACGAGAAAGAGAACGTGAACGTGAACGTGAGAGAGAACGTGAAAGAGATTTGGAAAGGGAAAGAGAACGGGAGCGTGAACGCGAACGTGAACGGGAGCGAGAACGTGAAGATAGAGAAAGAGAACGTGAAAGGGAACGCAAACGCTTTGAGCCACCCGTTATGACTGAGCGTTACATTACAAAGCCCACACGTTCTATTACCGGTCCACCTCCACCTGTTGCCATGTCGTCACAAACTATGGGTTCATCGAGCCGTGGAGGTGGTCACGGAGGTCATGATCGTGATGATCGGAATGAACGTAGTGATCGTAACGAACGAATGATGGGTAACAATCAATCTTCTGTTTCTGCGATGGGTGGACAGTCGAACTCTATGCAATCATCTGTCGGCGGTATGTCAGGTGGTATGAAGAGTTCGGCTCCATCCTCTTCACAAATTGCTCAACAACAAGATGGTGGTAACAAGTATCAGGGCGGCAGCGGATCCATGATAAAACGCAAGCCCAACGCATCACTTAATCAGAAAATGGGGCGAAATAATTCAACACCCAATAATGGGAGCGGAAACTCTTCTGGCATGGCACAAGGAGGCGGTGTCATGTCGCAAGGAGGCAATTCTGCTGGAGGTCAAAAACAAATAATTTACAATACGATGCCGATGCAAAATCCTCAACAATCTCAGTCATCCTATCAGTCTTATACATCAGCACCAATGCATGGCGGTCCCACTGCATATAGAGGTCCCTCGAAAATGAATGGTGATGGCGGAAATAGAGGAGGTGACGGAAAACCGTTGCCTCAAAGACCAATGCGCCAATATTCTGGTTCTGGATCCAACTCCTCAATGAACTACAACAATGATAATCAAAATCAAGGCAGACATAATCAGCATGGACCTCCCCATAGCGGCGGACAAGGCGGCAATAGTAGCTCTCCTCCCTTACAGTCTGGTGGTGGTCAGCATGGTATGTCTGGTCCATCCAACAACCAGCAGGCACCACCTCAACAACAACGGCAAATGCGTTCTCGTGAAAATCAATTGCAGGATCTTAGACAGTTCGGCCAAGATTTCCAATTGGCCAACAATTCACCTTCACCTGGCCCAGCAACTCAACAGCAAAGTGGCGCCATGCCAACACAATCGCAGCAACATATGAATATTGGAAAGGGTCATCAGCCGCAGCCATCGGTTTCACCACCTCAGCAGCAGCTACCACATATGCAGCAGCAGCAGCAACATGTCAGTGGTCATCCACAGCAGCATGTTGGCTTACAGCATGTACCACAGCAACACCATGCTGTACCACCACAACAAAGCCAACAATCACATCATGCTGGACCACCACCACAGCAGCAGCATTATGTGCCACCACCGCATTTACAACAGCAACAACATGGTCCACCACCTCATATGCAGCAACAACAGAATATGCCACCATCGCAGCAACAACAACAACAGCAAACACAAAAACAAATGCAACATGTTCCACAACATGGCGCAGGACCAGTATCGATGCCAATGCAACATGTGCCACAACAACAGCAACAACAACAAACTCAGCATGTATCGCAGCAAACACAGCAGCAGCAACAGCATATAATACCCGAGCAAACTTCACAAATAACTCAAACAAATACAGTTGGCACTTCAACACAACAGCAAACAACCACACAAAATATGGCCCCAACTGGTGCTGGGCATACCACGAACCAACAGCAGCAAACTTCGCCAATCGGTGTCGACAACAATACATCTAATCAACAGCAACAACACCAACAACAACAGACATGCATTATAAAACAAGATGGCACCATTACCCCGATATCTAGTGCAAGTAACAGTTCATCACCAACTGATAAAACAACTCCTCCCTCAAACAATTCAACTCCTTCGGGTACAGGCGGTTCGGGTTCTAGCTCAGCACCACTTGTCAAAAAGACACATGTCCTTAATCCCTCAGCTAAACCTTTCACGCCTCGCAGTCCCAGCACTCCAAATCCATCGCGGCCTCATACACCCCAAACACCAGTCACAATGACAACAATTTACACACAGGGCGCACCACTGACAGCAGCTGGAGGACAACAAACTTCGATCTACATGATGCCGGGACAGCAGCCTGCAACAGCATTTCATGCTCCCGGGCATCCGCAAACTGCTCAACAGCCACGCATGAGGAGAAGCAATTATGGTGAGTAATACTTTTTAGGTTTGTTTCCATGTGTTTTTCTAATCTAATCAGATTGAACTTCTCATAATGATGACTGACCCATTTTCGGGTTCTTTTTTCCCCTCTAATTCTAAGAATTTGAAAGTGATCATTGAGGGATTTTTAGTTAATTCCTATACCTATTTTACTCGAGCTAATGCAAATCATTAGGGAATGTTGTTAAGCATTTTGCGATTACATTATGTGCTCGATTTATACAAAAATAATATATTTTATATTATCCTTTTTGGATAATAGAATGTCTTATTTTCATAAAATTAAAATATGTTGGCTTTGTAAATTGTACATAAAATTCAATAAAATTCAACAGAACTAAAGTAACATTTTAACATGTTATTTTTGTTGGTACACACATGCATTCTTGAAATGTAAACATCATAAAACAAACAACAAGTGATAATGTGTATGTCTGTTTACTATTGCAGTAAAATGCAGTAAATGAGTAGTTACTGCGAAAATTTAAAAATTTACTATTGAAAAGAGTTGTTGCCGAAAAAAGTAGTCGAACAGACAAATTTTAAAAGTATGGAAGATTTGGGAAACAGCTGATGAAAAATATATAAACCTTTGGCTATTCTATTCTATTTTGACTTTTTCTGATTAGTACTCGATACAATATATTTTACAACAAGAACATTTTAAAAACTTATGATATATTTTATGAACTATTTGTTATTAATATCGTTTTGTATTTTATTTGATATCCCTAATTTGTTTCTGGTTAAACTTACTAAAAATTCCGTGTTTTTATTATTATTAACGTTAAAAAGAAGTGCAAGTTCTAAGTAATCACATAATCTACTATTTTACAACTCTAAATTAATCGAAACAAAGTAAAAACTTTTTAAAACCATAATCAACAATAATTTAAAGAAATACAAAATGTACAAAATATGATATGAAATTTATTTGTTGGGTGGTTAAGCAATTTGGCGCTTTTTACCAAATCGTCAGTAGAATTCAACCACAGTTTTGAAAAGTTTCAAACTTCTCAACTTATCAAAAGACTTTTATAAACCATCTGAGAATTATGTTAATAAATTAACTATAAAAATTCACAAATGATTTCAAAAAATCATATTATATAAGTGTAGTAGGCTAAGAAACTTATATATTAATGGCAGTATGTCAAATAGTTAATTTATTAACAATATACAAAATATGTTTATTATTCACTTTTTAACAACTTTCAAAATTTCGTAAAATTTTTCAAAAATTTCCTCCATTTGAACTTGTCAAATATTTTCCTGAGAAACCGTAACTACTAAATACTAAAGGAAAATATATTGATTCAGATAAAATTTTATCAAGTAAAACAGATTTACACATAACTAATGGGCAGGGTCATTGAATAAAATGTGAACTGTTTAACTCAAGAAAGACTTGCTTGAATTAAAAGGCATTAAGTATATAGTGGTTACGCTTATTTGACAAGTCTGCGCTTATCTTTACTTTCGTTGGGTGCTGAATATAAATACTAAATATTTGTATTTCAATATTTATACTTTTGTACTCGTATGTATATACATATATTTAAATTTCAATTTACAGGTCCCATGACGCCATCACAAATGCATGCCTCAGCTGCAACAGGTCAACCATTGTTGGCTACAGGACCATTGCAAACACAATTCATACCGTATCCACAGACACCACATGGACCACATTTCCAATCACAGCCTTATGCTCCACCAATGGTAAGAATTGAAATAGAAAGAAAGAAAGAAAAAACGAACATATATTTTTATTAAATAACTTTGTAAATATTTCAGGTGAGAATGTATGAACCACAACAATTGCAATTTTTAACACAAACACCACCATCAACTACACCCTCGCCGGGACAACCACATCAAACGTTCCATCCACAGCCCCAACCATCCCCCGCTGGCGGGGGACCCCAGCCAACTTTTGCCCCACAAACTCAGACATCGTATCAAATTGTGTGCCCTCTTACAATACATCCCTCACAATTAATGCCCGCCCCTTATTATCCAGCAGCGGCGGGGCAACATCCACAACAGTTGATTCAGCCCCAACTGATAATGCCCCAGCATCCGGCCCAGTAGGCCAAGTTTTTAGGCAATATGTGTGTTCGTAACTAAAACAATTTTTTTTCATTAACAAAAATTTCATAAACAAGAACATATAAAAAAGTAAATAATAGAAGATGACAAATAAGCCGACGTAGATGAAACATAAAGAACATATTTTTTTTGTTCCAAAACAGAAAAATGAAATTTAAGATGATTTTCCTTCGTACATATTTTCATTTATTTATTTATTTATTTTTTTGAGAACTAACGTGATTAAATTTGTTTATTTTGTATAAAAGAAACGAAACAAAAAAGATATAAAATGTGAAGTGGTTAATGGAACTTGTGTGAATGTGTATTGTTTGTTGCCTGTTTACAATTAGAAGAAGTAAATTTTCAAATAATTTTGTGAAAATCACACGTTAAACAAACTAAAACAAAAATCAAATCCATTTTTCCAAATAACTTTTTGCAACAAAAATAGTTCCCCATTCCTTTATATTATTTATAAATTAGATATAATTTTTCCTATTGTCCAATCTGTTTTGATTTTTAGTAAATTTTTTTATGTTTCTCTCTGTATACTTCTTCCTGTTAAAATTTAGTTGCGAAATCTTAAATCTGCCTTCAACCTCTCTCTATCTCGCTAAGTTCCTCCTCTTTATGTCTTTATTGATTGTTATACAGTTTTGTTTTATTTTGAATATCTAAATTATAATTTGTTGTTCTGTTTTGCAATCGTTGTTTAAAAATGTCTCAAATAGTTAGAAAGCAACATGTCATTTAAAAAATTCAATTCCCAACAACTATTTGTTAGATCACGGACAAGTAAATTGGATGTACATCAATGAATTTTATAAAATCTGTTATTTTGAAATCAATATATTTATATCTAAGCAGTATAAAGTGGACTGCTACCATGTAATTTGTTTAATAATTTCGAAAAGCTTACAGATCAATTGTGGACAGAATATTAATTAGTTGCATTGCTGACAGTTTTAGATGTCAGAAAAGCTCAAAACAGCTATCGGCATTAAAATAATTAATTGCCAATTATGCGGAATATGGTTTTATGCAGTTGCAAATTGGTCTCTTGTCGTAGGCGTAGCTGAAATAAAGATATTTTGGAAGCACATTTATAATTAGTAAAAAGGCAATAATTTTAATGCTAATTATCTTGTATTGGATTGAACTCAAACTGAAACTGAAACTTTCTACTGCAGGAGGAAAAGAAATGAAAGTTCCCCTGATTTGCTTCTTATCATAATTTGTAATTCTATGAACAGATTTACAGACAGATTTTAAGGTTGGAGGTATCCAGCTCTCGCCGTACTATACAAAGTGTTACAAATATTTTGGAAAACTAAAAAGCCCGAAAAGCTTGAAACGGTTGTGATACGTATAAACTATACAAACGTATACCAATTTAATGAATATTAGCCAGGCAGCTATCAATATTGGTCTGTACAAATCAAAGAATTGTTTTTTTTTTTTGTTTGTTAAATTCAAAGTTCAAAAGGCGCAGGTACATACATATAAAACGCTTGACGCTTGCGCGCGTTGTAAGCTTTGTAAACCTTTAAAGCATGAAGCACGTCACGTTATCAAATACGCATATTTAATCGGCTGATAAGAATATTTGCTAAGTTTTGTTTAAGAACTCTGTGGAAATTGCTACCAAAATGAGTTTTCTTTAATATTTTGTGAATATCTCTGACTTGAGCATTTGATTTCGTGCTCTGCAAACTTTTTTCACTACATCACAGAAATATAAGTAAATATCAGGTGATTAGCGGTCATATTAAACCCGACAAGCTTTCTGGCTTAGAACTAAATTGGATGTGTGTTCCTTTAATTTGGATCAAAACTAAAATCACATTCCTGTTCTACATTAATTTTTTTCCGCATATGCGATTTCAATACAAAACTGATTAAGGCAAATTAAAAGCAAAACGTTTGAGTTTGAGTACATTTCTAACTCACAAATTATGCGAGTGTCAGAATGCGCCTGTAAGTTTATAAAAGATGTAAAAGAAAATCGGGGAATTCAACGTAGGAAGGTTGTATGGAGACATTAATTCAGTTGTTACGACTAACCCCATGCACTCGATATCGATATAAATTTGTATATAAATTGCATTGAAATCGATTTCGGATCGATAGTGCCCAGGTCTAAAGCATGACTTAGCGGCAAATTGCTGTATTCGATATTATTCGGAATTTTAATTTAAATTGTTTTAAAATTTAGTTCGGTAGCGAATGTAGTAATTTAACCCGTGATCGTGAGGAAGGAATTTTATGCAACAGGGTCTTCCACCGCCAGCTGGAATAGCCTGGCGAAGTATTGGCTCAGACTTCTGTGAGGGACAGAGGCATTATAGTCTGCTAAGAGTTTTTCTCCGGTTATGAAATTTGCAGTGTGTGAGAGGTTTTTCGTACGGATAGAATTCATTCTGTGGCAAATTAAGATGGAGTAGTCATGGTGAAATAAATTTCTCAATTTCCGAAAAGAGGCAGTTTATCTTATTTAAGGTTAAATGGGATCGTATCTATAATACCATAATCTAAAACAAAAATTTGATTTCTATAGTTATGTGTACTATAATTGAATACAATAATATTGTTTTTAGATGCGCTACAATTTAGGGTTATGGTGCCATGGATTAGCCACGTCTAACTTAAGCTTAAGTCTCGTCTATATTAAACTTTATTCTAATTTCATATACATATAATATTATTATTCATAAATTTAATATTTAAAGGTCTCCAAATAATGTACAGATTATAATTTTTTTCTTACTTTGCATCTATTATGGTTTTATAGCAGAACACACTGTCACAGTTTGTTCTTCACATAAATAAATATGTAAATAAATAAATCAATCGAAATTGGACAAACAGATAGTTCGGAATGAAAACATCATTTAGGTTTTTAAGTATAACAATTGTTACAGTAATTTATGTTGGCTTTCTTTAAAAACTAATTTGTCAGTTTGTTTTTATATTAAATGTTTTTGTTTTCTATTTTGTATGAAAAGCAATTAACGTCAAATTAATTAGTCGCGTAGCGTTATTAATTATCAATCGAAATTTGATTGCTATACAAATGGAAATTTTTGATCGATAATTGAATAATTAATATTTTGCACCCAGAATAATAAAATAATTTTTTTCCAATAAACAAAATTAAGAAAATCTATTTACACACCATATTTGCATTATTCTTCATTTGACTGGCGTTTATTGAGTGACACTGGAGGACGATTTTCAAACATCACTCTGGATTGAACCATTTATCAGGGTCCAATTTGTACGAAACATCTTATTGTTATTTCACTTCAATTTTCCTGAATAGTGTAGACAATGGACGTAGTCGTCTGTGGATATGTTCTCCTAATAAAGATCGCACTCAAATCGTCCTCAAGTTGACTACAGTGCTCGCCTGCTTCCAACCACACGTAGTTTCGCAAGGGCTGTCCTGCCGATTGAGTGTCCACTCACAATCCTGCTCTTCAGCTTAGTTTCGCTGTTGTTTACACAGTTGCTGTTCCTGGATGATTATGATTTTTGCTGGGGTTAACTTTAAGTTGGAGTGACAGTTCTCTCCACTGCGAGGTTTTTCATTAACAGCCCTACCCGCCTCCTCGTTGGTGTAAATATTCAAATGCTCCTGGATATCTCGTGCTGCTCTTCCTCCACATTAGCCTCTAACAACTAGATACTCCAGTAGTTAATATTGCAACTCTTTTACGTGCCATGCAGCCGCTGTAGACGATACGACGTATCTACAGCCAACATCACTGCCGACGTTGAGCAAAGCTTGGCTTTTATTATAAAACGAAAGATGGTTTCGCTTCCATCGCAGATAAAATTGGAAGAAAGCAACAGTCTCGCTTCCATTATGGAAGAAAGCGACAGTTTCGTTTTCATTTTGAAAGAAAGCGACAGTTTCGCATCCATTGTGGTAGAAGGCGATAGTTTCTCTTTGGATTTCCATGGCTGTTTTCAAAATCCACGCTTCTTTGATGAAGCGTATTTACAAGACGTCCGTTGTCACTTGGAGCCACCTTAGCTGCCTTTGTTGCTTCATTTAGTTAAAACTTAAAAAATAATTCTTCATTTCATTAAGTTTTTGAGAGTAATAAAATATTTAAATGAAATAAAAGGAGAAACATGAAGACGTGTTATTTATATAGAAATTCTTTTTACATTTTAATATGTTACACATGTATTTGTGGTACACTTCTAAGTGCGAGATCGTCTGCCAATATTGATGAAATTGTTATGGTTTGAAAGTAATTTTAGTATAGATCTGCATAATGTAAATATAAATCTAATTAGTATGAAAAAAAGGAGTTTAAATTTGCCAGAAAATCTTTGTTACGGTTTCGTTTTTTATGCTTGCAAACTCGCATTTATAAACGTTCAATAGCCTCGGCTGTATAATATCTGGTAGCAAAATAATATAAAGAAAAGAACTGCTGAAAAGTTTTCCAAATTTATTTAAAATATTTATTTACTTCATAAAAATGGTTTATCTCATTAAATTTTGTCATGTTAAAAGAAAACTTTTATAAAATTCATGGTACATCTAATTTATTATTCCAAAAAAAAAAAATATTTTTTGCAAAAAATAAATTCAATAATAATAATAAATAACATGAAATGGAGAAAATTGAAATAAAAATGGAAAAAATTTAATAATAATAAAATCTAATACGCGTGTAATTATAATAAAAAGAAACGTAAAACACAATAACTTCAATTTGTTGTTTTTATTTCGAATTTGATCGCTTTGCAGGAGGCAGATGTCCGAAATGGCATCATGATTCATGATATTGACTGAGATGTGGGGACCAAATTGTGCAGATTTAAATTACAGTTTGATGCGAGTTTCCAGGAACAGCTGCTAAAAGCAGTTAATTTTTATTTAATTCGATTGGAAGGAAAAACTTTCTCATCTTGTTTGTTTTGCAGGGATTATTTTTATATATTTTCGGAAACAGTAAAATAAGATACGACATAATCAGCTCTTTTGATTTCAAAATATATTTTGAACGCTCATAACTGTTATTATAATCACCCTTATCGTGTTTGGCCAATTCAAATATTCAGTCTGACTACGGGTGGTGTTTTTTGCATTACAAATTCGACTATTTGAAATAGATTAAAGACAAAAAGCAAAAGTTTTCTATTACAATAGGTCGAATTTAAAGGTGAAAAACGCCGAGCACGATAAGGGCGAATGACTTTCTTTAATCTTCGACATTTTGTAAAAGATTAAGAAAAGTTCAGCTTTTTGTCTTTAATCTATTACAAACTGTCGGATTTGTATTCGAAAAACGCCAACCGTATTCAGAGTGAAAATTTGATATTTTTGTCAATTGGTCGAGCCACAGAAGTTTTGATAAAAAAAATGTATATCGAGAGATTAGAACTATTAATTTTATTGAAATAATTTTTTTAGAAAAATTTTAATCGAATAATATATCATATATATGTCAATTTTTTTAATCACACAAATTTTTATTAAAAAAATATATTTAAAAAAAATTAAAACTATTCATTTTGTCGAAATAATTTTATTCGAATAATTTTACTCGAATAATATATAATATTTTTGTAAATCTTTGTAATCACACAAAATTTTGATTGAATAATGTATTTAAAAAAATATGTAAAAAATTAATGTTATTGGCATAATATTATTCGAAAAATTTTAATCGAATAATTTTATTCGAACAATTTCATATTATTGCCAAATTTTCTAAGCACACAAATATTGATTGAAAAATATATTTTAAGAAATTTAAACAATTAATTTTATTGGCATAATATTATTCGAATAATTTTATTCGAATAATTTTAATAGAAAAACTTTACCTCAACAATTTTGTTCGAATGTTTTAAATACATCAGATACCCAGGCTATTATATGGGATTTTGTTGGCACAAGATTATTCGAAAAATTTTAATCGAATAATTTTATTCGAACAATATTAGTAGAATAATTTTACATGAAAATTTTTTTTCGAGTGCTTTAAATACATTAGATACTCGGGTTATTATATGAGATTTTGTTGGCATAAAATTATTCGAAATATTCTACTCGAATAATTTTATTCGAATAATATTTCATATTATTGCCAAATTTTCTGAGCACACAAATTTTGATTGAAAAATGTATTTTAAGAAATTTAAACGATTAATTTTATTGGCATAATATTATTCGAACAATTATATTCGAATAATTTTATTCGAATAATTTTAATAGAAAAACTTTACCTCAACAATTTTATTCGAATGCTTTAAATTTATCAGATACTCAGGTTGTTATATGAGATTTTATTGGCATAAAATTATTCGAAAAATTTTAATCGAATAATTTTATTCGATTAATATATCATATATATGTAAATTTTTCTAATCACACAAATTTTTATTGAAAAATGTATTTTAAAAAATTTGAAAAATTAATCTTATTGGCATAATATTATTCGAAAATTTTTACTCGAATAATTTTATTCGAATAATATTTCATACTTTTGTCAATTTTTGTAATCACACCAATTTTTATAGAAAAAATGTATTGGAAATTTAATTTAATTTAAATTTTATTGAAATAATTTTATTAGAAAAATTTTACTCGAGTGATTTTATTCGAATAATTTTAATAGAAAACTTTTGCATGAACAATTTTGTTCGAATGCTTTAAATACGTCAGATACCCGGGTTATTATATGGGATTTTGTTGGCATAAGATTATTCGAAAAATTTTAACCGAATGATTTTATTCGAATAATTTTAACAGAAAAATTTTATATGAAAAATTTTATTAATATTTAATTAATATTATTTATTTTAATGGCATAAAATTATTCGAAAAATTTTACTCGAATAATATTATTCGAATAATATTTCATATATATTTCAATTTTTGTAATGACACAAATTTTTATTAAAAAATATATATAAAAAATTGAAACTATTAATTTTATTGGAATAGTTTCATTCGAATAATTTTAATCGAATAGTTTTGTTCGATTAATATATCATATATATGTAAATTTTTCTAATCACACAAATTTTTATTGAAAAATGTATTTTAAGAAATTTAAACAATTAATTTTATTGGCATAATATTATTCGAAAAAATTTATTCGAATAATTTTACCTGAATAATTTTATTCGAATGCTTTAAATTGATCAGAAATCCGGCTTATTATGAGATTTTATTTAAATGAATTTGTTCGAATAATAATAACTTCTATTCAAATACTTTATTCGAATAACTTTTACGGGAATAGTTTTTGATATACTAAACTTCTTTAAAATTCTATTTCTTTCTTCAATAACTAAAGAATAATAGAACGTGGTTTCTGGTCAATTCCTGTGTTTACGACATCTTCGCTGTTCTCTTTGTCATTGAGGAAGACACATATTCGAAATCGCTTTGCTTACATATTTAATCTGGCGTGGAATGGCGAAAAATCAATCCTAAGAAACGTACAATAATCAAGGTATTAAAATATTAATCGATTAAACCGAACGACTTTTACAAATATAATATAAATTGAAAATATATGTTCGAATACTTTTTTCGATTATTCGAATAGTTTTGTTCTAAGAAGAGGTTTTGATAATTTTTGTTCGATTCTCTTTCCATCCTCTTGCATATTAGCCCACGTAACCGGTTAAGTTGTTGTTCATATTATTCTCAATTTTATTTATGTCAGCCCACTGTGCAGTGATATTCTGCAAATCTCTAATCAGTATTTGATTTCATTACTTCACTGCGATTTGTGTCATATTTGAAAACAACTACATTTTCAAGTTACACATGGAAATATAACAATTTATGCAACATTAAGTTTTTCCAGTTTTTATAAAAAAAAAAGTTTCTTTCTCGCCTTAAACATAATCTTAACCACACCCTGTTGAGAAAATCTGTAAAAGAAATTATTTAAATATGAAATATATTTAAAAAGTTTTCCTTCCATTGTTTGTGAGTTTGTCAACCGCTCAACTCAACTCCACTCAACTCGCACAAACATTTCCAGCTTAAACTTTTTCCATTTCAAGAGATACACAATTGCAAGGAAGTAACTGAAATGCGAGTGGATGAGAAGGATATAAAACATGAGTCTGCTGATGTATTTTGTGTTACAAAAAGAGAATGAATGATAGATGCACTTGTTGTATATTTTTGGTTAATTTTGTTGTTGTTGTTGTTGTTTTTTGTTTTGTTTTAATTAAGTCAAATAAATTGAATTGTTGAAGTTTTCTTTACTCAAACTCGTCAAAATGGCTGTGATATGATAATTGAACATAAATCACAAACCTTTTTAACGAAGTGGTAAAAAGAAACTAATTATTTAATTAACTACACATAAGATGGGAAAACACACACACACACACACACACACGTGAAAACTACACTCACATAAAGACGGCATGAACTTAAAACGATTTAGATGTTGAGAAAATTCTTGGTGTGTATACGTCGAAGGTTTTGGGCGAGTTGGAGGATTGGATGAATGGATGCTATTAAATATATATGTATTTCGTTTTCTTGTTTCACACTACTGCTGTTGATTCGACTACTACAGCTGCTGTTGGTTGTGGTTGCGTTTAAGAAACTATGAAATATGTTGATGTTACCAAATTCCCGTATAACTCATCAAAATGGCTGTGATATGAATTTGCGAATAAATATTCTTTTCCAGATAATAACATTTCACAACATCTTGAAGAGTTACGCAAGAATACATTTGATGTATATAAATTTTTTATCTTAGAAACTTTTAGTTACAGCATTCTTTCCCTTTGAAGTTGAAGAAAATTTTGTGTATGTATTGTTCGAAAGGAAAATATTTTAAATTTTATTTCGATACTTTCACAGCAACACTAATAATAATGAAATAATTTGGAAATAAATTAACGAAATCTTATAACGTAATAAAAAATAAAATACACGGAAATGAAAAGAATACAATAAAACAATAAAATGTATTAACGCACACAGAAAAAACGAAGAAAAAAACACACTCTGCCCAGCATTACTTTATATGTAATGAAACGTACACTAACAACTTGTTTGAATCTCACCGGAAGTTACACAGAAAATACACAAAATAAGGTGCTCACACCCACAGCAACGTATACACACAAACACACACACCCATACATTTACTTGCTGTTTACACTCAGTGCACATACCGTTATGAAAAGATGAAACAAGTCAAAAGCGAAAAATAGCAATCTTAACCTTTTCCGCAAAGCATACTTTTGGGCTCGAATTTTAATTGTATGCACAACACACACCCGCACCCGCACACAGGGGAACGCACTTTGCACTTTACTCCGGCAACAGATACAATACAAATAATTTATTTGTTAAATATTTTATTTTTGGCTTTTGCGTATATAAAACTTGACTTTTGATTTGATTTTGCACTGCTGAGTTTGTTGCTATTTTGCAATGCTCATCAAAGCTGGCTGTGATACTTAATCGAATGCAAAATATCATACAACAGCCCTTTTTGATGACATTGAAATTGCCTTCTTCTACGATTCGTTGAATTCAACAAGAATATTTTATGGCACACGACACACACACACACACGCAAACACATACACACACACACACACATACACATGCTCCCTTGATACATGCTGCTGTACACTTACTTGCAGTGATGCCAACTTTGAGCTGCTTTTGCTGAATTGATTCGTTGACGATGATGAGTTTCTCTCCTACGTACCTGTCTGTTATACAATATTTTGACTGCCGTATGCATAAAAAATATGTTTTTTGTTGATTAAAACCTTATGATGCAACTTTCGAAGGCAAATGTGCCAAACAAACAGTTAATAAGCTGAATAACGTTTTAATTAATAAGAAAAAGTATGTTATGGAGCAGAGTAATTTTTTATTATATAATTATATAATTATTAATGCATAAAATTTATATCAAATAGATTTTAAAACAAGACAAGGAATTTGAGTCCCCTGCAAAAGAGATTATTTTACAAAATAACAATAAAATATATAATATAAACACGTGTTTGTTGTTTTTTTATGTATATAATTTTAAAAAGTTAAAATGGGTACAAAATAATTTTAAAACTTTGCTTTGGGCACTGCTACACGTTCAATATATATTGAGATATTTGGATCGCGATCCATTTTAATGACGATCGTGTGCTACATGTTCAATATTCAACGCGTGAGTATTTACGTTATTTTTGTGCTGTGCTCATCGTATATTTTGCACTGCGTCTTTTATTTTATTTGTTTTATTTTACTTCCTATTAATGTATCGCCATCTAATATTATGAAAATGCTGCACGCGATCCACGATCCGCGATCTAATTCCATAATTTAAACCACTCTGCGGTATGTATCGCGATCCATCAATACTGCATGCTACACGTTCAATAAATATCGCGATACTGGATTGCGTTCAATATATATTAAACGTGCAGCAGTGGCCTTTAAATCAAAGTGATTTGTACTGAACCGTTTAGTGTTACATTAAAATTGATTTCAAGTGCGCTTAAGAAAATTTAAAACAAAAAAGTTAGACTTAAGAAACATTTAAGAAAAAATTAAGAAAAATAGGACATGCAGAAAAGCCAAGACTTAACAGAAGTGTGTTACCTTCGGATTGATACAATTCTCGTATGTGTTTTCCCAATAAAATTGATAAAAATAGAATTTATCACAATCGATTAGGCCACCTAAGAAATGATAATAAATAAAAACAAACATCAGTACTGATGATGAAGGTGTAGCGGCTTTCGAAAACAGCTGTTCTGCTCTGCTGTGTAAGTTGAATGTATAAAACTAATGTTGGACTTTCCCTTGGGGTTTTACTACGTCCTCATTAGATTTCCACGTTTTGAGGTCCTGGGAAACTTCCTTGACTAATTCCGAAAACCCGTCACCATGGCTGTATGTATGTTTATGTGATGCGTGAGTGTAAGTAAGTGAACCGCTTATAACTTTTGAACGGCTAAACCGAACTAAACCACAACGGTAGCCTTTTGAAGAGCACTCCTGAATTTGAACCGATTCGAAGCCTCAGATTTTACGATTTCCCAAGAAAACTTTAAAAAAATATTTTTCAAAGTGTTTTTCTTCAGGATAACTTTCGGAGACTTCAACGATTGATTCCAAAAATTAAATAATTCTGATATCAGCTCATTTTGAAATCATGTCGTTTGCCTCAAACCGGTTCAAAAACGGTTTATTCGTTTGTTAGATATCGTGAGCGAAAAAATTCGAAAAACGTGATTTTTTTTCAAATCCCAAATTATATATCTGGTCAGTTGGTGTTCCCGATTCTTTTGGAAATAAAAATAATAGGGTTTTAGCTCGAAGAGCACAAAAGCATAGAATAGCACAAAAGTTTTGCGGAAAGTTACAGGGATGGCTTTTAGGGTCAACTATTTTCTATATATTTTTGTTAAATATATTTCGAAATGGGTCTTCCTTCTATTTAAGACCTTTTTCATAAATCACGGCAATTGATTGATTCAAATATTCCAGAAGCGTTGAAAGTCTCTTATGTGCACGCCGTTCATTTTTAAAATATTTCAAAATGGTTTGAAATTCGTTTAATTTCGAATTTAAAATTATCTTTCATATATGATTTAAAACGAAAACAATTTGAAAATTGTTTCCCTCGGACTTGGCGTTTTTCGTCTGTGACATGTTGGCAATACCGTTAACTTACTCATTTACTCGTTAACTGGCACAAATAATTTCTCTCCCACTCTCATTAACTCGCACTTAACGGCTGAAAGATGAAGATGAAAAGGAAATGAGCACATGAAACAATATCATATGACCAGGCATGGAAACTGCTCACTAGGAAATTATTATTGGTTCGGCAATTTGAAATAAACTCTGTATGTATATTATTAAAAAAATTAAATTTTATATAATTAAAGAGACCGCAGAATACCTCAAAGAAGAATACCTTCGCATGTTGTTATAAGTTTTGAGTGCAGCCAATTGTGGCAGTTTTATTCAGACCGCATCAATCATATATATCGGGTGTTTTTCATAGAGTGATACAAGTTTAAACCGTAATAAAACATGGTAATATATTTTTGATATCAATGAAATGGGCTTTTTTGGATAGAAAATTTTATGACAATAATGTTTAAATATGATTTTGGCCATGTGGCCGCCACGGCTGGCGCGTGCAAGGCGCAATCTGGAACACCAATTTCCACAAACTTTTCGCAGCATTTGCTTCCATATCTCGCCGATAACTCTTTGATTGTTAATTTGCTGGTGTTCCATTGTTTGTGGCTTATCGAACCCTGAAGAAAATAATCCAAAGGGATCACACGATCTTGGGGGCCGATTAATTGGGCCATTTCGTGAAATAATTTTTTCGTCAAAAGATTCCTTGAGTAAATCAATTGTAGCGCCCGCTGTGTGGCATGTGGCTCCGTCCTGTTGGAACCTCATATCAGCAGGATTAATGCCATGTAATTGACGCACTAAAAAGGTTCGATTCATGTTTCCATACCGGTGACCATTAACAGTAACATTCTGACCACCATCTTTCTTGGAGGCATACGGGCCAATGACTTCGCCAGCCCTAAAAGTGCGCCCAACAGTAATTTTCTGTGAATGTAATCGAGTTTCGACAAAAGCTTGTGGACTCTCCTCACTTCAAATGCGACAATTCTGCTTATTGACGTACCCATTCAACCAAAAATGGGCTTCATCGGAAAATAAAATTTTGAATGGAAATTCAAAATCAGTATCAATTTGTGCTTCAACCCAATCCCCGAATTGGCGGCGCATACGATAGTCGTTTGGCTTTAATTCCTGCACAAGTTGAATCTTGAAAGCTTTTAAGCCAAGAAAGCTTTAAGCCATAAGGTGGAAGCACACAACCCCAGTTGCTGAGAACGGCGACGAATTGATTGATTAGGATCATCTTCAACGCTTTCCTGTACAGCGGCTATATATTCTTCTCGCGGGTTGTACATTATCAGTAACAGTAAATGCGGTTCGAAAACGATCTATTGTTCTTCGAATTAGCAGCTCTGAAGGACGATTATGTACGCCATAAAATGGACGAAGTGCACGATAAGTTTGACGAACAGAACTATTATTTTGATTAAATATTGCCACAATTTGCACGCGTTGCTCTAGTATGAGTCGATCTATAATGAAATGTCAAAGCAAATTAAACAAAAAGCAACTGTCAGCTGTTAAATGGGTGGTCAAATAAAGCAGTGATGCCAACTCAAAGTTGTATCAAGCCATAAAAAACACCCGATATATTGTCTTGGCATGGGAAGTTCGAATAAAATTTATTATTTTTATGATCTTATTTAGCCTTATTTATTTATCTCTTGCATTAGAAGCTTAAGATCTATTGCATCTTAAACATCAGAATGCGCTTCAAATTTGTTACTGTGTAGAGTTGGCAACGCCGATTGTCCATCTTGTTTGGACAAAAATTTTGGTAAAGCTGATTCGGTGATCCCTTGATATTCTTTCTGATAACTTGCTCCGGAGATAATTTCCCAAAATAGATTTATATTCGAATATGTTTTAGTACTGTATTTTCCAACCCTGATACTCACTTTGAATAGCTGTAGTGTCCATTAGGAAGCCTCTTACGTATACACAATATTATTTGTAACGTACACACACACACACACACACTCATATGCACAGCTTAACAAGAAGTTGTCGTACTCGCTTTGAGAAAAACCGAAACCGAAACCGAAACAAAAACAAAACTATTCTCGTTTTATCGAACTCTAGTTCGTTTTCAAGTTGTTCGTAGCCAAGAAAGAAACCAGCAGACGACTGACTCTATATGCCATGAAATGGGCCATATGGCTGAGTATGTGTTTGTGTGTGTGAGTGTGTGTGCTTCGTTTGTAAGTTCGTTACTTCCTTCATTTCCTTTTTAAGTTCGTTCTCATGTTCTTTTATTTTTGTTTATTTTTGTACTTCTTGTACTTTTACTTCTCTTCTTGTGGCATTCGTTCGTTCAGTCAGTCAGTCTGCCACAGTGTTTTAGTTAGTTTTGTTGGCTAAATATTACCGTTAGCTAGTTTTATTACACAGGCGACTGTGTGTGTGTGTATGTGTGTGTGTGTGTGTGTGTGTGTGTGTGTGTGTGTGTTTGCCGATTGTTGTTTCTGTTAATTTTTGTATACTTAAAAATATATGAGCAATGAAAAGACATCAACATCATATTGTCGTTGTAGGGTTTGTCTATTCCATAAACTCACATACACAAGCACTCATGCATACTTATATCTACTCATACATGTACAGAAGCACTTGCGAAAAAAAATAACTGAAACAGTTACACTAAATAAAACAACAAAAATAAAAGAAAACACTGCACAGTTAACATTTTTACCAACTAAATACTTACAGCAGGCACACATGCATGGGTGTGGATGTATGTGTGCATGATGGATTTATAGGTGTGTTAGTGTGTGTGTGTGTGTGTACATTGTACCGTATATGATTACGTTTTACTTGCTTACTGACTGGCTGTCTGTTACTGCAAGAGGACAAAAACCTTTGCCAAACGATAAATACACACGAGCGCCCGGAGTATTTTCGCATGATGCTCCGATATCTTTTCCTATATTTTCAAGGCAGCAAATGCATGCAATTTTTGTTTTTTTTTTGTTTTTTTGGTTTCACCCTAAATATTTATATAATAAAATTAAGGAAACTCAATTTCCAATAGAACTTTATTAGTAAAGTTTGCGTTATTAAATTTACAATAACTCGCTGTCATATTTTCTGCTCTTTAATATAAAAATAAATTTAAATGGAAATATATTAGAAAAGTTTTGTTATTATGTAATTAATAATATAAGGGAAGTAGTCCCCATAATTATATTTCTTCAAGTGTTTAATTTCAAATTTTAATTAGTTTCTTAATGAACTTAAAACTTTAGTTATTTAAATTAACGTTTTTACATAGTATAGAAATAAGTGTGTATGTAGGTGTGTATGCATGTATGTGTGCATGTATGGCTGTGTGCATGTATGTATAGCTGTGTGCATGTGTGTGTGTAGACATAAATTATTAGTTTATCTTTCTTTAAACATTAAAACCACCGCCCTCGACCGTCCAAAAGTGTTGGAAACATATTTTTGAGAAAATATTTTAATTCTCCTTCTTAACAAAAGGAAGAAGAAAACAAAAAAAAAACAAAAAAACATATTCCATTTTCTCTTTTTTACACATACAAGTTGTTGTTATTGTTGTAAGCACGAGTATTGCCGCGCACGTACATTTTAGTGTAAGAATTTAGCACAAAAAAGGAAGAAGAAAAAAAAAAAACACAAAAATTGAAACAACATTTAGGATGAATTAAACACTAACAACAATCTATTAGTAATTTACACATACGCAGCGTGGAAATGAGAAAAGTACACCGACAAAAAAGACTTGCGAGTACAATGAAACTTAAGGATTCCTTAAACACACACACACACACACACACACACATGCACTCAAATACTGGCAGTTACTGCTGTAATAAGCACTTTTAGTGCTTTATAACAGGCATATGTAAATACGAGGGCTGTTTGATAACTCCAAAACAATATGAATAATATAATTATGGCAAAAATATACATTCAAATATATACACACAAACGCTGCTTATGTGTGAGTGTTATGATTTCGTTGTTTAAAAAGAGTTATTAAAATAGGCTGGTCAATTTTTATTTCCCAGTGATCTTTTGTAATGAAGAGGTGATAGTCACTACAGTTAATCCGCCTCGATTATTTAATTGAAGCTTTGCCTTAAGCGATTGTATATATATATATATATATATATATATATAATCGGTTAAATGGTTGATATAAAAATTTGAAAAATTCCTAAGCTAAAATTTATTAAAAATACAGGGTGTTTTTTATGGAATGACAAACTTTGAGTTGGCATCACTGCCTTATTTGACCACCCATTTAACAGCTGATAGTTGTATTTTATTTAATTTGCTTTGACATTTTGTTATAAATCAACTTATACTAGCTCAACGCGTGCAAATTGTGGAAATCTTTAATCAAAATAATAGTTCTCTTCTTCAAATTTATCGTGCTCTTCGACCATTCAAAATTTTATTTTCCGATGGAGCCCATTTTTGTTTAAATGGGTACGTAAATAAACAGAATTGTCGGATTTGGAGTGAGGAGAGTCCACAGGCTTTTGTCGGAACACCATTATATCCACGGAAAATTACTGTTTGGTGCGCTTTATGGGCTGGAGGAGTCATTGGCCCATATCTCTTCAAAAACGATGATGGTCAGAATGTTGTTGTCAATGGTGAACGGTATGGGAACATGATTCGAAGTTTTTTCGTACCTTAATTAGCTGGCATTAATCTTGCTGATGTGTGGTTCCAACAGGACGGAGCCACATGCCACACAGCGGGCGCTACAATTGATTTACTCAAGGAAAATTTTGACGCAAAAAAGAATTTCACGAATTGGCCCAATTGATTGGCCCCCAAGATCGTGTGATTTAACTCCATTGGATTATTTTCTTTGGGATTGTGTAAAGTCACTTGTGTACGTCGACAAACCGCAAACTATTGAACACCCATTCGAAGAGTTATCGATTACGGCCGCAAATGCTGCGAAAAGTTTGTGAAAATTGGTGTTCCAGATGGCGCCTTGTACGCGACTGCCGTGGCGGCCACATGGCCAAAATCATATTTAAACATTAATGTCATAAGATTTCCTATTCAATAAAGACCCTTTTATTGATATAAAAAATATATTAACATGTTTTATTATGATTTAAACTTGTATCATTCTATAAAAAACACCCGGTACGATGGTTTTCTAATTGTAAATAAGCGCGTAGACAAATAAAATTTATTCACGTCGAGTAAAAATCCCTTGTTGGATTTGGTTTGTATGCGTTTCATATACTTCTAAATTTACTACGATTTCTAAAAATCATTTAGAAATTCTCAAATAGTTTATGAAAGTCTTTGCATAAAATGACAGATATCCAACACATCGAAATTGTGCTTGAAGTCTACTGACGATTTGAACAACAAGAAATAAATTTCATAAGAAATTTATATTTAATCTCTGGAGCGCCAAAAGTTTTGTTCGATACTGTGAAGCATATCAAAAGTTATAAGTGCTGCAGATATTTACACACACACACACACATACAAGGCATTCATTGCATGTATGGAAGTGTGGAGTCCTTTGAATTGCCAATCATTCACAGTGATCATTTATAATGAAACGTTAAGTTTTATAATTTTTATTGCGTCTACGCTACGTCTGTTTGTACCGGATTTGTTTTGCGCCCTCGTCCCTCTTCAAGACTGCTATTAAATATCTGCTAACTGCCCACTTGTTAATCAATCAGACTATCAAAATATTCAATTGCAAAATAAAACAGTTGAAAATAATACATTCAACGGCAGCGAATTTTATGTACCCTTCACCGACGTACGTCTCTTTGATAAATAAAATAAGTTTAATTTAATAAATATTGAATATTAAAAATTGACCCTTTTCTATAAAATAAATTTTTACCTCAATAATTCGATATACCCTTCGGGATAATAATTGATTATAATTAATTAGCAAAAACAAAATTTTAATATCACAATTTTATTAAATATTTTTGTTAAAATTAATTTAATCAAGAAATAAACAATTAAGTAAATATAGAATTAAAAGTAGTATTCTATGGTTAATTTTGTATCCCAAACGTGAGATTAAGTTCTCCAGACCTGGAAACCTATTTTGAATTATTCTAATTCACAATAGCAAATTATTTAGGACAAAATTTTTCCAATACATCAATCCCACGTCGAAGTTATAAACTATTCTGGGACCCGATTACACGTACATACAGATTGACAGGCGGACATCGTTTATTCTACTTGGCTATTCATGAGGACTCGGAATATATATTGTTGATTTCTTTTCTGGAAAATAATGCAACATTTTTTACACTTTTTTATACAAAATGGCAACATTCTAACATTTAAAAATAAAGAATTTACTAGGAATTAATTTAACATCCCTTAAGAAAAATTATTTCTGCTTTAAAACTCCTCCAAACTGCCACTTTTTTGAATAGAAGTGAAAAAATGTTACACGTTTTTCAGAAAAGAAAACGGCATATGGTTTATGGGATGGCATATTGTGGGAAATAAAAATGGACTAGCAAACGATCAATAAATTTAAGACACCGTTTCTTCAATATTTTCATTTCTTAAGGCCGTTAGATTTGTCTCGATTATGAACTCTTCATATGACCCAAGCCTCTTACCCCCCAGGCACTTCCTCATGCTGGAAAAAAGAAATTAGTCACAGGGAGTAAATCTGTAGAATATACTGGATATGGTAGAAGTTCGCAGTCCAATTTATTGATGTCTTCCATGCTGACCACACACGAGTACACTCGTGCCTCGTAAAATTCAAGAGGTAGTCTGCCTCTCATGACTATCAGCTATTGGCTAAGACTACGCAGTCCAAGATCCCGGGTTCGCCTCCACACTCTGTCATGAATATGATGTCGAATTTTTCTGATCTGCGTTGAGGCAGGGTTGTCATCATTATTGTCGGCCTGTCTCCTTAAGAGGCTTAATATTACCGACAACGGCTGACACTGTCATGTACTAAAGAGCGTAGCACAGCAAACTTCTTCGTGGGTACTGCAGTGAAAATGTGCCGGCGAACTATGAGTTGAAAGGAAAAACTACAACAAATTCTCTATCTTCTCTCCCTTCTGCATCTGTCCTATCACAACTAAACCCTGCTCTCATTTTACCGGATTAATGCACTGCATCAGTAGGGCTCCTATACAGAGTGACGTTTCATACATAAAAAAACTAAATTACAGTTCAATAAAAATTGGCTAATTTTTATTAAACTCTCTTTTAATAGATGATGACATTTGAGAGCAACGGTTTTGCATTTAAAGTTACTGTGAGTAAAATTCAATAAGTCAAGAAGTTATTAGACATCCCTCGTACTTTCATATGTCAGTAAGATTGAACACTCTTTTCTTTAAGTGTATGAAACATTTACTGTTATTTCTTCAACCTTCAGTGGCAGTTGTTGTATGTGGAATTAGTTGCAGTAGAGGTATTCGAAATATATTGATATTTATTCTCTTTCGTAATTTTTTTATTTTTATTTAATATTAAACTACAGCCGGAAGCGTTGCCAACATTTGAAAAACAAATCTTTTTAAGCGTGGGAATTATATATAAAGACAATTTATAAACAATTTTTCCATATTTTTTTGAAAATAATTTCGATACAGTTTCCGAATATTCCAACGACAATTTCGAATTTTCGAATAAACTAAAAATATAACAATCTTATGCATTTTGTGTACTTGAAAACTATCTTATGAGTTTCAACTTAATGAATTGCTTATATGGGGGTCGTCCCCTGAGTGCTGGTCCTACTCATAACAAAAATTATTCAATTGCCACTTTTATGTATGTCATATTTCGCTGGCGAAATTACAGTTTTAGACTTTACCGAACTAAGTTTAAGCTTAATCCACAAAAACACTATCTCAAAATTTAATTCTGAATTGTAAAAGTTAATTTTCGAATATATTGAAAACACTATGAAGTTTTGTAATAATGGAAAATTTAATGTATGGATACCCTGAAGAATAGCTGTACACATTTTTTTGTTTAATAAAACACTTATTGAATGTCTCGAACCATATTCGAATATTCGAACATGCCTAATAATCAATAGATTGCAATTTTTAATACACTCATATTAAATCCAAGTGAAAGGTGAACAATATGAAGATACTTAGGCCACAAAATTAGTTAGAAATTTTAATTTTGAAAGAGAAATCTATAATTATTTTACATATGACACACAGACTTTCGAATAAATTTTACTAGCTGCAAGTAAAATCTTGCAGTTATACTTAAAATATAGTCATACAGTCTTAATTAAATGTTTAAAACTATTTTCGAACATTCGAACTTATATTCGAATTTTCGAACATACCTAATCATCAATATATTGAAATTTTTAATACATTCATATCTTATCCAAGTCAATGAAAAACTATGTAAGGCTACGTAGGCCACAAAATTAGTTCGAATCTTTAATTTTAACAGAGAAATACAAAATTATAGCAAAATATGATATATTTTATATATGACACACAGACTTTCGAATAAATTTTACTAGCTGCAAGTATAATCTTGCAGTTATACTTAAAATATAGTCATACAGTCTTAATTAAATGTTTAAAACTATTTTCCAAAATTCGAACTTATATTCGAATTTTCGAACATTGTCAATTTATCATTATTTGGAATTTATAATATATATAATAACTATTTAGCATTATTGGAGTCAAGAATTTTACTTCAAAATACCAAAATACAGCAAAAAATTACAAAATTTTACACTTTAGCAAGTAATTTTTATGTTCATATCAATTGTGTACTTAAATTATATTGATTGTGTAATTAAAATATATGTGATATTAGATATCAGAAGAAAACGTTTTCTTTGAAATACCAACAAATTTATATATTATAATATGAAATTTATTTGTTGGTTAAGCAATGTCTATATGCATTTCATTGGCGCTTTTTGCCAAATCGTCAGTAGACTTCAACCACATATATATGATTTTGTAACTTTTCTTCTCAGTTGCTTGAGTTCCAATTTGTATGCTCGCCAACTCTTTCAGTTGCGGCAACTCTGTTCAGCTTATGGTATTATATATTTAATGTTATGAATTTCTGTACGTTGATTTGGTAAACGAATTGTGTATGAAAAAGAAAAACTAGTTTTTAAATTTCTTACAAAGTTGTTTTTGTTTTCCTCTAAATTTAATTAACGCAAAGTGAAAAGTAATCAAATATCGGGCTGATCGAAGGGACCATGTGAAATAAATATCACACAATTATCTACCGGATAATTTCATTTCAATTCATGCATATTTCTATCATGTCAAATAGTTCTGACTTGTCTAAAAAAAACACCCGTTATTTGAAGCCTTTCTCGCAATAGGTATTTATTTTTATCAGGAGTTATATATTGTGATTTCCGCGTGCCTGCTATTTATGGTTTCAATTCTCATTTATTTCAGCAAAATCTCTCCACTTTTCTTAGCAACCCATTCGCCTTTAAATTCTCATACAAAAAAAAAAAGAAAAATTGTTGGCAAGTCCGCTCAAAACAAAAACGAACGTTTAAAAAGTTTTCTAAGTGTTGCTCACACGCCCTTTAAAGTTGAACGCCTTAACGCCCTTTTACACTTGTCTGTTTAAACAGGCAGTAAAATAAAATGAAAATAAAGTGAAAAAGAGAAAATGTAACAAAAAAATACTACGCAAAAACAAAAAAACGCCAGTATAATACTCCCTCTTACAAATACTCTCTTTGGCAGTAACTTTATTTGAGTAAACATTTTTCTCTCTTTTGCTCTCTCTCTTTTTCGCTCTATCTGTACTTGCGTTAGAGCAAAAAACGCCGTTTCGTAAAGGGATGGCTGAATTAGTCAATATTTTTATTGAGTACATGTTACAAACATTCAGGCCTACGAAAATGAGATTAAAAATAAATTTGAAAAAAAAAACTATCACAGACATTGAATAATGAGTGTACAAATACAACAACAACAACAACAACAATGTGAACTACTCCAAGGAGTGCTAATGTTGTTGTTAGAGTTTTAACGGTATCCAGTTCTTCCTGTTATCCTTATACTTTAGACAGCATGTGTGCTTGTGTGTGTGTGTGTGTGTGTGTGTGTATGGAATATATATGAGCGTGTGTTTGTGTGCGTGTGTGTACGTACTTTTTTGTAGCGGGAATTAAGGGTTGGCACAGAATTTCATTTCCATGGCGCGAATATTTCGTTTTCATTTAGTTGTACGCTGAAAATGTTTATGCTCAAATGCCCTGTTCTTTGGATAATCACAACGTTACTTTCATAGAGTTTAAATTAAAATGTTGTTTTTTCTTTTGCTGTTTTATTTTTGTTATTGTTTTTTTAATTGGAACTTTGTTGTAGTAACGAATATGAAATTAGTTTTTTTCCGGTGTTTTATTTTAAGTTAATGAGTTTATCGTTTCGTTCTTTTTTTTTTTTTTTTGGTAACATAATACAAAAACAAAACTGTATGCAGTAGAAGCAGGGAATTGGGGTGGCAGCAGGATATTAGAGATGCATTAAATTAGCTCCAGTATGCTTGTAAGTGTCAGGTTTTTAAAAAATATATGTTGTACACACATAAATACGCTCGTATGTATCCCGTTGTGATGAATATTTTTACATACAATCATTTATAACTAAAATATCATAAATAACCAAAATATATATACATTTAATTTGTTTATTTGGTTAAACGTTTTAAAAATTATAATCTCATTTGGATCCTTAATATTATTTTAAAATATATTGAAATTATTTTCTCATGAATGCTTTTTTATTTTTGCTATTTATTTTAAATGATTTAAATGAAAATTTTTATATATTTTTATTTATTTAAAAAAAATTTGTTCTCTTATTTCCGCACCATTCACAGTCAATTGCCAGTAATTTATTAACCGGTTTTTCACCAACTCCAAGTAGTTTTTTTTCTTTTGTCAATTTTATTTTTGTTTTTTTTTTGCTGTATTTCTACTACAACTTATTTTACAACAACTAACATATCAAACACAAAACAAACTGAAAAAGGCGAGAAATGAATAGAAGCCATCAACCAACATACCAAATTCTCTTGCCAAAGTCCTGTATGTGAGTGTGTGTTTGTGTATGTGTTGACTTTTTTTGTTGTAGTTTTCTATAAACTACAAAAACATCTCTGTTTGGGCTGGGAGTTTTCTTTAGTAAGAACTTGTAAAAATTTTAGTGTATAGTTTTCGAAAATATATAGAAATTAGAGGAAACAACAAAAAAAAAGAACAACATAAACTCTCACACATTTCCAAGCGCATGTCTTTCAAGCAACACCGACAGGGGGTTGAACGGCAGTTATAATATTTCTTAGCGCCTTAACCAAAAGCATGGAATATTGGACAAGGGATGATTTGTATCAAAGCACTTTTGCTACTTACTGGCCGAAGCGAAATATCCTTAAAGCTTTTCTTCATAAAAAGCTTTTCCTTGAAGGAACTTCAAATTGCACTTTTAAGCAGCAACAAGAATCTTTTTGGGGCATCATTCATTGTGATTGAAAAGCTTCTCCAGTAATCATAACAATAACAATAATAATAATAATAATAATAATAATAATAATAATAATAATAATAATAATAATAATAATAATAATAATAATAATAATAATAATAATAATAATAATATTAGATAATAATTATAACAACAACAACAATAACAATAATAACTATTATTTTTACTATTAGAACTTCAATATGGTTAATCTTATATAAAAATGCGCCGCACACATTTTTGTGGTACCCTGCTAATGCAGTTAACGTCTGCAATAGTACTGAAATGTATATCATTTGAAAGGTATTTCTATGTTAATATGCACAATATAAATATTTGTGCCTGAAAGGATATCACTTCTCTTCAATATCTAAGCTAACAACTTGGCATAGCACTCACTTTTACTTAAGCTCGAGGTGACCTATTTTAGGGCCTTCTAGCTAGGCTCTCCTTCAAGATATATATATATATATATATATATATATATATATATAAAGTTGATATATAAATTCAACAATATATTCTTATATACTCTTTGAAATTTTTATTACAATGATTGGAAAGCGCAGAGTTATGACCAACTTTTTTCCCCATATACGCCACAGTGCAGTGATGGATATCATATTGAATTTATGTCGAAATTTTAGCTTCTATTAAATTTTACTGTTTACCAAAAATTTTTTTTAATATCATTGAAATTATCATGAGCATAAACTCTCTTGTCTATCAGTATGATCAATAAATATCGGGTGTTTTTTATAGAGTGATACAACTTTGAAATGGCATCACTGCTTTATTTGACCACCCATTTAATAGCTGATAGTTGTTTTTTGCTTATTTTGCTTTGGCATCTTATTACAAATCGACTTACACTAGAGCAACGCGCGCAAATTGTAGAAATTTTTAATCAAAATAATGGTTCTGTTCGTCAAACTTATCGTGTACTTCGTCCATTCAAAATTTTATTTTCCGGTGCAGCCCATTTTTGGTTGAACGGGTACGTAAATAAACAGAATTGGCGCATTTGGAGTGAGGAGATTTCACAAGCTTTTGTCGAAACACCACTACATCCACAGAAAAATACTGTTGGGCGCACTTTAAGGGCTGGAGGAGTCATTGGCCCATATCTCTTCAAAAACGATGATGGTCAGTATGTTACTGTCAATGGTGAACGGTTTAGGAACATGATCCGAAGTTTTTTCGTACCTCAATTAGCTGGCATTAATCTTGCTGATATGTGGCTCCAACAGAACGGACCACACAATTGATTTACTCAAGAAAACTTTTGACGAAAAAATTATTTCACGAAATGGCCCAATTAATTGGCCCCCAAAATCGTGTGATTTGACCCCATTGGATTATTTTCCTTGGGGTTATGTTAAGTAACTTGTGTACGTCGATAAACCATAAATAATTGAACACCTGGAAATCAGCATTCGAAGAGTTATCGGCGAGATACGGCCGCAAATGCTGCGAAAAGTTTGTGAAAATTGGTGTTCCAGATTGCGCCTTGCACGCGCCAGCCGTGGCGGCCACATGGCCGAAATAATACTTAAACATTAATATCATAAAATTTTCTATCCAACAAAGACCATTTCATTGATATAAAAAATATATTTCTATGTTTTATTGTCATTTAAACTTGTATCACTCTATTAAAAACACCCATTAGTGCTCTCTGTGCTCTTCAGTGTTATTAAATCTGTGTTTTTCGTACCGCGAATTATTCTAAAATTAATGCTCGATTTTTTTCGTCATTAATATCGGTGCCTTTTTGGTCATGAGAATTTATTGGTTACACCTATTTCATCAAACATTTGATAGATGTGAACGCAACTTTATAATTGTAGAAAAGAAATAAAATTAATAATGCAGAAGCTGGTTGTTATTCTCGGGATGCAAGAAGTACAATTTGGCAAACGATCAACTACAATTTTGAAAATATTGATTGCCAACCCCGACTCCTACTGATCTATTCAATGGAATTAGAACGCTTTAATTTTTGTTATCAAAATTACAATAATTTCTTTTTGATTTTTATTTAAAAAAAACTGTTTATAAATCGGTAAAAACTATATAAAACAATTTGTTACATTATTTGAGGAGAAAATAGAGAAACATATTTTGTTATTTCATTATCCAAAAAACAACATTTTATTTTTCAAAAGATAATTGCAGGAGTGATTTCTTTTTTCATACTTAAAACGAAAACAGTTAATTGTAAATGTGTAAAAAAAGTTGTAATAATTTAATTTATAAAAGTTTTTTACTGAAAATGTTTGAAGGTTTAAAAAATATTTTGTTGTTTATTTTAACTATTAACTAAAATAATAAATAATATTAATAATAACTTTTTGCTTTAATTAATAAAAATAATGATCGTAAATAGAATAACGAGAGAAGAAAGTAAAATTGAGTAGAAATAAAATGATATAAGATAATTGAAAACACCGATGAAATAAAAGCAAATAAAAGGCTGACAGAAAGTTCATAAGAATTTGAAGAACTGTTGCAAGAAATAAATTTAAAAAAATTATGAAGATTAAATGAGAATTTTGTAAAGATTTTCCTTTGTTTTTAAAGATTTAAGGCGAGCTGGCAAGTTGGAGCTGCAGCAGGTTTTCAAAATTGTTATTGAGATTTTCATTTGTTTTTGTTTTGATATTTTAATAATTTTTGCTTAATAACGATGAAGGTTTTTTTGTAAGATCAGTTTTCTTTTCTTGTGTTTGTATTTGCTTTGATTCAGTTTTTGTCACACAAAAATATCCACTTAGTTTAAGGTCGCTTCTTTAATTAATTTATAGATTTGTTGTATAAAGTAAAACTAGGCGTTTATGTATGTATATAAAAATAAATAACTATTATTTAATATTTAAAATAATGATAATAATAATAATAAAATTATTAAAGAAAAAACAAATGCACAAAGTAAACAAATTAACGTTTTGTTGTCTTTCTTCTTTTATTTCCCAGCGAAAGAAAATGCCCCCTCAACGTTTTCTCCCTGTTCTCTTCTTCGTGGGCTCTCTCTTCCTCATTCTCTCACTCTCGCTCTTTGCTGCATTGTTTTGCTATCATTCAGCCTGTTTGATCTCATTCAAGCTGCGACATTGTGTGTCAGCTGTCGAGTCTCTGGTGTCAATGTCCTCCATCTTGAAAACTTTGCTCTTTAGGCCGCACAAGATCTCTGCTGTCGCTATACTTTTGACCGTACTCAAATCCAATTGATGATGATTGTTGTTGTTGCTGTCATTGTTGTTGATATCGTCTTCACTATCGCCATGGTGATGGTGGTGATGATGATGATGCAGTGGGTGATGTGTTGGCGTTTCGTGTTCACTCTGGTCCATGGCTAGACAGTCCATTTCGTCATTGGCCGTTGTTGTATTGCTGGTGTTGGTGGTGGTATATGTGGCTGATGTTGTTTTGCTGTGATAGTCGTGCTTCTTGTTGATGGCATTGATCAGGGCAATATTTTTCATATTCGTGTTGTTGTTGTTGTCAATTTCCATGGCCTCCTTTTTGCTGGGATTATTGTTATTGATGTCGTCTTCATCTCTTAACTGGGCACCGTTTTTAATGCTGGCCACATCCGATTCTGACGTCTGATCCACATCAGCTGGTTCATTCTCTACAATCTCCAAAACATCACTGGGCTCGTGTATCATTTTCGTGTCGCTCTTATCGAAATCATGGGAATTGTTTTGCACTAAATTTAACGCCTCCTCTTCTTCCTCTTCTCGATCTTCAGCATTTAAATTCTTAGTGTTATTTTGTTTTTGTTGTTGCTGCTGTTGTTGCTGCTGCTGCTGCTGCTGTTCCTGGTTGGCCTTGAGATGATTTTCCATTAAACGTATTTTGAAATTATTATGTTGTGGCACTGTTTCGTTTATGTTGATCTCTTGATTATTGTTGTTGGCATCGTGTTCCATTCCATAGCGTTCCAATTCCTTTAAACGTTTCTCATTCAATTCGTCACTGTAGTGCATGAGAATTTTGCGTTTTGCCAAATATTTGTGCTGTTTGCGTGCCGAGTCCATTAATTTTTTGCTGTTGGTCTGCAAGATGTTGTAGGTGTCCTTGTTAACGGTGTCGCCCACACTGTTGCTGTTGGGTAAATGGTTGTAGTTGTTGGTGCTGACATTGTTGTTATTGCGACTGAGATTTTTCATAAAGGTTTCGGCTAAACTGGCTTTTGTTTTTATATGATCACGGAAGGAAGAGAATGTTTGTACCGGCAGCGGAGTTAATGTACTGCCACTGTTGTTGTTGTTGTTGCTGCTGCTATTGCTGGCATTGTTTAAAGCCGAGGCGCCGCCGTTCATTGTATGTGAGTCGTGTAGAGATTTCCGGGGATCGTAGCCTTGACCGGTTATATTGACACTGTGAGTACCGCGTTCAAAGTGACATTCGGTGGATTCGTTGTCGAGAGAAGAGCCGCTGTCTTTGTTGTCGTCATCCATGTTTTTCTGTGTGCGAAAAGTAAAAGTCAGTTCATTATTTGAATAAAGTTTTTGATAAATATTTTAAAGTTCAAAAAAGAAGGAAATGCCTTTAATCTCATGTGTGTCTGTGTAGGTTTCTTAAAGTCACGGCAGGCCCTTGAAAATCAGGAACAAGTCAGTCGTTTTCTTATATTTTGTTTTGATTATTATTATTATTTACAACAAGACAACGAGTTTTGAAAATACAATATCTTTTATTTTGATGTAAAACTTACCTCCGTGTGTAAACCTTTAATTTTCATTGCCTCGGCCACTTTGAGGAACACCGGCAAGTCCTCGTACTTGACGTTGACCTTCAGCAGGAGGAAAAAGTATTTTTAGAAGCATTTCAATATGAAAATAATAATAAAATATAAAATCGATTGCATAAGTGTTGTTTAACATGTTACACAAATCGCCCTATAAAAGATTTTCAGGATTTTCCATAAACATGTTGCTAAGCAAATGTTTGCTGGGAAATAATGGGTCAAACTTTGGCTTCTATTTGTTAATATTTCTTACCTGACCGCTGTACATAAAATCCAACAAACCGGCCAAGTGGCTGGCCTCGACATCGGCCATCAACAAAATGGGATGGCTGGAGGGATTTTCCAAGAATATCTGCTGGAAGTAGGGACTACAAACGGATAAAACCTGAAAAGGAAACGCCCAAATTCAATTGAAATGAAAAGTTAAGACGCCTCTCTGTCTATCTGTTTGTCTCTCTGTCTCTTTCTCACCAATTTGTGGGCCTTGAAAATTTTTCCTCCGGCTGCTATAGTGACGTCCACCATTTTCTCGTCCTTCTGCAGGGTATGGAAGCCGCGGCACATGTTACCATGGAAGTTATTCCAGGACAGCAGGTACTGATCGATGGTATTGGGATCGGTAAAGGATTGTTGTGAATGTTTTTGTTGCTGTTGCAATTGTTGTTGGGCCGCTTGGTGTTGAGCGGTCTGTAAGTGTATTTGTTGGGCTGTGGTTGTTGGTGTGGGTGTAGATGGTGACTGTTGTGGATGATGGATTTGTTGTTGCTGGTGATGCTGTTGTGTGGGTGAGGTTTGCGGTGTGATGTGTGGCGAATGGTGCATGTGCAATTCACGGCGACGTTCCTGTTCCTGTTGCAGTTGCTGCTGTTGTTGTTGCTGGCGTTGTTGCTGTTGCTGCTGCTGTTGTTGTTGGTGTTGCTGCTGCTGCTGTTGATGATGATGTAGCAAGTTTTGTTGCTGCTGCTGGAGAGCAGCATGTAAACTAGTGGGCGGCGGCTGTGGTGGTGGTGGTGTGGCAGCTGCCTGTGGTACCAAATGACCGTGATGCTGTTGCTGCTGCTGTTGTTGCTGTTGCACAGCTTGCTGTTGCTGTTGTAGAAAACGTTGCTGTTGCTGCTGCTGAGCTGCAACTGCCACAGCCTGTTGCTGTTGATGATGCTGACGGGCCTGCTGTTTCAATTTGGCCAAATTTTCCTGTTGCTCCTGTTCGCGATGTCGCAAAAGCTCTTCTTTGATTTTATACTGTTGCATGCTCAAGTCGTCAACACTTTTGGACAATTTGATCGTTTCACTGCTGTTGAATTTGTTGTTGGCCAACATGGGCTTCATTTCATATTTG
This sequence comes from Linnaemya vulpina, assembly GCA_963675445.1. Classification (NCBI taxonomy): domain Eukaryota; kingdom Metazoa; phylum Arthropoda; class Insecta; order Diptera; family Tachinidae; genus Linnaemya; species Linnaemya vulpina. Next base: position 98,164,998 of record OY776277.1, read on the forward strand.
TAATCGCTCATGGTGAATTTCTTTTCATTGGCGGCCCTTTCCTTTTGGCGTCGCACCAACTCGTCTATATTCATGTACGCGCCCGAAGTGGCAGCAGCAATGGCCGATGCAATAATCGGATCATCCTCAAACACGCTGTCGTCTATGGTCTCTTTGAGAGTTTTCGTGGAGGAAAATAAACGCAGTGACGGATCATTGACCTGATCACTGAAATACACATCCATTAAAGTGAAAAAGGGCCACTCGCGTCTTTTGGGCTCTTCGGACATTTTTATCGCCTTTTTGGCAAATGTCAACGAAATTATGCAAAAACATAAACAGAAAAATGTCAAAGAAATCGTTCATTAATACAAATTTAGTTTCATTTTTAATAAAAATAATTTTCAAGATACTGACCTTGTATTCCTGCAAAAGATTGTTCCATTTTTTAATTATTTTCGATAGAGGCAGAGGAACATTTAACTCACGTTCAACGACGCTGAGTGGATACAAAATGGATGAGAGATGCATGAAAAATAAACAAAAGGAAATGATATATAAAATTTGGATGGATGGCTGTGGGATCGTTAGAGGGGACAAGTTGGGAACAGTAAAAGGGAAATTATAGACTGTATTTTGTGCGTCTGGGTGCTTATAATTTTATTAGAGATACAATTAAAGGATGTTGTTTGGGTGTTGGAGTATCCCGGCGATTTGTTAGCAAATATGAATTGAGATGATAGAAAAAACAATCAATTATTTATTTAAAAAAGCCTAGTTAACGACCGAACCTTTTATACATTCAATAAAATCTTAATATTAAATGATGGCCCTAAAAGGTATTGTACTTACGCCCAAGCATATTTGGAGGCATTTCTTTTCCCAGTGAAGAGTGGTGAGAGTTCTGCCCGCAATCTGATCAATGATTTGACTTTTTCCGCTTCCCCTGAAAAAATAAGACAATAAATAAAATTAATAACCAGAACACCATTTAATTGTATGTAAATATAATTGAATAACAAAAAAATAATTGAAATATATATAAGACGGTGGTTAAAGAAACAACAAACTATATATCCCAGCTAATGAAATGATTTCTTGTCATACACTGTGGACTTTAAATATATTTTATTGGAATAACACTATTTAAGAGTATTAAATATATGAGAGCGGCTACACTGGCGTTTGAAGAGAATTCTACTACAAACAACAACACATGGTTATTGATTTGGTGGTGTCGTTCTAAAAATAATTAAGTAGCTGACTACGAGGCGACGATTGTAGCCAACGACTTTTGTAGTCGGTGTTCGTGTAGCCTGCTGTCGTTATTGTGTTTAATACTTTATAGGAAAATTGTCAGTGTTGCCACAAGTGTTTAATATTGTGTTTACTTGAGTCCGCAAATAATGCCATCGAATTGGGTTTATGGTTTTGAGTACAGGATATTAACTTCTATAGAGATCGAAATGTGTTTTATTCGGTCTATAGTTAAACCACTGTGCCATTTGCCAAAGATCGCTAGCTTTCGATGGAGCAACGGAATTGAGTTTGAAATGGATCGGCGTCTACTATTCTTTGAAAGAACCACCTTCAGCCGCCTATCAGAGATATCAGGAACCAGCGCCACTGCACCATCCACTCTCAACTATAATATTTCTTTTTTTTTGTTACTCTTCAAGTTTTATTAAGCTTTTCTCTCTCAGAGACGATTTTGTTGGACCCAAGTGGGCTTGGAACTCTTTCCCTTTGATTTCAATCAGCAACTTGTCACGCTAATCTATTTTCGTTATAATCGAAAGAGACTTAAAAAGACTGGAGGTGTTACAGATCTGACCCAGGACCATTAAAATATATGGACTACGGAAATTATCGGAAATTATTCTGTTAGTGCAACACGAATTTGTCAAGCATGCAAAATATTGGGTGTTTTTTATAAAGTGATACAACTTTGAGTTGGCATCACTGCTTTATTTGACCACCCATTTAACAGCTGATAATTGGTTTTTCTTTAGTTTACTTTGACATTTTATAATAAGTGCGTGCAAATTGTGGAAATCTTTAATCAAAATAATGGCTCTGTTCGTCAAACTTATCGTGCACTTCGTCCATTAAAAATTTTATTTTCCAATGGAGCCCATTTTTGGTTGAATGGTTACGTAAATGAGCAGAATTGTTGCATTTGAAGTAAGGAGAATCCACAAGCTTTTGTCGAAACTCGATTACATCCACAGAAAATTACTGTTGGGCGCACTTTAAGAGCTGGCGGAGTCATTGGCCCGTATGCCTCCAAGAAAGATGGTGGTCAGAATGTTACTGTTAATGGTCAACGGTATGGGAGCATGAATCGAAAGTTTTCAGTATGTCAATTATATGGCATTAATCCTGCTGATATATGGTTCCAACAGGACGAAGCCACATGCCACACAGCGGGCGCTACAATTGATCTACTCAAGCAAACTTTTGACAAAAAAATAATTTCACGAAATGGCTCAATTAATTGGCCCCCAAGATCGTGTGATTTAAGCCCATTGGATTATTTTCTTTGGGATTGTGTAAAGTTACTTGTGTACGTTGATAAACCATAAACAATTGAACACGTGGAAATCAGTATTCGCAGAGTTATCGGCGAGATACGGCCCCAAATGCTGCGAAAAGTTTGTGAAAATTGGTGTTCCAAATGGCGCCTTGTACGCGCCAGCCGTGGCGGCCACATGGTCGAAATCATATTTAAACATTAATGTCATAAAATTTTTAATTAAGATCGTTTTACTGATATCAAATATATATTACTATGTTTTACTATGATTTAAACTTGCATCGCTCTATAAAAAACACCCGATATCTAAATTGATCTGATTTGCCATCAATTAATTTATTCTTTAAAAATGCTTGCAAAAGAATACTGATCGTGTGGATGCTTCTTAAGAAGAGACGTTCACAATACTTGCCGTCTAGCAAGTGTGAAAGTATGCTTGATGTCAATATCCAAATTGACTTGATTTCCTATCAAGCTTCGGCGACACCACGCATGCACACTAACAAGTTTTCACCCATACTATTACAACATGTTCGCCCAACATTTTCAATGTGTCCTAGACCTCTTTAACAAATTTCAAGTTGTGATTTATTTCTAACGCTTTCATTTGCAGTGGTTGGTTGTCTAGTGTCAAGCACTCGTTTTACGTAAAGTAATTAAAGAAAAAAAAATTTCTTTTGTTACCGAAAGAAATGATATCAACGGAACATAAATATTTTTGTACTTTTTTTTGTTTTTGGTATTTTTCAAGATCCGGCATTGCAAAATCTTCAAGTGGGTTTTAACTGTAGTTTTTTCTATTTTGTTAACAATTAATTGTTTTTCTTTTCCAAGTCAAAGTAAAGCGAATTTTTATGATTTTTTTTTTTTTTTTTTTTTGTGAAAGAAATCCATTCACCCATCATCAGTGACAACATAATAACCACACCATCAGCTAAAGCAATCAAGCAATTCATCATCATTATCATTATGACGATTCTGATGCTGGTGATGATGGCTGCCCAGTTCGGCAGCCAGTCAGCCATTCAGCCCATCCAGCCAGTCAGCCATCCAAGCCATCCAGCCAGTCGAGTCAAGTCAGTCAGCGAGCGCAATCATCTTCAAAGTATGAAATTTCAAAAGAAATTTTCAAGTGTTTTTTATTTGAAGCTTTTTCTTCTTTTATTTCCACATACACACACACACACTCGCATTGTAAATATAGCAACAACAACAACAGCAACAGCGTTAGTCTAATATTTAAGTCAGTCTTAATGTGAAACCTACAAATCAGCGTGTATGCACTTCTATTGGCTGGTTGGCTGGTTATGAAAACAAACTTGCCACCAAAGAGTGGCTTAAACACATGCATTAAGGTGAGTGAGTGTATGAGTGTGTGTGTGTGTGGAAAGAAGAAATGCCAAGAAATCTAAAAAGAAAACCAGAAACTACTTCGCCTTCCAAGCAAAAATATAGAAAAAGAAACCATATTTTAAGTTAAAGCGGACGGACGGACAGGCGGACAGACACGCGGCAGCGTCATGAGCGAAAGTGAAATCTTTTTACCATGTTGTTCGTATATGTGTGCTTTGTTGTTGTATGTTGTTATTACTTTGTTGCTGTTGTGGTTGCTAATGAAATGTAATGAATTCTTCGTACTTTGTAGAGTTTTTTTCCTCGAATTCAGTTTCTTTCTTCGTTTCTTATTATTTTTGTTTGTTTGAAATGTATCTCGAAAACTCGTATCCAACCCGTTTGATTGCAACGGCCTGCATGCCTGGCCTGGCCTGGCCTGGCTGGATGGCTTCTGCCTTTCGGTTACATATTTTGCTTTTATTGAATATTATTTCGTTTTTCTTTCCATCTTTTTCAGCAAAACATAATGCGTTTTCCAGAGATTTATTAAACACGTACGCACACACTTACACACATATTCATATTCATGCATACAACAACAACACTATAATATATTATTGTTAGTTTCATATAGAAATTATATATAAATAAAAAACAATTTCTTGGTAAAAGTTGTTGGTATTTTTTGTTTGTTTTAAATATTATTTTTAAGACTTTTTGTTCAAGACAAATCGGCTTGTTGCTTAACTTCATTTTAGAGGCCTCGCTGCGAGTCTGCATTAAGTTTTCTTTGTTTTTTTTCTTTTTAACAAAATAATTTTAATTTTTTGTTGCGCGAAACCATCTCACCATCATATCTAATCAGTCATTATCATGGCTTTAAGTATTGCAGCAATTTGTCTTATTGTTGCTGTTGTTGTTGTTGTTATTACCGTTGCTGTTGCTGCTGCTTTGATGGAATAGAGTTCATTGTAACTCAAAATACAAGTGTAAACTCTAAAACAGCCAACAAAGAGGAAAATGTTAACACGCTTGAAAAAAATAAAATAAAAATAAATCAGTTTCAAAAATGGTTTTACAAAATCAAAAAGATTTTATTTTTTTGTTACACATCAAAAAAGCTGCAGCTCTTTCCTTTAGCTGCTGATAGCAACTAAGCAAATTGAGACGTCGTCACACGTTCGTTACAACACAAAAAGTTCATTTCAAACTTGAAGTTTATAACGGAGTATCATGAATAATTTTATTTGAAACGAGCGATTGAAATTTTCAGTTTACGAATAAGTAAAAGGGAAGACATACAAACTAAAGCTGTTGTTCTGAACGCCTGTTGCCTGGCAACAACAAATTGCAACAAGTTCTTAAAAGCAACTTTTTTTTAATTTTGAAAACGTGTTAAAGTAGGGAAAAGGTTCCACGGTGAAATGCGTATGGAAAGTAGGCACAACACTTCAATTGATCATTTGGAATTTTTAAATATAAGGTGTTTTTTATAGAGTGATACAAGTCTAAATCATAATAAAACATAGTAATATATTTTTGATATCAATAAAACGGTCTCTATTGATAGGAAATTTTGTGACATTCATGTTTAAATATGATTTCGGCCATGTGGCTGCCACGGCTGGCGCGTACAAGGCGCAATCTGGAATACCAATTTTCACAAACAGTAACATTCTGACCATCATAGTTTTCGAAGACAAATGGGCCAATGACTCCGGCAGCCCATAAAGCGCTCCAAACAGTAATTTTCTGTAGATGTAGTGGTGTTTCGACAAAAACTCCAAATGCGACAATTCTGTTTATTTCCGTACCCATTCAATCAAAAATGGGTTGCATCGGAAAACAACGAAAAATCGATAATATTGAGATGCAAAACGTATGTAATAGGGTGTTCAAACGATTATTCGTTGCTCGTTTAATTTTAGACGGATTATTAAAATTTGTTTTATTTATTTCATTAACGAATAATTCAAATAATATCTGTCGATTAATCGACTAATTTAGACCAAATAGCTTTTCGAGTTGTATAAAATTTCTTATTTTCGACTAAAGAGTAATTCGAATAATATATATCGATCAAACGTGCCAATTTATTTAGATGTCGCTTATGTTATTATAAGGGATTCAAGCCATTATAATTTTTTATCTAATCGACTAATTGTGGGCAAATATCTGTTCGAATAATCTTAGATCGAATATATTCGATTGAAAAATAAGGCAAATAACTTTTGTCGATTAATCGAAAGTTGTGTTTTTCTCTTTTACGTAAAATTAGTCCCGTACGTGGGCATCATATTATTAAAAGCGTTACAAAGTCGGAAAGAAATTGAAGTTTAATGCAACAGCGTTTAGATATTCCTTGTGGAATATCTGTAATTATTAGAGCATTCAACAATATACTTAAATTTTGTATATAGTTAATCGATTATTATACGATTATGTATTACTTCTAATAATTATTCAATAACTATTTTATTATGATATTAACGAATCGATTATTATTCGATTATATTTTACTTCCAATAATTATTCGTGCGATTAAGCAGGCACAATGATAATATTTCAATATTATATGTGTGTAATTAATCGATTATTATTCGATTATATATCGTCTCGTGCGATTAATCGACAAATTGAATATCTTAACTCTTCTGACAATTGCGATGCATCGTGATGGGTTTCGTGGACAATTAGAAGAGAACTGTATCATCATTATCTTGAAAAGCTGATAAACAGGGTGTCCCCCAAAATAACCGAAGGGACTTGATATTCTTTTTTATTGTGATATAATTGTTTTATTTCTATTCATATCTTCTAAAGGAGACTTTAGGAACTTTAAGCCGTTATACGATGTGTGTTCTAAAAATTAAATAAGTTTTCAAGCTTCACTGGTGTGCGTACGATAAGCTTTTCCCGTGTCTGTGTTGCAAATAGAACCAACTATTTAATCTGGTCTTATGATTTATAAAAAATGTGGCACTTTTTTTAAAAAACAGTATTTCTCTTTATAAGAAATATTCTACGAATGTTACCATTCAATTGGCCGCACACTGTGCATTTGTGTGCGTGTGTTTGCATGTAAATATTTATATAAAATACCTGGATTTCATTGCTGGATGGTGTTTAGATTAACTGTAAATTGCGCTTGGATATGCGTAAGTGTTGTTAACTGTTTAAATTCACATGTGTGTGCGTGCGTGTGTGTGAGTGTTTGTGTAAATATTTAAATAGTTTTGCTTGAGATATTAACATGTTGATATCAAAAAAAATTTCACTTTCCTTTCGCTCAAGACTTAAAATAGTAACGACGTGGTGTGAAAGAAACCCAAGTGAAAAATTTGCTTGTTTATTTTGAAATATTTCTTGTTGCTGCTTTTATTTTCGTGCACATCACGGCTTTTATTTTCATTTAGGTATTAAGTTTTGTTGCTTTTGTTGTAGCCGTTGCGGACAATTAATGATGTTAAGACCAAAGGAAACATAAACTTCTTTTCACTGCCAAAGTGCCCTCTTCTTCTTCTTTTTCTTCTTCTTTAAGCAAAACGACTTGAAGCCAAACACATTCACTTTGTTTGAGTTAAATTTAGTTTTTATTCCTCTTGCGTACTCCGCCTGATATTATTGAACCATTAAAGATCTTTTAAGCTCTTGAATGAATAAATAAATAACCTTTTTTTCTTCTAAAACAGTTTGTTGTTGTTGGTTTAGTTAGGCCAACATTAACAGAGAGAATAATTTATGATTTAAGCCCTGCTTTTCTTTGAAGATTTTGTGTTAATATCATTTTTAATGCCGTATTTATTTTCTTTATTTTTCCTCAATTACTTATTTATTTATTTATTTTAATTTAGCAAATACATGTATGTATATGCGTTCGTGTGTGTGTGTGTATGCGGAGTATTCTGTGAGATCTTTAGATCTTGTTATACGTCAGTTACCGTTAGTTTCTCTTTTGACCCACATTTGCAGTTTGCTTTTGTTCCTCTTTCTTTTATTTGTTTTATTGAAATAGAAAGAAAAATATTCTAAGTCAGTGAGCACCGCCACAAAAGATAACAGACACAATAAATGCAGCAGCAACAGCAACAACTCAATTCTTTAAAACAAACAAAAAAAATTATAAAATATTAAGAAGAGGAGAATGAGCAACATCGTCGTCATGATCATTGTTGGTGTTTATTGTTTTTGTTTTCGCCTAATATTATGCTGTGACACGCACGTGACGTCTTATACGACTAAGATTTTGTTAGAATCAGTTGTTGTTGTGTGAGTGGATTTATCAGAGGGATTCATGCTTCCGTTTCTATTGCTCAATCGTGGGCAAAAGTTATTTCGTAATTATCAGGCTGTTTTGTAAATTAGTTTTTGTTACAAAAACTTGAAATCACAGAAAAGGTGTTCTGCACTCAAAAATCATCGAAATCAATTTCAATTGAACTATTTTTGCAATTTTGCCTATTAGGAAACCCATTAAATGAAAATTAATCGTTAAAATATTGGACTGATCATTGATTTGTGAAACTGATTTTAAGGACGTGGGCACTTTTTTTAAATGTTTCATTTAAAAGTTCCTCAAGTCTTCTTTAGAATATATGAATAGAAATAAAACAATTATTTCACAATAAAAAAGGATCTCAAGTCTCTTCGGTTATTTGGGGACACCCTGTTTATCAACTTTTCAAGATAATGATGATACAGTTCTCTTCTAATTGTCAACGAAGCCCATCACGTTGCATCCCAATTATCAGAAGAGTATATGTCAAAAAATAATAGATTAATGACCAATAATACTGAAATATCATCATTGTGCCCGCTTAATCGCACGCATAATTGTTGGAGGTAAAATATAATCGAATATTAATCGATTAATTACTAATAATATTGAAATGTTATAGTTGTGACCGCCTAATCGCACGAATAATTATTCGAGATGAGATATAATCGAGTAACAATCGATTAATTACATATTATATTGAAATATTATTATTGTGCCCGCTTAATCTCACGAATAATTATTGGAAGTAATATATAATCGAATAATATTCGATTAGTTATATTTAATATTGAAATAATTATTGAATAATTATTGGAAGATTTATATAATCGAATAATAATCGATTAATTATATATAAAATTTAAATATATTATTATGGCCGCATTTCATATGAATTGCAGGTATCAAAATATATCCGAATAATCGAATAATCGACATTCATTATACGAATAATAAAATGTTCTGAAGCTCTTCGAACAGCTAATCGTCGAAAATTAATCGATTAGTGACTTAACGGTTAATAATTTGTTACAGGATGGCCGAATTGAGTAATTGTTGCCCCAAAAAGTTTCTGAAAATTGGTTGGCTTCCGTTATACCACTTCAATCTCTTCATCATTGTGGTAAATGTCTGCAGCAAACATTCTCAAAAATAATTTATTCCTGAAGATCTTGGTCTCAGTCCTTCTCTTATGTAAATAAAAATTTTTATTCGAAGGAAGAAAAATATATATTCGATTAATAATCGAAAGATTAGTCGTATCATTCGTGTAACAAAAAAAAAACTACTTTAATTGTTCCACCAAAAATTTATCGAATAATCGTTTGAACACCCTAATATGTTCCGACTTTGGGAAAATATATATTTTTTTTGGCAAATTTTCTTTACCACTTTTAACAGAACGTAAAACCATGACGCCTACTGTTGTTGCAACGCACCTTGAATTCTTTACTGGGGGCGGCAAATTACGGCGTTCCATAGCGATTGAAATAACCATTAAAATTATACCGCGGTAATTTGGCTAATTTTTTTATCAAACATATCAAAAACACAATAGTCATTGTAACAGCCTATTCCGCTTATACTTTTTCCCTCACCCAATACCAATTGTTGATCTTCATCTCTAACAAACGTACGTCGAATATTTTTTTTCTTATTTTCTTATTAACATTCTTTTTTCGTTCTTATTTCCAGTTGTTTGAATACAATTTCATTGTCATTCGTGCAAAACAACCGCAAAAGAAAGAAAGACGAATTCACTGATTCATACAAATTGTTAACACTTTTTTTTTGTACTGCTGATCCTCTTCATATTGAATTGTTTGTTGCTGTTGGCATTGATTTTTTTCTTCATTGTTTTGTTGTCGATGTTGTTGCTGTTGTTTCTAGCTTGAAATGCTTTTCATTTCTTTACGTTCTCTGATTTGGCTTGTTGTTGTTGTTTAGAATCTGCTTAAATTCAGGCATTTACTTTCTTAAGCACAATTTAAGTCTGGCACGAAAACAAAACGAATGACGGACGGCGTGTTTGTCCGTCTGTCTGACTGTCTGGCGGTCTGTTTCAGCTTTTGAATTATTTTTTCTTATTCAAGTTTGTTTCTTGTATTTGTTCTAGTGTAAAAAGTGTTAACTGGCGTTTGATATTTTATTATTTTCTTTTGTTATTTAGCGTGGGCATCTTAACACTTGGCTTGTTGTATATTTGTGTTGGTTGTTGTTGTTGTTGCTGTTGAAGCTATTCTTGTTTTGTTTTTGTTTGCGTACGATCGATCATTGTAGTTGAAGTTAGTCTCGTGAGAACTTCCGAAAGTGGGTCATTCATTTCAAAATGCATTCTTTATTATGATTCTGTTTTTATTTGCTTCTTTCGGTATTTTCTTTCATTTTCTTTCACATTTTTAGAATCTTTAAGATGTATTTTAATTTTGAAAATAATGAAATCTGATGGATGTTGGGCGATAATGGAATCGGTATTTGTATTGGAACTATTGAGAATGGAGTTTTTAATTAAAGCAAAAACAAACAAAAATTTGTGTTGGAGATGAGTGATTATTTATTATTTTTTTTTATTTTCAATTTGATTTTGAAAATTTCTTTTGTGTATTTTCATGGTTGTTGTGTGTTCAATTTGTTTGGGCTTAGAAGTTGTTTTCTTCAAATAAATTTAGGTTAAGGGGATGGACATTTGTTATGCCAGTCATGTAAATATTTATTAAATATATTTTAAATAATTTTTTAAATGTAAAATAAAACGTCAATCATATCTAAATTAATATCCAAGATAAGTAAGCCAATTAGGCCAAATATATGCCAAGACCACAACAAGAGGGTGATTGGTAGTTTGGCGTTCGCCAGACATAATATATAATTTTAGCAGGAATCAACATAAATTTATTTTTAAGCTCACACAGCAGAGTTGCACAGCGCTGTTTTCGAAAGCCGCTGCACTTTTTCAGCAACTATGTAAGTGCGCTTGCTTATTACCACTGGTTAATTGGGCTAACAGCTTTCATCTATAAAAGATTTTAAGCGGCGACTTGCACACGAGAAACGCTTCGACACTAAACCGATAACATCCCGGGGAAGTTATTTATTCATCAATTTATATTCTTATGTGGTGAATAACATTCGCTATTACGAAGTGATAACGGGCTTCTTGCGGGCAGAAAATCGGAGATATAGACCTGGAAGATATTTGGTTCCAACAGCATGTTGCCACTGGCCCTAAAGCCAATGAAACAATAGATCTTCTGTCGTCCCGATGTTAATTGGTTGCCGCAATCACGTGATCTGACATCGTTGGATTTCTATCTTTGGGAATATATCAACGAAAAATTCACGTCAATACAATTCAAGAGCTGAAGGATGTGGTATGTCGGCACATTAACGGCATTGAGCCTCAATTATGTCTCAGAGTCATTGAGAATAAGGACCATCGGATAGAGGCATGTCACCAAAGCCCTGGTGAGTATTTGGCCGAACTTTTCTCTCACCCCTAACAAGAAATTTTCTGAAATTTTCTTTTTATTTACAATTAACTTTATACATTATAGCTGCACCACCCTTTACATGTTTCCTTTCACGGTATGATGCAGAAAAACTCATCATAATCTATCAAATTGTGATTGTTTCTATTGTTCGCATGACTCTGCATGTCTTTGAAATTCTCAAATTTTACTTTCTCTTACAAGAAAACAACAAAAACAGTGCAACAATTATTGTAAACCTTTGGCACAACACTGCGAGCCAACAACCACACTATAACAACAATAAACCAGCATCTAGAAATACATGAATATCAGCAAAAGTAAAAAGCAACAGCGGCTTCGCAAAAAATGGCAAAGAAAATACGACGTTTTACTCTGCAGACGTTGAGATATTTTAAGAAAACAATAACATCAACTTAAAACATGTGGAAAAACAAGAAAACTCATGTCTATATATGATTTCATGGATGTGTGTGTGTGTGTGTGTGTTTGTATGATGCTGTTTTAGTAGAAAGCCAACGTTAGGCAGCCCATCCAGGCAGGCAGGCAGTCAGTGTTCCAACAGAGCAGTTGGAAAATAAATTGTTTATGTTATTCACTTCAACCGTCAACATCATAAAGAAAATCCAACATTTAAATCTCCCTCCTCTCTTTTTGATACAACGTTAAAGCAAATATTTTTACACGCACACATTTAAACAGACGCATTGCCGAGGGGAAAACATACTCTCATACAAACATAAATCGCATAATATAACCTGGGGGCACGCACAGTGGTTCAGATAATATGAACTATTGTACAGGCAATAAAATTTCTGTGGGGAATTTGTATTGAAACAGAAATTAAAAATATTTTGACAACCGAAAGTGTCCCCAAAACTTTCCGCAAAGATATCGTCATGTGGTTTGCATTTCTTAACTTTCTAGCTGCTACAAAATGTAGAATCGAGAGGGACGACCTTCTTTTAGTTTACTTGAGATAGTAGGTCACAGGAAATCTAAGTTTGCTAGAGCTCAGGAAAGCTTCCAACTCAGAGCGTCAAGATCTGCGAAGAACTGGACTGAACCGGTGACTTCCCAATTTATTGAATGCCTGACCCACGATGTCACTCGCTATCAATCTGTCGACCAAAATACATTAAAAACAAATAAGAATTCTAAAATTTAATCTTTTGCAATTTATTTTGTTGGCAAAACCATTTGGAGTGATATCGTGGGCCAGGCAGTAAAATTTTAAAGTTTCTTGTAGGGAGGTTCAAAAATGTTAATCTCTTTTTGTTTTCAATTCAAAATCTTCAAAGAAAATTTTTATTTCTTAAACAAAAGCAGGCATCTAGTCTGATATCATATGCGAGGTCTGCTCAAAGAGAATATTAGCTTAAAATGTTCGCGCGTATCTCGATTAGCCTTTCAAAACTTTGCAAATCTTACACTTCTTATAAAAAAAGCACGCGTTGGGCGTGGCGGTTCCAAATCGCTAAAATTTAGAACAAGTTTTCTATTAAAAGTTTCTAAAAATTTATTTCATATACATTTTATATTTTTGGGAACACAAAATTTAAATACTGACCACATGAATATAAAATTATATCTCAACTTAATTCAAATGATCCTTAGAAATATAGTTGAGCAGTTGGGTTTAAAAACTTAGCAGCTCAACCACTTCTGATACAAAAAACACTATATTTTGAAGGACCGCAATTTTATATAGGCGTGGCAGTGCCCGATCGGCTATTAATGCTACTATATTTGCATGGTAGAAATATCTATATGGTGATTTCCATAGCAAATCCCTTCTAATAATTTATCGCTTTGCGTTGTAATACAAAAGTATGAAAAGTTTGATCTGATTCATATGAATCAGGGTGTGGGACTGATTACTCTCCTAGTCAAGGCAGTGTTATATGGAAGCCACTAAGAGGCCATACTGCCACATGAATTCGAAAAAGTAGTCAACAATTAGACATGATCGAATGGATCATGTAAATCATAGGCCTTGGCAGTCACAAAACAATGTATCAGATTTTAGTAAAAAAATGTACTCCAAGAATATTAAATACATTCTCAGAGCAGCTTAAAACACTCATAACATGCATCCACACACACATACATACATGCACTACCATATAAATCCTTCCTAACACTCATACATGAAATAGGAATAGGAGCATAAAATCGTTGTCATTTGATATCCCTGATTTTGTTGACTTGAAGCCACTGTTCCCCGTTATTGTGTATTGTTTTACCTCTTATTGTTGTTTATTTTTAATATTATTTGTTTTTGTTGTTCAGTTGTTATTTGCAGTCAATGTGTACAGAGAGAAAAAAATGGAATAAAGCAGGCAGTCAGTGTGTGCTTTAATATCATGGTCGCCTGGTGGAAAGTTAAGCAAAATAACACAAACAAACATCAAATTAAGCAACAACAAACAACAATTTTCTTTTTTATTCATTTTCATTCTACACAAAACAAACTAATGAAAGAAATAATACATGTCGTCATACACACATACCCACGCAGGCACAGAAGTAAAAGATATTATTCTCAAACTGTTACCGTTACATGTTTATATCCCGGAGTGAGTACATAAAAAAGAGGGGGGTAGTCAGCGTTGCCAATATATTTTAAATAATTCTTTTTTTCTGTGGGGAAATTTTGCTTAATTTTATTGATTGTCCCACGCTGTCATTCTAGTTGAGAGTGACCATCGCTACACTCTCTAATTTAACTATCATTTTACGAGTTTTATTGATTCCTAAGAAAACAAGTTATATCTGGGATTTTGTTTATTCCTCAGAAAATAAAAGTGATTTTATTCTTCAGAAAAAATATTATATCTTGATTTTTTCTTTTGCTGAAATTAATATTAACCGATGCAAGATCGAATTTGTCAGCGTGTTTCGTAAGAAAACTCTTATATAAATATTAAATAAATTAAAGGGTGTAATAACTTTGAGTTGACATCACTGCTTTATTTGACCATCCATTTAACAGCTGATAGTTGCTTTTTGTTTAGTTTGCTTTGACATTTCATTATGGATCGACTTAGACCAGAGCAACGCGTGCAAATTGTGGAAATTTTTAATCACAATATTGGTTCTCTTCGTCAAACTTATCGTGCACTTCGTCCATTAAAAATTTTATTTTCCGATGAAGCCCATTTTTGGTTGAATGGGTACGTAAATTAACAAAATTGTTGCATTTGGAGAGAGAAGAGTCCACAAGATTTTGTCGAAAAACCACTACATCCACAGAAAATTACTGTCTGTTGCGCTTTATGGGCTGGCGGAGTCACTGGCTCGTATGCCTCAAGGAAATATGGTGGTCAGAATGTTACTGTTTGTGAAAATTGCTGTTCCAGATTGCGCCTTGTACGCGCCAGTCATGGCGGCCATATGGCTGCAATCATATTTAAACATTAATGTCATAAGATTTTCTATCCAAAAAAGACCCTATCATTGATACCAAAAATATATTACTAGGTTTTATTATGATTTAAACTTGTATCACTTTATAAAAACACCCGATATATATATTTTTTTATAATTCCCTTCTAGGCAAATGATATGACTTTTATTTTCTGATGAATAAGTAAAAATCTAAAAATAATTTTTATATTCTGAAGACTAATAAAACTTGAAAATAGGGATAAAGCTTATGCTGCTTATAAAAAATTAGCACTATGGCAACACTGTCGAGTTACATTAAACACTTGCTGAAGCCATTTCGGGTTGGTAAAATATAAAGACAACAAAAGCCATAAAAAAGTGGGGGATTTTATTTTGCTCTCAAGGAAAAATGCAGAAAAACTGAAAAATATTGAAAAGGTTACTCATGCTCTTTGGCTTAGACCAGGGATGGAAAGTGTTTAATTTGAATTTTATACCAACTAAGAAAATTATATTTACTTTTCACAATATGATATATATCAGCTCTAAAGGAGACAGCAGGGTAGCCAGATCTATTGAATTAGTTGAGTATCTTCACATCACAGAGTGCTCTTCGTTAGTCTACTCTTCTCAAATTATTTTTTGTCACGATCCCCGCAAGAAGGCGGGGCGAAAATAATCAGCTGGGTAAAAGTTCAAGTTAATAAAATTTCGCTGTTATTGGGAGCTTCGTTTGGTAAACAGTATGGGAAAACTTAAAAGATTATTTATATTAGAGGTAAAAACAGCTGTTAAAGGGGGATAATTATTGCCCTTGACCCGATTTTTCCTGTTTTCTCGAAAGATCAACGATCGAAAAATTATTGCTCGCATAATTTGAAAAACTTCGATATTTATGATCATATTCATAAAATTTTTTATTTATGAAAAATTTTTTATAAAAATTTTGTTATAAAATTGATTTTAAATACTTTTTACATTTTTACGAATTAGGTAGCGTTAATATCGTAGCACCAAGAAGTTCAAATTTGTGCCATAAAAATTTCAGCTGTACCACGATTTCCAGCCCAGACATTCATTACAGACATTCATGCACACACTCATAAACATTCACGAGCATGTGTGTGCATGTGCGGACATGCTCTCCAAGTTTATCTCAGCGACTATATTTTAGTTGTTAAGCTGGATGTTATTGTTTTTGTATTTCTTTTAAAAGCAGTTGAATGTTCGATAGTTTTCTGGAAATTCCTCGTTGAAGCCAAAAGAAAAATCTTCGCTTAAGATCTGAAGATTAATTGTGGGGTTTTTCCTACATTTTCGTTAAACATGAATTTGTTATGATTAAGAGTTGAGACGTTTGTTTGGATGTGTGTTAGATCGAGTGTGGTAAAATTATTCAAATTAATTTAATTCATTAGAAATAGTTTTTTCTTTTTATAAACGTATTAATCTTTTTTTGATAGTTGAATTACTTGTAGAATTTTCTTTGTAACAGTTGTTTTTTTATTTCGGAATTGAGAGCAACAACCCTCGTTTGGATTTCTTTAATGATTTTATAGAAACATTTTGAAAATAAATTTTGGGAACTTTCAAAACGTCAGCTTATTCATTTTTTGAATACTTTAAACCTTTTTTGTGTACTTAATTTTATGTTTATGTGAGGAAAAAGTTTTAATGTGTACACACACACACACACACACACACACACACACACACATACACATGCTTGTGCGTTATAAACGGGGGAATGTTTTTGCAAAGTAACTGATACCTTGAATTAAATGTGTGTAAGTAAGTGGTATTGTGCATATGTGTGTGTGTATTTGATACACATAACAATGTTGTACGTTAGGGTGTTCAAATCATTAATCGTTATCCGATTAATCGATTAATTTTGGTTGATAAATTGTTCGAATGAGTTAATTCGACTTATTTTCAATTAAAGAATAATTCGAATAACATTTTTCGATTAATCGATTAATCGCAAACTCTTTAAAATATATTTCTTATCATGTTATTGAAAGTTTGAAAAAAGTTAAAATGAGACTCAAGTGGCATAATGGAAGGAAAGACAAGAAAATGGATAGAGAAATCGGATACGCTTTATAACGTTTTACTGAAAGAACTGACAGAATGTTTTCTAAATTATGTTTCATAAAAATAAATGCAAGAAGTTGTTCGAAACGGAAATATTTAAACGATGTACCCTTCTTGAAAGATTATTTTAGAAGTTTAACTTAAGCTTTGATTCTATTTTTTTATATAAAAAGTAGTCGACTTTTATTTAATTTTTCTTAAATTGTTAAATTTTTAACAAAAATGGACGAGGAATTGAAACGATTAACTGTTAAACGATTAAATTTTGCCGATTAACTATTCGAACAATCTATGATTTCTTATTTTTATTGACAAATAGTGCGACTAATTTTCGGCAATTAGTCGATTAATCGAAAAAAAGATTTTCCATGTTTTATTTTCTTTCTTTGTGTAAAAATAGCAGCCGATACGAGCACATATTCCCGAATGAGTGCGGAATCGAACCCGGGTTCTAAGGCAGCGTAGTCTTGTGTTCACTAATTTAAGCAACAGCACAAAATTTAAATTAATCGATTAACCGAATAAGAAATTTGAATAGATTTTTGAAACAAAAAAACTTCTCAAGCGATTAATCGAATAGTCCAAAGTCCCATTTAATTGTTTACCCTATTGTGCACTGTACTTGTTGATGCTACAGGTAGCGTGTAGTAAATAATTTAGCTAAAGTGGTCAAAGGAAGAAATTTCCATGTGTTTCTAATTTGCCTTGAGTTCCTCCCTCCGGAATACAGTTTTCATAGATGCATTATATAAATTCGTATATGGGTAATTCCATACCAAATCGACAAGGAGTGAAATACGGTTCTCAACGATTTCAATGAAATGCAGTCAGATGCACTGATAATTTCGCCGCGTTTCCGCAGTTTAATCTCTCAATATCTCAAACACCATCTTATATACATTTACATCATTTTAAAGCGAATATTTGTGGCTCTAAAATATAAAAAAATATATTTATATATTCTTTGAAAAATGTAAATCTCACAATTTCGCCGAACTTCTCCGGTTTCCTTTTTTTAATATCTCAGAAACCAACTCATATACAAAAATTATATATTGTATGACATTTCGAAGCGAATACTTTCGGCCATAAAATTTAAAAAGTTTTTTTTATTTATGGATGAATGTAAATCTGATAGTTTTGCCGAATTCGCCGCATGTCTTCAGTTTATTCCTTCAATATCTCAAAAACCATCTCACATACAAAAATTATTTTTACCTCATTTTAAGGCGAATATTTGTGGCTCTAAAATATAATAAAATATTTTTTTGTATTCTTGGAAAAGTTTAAATCTCATAATTTATTTTAATATCTCAAAAACCATCTCATATACAAAAATTATTTTTTGTATGTCATTTTAAAGCGAATATTTTCAAGTAAAACTTAAAAAATTATGATAGTTATTTTTGGAAACATGTAAATCTCATAATTTCGACGAATTCGCCGCATATCTTCAGTTTATTCTTTCAATATCACAAAAACCATCTCATATATTAAAATTCTTTTTACATCATTTTAAAGCGAATATATGTGGCTCTAAAATGTAATAAAATATTTTGATATCTTCTTGGAAAAATTTAAATCGCCGTACTTATTCGGTTTATTTATTCAATATCTCTAAAACCAACTTATAATCAAATATTAGTTTTTTGTGTCATTTTGAAGCGAATATATTCGGCCATAAAATTTAAAAAGTTATTGCTTCTATTTATGAAATATGTAAATCTGCTAATTTCGCCGAATTCGCCGCATTTCTTCAGTCTATTCTTTCAATGTTCCAAATACAAAAACTATTTTTGTGTTGAATATTTTTGGTTACAAAATATCAAAAAAAAAATTATAGAATTTTGGAACAATTATTTTTATATGATTTCAAAGCGAATAGTTGCGGCTAAAAAGAATAGTTTTTTAACATGAAATTTTTATATGGACTTAAACCAAATCAAATCAAAATAATCCCGTCGAATATTTACAATTTTTGCTATGATTCACTTACAACCAACTCACATTTTTAATAAGACACATTTGAAATAAATATATTGTTTTTTTAATAATCGTGCGTGATTACATAAGTTTTGTTGGTTTCTCTGTTGGTGTGCATTTTAACAATAACTTTTTTGCCAAAGTGCAAAATTCCAGTTAATTCTTTTATAATTGTTATACTTTTTTGGTTGTTTGTTTGTTTGTTTTTTGTACTCTTTTTTTATTATTATTATTATTATTATTATGACTATGATTTTTACACAATTTTTAAAAATTTTTTTCTGCAGCGAATATCTCTATTTCTTTGTTATTCAACAAACGTGATAACTGAAGAGAAAGAAAACCAAACAAGATGACCAATTTAAATATATAAACCAACTTAAAGCGGCGAATGATGTGACATGAGTCCACAAAAACAACAACTACGACAACAATATTAACGCTGTATAAACTTAATAAAGGCCAAGAGATTTATGCAATAAGAAACGCGAAAAAGAGATTGTGGCTTAAAATATTTGCCAGCAAAAATAGCAAAAAATTAAAAAACTAGACACAATTATTATTAAAAACTTAAAAGTTGTAAATTATTTAACAAAAAAAGGGATGACAAGGCAGTAAAATAAGTGGCGAATTTCAATTGTTTGGCAATTATATCCAACACAATTTTATCTGTTTTCCGTTCGTAGGATTTTTTATTATTTATTTGTTTTTTTGAAATATCAGAGATCTGCAAAAATGATTGCATAAAAAAGTGACCGTTAAATATTTGAAAATTGATACAGAAAATTTCTAAATAAAATTTGTTAATTGTTAACAGAAAGTCAAACAGGGTTTTAGGAAAATAAAACAAAATTTTTAATCAAATATTTTTCACAAGTTTTCAAAAAAAGTTTTGAATAGAAATTTAAATAAAATTTCAAGCACAATTTTTCAAATGAAAGCTGAAAGAAGTTCTTTAACACAATAAAATAAAAAGAGCAGCATGTTTAAACAATTTTCAAAACTTTTCAAGTATTTATTTTATTTCCAATAGAATTTCAAATAAAAATTTTAAGCCGAAATTTTATAAAAAATTGGATTTTGGCTTTAGAAAAAATATGCATCAAAATTTCGGCTTAAAAATTTATTAACAAATTTTTTGAAATTAAAAGAAAAATATTAACTAAAATGCAATTTTTATTTTCAATAAAATTTTAAATAAAAATTTAAAGCCAAAATATTATGAAAATTGGACTTTTACTCTAAAAAAATGTGCATAAAAATTTTGGTTTAAAAACTTAAAAAAAAATTTGTTTGAAATTAAAAAACGATATTTACAAAAATTCAAATAAAATTTTATTTAAATTTCCATTCAATAATATTTTTTATTTCCAATACAATTTCAAATAAAAGTTAAATTTGCGGCCGAAATATAATGAAAAATTGGATTTTTACTTAAAAAAAAGTGCATCAAAATATTGATTTAAAAATGTATTAAAAAACTGTTGGAAATTTAAAAAATATAAATTAAAATGCAATTAAAATTTTATATAAATTTCTATGAAACATTTTATTTTGAATAGAATTTGAAATAAAAATTTGAAGCCGATAAATGGATTGAGTGTTGCAAGTTGCTGTAGGAATATAATTTTTATTTCAGGAGATCAGAAATGAAATGGAAAAATTTTCGTGGATTACAGTTCTTTACATTGAAACTGAATGAGAATTCCAAAGATTAAGACGTGCGGTCATGAAAAAATAACATAATAATTTTGTCTTCAGCTGCTGTTCTGAGGGATTCCCAAGAATTTAGTTTATTTTAATTTAAAGAGACAAAAAATTATGCATATATCGTTACCCGAACTCCAAAATGCTGCAACTGAAAAAAAAGATTCAAAATGAATTTATTGATTTATTGTGACTTATTTTTGTCAATTTGCTGCTTAAAGCCAATCAAAAAGCCTGTCTTGCATTCTTTGACAGTTACGGTCTTTTGGATTTCAGGTGGCGATATATGTGTGATTGTGTGCCGCATCTTGTGTTTCTTTTGCATGCGAGGTGGATGGTTATGAAACGTTGAAAGGAAAGCGAGTTAATTTTTGTTAGACAATAGAAATTCCAAGTTTCTGTTTAATTTATCGACATTCTGCCGAAATAATGACAGTTGCCGCTGGCAAACAGCAGCTATTTAGTTAATAATTTATTGAAATTTAAACGTGATTAATGCCCTGTTCGAGAGGGATTTCAAATTCCAAAACTTCCCTACTGCCCTGAAACGTTTGAATGTTTCTTGATGATGGTTTTGATTGATTTTATTTGTTTTATAAGAGTTTATGTTTTACGATCAACGTTAAATTTAATTGTTAAGAAAATTTTCCAAATCATTTCAATATTTTTATCGAAATTTCTTTATAGTCAACGACATTTCTTGGGCTTTTAAAATCAATTTGTCGTGGTGGTAATTGGCTTTTTCACTTTTAATAATTATTTTGATTCAAAAGACACAAATAGAAGTCCCGATAACGAATTACAACTTTTCAATTTAATTAGTGCTGGTAATTAAAAGTAAACAAAAATATCCAACAAAGAAAACATCCAACAGATTTATGTAACGCTATTAAAGCATAAAAATAAAATGGCCAAAACCAGCTTAAGAATCCATAAAACCAAAGCAAATGATTGCAGTAATTAAATACCGACAACAAAACAAATTTCTCTTTTCTATGTTAAGTTTTTACAACAACAGCAACAAAAGTACGAAGCAACAACCAAAAACTCTAAATTAACAATTCACTTTTATTTTCTATAGCAAATTAAGCAGCCAAAGTGATTAAAGCATACAAAATAACAACAATAAAATCGAGCTAAAAATACATATAATTTTTTTTCTTACGAGAAAAGCTTTAAATAAAGAAATTATATCAAGAAAAAAAGAAGAAGAAAAAGAAAAAAATATAGAAAAAGAAACAACAGCTAAGAAAAAGTAAAAATTATTAACAGCAAACAACGAAACAGCCAACGCATTTTTTCACTATCTTTTGGTTTCCAAAGCAGAGATAACGCACACACTCTCACACACACACGCACACCGCCGCTCACTCACTCACTCATTCGCTTGCATACTCAACACAAAACGTAAGACTTAAGAAACAAACCTGAAACGAAGCGAAATTAAAATTCTTATCATCATTCCGCTACAACTGCTGGCGTGCTTGTGTGCGTTAACGCTTCGAATGCACTATCAACTACTACAACAACTGCAACAACAACTACCACAAGAAAGCCAGCGATAAGCACACAACAAAAAACTTTCACTTTACACAATCCGAAAAGAAAAAAAAATATAAAATAAGAAACGAAAAAAAATTTTGTTTAATTTAAAACAACAACAAAATATAACAAAAACTATTTTTTGTTGCTTTTGGTAATAAAAAGATTTTTTCGTTTTCATTTTAATTAGCAGCAACACCTTTTAATAACTCACAACACACAGCACACATCCCATCTGAAACTAAACAAAACGACAGAAGTATTATATATATTTTTTTGTTGTTAAAAAACTTTTAGTAAAAGCGGATTTTAAAAGTTTTCAATTGTCATAATACTTAGTTGAGATCACATCAGAGGACTGATGGGCCATTCCATGTCAAAGAGTTGGACTAGACAACTTTCAATTTGCTCAAAATTAAATCAGAGTTTCTTTTTGGTTTCATTTAAAATCTATGCAGAAGGAAAAGTATGTAAAAAATGTTTTTTTTAAATTTAGTAAATTCGCCGCAGTCGCCGAATTTGTAAAATTTTTTCTGATGTCTCAATAACCATCTCATACAAACAAGTGATTTGTAAATAATTTCAAAAGAACTATTTGAGGCTGCAAAAGATAATAAAATGTAACAAAATATTGTTGCCTTCGGTTTAATACAATTCTCGTATGCTTTTTCATAATTAAATTGAATAAAATGGTTGTGTTGCCTTCGGCTTAATTAATTTCGTATGCTTTTTCGTAATAAAATTGTTGTTTTGCCTTCGGTTTAATACAATTCTCGTATGCTTTTTCAAAATAAAATTAAATTTGCATAAAATTGTTTTCGGCTTAATACAATTCTCGTATGCTTTTTCATAATCAAATTTAATAAAATTGAATAAAATTGTTCTGTTGCCTTCGGTTTAATACAATTCTCGTATGCTTTTCATAATTAAATTGAATAACATTTTTTTGTTGCCTTCGGTTTAATACAACTCTCGTATGCTTTTTCAAAATAAAATTTAATGAAATTTAGTAAAATTGAATAACATTGTTCTGTTGCTTTCGGTTTAAAACAATTCTCGTATGCTTTTTCATAATAAAATTTAATAAATTTTCATAAAATTGTTTTGTTGCTTTCGGGTTAATACAATTCTCGTATGGTTTTTCGTAATAAAATTTAATAAAATTTCATAAAACTGTTACAAATAGAAATTGTTAAAACAGTCAACTGAGCTACCCAACAAGTGGTAATAAATGATAATACGCATGAGTTCTAATGATCAAAGTGTAGCTGTCTTCGAAAACATCTGTACCGCTGCGTAAGTTGGCTTTCCCTGCTGCTTTGGAATATTTATCAAGTCTTTCTTAAATAAAAATATTTTTCGAACGATTGGCCTATTAAATTAAATTTATTATTAATGATTTGGAAAAATGTCATATCTGCAAAAATTTTGATTTATGAAAATTTTAATTAATTAAAGAACTTTTATTTTTTTTTATTTTTTATTTCATTTGGCTGAATAGTTTTTAGTATTGGCGCCAAATGTTGTTCAAAGATCCGTAAATGTTGAAGGATAAAGTTTTTCTTTTCTTTTTTGCAATATAATTTATTTTCTTTTAAAACTTTTAATAAAATATTATAATTATAGGGACTTAAATACTTTCATGAAAGATCTAAAAAAAAATTAATGAAAATAGTAAGCAAATTTTCGGTCAGATAAAAGTAGGAGCTCTTCATATTAATTATGTTTTCTAAATATCAAAACTGCAGATATTATAAATTTCCACAAAACAAACATTTTTAAAATAAATTTTTATATATTATAAATCTATTTGTTAACATATTATATTGTTTTTAGATGGTATCAAAACTTTGTAGATATTACATTTTTACACGAAACGATTTTTTAAAATATATTTTGTTATATTAGAAATCCATTTGATTACAGATTATGTTGTTTTTCGCTGATTTCTTTAGTAATAAATAAGAATGTTTTTTTAAAAAAAATTATTTAAAAATATCAGGATCTTTAAACTTCAAACAACAATTAAGGCCACAATTAAAAGAAATTAAATCGAATAGGCTTGTGTCCGCAGATCGTTAAAAATAATTTAAGAATTGATGGAGAAATTTATATACATTTCGTTTTATAACTCACGCAGTAGAGTAGAACAGAGATGTTTTCGAAGGCCGCTACACTTCCTAATCAGTGTAGCTTTTCTCATGTATAGTTTTTTATATATCATATTGAATGAGAAAACAATGAGAAAAATTTATAAAATTTTTAATGAGAAAATTTGATAATAAAACTGTTAGTTAATCCTTAGCCGCAGGTCTCAGGTGGGATGGAACGGAATTTTTCTGATCTGCTTCATTGTGCGCTTCTGTGAATTGTTGTCATTCATGGTCATTCGATTATATTGAGACCGACGTTATAATCTCTCAGTGAAATCGCGAGACATTTGAAAGTGGCATTTGATTGTGTTCAACGATATTCAGAGTGTCCTGGACACTTTATATCTATTTTAAAAACTTATAAAATATATTTTCTTTTTGTTGAAAAAATATTTTTGGTTGCCCTGATAACTGATGACTGGTTTATTGGAAGATAAATATTTTAATTTTTATTCTTGCGTTTAATGATAAAAAGAATTCTCATTCTATCAAATAATTTTTATTCAGAATTTCCTTTTCTAATAATCAATTTTATAAAAGTATATTTTGAAATTTTCTAGGCCTTCTAGTAACAACTTTTCCTTGCCAAGAGATATAAAATATATAAATCGGTTGACACTCCCTTGAGTTATGGAATATGCATCATGTCTTTCTGAATTGAGAAACTCTTTTCAAACAATTATCGCCTCAAAATTGAATTTAATCGGCAGACTTTTTCTCACCATAAAGACATGGAATATTTTTCATGCTTTTCCTTAACTTTTTGTGTTGTAAAAATAGATCTTTAAAAGTTCATCTTCCCATTTATGATCGCTTCAAAAAAAAAAAAAACGGCGTCTTATATTTCCAAAAAAAACCTTAAGACTCTTTAGAAACATTCCCAAAGCGAAAAGAGCCTCCAACATTTACATGCCACTCACTCACTCTCAACTGCATTTTTAGGTCAAAGAAAAAGATAAATTTTTATTAGAAAAACAAATGAAGCAAAAGCCACACGGCTGCAACAAGAAAGTAAAAATGCTGGCAAGAAGAAAGTGCAGGCAACAGGATGTCAACTTCTGCCCGAAAGAGAAACATGAAAATAAAGCAAACAAAAACTGGAGGCTTGAAAACTCCCACACCGAAACCAGACTCTAAAACTCAAGAAGCCAAGAAGTTAAATATCAAATTGGAAAAAGGGACTTCGAAGCTGAAAGAAAATTTTATAAATTTTTAAGGAAAAAAAAGCACTCAACACAAGAGTTTCTTGTGAACACAACGAACAGCGAAGGAAAACAGTAAAATGCAGATAATGAATGGTTGTACTAGACTAAAGTATGCACACACACACACACACACACACACACACATGCACTCTCTCATGCCCGCACATACGGCTGCACACAAACACAAACACTCGCATAGAAAAATACATGATACGACGGAACGTTTGTAAGCAACAACTTTCACCCATTAAATATTCTTCGTGTCGTACGTTTAGCAAAAGTATTTTTCTTTCTTTCTGCCTTTTTTATTTTTCAAATTTAGTTTTTGTAAAATATAAAACATAAAATAATGGATAGACAGAAACCTTAACAATCTGTATCTGTTGGTATTGAAACGAAAAAAAAATATATACAAATTTTCTATACACTCACAACAACAACACGAACGAACGGGTACGATTTTCGAATGTTCAGAAACAAGAAAGAAATATTTTACTTTAAAAGCCAAGAGCTGCAAATACCTTCATTTCTAAGCACTTTACACAGTGTGTGTGTGTGTGTGCGTGTGTGTGTGATTGCTAGATTGTGTAAAGCAGCGAAGAAGCAACAAGAGTAGCAACATTTCTTTCTGCATTGTTGTTGCTTTTGGTTCAGTTACTTTTCTTTGTTGTTGTTGCAGTTGTAAACGAAATGGCTTCGAAATCGCTATAAGTCTTAGAGTCATCTGAAGGCCCTCAAGCACTCGGAAAAGTTCGCTTGAGGGCTCTGGAATAAAAGTTCATCAAATACCAAAATAACAACATTTCTTGTAGTGACAGAGTTCTGTTACTTTAGTCACTGTCACTATAGCCATTGTGACAGTATTGTCACTCTTGAATATCAATCATTCGTACACTTAATTCTCTTCGATATATTTTGAGTCACAGTGACATATTCATAATTTTGATCGTTAAGACACCTTGAATTTTTCCTGTTTTGTCACTTAAGTCGCTTCAACATATAAGACTTCATTGTTTTTCAGTCACTGTATTAGATATCCTGGCACTTTAGTCACCGTGATATATTCCTGCGTTACTTTAGTCACTGTCATATATCAATCATTCTGACATTGAAGTCACTGTTAGATATAAATCATTGTCTATTTTGAGTCACTGTGACATATTCATAATTTTGACACTTAAGTCATTTTAAATTTTAGCTGTTCTGTCACTTAAGTCGCTTTAACTTATAAGCCTTCATGATTTTCACTGTATTAAATATCCTGGCACTTTAGTCACCGTGATATATCCTTGTGTCACTTTACTCACTGTCACATAGCAATCATTCTGACATTGAAATTACTGTTAGATATAAATCATTGTGTATTTTGAGTCACTGTAACACATGCATAATGTTGACACTTAAGGCACTTTGAATTTTAGCCGTTCTGTCACTTAAGTCGCTTAAAGACATATTATTCATTCTGATACTGAAGTCGTTATCACTGTGGAGCTGAAATGACAAATTAATCATTCTGACACTTAAGTCACTTTGATATATTAGCCTCTCTGACTCTTCAGTCACCGTGATATGGTAGATATTCTGACCATTTTGTCCTTGCGTGATATAATTGTCATTCTGACACTTTAGTCACAGTGACTTTGTTCCATGTGCTACTTTAGTAATGCTAACTTTTCAGTCACAGCGACATATTTATTATTCTGACGCACATGTCGCCCCAGCCGATTCGTTTTTCCGATCTTCTAGTTAATCTGACACATGGGACAGTGCAGCGTCTTAGTCATTCTGACGTATGTGTCACTGTGACATTGAATCTCTGGGTCTTATAAATAATACGGCCACTTTAGTCACAGCAAACTTAATTACGCTGACACTGAATTGCTTGTGACTTTATATTTACGTTTTATATGACAAAAATTAATTTCCATTAAGCTACAATCATTCTTTATTGTGTCACTGTCACTAACGCTTGTCATTACTTCGTATACGATTTATATGACAAGATATTAAGTTTCTTTAGGCTTCAATTATGCTTTATTTTGTCACTGTCACTGCGACTGTCACTAGTGCTTGTTATCACTTTTTATTTCGTTTTATATTTTAATTTTATATGACAAAAACTGAAGTTCTCTTAAGTAAACAACATCAGCTCCAATCATTCTGTATTTGGCGCTGTCACTGTCACAAGGACTTGTCATTACTTCTTATGAAATTTTATATTTACATGTTATGTGACAAAAAATTAAGTTCATTTAAGGTCCCATCATTCTTTATTTTATCACTGTCACTGTGACTAGGACTTGTCATTACTTCTTATTTAATTTAAAATACTAAGTTCCTTTTACTCCTGCCACAAACTTACTTGTCGATGCAAGCTGCACCAAAGAAATCCAACTCATAAAATTGCTGCTGCAGATATAAATTTTTTTTTATTACAATTTAAGAAAATTACGATCAACAGTCAGCTATTGAACGTTGCACAGTTCGTATGTTAAGTATGTTCATAAAGAGTCAAGAAACTATTCAAAAAAGTTGTTATAAAAACTTTCCTTCTGAAGAAAGAAAGAAAATACAACAATACGAATAATATATTCAGAAAGCAACAACAACGAAAAAAACAGAAAAAAAGAAAGAAAACAAGAAAACAAGAAATGCTGTTCCAAGCCACTTGTTGTACAGCAGGCAGCAGCGCCAACTTGTGGCACATGAGTGAGACTGAATTGTTTTTCTTATGGCAGCATAAGCGACTGGTACCTGCAACAATACCAGTCATGTTGGCAAGACAACATCTCGCATTTATGCCTGAATTGATGTTTCTTGTGTATCAAACCGATAAACGTTTCGAGCTCTTTTCCAAATTTTATAGTCTCAAAAGTGCTTTTCGTATTTTTTGCATACGGAGTTTTTAGTTGTTCACTGTTGTTTTCTTTTGCCTTGGGAAAGATTAAATTTTTTTCTTTGTTGTTGTTGTTGTGGATGACTTAATGTTATTCACTGTTGCATGTTGTTGTATATTTTCAGTATGTTTTGGTTTTTTAAAGGTTAAATATTCATTTTAATTGGCATTAGAAATTTCAATTGAGAGGAACTTGAAATTTGTTGCATTCGCTAAAATATAATTTTCTCCTCTTGACACAAAATGTTGCAGGTCCCGGTAATAAAAGTTGCAAAGATTTTTAATTAAAGTAGTCGTAATAGAGTCGAAGTAAGGAAGAAATAAGAACTGAATTGGCTTTTAACACTAGCAGCGCAGTCGTGTCAGTTTTGTCCTCCTTTTCATACTCCATAAAGTTTGTGAAAACTTGTTTTATTCTCTTCTCGATTTTGTATATAAAAAATTTATTAGATTTTTAATAAAAATTTCATGTAATTAGAACTGCTACTGGGTCATTTTGGTCCCATTGTTATTCCAAACGATGGAAAGATATTATAAGTATAAGAAGGACTTTCCAAGACCACAAGAAAGCTGCATAAGTAGAAAACGACAAGTGAACTGTCTTTTAAGCAACAACTCTTTGGAAATAAATAAAAATCCAAATAAATTTATATTGTGCATATTTACACTGAAATTCCTCTCTGATTTTGAATTTAAATTAATATAAATAATTCAAAAGAAGAGCCTTTATGGTACCACAAAAATATGTGTGGCATGTAAAAATCTATACAACAAGAGGAGTATGAAAAGGAAACAGCTCTCAACGTGCTTCAGCTGGATTTTTTACACAGCATTAATTAACTTTGTTCTTGTACAAACCGCAGTTTATTTTCTTAAATTATAATATATTACAAACCCAAACAAAACTTGGTCGCGGTGGCAGTTTCCGGGGTGCTTCTAGGGATAAACAAGCCAACACATAATACTTGCTGGATAAAAAAAAAACATGAACTTTTTATTAATAAAATGTTTTGAAGCCCCACTTGTAAAAGCTATAGGGTGTTTTTTATAAAGTGATACAACTTTGAGTTGGCATCACTGCTTTATTTGACCACCCATTTAACAGGTGATAGTTGCTTTTTATTTAGTTTGCTTTGACATTTTGTTATGAATCGACTTGCACCAGAGCCTGCAAATTGTGAACATTTTTAATCAAAATAATAGTTCTTTTCGTCAAACTTATCGTGCACTTCGTCCATTCAAAATGTTATTTTCCGATGAAGCCCATTTTTTGGTTGAATGGGTACGTAAATAAACAGAATTGTTGCATTGGTAATTACTGCTTGGTGCGCTTTATGGGCTGGTGGAGTCATTGGCCCATAAGTCTTGAAAAACGATGATGGTCAGAATGTTACTGTTTGTGAAAATTTGTGTTCCAGATTGCGCCTTGTACGCACCAGCCGTAACGGCCACACGGCCGAAATCATATTTAAACATAGATGTCACAAAATTTGCTATCAAAAGAAACCGTTTTATTGATATCAAAGATATATTGTTATTTTTTATTATGATTTAAACTTGTATCACTCTATAAAAAACATCCTATATTTTGATTTGTAAGAAAATTTCTTTTATTAAGTTCTTATAAAACGGAATAAGTTT
This sequence comes from Linnaemya vulpina, assembly GCA_963675445.1. Taxonomy (NCBI): domain Eukaryota; kingdom Metazoa; phylum Arthropoda; class Insecta; order Diptera; family Tachinidae; genus Linnaemya; species Linnaemya vulpina. The sequence goes on from OY776277.1 coordinate 98,195,226, forward strand.
TTATAAATTAGCTGCCGTATTTATAAAAAAATAATATTAACTGATTGATATGAGTTCTTAAATATAGATTCATTCAAAATTTACATCAAAACATTCTTTGACTTGATTTCATTTTTATTATGAATCAGACCTCCGGGCTTTCCATATTTGAAACTCCTAGACGGAAATTCCATTCCACCCTAGACTCTGCTCTAGGAATGTGTGTTATTATTCTTATCACAATTTAAAAAAAAAAAAATAAAAAATATTCGACTCTGGATAAAGTATTGAAATTTAATAAAAAATAAAAAAATACCAATAAGCTCGCGGGTTAGAACCCGAACTTGAATAATAATTTTTAGCTCTACAATTCAATTATAATAATATATGCTCTTACAACAGCAAATCAATTAAAGAAATTAACAACAAATTTAATAAAAATTGTGAAATAAATTTTCCTTCTCACATTCTTGTCATCGTGTATATAAACACGTCATACATATTTTTGTGGTACCAGTGCAACTCTTTTTCTCATCTGTTTTTATTACAAGAAACTAAAATTAGGGAGGTCCTGTTGTGTAAATATGCATAACATAAATAATACATTAAAAATTTTGTTATTAAAATTTAAAAAAGGTATACAATTTTGCAGTAAAAATTTCAAAAAATTTTTTATGTTGTACTAGTTTTTCCAAACACTACGGTTTTCAATAGGGTAACCGTTCGATTGATTTCAAGTTCGATTAATTTAAGACTAACAATATTCGATTAAAAGTTAGACCAATTTATTTTAATTGGTTAACCGATTAATTTTAATCGATAACTGATTTATTATAATCGTTAACAAAAAAAATTTTGCTGTTAATATTTATTTACTTGTTTCATTTATTAAAGGAAAAGTGTGTGTTTTAAAAAAATTAAAACTGTTGACCGTAAAAGAAAGAAATCCAACTCATAAAATTACTTCGGCAGATATAAAAATTTCTTTTAAATTATAATTTAAGAAAAAAGATAAAGAAAGATTCTTGACTTTTCTGCTGTTCTAAGCGAAGTTGCAGGAATAATTAAATGCATGTTTAATAAGTTGGTGAATGTCTGCAAAACTTTAGGAAAGAATTTAATTATATATTTAAGGATTAGATTTCATAAGAGACATGTTGGAATGCACTTTAATTATTTACCAACTATCGAATATATACTTCCACTAAAAGCTTCTTTTTTAAATACAGGGCTTAGAAATTAACTTTTTGGTAAAATATTCAGCGTTAAATTCTGCCAGCATGAGTCTTAAAAGAATTGACCTCAACTACTAAAAGCCTTCAGATCCTGAAAGACCCCAAAAAGGACTTTAATGGCATAACAGAAGTCTCTAAATGTTTAATCAAAAGTTTAAGTAAAACTTAAGAATATGTAATCTAAATGGCAATTAAGACAAGTTCTGAAGAATTACCCCCGTAATTCATAAACGATTATTAAAGTTAAAGTTGCTTTAAAGTATGGATTTGGTATGGTTAAAGAACCCTTAAAGCATTCATTAACTTTAACAATCGTTTGTGAATAAGGGGGTTAATTTAGCAAACTTTTAATAACTATGAAATTCTATAATAAAAGGATGTTAAATCCTTTTTCCAAATATTTATTTTTCAATTTTCCTTCAGCGTGATTTAGTTCAAGAATTTTTATTTTGTCAAAGTTATTGTCCTTTTACTAAAAAATATCTTAAACTTAATAATTTATGTGTTTTTATAAAGATTTTAATAAATTTTGAAAATAAATTTTATTAACCGGTTAATCGATTAATCGATTAATTCATGGTTAATCGAATAACAGCCGATTAATTCATAACTAACCGATTTTTAACATGTGAAAACTAAACCTCGATTAATTAAGTGATTAATGCAACAATTAAATCAAATACCCCATAAATTGAACAAAAAGTCTACATATCACCATATAAGCAAAACCCAGCAAACATTTTAATGTCTGATTGAATGATTTTTATGTCTGATTGTGTTTATTTTATTTTGATGCTTTGGATTATAAAAATCATAACACTATTTTGAAAAATATATATTTATATGCAACCCACCAAACATTTTCAGGTCAAGTATAATCTATATTGTAGAATATCTCTATTTGATATATGAAAAACTTAATATTATGTAGAACTACAAGTGCTACATATATGCTACCAAAACAAACTTATGTCGATTTCTTTTCTAGAAAATAATGCAACATTTTCCACAGTTTTTAACAGAAAATGGCAACCTTTTGCCATTTCAAAATAAGGAATTTATTAGAAATGAAGGCAACATCCCTTACGAAGAATAATTTCTGTTTTAGGACTTTTCCAAACCGCCAATTTTTACAAAATAAGTGAAAAAATGTTACATGTTTTTTTAGAAAAGAAAACGCCATTATTTGTATGCATCCCAGCAAACAAATTGTGACATAAAATAACAAGTTTTGTGTTGTTTGTTAAAACAATTTTTTTGTGTTGTTTGTTAAATAAAATTTTGTTACAACATTTACTTTATTTTTTGTTTGTTTTGCTTATAACCAAAGCAAAAAAAATACCCAACAAACATTATAATGTCCTTTGTTCTATATTTCACAAACTATTTCAACAAGTCAATGATTTCAGTGTAGAGATTAAAAATACTACACTTGATTGATAGCCAAAATTTTACCCAGCAAACATATGCTAGTGTAAAGCATTTTTAAATTATTTTTTATTATTATTAATTTTTTATGTTTGAGTGGATTTTTTTTAAATATTTGCAGTTATTTTTCTTTTCTTTTCAAAGTCCGTTTGTCTCAGAATCGATAAAAAATATTGTTGCACTTAAAAATTTTGTTTGTTCATTTCCCAATCTTTTTTTTATTTTCTTTTACTTTGTTAGTGTTGTTATTTAAAGAGAAAATTGTGCTTTTCCACTTACAGCAATAGCGTGTTGAGTATTGGCAATTGGCATTGACACTACCGGGTGCCAAAATGTCGTTGGCTGACGCCATGTCCATCGTGGATGGTGAGAATTTACTATCCAAATGTAAAGGCAAAATGTTGATAATTTTGAATGTCTAAAACTTCTTTTTCTTGAGGCGAAAAAGGAAGTTTTATCAGGGTTTTGGTGCAGATAAATGAAATGTTTTGGAGGAGAAGTAGAGAAACTGTTTGTGTAAATGAGAGAGTTGTCGTTTTGTTGTTGTTTGTTGAGGTGAAGAAAAAAATTTTAAATTAATCCACAAAATTTTTAACGGTGCAGAGAATAATCCTGGTGTGAATAATGCTGTTAAATAAATTGTTGTTGTTGTTGTTGTTGTTGCTGCTGCTGTTGTTGGCTGATTTGTAATTCCGATTGAGTTCAAAATGGAATAAAAGCTCTGCTGCTGCTGCTTCTGCTTGCGCCACTTTTTCTTTAACACTTTCACTTTTACTTTTAGTTGTGAACGGACTTTGTGTGGCTTTATAAATTTGATTTTTTCTAAAAATATTTCAACAATATTTTCTCTTGTTAAATTTGTTTCTGGTGGATTTTAAGGTTTCATAAAATTCTAAAATGTCTAGTCAAACACATTTTGCCAGTTGCCTTTTAATCTCTTTTAGCGGGTTCTATCAAATAAATTCAATTCAATTCATATTTTATTTTTTGTTTGTTTTAAATTCAAATTAAATCTTTTTTCATGTGATTTATGCAACTTTTTTTTGTGTCAAAGAAAATTTCACTTTTTAGTTAAACTTCTTTCTTGATTTGTTTCTTCTTCTTTTTAATTTCAATACTGGTCTGTTGAATTATTTGTAAATTTCTTTCTTGTTTTCTTTTCAATAGATGTTTTTTGTTTTTTTTTTTTTTGGTTTGTTTTATTGGAGAACACCAAAATTTGAACGTAACGTTTGGCTCGACACTCGTGGTACGTCTGTTTTGCGTGCGGCAGTGAAAACCGTGCTTATCCTCAACAAGACAACATTTAAACTTGGATGAACACTTTCAGTTACCACAAGCTTAGCTCGAAGATACACACTCCACCGAACACTTACACACACACACACACACACGCACACTCAACTTGTTTGTGTATCAGTCCAATTTCATAATGTTTCTTCAAGACCAGACTAGACCAGTGTGAAGGCTTTCGCTTGGTTACATTTTACAAGAACAACAACAACAGCACGAATACAAATACAAAACTCCCCGAACAAATGCCAGCTTTAGCTGAAATAAGAAACTTGCCTGCCCGAAAGCGATCTGAAAGAAAAAGCAAAAACTTGGATAAAAAACCAACTTAAAAATTCGTCCATTTGCTTACAGCAGAGGCAACAAGTAGCAAGAAGTCGAAAAGAAGACTGCATTGTTAGAGTCTCTGATGTGTCTGTGTGTGTGTGTGTGATAGCGTGAGTTCATATGCTTTTTAAACTTCTTCAATTTCTTCAAGCTTCACAACAAACCACGTTATTGAATGTTTTGGTTTGTAGTTGTTTTCATTGTGTTTATCTTTGTTGTTGTTCTTGTTGTTGTTGCTGAGAGAAATGCTTTCTTTCTCAGTTCAAAAAAACAAGAGAAAACGTAGCGTTTTTTATTTGCTTAACTGCTGCTAAAGTTGGCCGTTTTTTTATTTTGTTTATTTGGCCTCGTGCTTCCGCGTGGTGTGCTTTCAAATAAAATTTTATAACATATAAAGTTTTCTTTGCAGCGCTCTGAAAGTTTTATGGTATGAAGAGGACATCTTAAGCTAATTTTGAATTTCAAAAAAAGTTAAGAAATAACTGCTAGAATTTCTTATATAGAGGACGCAAAATCATTTAAATAATTTTTCAACTTTTTCAATATTATAATAAAAAAATTATTTTGGAGTTTTTTCTAAAAATTTATCAAATAAATTTTGTATTTACGAAACTATTAATAAAGCTTTTTTCGCAGGAAAATTTACTACATTAATGGGCTATAAGTTGGAAATATTTTTGTAAAAACAATTTAGGCACCTTCAGTTTTGTTTTGTCTTGGACTAGCACCCAGGGAATGACCCCTACATATGCAGTCCATTGTGCCAGAACGAGAAATAAGGGAATAGTTTTAGATAGTAATGGATTGGGACAACTTTGATTGGACCCTATTTTCAGCCTTACAAAAACTTCACTTCATCAGATCGTTTGCCGTCTTTACAAACACTTCTTCCTTTTGATAATGACAGGGTTTTTTCAACAAAAAAATTTTATATCATATTAAATTTTTACTTTTTTTATTAAAAAGTTTTTTATTAAAAAGTGTAAAAAGAGTTGCACTAGAAAAAAAACTCATCAATAGTATACTTGCAACAATGTATGAGGTTAAGTGTGAACGCTTTAATTTTTACTCCATTAACAGTTTCAAGAGTAAAATGTTTCTGGACAGATTTCCTTACAAATTGACAACACTTTTTCTAAACCCCTGATTCCTTCGCTTAACAATTCATTCAGTGGTTTTTATAAAAATTCAAATCTTTCAGGTTACTGTGAATCTTTGAAGAATGTGCATGTGTGTGTGTGTGTGCAGAATGTTCCAATTCTCATTTCATTCCTTGTAAGCCCCTAATAATTGTGGTGATTAAAAGCTTTCACTGTATTTTCTAGTCTGCGAGTGTAAATAAGAAGGCACGTACTTCTTGGAATGGTTTTGCTTTGTGTTGTGCTTTTCCACAGCCAAGCACAAACACACACACACACACACATGCACACACACTTCCATAAAACTTAGGCCAGCAGTTGATTATGAAAAGAAAAACTTCTTAAGCTTTCAGCCACTTCATGTTTTCTCTCTGTTTTGTTCCGTTCAAACACTTTCTTTGCTTTATTGTTAAAACTGTTAGTGTGCTTGTATGTGAGTGTAAGTGTGTGCGTGTGTTAGTGGCTTTTGTTTTTATTTTCCATTTCTACCAAAAACTTAATGACTTTTTAAATAATTAATTTCTTTTCCTTTACATAAATGTTAATAATTATATAATTTGAAACAAAACTAACTTACAAACAGACAAAACAACTTGTCTTTCTTTCTGGCTGACGCTTCTTCAGCGTTGAGAAACAAACGACTTGACAAAAGTGTACACACAAGCAGACAAACAGACAAACAGACAAACAAACAAACAAACAGACAAACAAACAAACAAACAGACAAACAAAAAAACGGTTTTACTTTTCATGAGATTAAAATAAAATTATGATTTTATTTTCTAGTTCGGCTGGCTGTTTAGTAATTTTTTTGTGATTTTCATAACTGCAACAATAGAATTCAACTTTCTTCTTTCTGACTCAACGGATTTAACAACTTTTGGTGACAGTTTGTTGTGAAATACTCGTAAATACATTTTGAATGGTTTGGGAGTTTTGAAGGAAACTGTTGTTGGCTTTTTTTGAAGTTTAAAAAGCCATTTTTGTATTACGAATCAATTTTTAAAGTGTTAATTTTAGTCGAATTTCTTAAAACCACTTATAAAAATAACACAAACGACTTTTAGGTGCTACCTTCTTTAAGCTAGTGGCATTTTCTTTTCTAGAAAACAGGTAACATTTTTTCACTTATTTTTTCTAAAAAGTGGCGGTTTGGAAAGGCTTTCAAACAGAAATTGTTTTCGTGAGATTGATTTTTAATAAATTCCTTATTTTAAAATGTTAAAAGGTTGCCATTTTCTGTTAAAAAGTGTGAAAAATTTTGCATTTTTTTCTAGAAAATAAATCGTTACGAACCGAATTGTTGGCAAAACAAAAGACTTGAGCAACAGACCCGCAGTGAAATTATTTCTTTTCAATAAAATTATGAAATATTTCAACAGCGAGATTAGGGACGAGTGCCCGAAAATCGATTGCTTTTGCAAGCTTCACGCTCTCCACACAGGTTGCCCTCTTTTGTGATTGAGTTGCCAGTGACCAGACAGAATTCGTTCTTTGCCAAATGGTTTGTATGGAGAATAAGCTCCCAGAAGAGGACTTTCCTGCTCAAATCGAACGTTTCCGCAACCTATTTTCTAAGTGCGGGCTTAATGCCTCCCAGGTGTAGGAGTCGTCTGTCATTCACGTTTTTTTCGAGTAGAAAAACTTAATCGTGCAAATAAAATGGTTGATTTTGGCTTTCAAGGGCGGCATTATTTTCGTTAAGGCTAAATATTTGGGAATCGCTGTTGAACATTTCAGATTTCAGATTTTTAATTTCCAACAGTTGGCTTGTTTGGCGGCCCGCTACCTGCTTTGTAGAGGTATAGAACTTTTTGATGGTGCAAAACGGAGGCGAAATTTTTAATAGACAAAAAATTTACTTTCGTTGAGAGATGATATTTAGGAATTATAATTTAAAAATGACTTCTGGTACTTGGCGGGCACAAACTGGCTGGGAAGTAATCCAACCTGGAGCTTCAATATTCCATGATTTTTTCTGGTACTTGTGGCCGTATATCGGCAATAACGCGGCGAATGTTGTTCCACAAGTGATCGTCTATTATTGCCGGCTTATCGGCGTAGACTAGTGATTTTGCGTCTTCCCCACAGAAAATAGTGTAGGGGAGTTAAGTCGTACGATTGTTGCGTATCTGAAGCGTGAAACAATGCGGCTACCAAATAGTTCCTTCAATAAATCACGGGATGGGTGACATAATGCGCTGGCTTGTTGAAACTACAACTGCTGCACATCGCGGCTATTCTATTTATTAACGTTGAATTCAAAGATCATGGCTCTAGAACGGGGTCTCCATTGACTGTAATGTTCTGACCAGCATCGTTTTTAAAGAAGTACAAATCAATGATTCCATCAGCCCATAAGACACACTAAACAGTCAGTTATTGTGGATGTAACGGTGTCTTAACATATATAGGGTGTTTTTTATAGAGTGATACAAGTTTAAATCATAATGAAATATAATAATATATATTTGATATCAATAAAATGGGGTTTATTGGATAGAAAATTTTATGACATTAATGTTTAAATATGATTTCGGCCATGTGCCCGCCACGGCTGGCGTGTACAAGGCGCAATCTGGAGCACCAATTTTCACAAAATTTTCGCAGTATTCGCGGCCGTATCTCGCCGAATACTCTTCGAATGTTGATTTCCAGGTGTTCAATTGTTTGTGGCTTATCGATGTACACAATAGACTTTACATAACCCAAAAGAGAATAATCCAATGGAGTTAAATCACACGATCTTGGCTGCCAATTAATGGGGCCATTCCGTGAAATTATTTTTTCGTCAAAAGTTTCCTTGAGTAAATCACTTGTAGCGCCCGCTGTGTGGCATGTGGCTGCGTCCTGTTGGAACCACACATCAGCAAGATTAATGCCAGCTAATTGAGGTACGAAAAAACTTCGAATCATGTTCCTAAACCGTTCACCACTGACAGTAACATTCTGACCACCATCGTTTTTGAAGACATACGGGCCAATGACTCCGCCAGCCCTTAAAGTGCACCCAACAGTAATTTTCTGTGGATGTAGTGGTGTTTCGAAAAAAGCTTGTGGCTTCTCCTCAATTCAAATGCGGCAATTCTGTTTATTTACGTACCCATTCAACCAAAAATGGGCTTCATCGGAGAATAAAATTTTGAATGGACAAAGTGCACGATAAGTTTGACGAACAGAACCATTATTTGGAATAGAAATTTCCACAATATGCACGCATTGCTCTGGGGTAAGTCGATCCATAATGAAATGTCAAAGTAAACTAAACTAAAAGCAACTATCAGCTGTTAAATGGAGGGTCAAATAAAGCAGTGATGCCAACTCAACTATACTTGGGGATTGATATCATTCCAAATGTTGCACAGACATGTCGTCTGTCCAGCCATTCAAACAGAAACGAAATTCACCCAAGAAGTCTTTCAAACAAAACCATGATTATATATAAGAAAAAGTTTAAAAGCGTTAGTTTATTCATAAACGAAATCTCTCGACAGCTGATAAAATGGCAGCTATTCAAAAAAGTGCTGCCAACTTAAAGTTTTCACCTCTTTATATTGGGAAGCCCCCTAATTTTTCTCTTAAGGCGATTGGAATAACTTTGATTGATAAAAAATATTTATTTTATTTGGTCATGCGCACAACTAAACAGCTGAGACACAAACCAATAGCCTTTTACGATTTTCAGAACCTTTTTCGAAATTAACCGTAAAAAATTATTAATTTCAAATCGATTTTACTTCGCTGCAGGAGAAAAAACACATTCAAATCAAAATTTCGCAATTTGTTTTTGTTTTAAATGTAATTGCACGGACAACATGACATCGTGTGACTTCGCGGGACAGGAAGTGAATTAATTTTCGAATTCTGTAAAAGTACTTGTGAAATAAATTTTTTTAGCCATTTTTCTTTAGGCACTCACAAGCAGAGCATTTGGGCGGAAGTAAAAAGAATGCCGAGAGGGCAGGGGAAGGCAGGTGAGCAAATAAAAAATTCCCTGTAATTCTGACTTCGCCAGGGAATTTTTGCGGCAGCATCAACGAATACAAAATAGCAGAGATACAAACCCGAAGAAGCTGCTTCACGTTTTGCAGAAATAAAATTGACTTGAGAAAATTAATTAATTTTTCTTTTTTTTGTATAATTATTATTTTTTATTTCAATAAAAATGTTGACCTTTTTTCCCTGTTCCAAAGCTATTCAAAATAGTGACGCTCATTTTAATTTTTCATCTCTTTCATTTGCAAAAGCAACAGAACGTTTAATTAAAATATCAAATCCCTGCACTCACTCCCTTCTGGCCATTAACAACCAGCAGAGAAAGAGTTTCAATTAAAATGTATTTAACATTATTGTTGTTGTTGTTATTGTTTGTATTTAATGTTTTTTGTAATTCAACAGTTGCTGGAGGCAACATTTAGAAATAGGCCTTTTAGAAAAGTAGAAAAAAGTTAACGTTCATACTTAAAGTACTTTAAGAAAGAGTGTGTGTGTGAGTGAGTGTGTGTGTGTGTGCGTTATGTGGTAAATCTGCATATCAATTGTTTTATTACACTTCTTCTTCTTATCTCCCTACATTTCTTCACTTTGCACCGTCAGTCGAACAGTCGTCGGTCTTTCACTTCAGATAACGATCAAAATTGTGGGTACCAGTTTCGTACTTTTCAATATCTTCAGTTTTTATTGTACTTTTTTTTCTTCTTCTCCATTTTCTTCTAAATCATTTTGCCTTCAAACTTTCTATTGTAAATAAGAAGTTCGTTTGAAGTCTTAATATTTTTCTTTTCATTTCATTTTTTCATTTCTTTTAATGGAGAAAAAATTGCAAAGATTTTCTTTTTCTTCAAGAAAAAAAAAAAGAGTATCATTTTGGCTGCAAGAAGAAAATCACAAATGGAAGATAAATTTGTTGTACAAGTGTGAGTGTGAGTGTGTGTGTGTGTGTGTGTGTTTCTGTGTTTGTTGGTGTCTGTTGGTGTTATGCCAAAGTCTAGTACGAGTAGGTACAGAGTGTTTTTCTTTTATTTTTTGTGTTTTTTTCTAAAAAGGAAAAACACTGACCCCTCGTTCGACGGCTTTGAGAAAATATTTTTTAACATATTTTTTTTTATTATAAAAAATCAATTCTTGCTTTGGTACACGATCCTGCTTTTTTATTTCCCAACTTAAAAAAATTTCATGGCAATTATTTTGAATTTGTAAAACGAAGCAATTGTTTTGACTAATTCAAAAAGTACTGTTTCAAAAAGTACTTCTAATAAAGTACTTTTTAAAAGATTTAGTTTTTTAAACCCAGTTTCTTAAAAAGGTGTTCTTTTTATGGGAAACTACTTCCAGGGGATAATAGAAATTGATATATAATAATATCTTTAAGTTTTCAGAGAGTTATATTGGATTTTGAACAGACCTCGTATAAATATATATGTTAAAAACACTGGCTCACAATAAGTTTAGAAAAGCGGACTGTGTTCTGGCGGCAAACGCGATTTTTTTAAGACGCCAGTGAAAGTTGGTGTAACTTTTTCCTTCAAAAGCCGATTTCGGGCTTCCTTTTTTTACAAAAGGAAACAACAACATCAATTAAATAAGATATAAAAATGTTGCTGATATTGGGCCAAGGAAATCATAAACCTTCTGCCTCTCCTTATTCTATCTATATATCTTCAATATTTTATTATTTTAGAATTCTTGTTGTTTTTTTTTTGAATTTTTGAAACTGAAATACACGAAAATGAATGCTGAAAGAAAAATATTTCTTTTTATTCAATAAAATTCATAGTGGCGGTCAGAGGAGTGCTGCCGTAGCAGACATTTTGTGGCTTTAATTCGAGCTGCCTGCCAGTGGAGTTCTACAAAAATTGTTTCCTTAATATTTTCAACTTTAAAGCTGCTTTAATCATGATCATCTGCCGTACCATGATAACGATGATGATCATGATGGTCATCATGATGATGTTGCTGTTGATCGCCAAGATCCCAGCCAGTCTTTCTGTTCACTTTGGCAGCGGTGCGGTGGTAAATTGCTGGTTGCTCGTTGTCTTTAGTGAGCCGATCGTAGTGGCGCTGTTGCTGTTCAAAATTGCAGGGTGAAAGTTTTTCTTTTTCCTTTTATTTTTATTTTTATTTTTGTATTTTATTTATGTTTTATTTATTCCAACGTTATAGACGAGATCTGCTTCTTTTTGTTTTCATAATACTTCTTTCTTTCTGGCTGGTTGTTGTGGTAACACCATCATATAACATTTCAAATGTTGTTTAACTGTTTTGTTTTTGTTTTTGTTTTTTTTGTTTTTTTTTTGTTTGTTAAAGTTTTATAAGAATTTAAACATTTTAAACTGCTGATCTTGAAGAGTAAAGAAATTGTTTATGGTATTGCCTGCATATTTAAAACGAATATTATTTTGAGATTTTATTCGTTTTTAAATGAAGAGTTGCAAGCAAAGAAATATTTCACATCGGAAACTTTTTATTATATAAATCGGGGGAGTTAAACTGAATTCCTGTTTTGAAGAGTCCTGTCAGGCGAGATTTTATTAAAAGATTTTCCCAATTTATTTCATGAAAATTTTTAAATATTTCAAGTGGTTCAATGGGAATTAATTTTCTTCACAAACTCCTTTTAATTTTCAATTTTATTCAATATAATCGTTTATTTTGTTAAATATCAATCGAATGACAACTTGTAGAGGATACAAATTGAGGCTCTTATCTTTCACTTCGTGGGCTATTTTAGGCGAAAATCATGGCCTACATACCAGCTGATTTAAAATTAAGTTTAATGGTCAATTTATTTCTACTTGGTATTCGCTATGAATCTTTAATTCTTTTGTGGCGAATAAAAATTTTCTTGATGCAGGATTCATTACAAATAAACTTCGGCCGCAATTGCGTACGAAGTCTGTGCAAAAACTAAAATTTAAATTTTTTTCAAAAAATATTTATTAATTTCAATTTTGTTCTATTCAATGACGTCAATCTCAGCTACAAATAAACCAGCGCTGTTTCCCCTTTGAGAAATAACTTTCAAAATAGTTTCTTTAAAAAAAGTTCCTCTAAGAAAGTACTTCTCAAAAATAGTACCTTTTTTGGTATATGTAGTAAATTAAAAAGAAAATATTTGTTAGAGATTTGTATATAAAAAAGGTACTTTTTATAAGATTAGTTAAAAAAAGAAGCACTTTTTTAAAAGGGAGTACATATTTCAAAAAGTACTTTTTAAGACAGTTCCTTCAAAAGTGCTTTGTGAAATATTGTAGTAATTTAATTAAAAATTTGCCTTCTGAAAAGGTACTTTTTACAAAATTAGGTTAAAAAAGAATTTTGCCATAATGAGTTTTTTAAAAAGTACTCTTTTTCGAAGAGTTATGCTTTAGAAAAGTGCTTTTGGAAAAAAGTGATTTTTGGAAAGGTTTTTTTTTGAAAAAGTACCTTTGAAAAAAGTGCTTTTCATATTAGGACCTTTTACAGTAGTAGCATTTAGGAGAAACTTACCTTTGGGAAATGATATTTATTTCTTTAAAAAGTACTTTCTAAATGAGAGTTCTTTTTAAAAAGGTACATATTAAAAAAGTCCCTTTCAAATAGGTACCTTTTAAAAAAGTACCATTCAAAACAGTATTTTGTACACGAATATATACATACAATAGAAAAAGTATTTTATGTCATTTATTATATAATTTTTTTTAAGGATACGCTTGTAAAAAGTAGCTTTGCGGGAAAAAGTTCTTTCTGTAAAAGTACTTTTTGAAGAGGTAAATATTTAAAAGCAAACAAATACTTATTCATTAGCAACTTTTTGAAAGTACCTTTTGAAAAAAGTACTTTTCATATAAGAACCTTTTACAATAGTACTATTTAAGAAAAAACTGGAGAGAAAAATTTGCTTCTGAAAAGGTACTTTTTAAGAGGTAAATATTTAAAAGTATACATATACTACTTTATTAGCATCTTTTCAAAAAATACATTTGAAAAAAGTACTTTTTATAGTAGGACCTTTCACAATAGCACCATTTAAGGTGCTATTGTGTGAAATGATCTTTATTTCTTCAAAAAGTACATTTTAAATAAGAGTTCTTTTTAGAAAGGTACATTTAAAAAAAGTACCTACTAAAAAAGTATCTTTTATAGCAGTACCTTTCATAAAAGTACCCTTTGACAAGATATATAAAAAGTACTTTTCTATAAAGGGTTCTTTAAATGGATAGTCTCCTTAAATAGTACTTCTAACAATACTTTGAAAATAAATTTAAGAAATATATAAAAAAGAGAACCTTTAAAAATGAGTACCTTTTAAATTCACTTTCTGGTGTGTCTATGAGCGGTTTCAGCCTTTCGCCGTCTGTGTCATGGGCCTCCTTGATCTTGGCAACAGGAAGAAGTGACAGACGTCGGAATTTGGTGAATATGTAAAACAATATCGCATGAGCAGGTGGATTAGAGTGATCCAAAAGCCAACACTGCCGGCACGCAAACCGCTCTAAACACCGAATTGTTGGGATGCCTTCATTTTATTTCTTAATGAGCACAATTTCCTAATAACACATCTTGGGGCCAGTTTTCAATTGCTCTTTAGAGCAGCCGATCAAAATACGATTTATAAAATTATCTCTTGGCTTCCTCTCTGGCACCAGCTGAACGATCAGAGCTGCAACTCCTGCGATCAATCCTGGATCGATAAATTTGAGCTTCTGCCACATTTTCATTAACAGCTGCAATAATATTTTCATTAAGCCCGTTTCTTCGGTATGTCGGTAGAATTGTATCATTTGGAAAATGTGTGATGTGAAATCTGGCCAACCTTCGGCAAGTGATCTTGTCAAGATGGAGAATTTGTAGACACCGTAAAACATGAGGAAGTGTGTTTATAATTCACGCGATTTGATGGCTGATGATTCCAAAAAAAAATTTTATAATTTGGCAGCGGTACTTAAGCGCCAATATATTCATAGAAATTCATCGGAATATGCTGATCATACGATTGAAGAAGTGATCGCAGTTCGGCAGTTAAGACTTTCCAAAGTTGTTTGTTCGAAAAACGAAAGTTTTGGTCTTAAAAATTAAATTCTTTTACATAAATTCACTCCCGAGAGTCTTGTATTCTAAAAATAAAAATTTGAGCCGACTTAAGCTGATCTAAATGACTGCGTTGCGCTGGTTTCAAGGCCACATAATCAGCGTATCTCATTTACAATGATTTTTTTCTTTACATTATCAAAATCGAAATGACGAAAGAGCTGTTTGAAAAGAGCAAACGCCTTTTGAAGCCCTGAGCTAACGGTTTAATATGTTACGAATTTGAAAATAAATTTCCTCTCTCCCTTGTAGGATTCGTTCCCAAATTAAAGACAAGAAGAGAACAATAAATTGCCCTGCAAATGTTTCGACACACTTTGCGTGGCCTACTGACCCACTTAATTCTCTTGGATTCTTTTTCACAGCATTAACAAATTTTCTAGTTCAGGAAATATTTATGACGTGCGTTTGTTCAGTTCGTTAATAATTAAATTTAATTTCTCAGTTTTGGGCCAAAAATGATTTCATTTTTTCTTCATTTTTTTTTGTCTTAATTTCATGAAACACTCGAATTTCACAAATAAAGTTAATTCTTTTCTTTTGTTTTCTTCTTAAATTTTATAATGAGAATTTACTACAGTTCGTTTTTGGGTGCTTTTACAAAAAAAAAAGAAAAAAGAAAAAAAGAAGAAAAAAGAAAAAAATATTTTATTTCATTTCAACATCCCAACATGCAGACGATTCTTTCTTTTCTTGGCTTTTTGTTGTTGCTGTTAAAAAGTGAAAATGTTTTAGTTTTTGTTTCTCGTTTTGTTGTTGCTCTTTACAGGCTGATATTAATCATCATCATTTAATGCTTCAGCGTTGATGATAATCATCCTCATGATCATTAAGCGGCCACATTATCGTGGCCGAGCATCTCAATCTCTCGCCATGACTTGCTTTAACCAACGAAATTTTAAGTTTCTTCTGCTTGAAATTTTTTTCTTTGTATCTTAAGGCTGCTTCTTCTTATTCAGCAACATCAACAACAACAACAACATGTTATATGAACGTGTTCAAGTTTGTGCCTTAAGTCTTTTGTTTAATGTATGCATGCGAGCCCGCTTGTTCGTCTGTTTGTTTGTTTGTTTGTTTGTTGGTTTTGTTGGTTTTGTTAACTTCATGCTGTTTCATTTTACATGTTTATTTGAGAATAAATTTTTCTCAAAAAAGGAATGCAATGAATTCTAGTTACGAACTTTCTTATGGGAGTGAATAACTCTTTCAAATTTTATAATATTGAATATCGTTTCGTTTGTTTTTTCTCGGCTGCGTGAAGTTCAAAACGCAGCATCGTATTAAACACTCCCATATTTAGATCTCCATAATATTTTGGTTGGCCAGATGACATAAAATTAAGTATAATTTTTCTCAAACTTTTTTTGTAATAATTATTTTTATGATCCCAAGAAATATTCTGAAATATTCCACTCTAAATAAAAAATAGAATTGAAAGCAATTTATTTTTCTAAAAGATTTCCAAATCATTTAAAATGTATTTAATAATTGTTGGATATTTTGCAGCGAATCGTAACAGTTTCCAGGCCTGAAGCGAATTTTTAAATGTCAATATTTTTGAATAGTATTTTGTAATCAAAATACAGTTTGTTCCTTAACTGAATTCTAAACAAAAATATATATTCCGATCGAATTCAATTTCTCTTGTTGTTATACTCTCACAAACAGGGGGACCCCAAAAAGAAAAACAAAGATTTTGTTAAGGATAAAATTATTTTTATTATTTTTGCAATTCATTCGATTTGATAAATGAGAATGTTTTAAATTTGATTATGAAAAATTATGTCTCGCTTCGCAAAATTTCAGTGATCATGATCAGCCACATGATCGTCGCACAAATTTTTTTTTTAATTGCTGGTTCGTTCTAGACTTATTATTGTAAACATCTTTTCCTATAAAGAAAACATTCTTAAACGATAAATTTCAGTGAACACAGAGGCCAATTAAACTCGTTTATGTTCTTAATAATTCCCTAATCAAAGAGGTCTCGTAAAAGAACTGCTGGATCCATACTTGCGGACCATTTTCCGCGGCTACACTTTCCGCAGACACACCAAAACGGTTTCGTAAGCTCACTATATACATATATTAATTCTATAATAAGAAAAATTTTAAAAAAATTTTTAATTATTCGAATATGAAATAATCGAATGTAAATTATTCGAATATGAATTATTCGAATGCATGAAATTTAATTGATTTAAAATTCGGTAGCAGTAATTATTTAAATAACAATGATATGAATACACTGATACATCTTCTCATTTAAAAACATAAAATATTTCAATCAAAAGGTCGATTATAAATTATTCGAATAAAAACTTTAATATATTTTTGCTATATTAATATTTATATATAGGCTAATTGTTCTTAGTTAAAATCTCAGAAGGGCATGATGATAAATATTCCTAGGCACAAAGGAAAGTCAACATCAGTTTTATTCAACTTACACATCAGAGCAGAACAGCTGTTTTCGAAAGTCGCTACACTTTCATCTTCAGTGCTCATGTGTATTGTGTTTGTCACCACTGTTTAGGTGGCTCAGTTGAAAGTGATAATCACATTTAATATATTGTATTTTTAATATTCTCCTTGCAAAAATTATATGAACAAATTTAGGAATTACGACACTCAGTGAGGAAGTTCAACATAATTTTTAATTAAATTGTTTTTTAATCGAATATATATTATTCGAATACAAATTATTCGAATATGAATTATGAAATTAGATGAACAAATCTAGGAATTACGGAAGTCAAAAATAATATATATTGGAAGTGTTTTAATCGAATATAAATTATTCGATTATGAATTAATCGAACATAAATTATTCGAATATGAATTATTCGAATGCATGAATCTTAATTGATTTAAAATTCGGTAGCAATTATTATTTCAATAACAACGATTATATGATTATGTATCATCTCATTTACACACATAAAATATCTGAACAAAAAGGTCGATTATAATTTATTCGAATAAAAACCTTAAAATATTTTCTTATTAATATTCTTCTTGCAAAAATTAGATGAACAAATTTAGGAATTAAGACACACAGTGAGGAAGCCGCAAATAGTTTTTAATGGAAGTATTTAATTCGAATATATTTTATTCGAATATATTTTAATCGAATATACTCTAATCGTATATATTTTCTTCCAACATATTTTATTTAACCATTCTATATTATTGGTATATAACGAATTATTATATTCAACCCTATTGGAGTAACATGAAAGTGTTTTTAATAACAATTATCCGAAATAAAATTGTCCCAATACGTTTTATATGAATATGTAAAAATTAATCGATTAAAGTTTTGGTAGCAGAAATTTTTTATATAAAAAACAAACTATATTACATGTTATATCACAAATAAATTATGTGAATAATTTAATCGATCCAAAATTAATCGAATAAAATTATTCGAATAAATTTATTCGGATCAAAAATGTTTCTACTCTGTTCGAAAGGAGGAAAAATATTTTGGAAAACTATTTTTCATAAATATAACTGCCCAAAATTATTTTGGAGCAACAAATCCAATTTAAATACTCCGTACATGTAATTGTGGTACAATTTTAAAAATATTAAAGTGCACTAATTTCAAAAATTTATATATTATTTGCAAGATTTTCTATTGTAAGTGTGCAGTATATAAATAATTTTTCCATGTTCTTAACAAATTCAAAAAGTGGTTTAAATTTGCTTGCTGTTTTCTTTTTCATTTGAGCTTGCAAGAGCACGTTTACGCATGCAGAATCGGTTTAACTTTCGGTATAATTTTTATGGCTACAAAAAGGAGAAAATTGTATTTAAAAAGCAATTTTATATATATTTTGTTGTTTTGGTTGGAGTAATTTAAAGAATGAATCGATTAGCAATCCTTTTAAATATTTAGTTTAACTTTCAAAATCAAGTGATTGAATTTCGGCTACCGAATGGCGCTAGAAAAATTATTATTTTCATGTCTTTCAGAAGGACCAGTACTCAGGATATAACCCCTTTAAAAATGCAGTGCATTGTAACGGAACTAGAATATACGGGATATATTTAAGGTTTGCATTTATGGCCTATAAGGTATTAAACACAATAACGACAGCAGACTACAGACTACAAGTTGTCAAAAATAGAATACATGTGCGTATATACGAATAATTATTTTTACTACTACAGACAACACTGCTACAGGTTGTTGTCTATGTTGTTTTTATGGTTGTAGCCAAATTAAAATTATTTCTATTTTGGTGAGCGAAAATCAGTAGATGCAGTGTTGCCAGTATAATATAAACAAATTCAATTATTGTGGACTTGAAAAAATGCTGTTTTATTATGCAAAAAGGAACAACAAACTATATTTCCAAGCTAATGAAATGATTTCCTGTCATATACTGTGGACTTTGAATATATTTTATTGGAATAGCACTATTTGAGAGTATTAAATATATGAAAGCGGCTACACTGGCGTATGAAGAGAATTCTACTGCAAACAACAACACATTGTTATTGATTTGGTGGTGTCGTTCTAAAAATAATTCAGTAGCTGACTACGAGGCGACGACTGTAGCCAACGACTTTTGTAGTCGGTGTTCGTGTAGTCTGCTGTCGTTATTGTGTTTAATGCTTAAAAAGGACACACATATTTTTCCCAGCCTGGAAGTTTTTAAAATGGAAGTGTTTTTGAAATGGTCTTTTAATATTTTATCACTGGACTCGTAATTTTGTAATTTAAATGATTTAGAAAATCTTTATAAAAAATAAGAAGAAATAAAAAGAAATTATTGACCCAATTTTCAACAAGAACCTTCTCCAAACAGCTTCTTAACCCAATTTAGAACGACTTGGGCTTTCTTTTGGAAAGAAAATAATATTTGTGTGTATGTGAGTGTGTGTGTGTGTGTGTATGTGAATATTAGCCCCAATTTCCAAAGAAAAAGGCAACACAATCTGACGTTGAGCCATTTTAAATACTTTTACAAATTCTAACTAAATTTTCAAACGAAATCCATTAACTACGCAGAGCAGCGTACCGCGCAGACGTAAGTCTCCAAAAAAAAACTTTAAAAAGTCTAAAAGATCGAAGAGTAAAAAAAGATTTTTCCAACATGTGACCCAATTTTGTGTTTATCCAACAAACAAAAAGAAGAAAAAAAAGAAAAAATAGGCAGAATGAAAGAGATTAAAAAAAAGAAAACAATTAAAGAACTATTCACAGGCGGCCGAAAAGGTTCAGCCAGACTTGAAGAATGAAATTAAAAAAAAAAAACTATTTTAACAGAGAATCGTAAACGATTTTTATACGATTTTTATTTTAAAGAAAAGAAAATATTCTCACCAAAAAGGCCTACAATCGAAAGTTTTTTTTCTAGTGATTTTTTTCTGTTGTTGCTACTTTTTATTGTTTTCTTTTGTTTGTGGTTTTTGGCGCTTTTAGGCGAATAAATAAGTTCAGCTGGATTAAGTGGAGATTTTGTTTAGCGGAAATATGTAAAACGATTTTGAAATTAAACAGATTTTTTTCTTTATTTCCATAGAATACAGCAGCGAGTCGTGGCTTTAATTGGAAGAAATAAAAGAGTTTGTAAAAGAATATGACCTAAAAAGTTTGAAAATACACAATTACGGAGATTTGATTGTGGCCAGAACCCGCGGGTAATTGTAGCCGTTAAAGAAAAGAAATTACTTTTGGGCTTGAATCAGTTAAGGGCTTGAATATCGGGTGTTTTTTATGGAGTGATACAACTTTGATTTGGCATCAGTGCTTTATTGGAACACCCATTTAGCAGCTGATAGTTGCTTTTTGTTTAGTTTGCTTTGGCATTTTGTTATAAATCGACTTACGCTAGAGCAACGCGTGCAAATTGTGAAAATTTTTAATCAAAATAATTGTTCTGTTCGTCAAACTTATCGTGCACTTCGTCCATTCAAAATTTTATTTTCGGCTGAAGCCCATTTTTTATTGAATGGTTACGTAAATAAGTAGAATTGTTGCATTTGAAGTGAGGAGAATCCACAAGCTTTTGTCGAAACACCATGACATCCACCGAAAATTACTGTTGGGCGCACTTTAAGGCTGGCGGAGTCATTGGCCCAAATGTTTTCAAAAACGATGATGGTCAGAATGTTACTGTCAATGGTGAACGGTGAACCTCAATTAGCTGACATTAATCTTGCTGATGTGTGGTTCCAACAGGACGCAGCCACATTGGATTATTTTCTTTGGGGTTATGTAAAGTCACTTGTGCACGTCGATAAACCACAAACAATTGAACACCTGGAAATCAACATTCGAAGAGTTATTGGCGAGATACGGCCGCGAATGCTGCGAAAAGTTTGTGAAAATTAGTGTTCCAGATTGCGCCTTGTACACGCCAGCCGTGGCGGCCACATGGCCGAAATCATATTTAAACAGTAATGACATAAAATTTTCTATCTAACAAAGGTCATTTTATTGATATCAAAAATATATTACTATGTTTTATTATGTTTTAAACTTGTATCACTCTATAAAAAACACCCGATATTTTAATCAATTCATAATTGACTCAGCCACTGTTTTTAGGAGACTTGGCTCTCTATGAGTTTTACCCTTTTTCCCACAATAGACTAGGGTCATGAAAGCATGACTTGAATTAGGGAATAAAACCCGAGTCCCTGTGAGAAGTCAAGGACATAACAAAACGTGCTTATTAGAACTGCTTTGAGGAGTGGAAAATATGTTGGCGCAACTGTTTTACATCCTTTGAAAAGGATATAACGAAAAGAGCTGAATAAATATATATGTTTGGAGTAAAATGAAAATACACCAGCGCTAGTAAACAACTACACATGAGTACTAAAGAGAAAGTGTTGCGGCCTTCGAAAACAGCGCTGCTCTACTGGGCTGTGTGAGTTGCTAAATTAAATTGATGGGGATTTCTCTTATAATTCCTGGAATATATTTCATGTTTTGTGAAAATTTTATATATATATATATATAATATAATTTAGTTTAAGGAACTTAACCCAATTTTTGAGCAGACCTCGTAATTATTGGTTTTTTCATATCTTTCATGTCTTAATTTTTTCGTACAATTATGTTACAATTTTAAAACTTAATTTTTATTTTAATTTAAATTCAACGAAATAAAGAATTCTTTCTTTATCGCGAAGGAGGCAGTATAATAATTTTCTTATAAAATTTTATATGAAAACTTTCAAATGAACTTATCAATAATTAACACAAAATGTCTGTTGCAAGAATGAAATATATTAAAATCCGATTAATGCTGAATTTATATCACGCAGGCAGCAGGATGCAACAACCGCTAATGAAACTTCAGGTGCAGCTACTTTTTTCTTATTTCTCTTCAATTATTAAATACCATGAAAGAATTAAAAGATTGAGAAGATTCTACAATTTTGTGTGTCTTAGAAAAAACTTTTTCATACGATAGATTATGAAAACTGGAATATTTTATAAAAAGTTGCAATTAATTAGTTATTGAAATTGTTTTAATTAAGTGGAAGAATACAATTTGATGGTCAGTACTGCAACATTTCTAAATATCTTTAAGATGCGCTTCGAATAATTAATTAACTCGTATAAGTGCCAGCAATTAGAATTCATAAAAAGTCTTCACTTTTAAAAATAATTCATGCAAAAAGCTAAATTTTATTACAACCAAAAAATAAACCTTAAAAATCAAGCGAAAAGAAATTGGAAAGTGTTTAAAAAATATTCGTAAAAAAAATTAAATAAAAAAATTAAACGGAACTCTCTGTGCTTATTCTTGTTCAAACACGGATTATAGGCCTGAAATTTCAACAAATCAAACACTAAAATAAACTATTTTGGGAAAAAGTAACTAAAAGCTGTTTCATTTTATGGAGACAGTATGAAAAGTTTCTTAAATATACAATAATAAAATTTCATATCAAAAGAATTCACACAATTAAATAAGAAACTGAAATAAAAACCCTAACATCCCCTTCGAACTGCCCTGGAGAGGCAGAATATTTCAATATATAAAATAGTAGCCCTTCAGCAATAATTTCGGAACGAATTTGCACTGAAGCCATCAACACGAAATTTTACTTCCCCATATTGTTATCATTTAAATAGAAATAAATAAATTAAAACTTACAAACACACTCACACAACAGGCACCCACATGATTTTTAAACAAATTTTTTTATGTTGCCAAGTATGGCATAGAATATTTCTAAAAATACTTTTCAGGCCTGCCTCTACTCAACTTGAATTTCGGCTGGCATCACGTAAGCCGCGAAAGTCAATACTTGCCATAATACCAACAACAACAATAAAGTATAATAAATAAGAAAATAAAAAGTTTAATGAATTACCAAAAAAACCAACAAACAACAAAAACAATGAAGCCAAAATAAAATCCAAGCATGAAACATTCTGATTGTACACACACACGTACATGCACTCGTACAAAACTCTCATAACAGCAACAAAATGTAGGTCAAATACGCTGCCTTCTTGTTGCTCAGTCGACAGCAACGGCCAACTGGTTTCTAAATTAATAAACAATCGCACAAACAGACAGATATGGCAAACACACACACACCTAAGCACACACTCACTCGCAGTACAAAATAATAATAATAATCAAAAAAAAAAAATTAAGAAAACATTCAACAAGCAAAACCTCTTTGGAATACTTAAGCATCCGCGTCCACTTGCACTTTCTTTTTACCTCAATTCTTACGTAGAGAGCGCGCTCCCTTTAAGCACAAGCACAGAGTAACGGCAGCAAAAACAAGAACAACAACAACAATAGCAACCAAAACAAATAAAATAAAAATACATAAATTAAACCAGCCAGTCAGCTCCAACAGTAAAAGAAGCAAAAACAACTACAAAGAAAAAGATCGATGGGGCCAAACATACAAAACATACCCACAAACGCACACACACAAGCACACACATGCGCACTCAAAACAAAAACAAAAAAAAGAAGAAACAAAAAAAAAATACAGAAAAGAAAGAAAAAGAAATAAGCTCGTACCCATCGTTAATGACGATCGACGATGATGAAGCCAACAACAACACTTAGATATGGAAACTGCGTCATTGTTCTTGTTAAGTGCTGGGGCTTGAAAGCTCACACATACCCACACAGTTGCACACATACACACACACGTAACAACTGCAAGCGAAACCCCTCGTTGAAACATTCTCTTGTTCACATCGTTTAAAGCGGGTTTGTAATATGATTATTGTAGTCGTTATTGTTGCTGTTGTTGTTGTTGGACTTTTTCACCTTTCTTTTCCATCATAAAACAAAACAAAAACAAAAAAAAAATTAAGAAAAAACCTGACCTGGCTGGTTCTTGAAATATTTTCATCATTTCATGTTGAGCTACAAAGTTGATTAATAATTTGTATGGGAGCACTGAAAGATGTTGCAAAAGTCTGCTGCCGTACAAAAAGCGGCATTTCAGAGTCTACTTTCTGACAGTTTTTTTTCTTGCAATAATTTAATGCATTCCTCTTGTTCCAAGTTGTTGTTGGCACTAGCAGAAGACACTAACAATTTATTTCGGGTGTTTCTTTGACAAAGACAGTATGGGAAAATTGAAAGCATACTTTTAGGACGTTTTTCGATAAGATGCTTAAATACAAAACTCTTTGCAACATGTTGTTTCAAATAACTACCGTAACTTGTTGTTCTTGTAGTTTTGGAATATTTACTCGTTTCTTGCCGCTACAGATGAGTGTTTTGTTTGAGTTGTGGTCCGTAGTCGGCAGTTTCTTGCAGAACACAGGGTTTCTGTACTTTACACTGTTCCCTCTTGTTTGCTTCACAATGTTTACTTATTTTTTAAAGGCCGCTTTTATATTTGTTTGAGGTCATGAACCAAAAGTATTTATTTAGTCTTCAATTTCTATTTTGTCTCCTTCAAAATAGTTTTTCTTAGAATTAACGAACTTGTGTCAGCGATTTTTTTAAATCTTTAACCAACTTTGATGTGGTTTTTTTTAAGTATATCCTTGAGCTCTCTGGGCGCTTCTTGGGTTGAAGGTTGAGGCTTGATTACGGTGTGGTTTTAGACCAAAAGTTTTAGTTTTTAATACAATATTTTTTTTCTTGCAAATATATTATTAATATATCCTTCAAAGCTACAGGATCTTCAAACAGCTGTTGGCGCTGCTGCTAAAAAAATAGCCATTCTTTGATTAATGAAATTTTTATATATAAAAACTTCTAAAAACACATTTTTTATAGCTTTTCATATTTTACTTATATATACCTAATCCTTGTCGATTTGGTTTGGAATAGCCCATATGTTTTAATAGCTAAATTCGGTTTCTTTAGCGCTCACTACTCGAATTTGAATTGGAAAAAAAGCCAGTCAATGTAAAAGAATATATTGGGAAAGTCCAAAGGAAAATTGTTCCAGGAGTTTTTGTTATGACATTGATATTAGCCTAAACTTCTCATTCATTTAAGTGGAAATTTCAAATAATATCATGAGTTATTCAAAAATAAAATAAATTGGGTACAGGTTTCCAGCTGATATTTATTAGTGACAGTGATATACTTATAGGAAATGATCATATTGAATTTTTAGTAAAATAGTATTGAATTGAAGGATTTTTTTTCCGATTTCAAAAAATTCTAAACAAAATGTTTTCATATTAAAAATACATTTTGGGTCATATCGTCGTATTATGCCGTATGCGTAGTCAAAATAAAGACTCCAATATCGAAGATATGACAAGTGTTGCCACAGTTTATATTTTTCGTAGCGACTGCGACAATCATAATAAGGCTAATTGAATTTATATTACGAATCATTTCGTTATGTCTTTATGATGCAGTTGAAATAAAATATAACCAACTACTTCAGTATGCACCAGCAGTTTTGAAACGACAAATTTCTAAAATCTTCGTCTGTCAGAATACCACTTTGGCGTTTTCAAATTGAAATTGCCAGTTTCAAGCGACGTTTAATATTCAAAACATGGCCAATAGTCAACATATAATATCTTGTACAAATATTTAATATTATTTATATGAGATATTGTCTCTGTTTATTTATAAAAATAAATCGTTTTATATAGGGTGCTTTTCATAGAGTGATACAACTTTGAGCTGGCATCACTGCTTTATTTGACCCCCCCATTTAACAGCTGATAGTTGCTTTTTGTTTAGTTTGCTTTGACATTTCATTATGGATCGATTTTCACTAGAGCAACGTGTGCAAATTGTGGAAATTTTTAATCAAAATAAAGGTTCTGTTCATAAAAACTTATCGTGCACTTCGTCCATTCAAAATTTTATTTTCCGATGAAGCCCATGAAAAAGCCGATGAAAACCTTTTTATTCAATATATTAACTTTTATGATCTTTAAAGTTTAAACAATGACCAACAACAAAATTTATTAATAAAAAAAATTTAAGAAAAATTTAAATCTTTACTGGTCCGTATGAAAAGTATTCTAAATATTCCACTCCTAATTAAATTTTGAATTTAATACAAATAAGAAAATTATTGTGAATTTGCCTTAATAATAATGGTTCTTAAAATAATTATTAAAAATATGTAGGAAATGTTGTTCTTCAAGGAATAATTAAAAATTATATTCGTATTAAAAAATTTAATATAAAAAAAAAATTAAATAAATAATTTTAAATAAAACTTCATTTTTAGATAATTTTTTTTGTCTAGAGTTATAAAATAGATTCAAATCGAAAAAAAAATATTTATTAAAACAAGTACATAAGAACCTTTTTTAGTTTAAGAGAATAAAAGAGGAAGCTGGGCATAAAAAAATCATCAACAATCATCAGGTTTTAAAATTTTAGACATTCTTGAAAGAAATCTCACAAAAATGTAAGTAGAAAATCTATTCTAGGCTTTTGTTGCCATTCAACTGAAGCAGATGCTAAAATGTTGTTGTCTGAGTAAAATCTATATATAGAAACTTTCGAGGAACGAACAATTATTTAGTCAATCTTAAAATAAGTAAACAATCGATTTATAAATAGTTAAAGAATTTAATTCTCCCAAATTAACCCTGAAATCTTGTGCCCTTTTTCACCTCTAAAAACAAATAAAATGGTTTATACGAAAAATATAATGACACCAAAACTATTTCTGCTTTGAAATTAATAATAAAGATATAGAAACTATTAATTTGTGTACCTGAACAACATGAAAACGTAAATAAAATATTAAATACGTTTGAGCGAAATTTCCATTAATAAATTGATAAAAATCGATACTCATTTGTCACGGCTAATTAATGCTGAACAATTGCATTGAAAGAGAGAAGAGAAGAGGAGAGTGTTGCCCAGCCGGGAGGGCCAAAAGGAATCCAATAGTGCACACACACACACACACACACACACAAATTTGTTTAATTTGTTTGTGTGTCTTCGACCCTCTTCAATTAATCACTTCCGAGAAAACGATTAAACTATTCACGTATTTATTTTTAAATTGGCAACGAAATGCAATCAAAATAAAAATATAAAAAACAAACGAAGCATATTTTTAAAGAATTTTCGTACTAAATTTATAACAAAGACAAATCAAATCAATTAGACAAAAATGGTAAAGTTTGAATTGAATTAAGAGAAAAGCATCGCGGCATCGATGAGATAAAGAATTTTGTAAGTTGTTTTACTTCTTCTTCTTCTTCTTCTGCTTTACATATCAAGAAAAATTGCTAACACATGCAACATGTGGTGGCGACATGGCCCAACATGCCTCAACAACAATAGCGGACCAAATATGTTTGAACACTTGAAAACAATAACAAACGAACGGCCACCACAAATACACAGACGGCCAAAGAATAAATAAATTCCTCACGGATATTTATCATTATCATACTTATGGGAGCAGGAATAGGCCAACCTTGAAGTTGATTTATTATTTTATGTGCGAAACTCGCACACTCACAAACACCGACTAATAAAAAAAAAAAATAAAATAAAAAGAATTATTTAAAAAACAAGATCGCCATGCACACATTGTGTTTGCCCAACAGGCCTCTCGACGTTTCCTCGACTGCAACAACAACAACAATACAATCACATCAACAACTTATTTAGTCATTTTGTTTTTCTCTCTTACAAGTGTCTGTGATATTCGTGCCGTTGGCACGACACGAACTCACAAAATTGCACTTTTCGTTTGCGAACGACATCAAGTGCAAATCAGTCCTTCTAAGGTTCGTTTCTATTTAAAGAAGAAACTGCTGTTTTACTCTTTTTACTCGAATGATTTTTGCTCAGCGTTTTTGGTTTTCTTAAGTGTTTTATGAAAACACAAAAAAAAGAAAACGTGTTGCGTATTTTTATTTGTAGTGATAATTGTTTGTTTTATCAAAATGAATGTTTTAATTAGTTCGATGAATTGCTAACGGAGAGAGAGAGAGATAGAGAGAGGAGAGAGATAAAGAGATAAATACTCGAACGGTTCTACAGCATAGAGAATGTTGCCGGCAGTGTGACCAGATTTTGTTAGAGTTTTCTAATACTCCAGTAAAAGCTGAAATATTATTTTAAGCACAAGACTACGATGCCTTAGATCCGAGGTACGACTCCACTCTCAGTCACAAATATGGTGTAGAATTTTTCTCATCTGAGTTAATTTAGGATTGTGTTACGACGAGGGCATATCACTGGTTATCGACAGTGATTAATGCTGTCATGTACTAAAGAGCGGAATATAGTACCCTGCTTCATCGCTACCTGTGGCGAAAATTTCACCGGCCAAGCAAAAAGTAGAAATAGCGGCAACAATATTATCTCTCTCTCTCTCTCTCTCTCCCTTTTGAACTGCCTACAGCTGTCCTGTTAACACTATTGACTCCTTTTTAGCCCTGACATGAGTACTGGTTCAAGAAAAAAAAAATCTTCTTAGTCTTGAGCTGTTTTTTTTATAAAAATATTTTATTTAATTTATTACGAAAGCATTAAACATAATAACGACAGCAGCCTGCACGAACACCGACTACAAATATTTCAAGAGTAAAGAAAAAAAGCGTGTTGAAGGCCCCGTACAAAAAATGGAATAAGAGAGTAGTTGAAAGAAAAAAAAAAATGTTTGTATGAAATCAAAATCTCAAGAGTATGAAAACATGTTGGAAGGAAAAATAAAAACATGCGTGTAGGCTACGCTACCTGCATGACAATTAAAATTTTTAAATTCATGATGTTGCCACATCAACATTTTAAAATACTCAGAGTGAATACCCTAAATGTATTTCTCCTATGACGAAAAGCTTGAACAACTGATCGGGTGGATAAACGCTATCGGTACGTTTCTCAGACGCAGTTGGGGTAAGTAGTTGCCAATAGTTTTATAACCATAAATATAATACGAAAAGCTCTCTGCTAAATAAAAAAAAATCCTAAATTTAGCTGTGAAGACACCAAAATGACCAGAAATCACAATAAGACACACACTGGGGCAGTTTTTTATGGCAATTCATGAGATGTTTTCAGAATAATGATCTGTGCAACACAATTTTTTTATTGGTTTAATTTTTTTTCAAATGTCCGATATACATACTTATACATATCCCAAATAAATAGACTCTTCCCCACTGTGCAATAAAGTGATGGTAACAATATCATCATTGATAGCCTTTCAATATGAATTTTTAAAATGCTAATAACACTTAATGAAATTTTAATTTAAAAAAAACACATCTCGATGAATATATTTGGCTGTCACAATGGTCACACTGGCTGCAAGCAATAGAGCAAAATGAGATCAATTGAGGCACCCTCATTAATTTGGCTTTTACCTGAATGTTTTAGTGTGTTTTTATTTCCTTTGATTTTACGCAATTCGCTTTGGAGGTCTACTTTACAGAAAATTGATTGATTTGTTCTGCTCAATTTTGTTCAGTCTCTCTCTCTTGCATTTTTTTCAAATGAAATTATTTTAAATACTTTTAATTAGATTTACACGCTACAATAGGAAAAAGCAGATATTTTTATTTCTGTTAAACATGTAACTTAATTGAGCCATAATCTTTACAGCACGATCGTTTTAAAATATTAAGTATGAATATAATTCTCGTATTTGATTTCATAATGAAATTAATACAAACAGAAGCGGTTATCACACTCCACTAAGCCTATCAGCAACTCCACTATGCCTAACAAATGGTAATAAAAAAAACGCACCTACGGACTGACGATGAAAGTGTGGTGTCCTTCGAAAACAGCTGTTTCGCTTTGCTGTGTAAGTTGAATGTATAAAACTGACTTTGGTTTTTTCTTGTGCTTTTTTTCGAAGAATTAAATTTAATAAAATCTATTGCAGTTTTTTCTAAACGCAGATCTTCCCTCTTAATATTATTCTGGTTTTATTGTGCAGTGCTGGCAAATATATGCCGGGTGTAGAGTGCAAAAGCAGCAGAATTCTTACAACAATGAGACTTGAACATATTTGGACTGATACTCATTGTTGGCATCAACAACAACAAGAAATAACTTTAATCAATTATTTTAGATTTTCAAGCACACACACACACACACACACTTACGCACACATTAACAAGTGCTTGTACACACAAAAGAAAATTCTGTGTTTCACATTCAATGATTGAATGGTGCTGCTCATTTCATTTAACTAATGCAGCAGTGTTAGTTACCATATACACTCTGTGTATATGTATGTATGTGTGTGTGCGTGTGTGTGTGTGTGTGTATGTGTGTTTGTTTGATCGAAATGCAATGGCCTGCAGATTATTCCAACACAAATAACGTTTGTTAGTGGTAGTGGATTTGTGTCTGTATGTGTGTGAGAGGGGGCAATTGGGTGTGTGTTGAGGCGCCACAAAAGTTTCTTATAAAGGCTACACAATACGGCAACACATCCATTTGTTGTTGAGTTTAGACGCCAACAAGGATCCAACCAACGATTAAATACATTCTTTTTTTTTAATACAATTTTATATTCGTTTCTGTTGGCCGATAAAAAAAGGTGATTTTAAGTTAATTAACAAAATTTTTAACAAAAAAAAAAAGGATAATTGAGTGAAAGGATGTGGAATTTAGTGAAACAAGTTTCGAAAATAGCCAGCAAAGATTTTAGTGATTTGGCTGAGTGAAATTGTGAATTTTTATTTAGGAAAATGGAAGTTTTCCAAATAAAATTTATTTTCGCCACAATTGAAATTTTTCATGTCGCGTATCAAGTTACCCGAGGCAATTGTGCGACTTATGTAATGGGCCTTTGAAATGAGTGCAAATTATAACCTAAAAATTTTATTTCAAAATGGAACTTGATGGACGATTTTATAAAAAAAAAATATTAAAACTCGCTTTTTAGGAAACAAGTCCAAGAATTTGCTGTAACAAAATTTGTGAAAAATCAATATTAAATGAAATGATTTTATTACTTCACAAATAACGCGATGATTTAATTATTTTATAATAAAAAATAAGATAAATAAATAAAATTTGCTGAAAATTAATTATCTCAATTTTGATCTCAATCAATGAACTTTAGCCTCGTGTCGTTAGTGATAGAGTTAAAAAAATACTTCTTTCGATTAATTTTTGGATGAAATTTTAAAAAATTGTTTTCTGAAACTCGCATGATTTTTCACATATTTTATTACTTCGAAATTTTCAATAAAAATTTTTGTAAGAACATAAAATTTATTTCAATTAATTTCGTTGTGAAATCAATTAATTCAATTATTAAATTGTCTTTCGGCATTTAAAAATACTTTCAATTTTAGTTGTCTGCCTTTAAATATAAAAAAGAAGAGATTTTCTGCTGACGTTATTAAAATCGGATTTAAATCTCTTGAGTCTAACTCACGATCATTGAGGCAGCTTTTGCTACTGTGACATTTTGGAAACCGAATATAGAAAGAAAATCTCGGGAACGAAACCTGTACGAGAATCAATGAAATCATTTTCACGGAAAGTTAAATAAAAATAGACGGACGAACAGACAGGCGACGGCTGAGAAAAAACCAAAAATAAAATTTTTAACAGAATTCTAAGGGAAAACACATCAAAAACCAATTCAATAATCTTTAAAAATTGGGCGTTTCTCTTTAAAAAGGAAGCAGAATTTATGGTTCTGACTTATTATATTTTTCTATAATTTCTTTGACAGTCATGGCACTGACTAGAGCTGTACTGAACTGAATCAAACGCTCGTTTTTGACAAGAACCTCTGATCAAACCCATGTAATTTAAATGGGTTTAATTAGAGGTTCTTGTCAAAAACGAGCATTTGAGAGCGTTTAATGAAGTTCGGCACAGCTCTAGCACTGACATTAAAATTTCAAAAACAATGACGATGGGTTCTTGAGATCCCAGTTAAACAGGGCAGAAAATCCACAATCACAATAATAATTTGATTAAGAAAACAAAAATAATTTTGCCAAGTAAATAAAACAGACTGTACTTGAATAAAGAAGCTCATTAAATTTATATTTTTATCAAAAATTGTTTTATTAAGCTGTTATAAATCAGAAAAAAAATATGTTGAAACAGGTTTCTATAATTAAAAAATCTGACGAATCTGACGAATTATCAAAAACATTTTTAATGCTCTCAATTGCAATATTCTGACCTTCTCTCTCTCTCTCTCTCTCTCTTTCTCTCTGTTCTATTTCTTTCAGATACTCTAAACTGCCAAAATGTGTGATGATGATGCTGGTGCTTTAGTCATTGACAACGGTTCGGGTATGTGCAAAGCTGGCTTTGCTGGTGATGACGCCCCCCGTGCTGTATTCCCCTCGATTGTTGGTCGGCCCCGTCATCAGGGTGTGATGGTCGGTATGGGCCAAAAGGACTCGTACGTTGGTGACGAAGCTCAGAGCAAACGTGGTATTCTCACATTAAAATATCCCATCGAACATGGCATCATCACCAACTGGGATGATATGGAAAAGATCTGGCATCACACTTTTTACAATGAGTTGCGTGTCGCCCCCGAAGAACATCCAGTATTATTGACTGAGGCTCCATTGAATCCAAAGGCCAATCGCGAGAAGATGACTCAGATTATGTTTGAAACGTTTAATTCGCCAGCCATGTATGTTGCCATTCAGGCCGTGTTGTCTCTGTATGCCTCCGGTCGTACGACTGGTATTGTGTTGGACTCTGGTGATGGTGTGTCGCATACAGTGCCCATCTATGAAGGTTTCGCCTTGCCCCATGCCATCTTGCGTTTGGATTTGGCCGGTCGCGATTTGACCGACTATTTGATGAAGATCTTGACTGAACGCGGCTACTCCTTCACCACCACTGCTGAACGTGAAATCGTACGTGATATTAAGGAAAAGTTGTGCTACGTCGCTTTGGACTTTGAACAGGAAATGGCCACCGCTGCTGCCTCGACCTCTTTGGAAAAGTCATATGAATTGCCTGATGGTCAAGTGATCACTATTGGCAATGAACGTTTCCGTTGCCCCGAAGCCCTGTTCCAGCCTTCCTTCTTGGGCATGGAATCTTGCGGCATCCATGAGACTGTCTACAACTCCATCATGAAGTGTGACGTTGATATTCGTAAGGACTTGTATGCCAACTCTGTATTGTCTGGTGGTACCACCATGTATCCTGGTATTGCTGATCGTATGCAAAAGGAAATCACTGCCTTGGCTCCATCCACCATTAAAATCAAGATCATTGCCCCACCTGAAAGAAAATACTCCGTCTGGATTGGTGGCTCCATCTTGGCCTCTCTGTCCACCTTCCAACAGATGTGGATCTCGAAACAAGAATATGATGAGTCCGGTCCTGGTATTGTCCACCGCAAATGCTTCTAAATCTTTTAGCTGCAAAAGATTTGCACAAGCCTTAGCCCAGATCACAACCTTCAATACGACATTCAGCAATTACCATCAACTACAACAACCACAGCGCACATCCACTTTAATTTTTAGTTTTATTATAAACATTTTTTAACAAACAACAACTACTACAACAACAATTTACAAAAAAAAAGCACCAACATCAGTAACAAAACCAAAACAATAACAATAACAACCAAAAAAAAACTCCCTTCAAGAGATCACTGCATTTGCAGCCGGAAGTGTGTGTTTCCAAAGAGTTTCCCTGAAATTCGCAGCTTCACCTGCCATCCACACCAGAGCTGGGAGTGTGAAGATGTTTGCGAAATGCACTTTTTCCGAGTTGCTTCGAATGTTTGTTTTCCTTTTGTTTGGAAGCATTAATTTCAACATGTTTTTTAAATTCTTCTTCTGTTTAATTTTTTATTCAAATCAACGAAATAAAGAAATTTAATTAAGAATGAATGAATAGATCATCTTTGAAAATAATAACTAATAAAATATATATAAAAGAAAACTTGAAATAAATTCTATAACTAAAGAAACCACCAGACAAGAAAAGAGAGAATTGTGATTGAAAATGTTACTCGTTCGTTAAGAGAAAAAAGAAAAATGAAAAATGAAAAAGAGAAAAAACACTAACCACAACAGGCTCTAATTGGAGTATGATTTTTTCTGAAATGCTTTTGCAACTTTTTTTCATTTTAACTTTCTTTTTGTTAGTTGTAAGAGAAGTTTCTTGTTTTTAACCGCATACATATTTGTTTCTATCGCTTTGTAACATTTTTTTACGATTAAAAAGTTTTTAAAATTCAAATAATTTGATTGGGAAAACACTTTCTTAATTAGCGAATAGCGATTCTTTGGTGAGTCGTATCGATGGGAAACGTCTTGGAGGTCTAGTGACATCCAACTGTTACACAAGACAAGTGGTAGAGAGAAATACACGCCTGAAAACAGATGTTGAAAGTGTAGTGGCTTTCGAAAACAGCAGTTCTGCTGTGCGTTGTAAGTCGAATAGTGAAAACTGAGGTTGAAATATTCATCCTGTCTGCCTGGTTAAAAATACTTTTGGAACAATTAGCCCAACAAAATTCAATATAAAAAAGATCGAGTGAATATGATTTAATCCTGGAGGACTTGGCAACAACCAACTACAACAAGAGTTTATTTAAATACATTTCAAATACTCGGAATTACAAAAATAACTTTAGTCAAGGCTTTTTTTTATTTGAATTGAATTTCACAATTTCAAAGAGAATAATTTCTAGACAGTGAATCGAATCGAATATTCGAATGCACTCAAAAAACTGAAAACAGGTGACAACTTACCGCACCCGGTACCGATTGAAATTTTAATGCAATTCAAATATAAAATTCGATCGATATCGAATACGGTAATCAGGCTCCTGACAACTGTAGGGGAGGGAAAGCGCTTGATTTTGATCCCTAATTAATTCTCGAATTTAAAGAGTTAAAAGATTCAAACGTGCATGTCTACGAGTGTGTGTCTTTATGTGTGTGTGCGTGAAGTGCTTTAAAATATATTATTTTGGGTAATACTGGGAACTGAGAAAATTTTTTAAAAATCGATTTTTTTAACAAAGAGGTACCCCTTATGAATTTTTCGATTTTTGCAATTTTTCCATAATTTCAAAAATACGCTTTTAAGCTTTCTAAAATGTTTTATTTTGGATAATACTAGGAAAGAGAAGGTTGCTGACAAAAATTTAGCCTTTTCTGAGAAAATTTTTTAAAAATACATTTTTTGAACAAAGAGGTACCCCTTATGAATTTTTCGATTTTTGCAATTTTTCCATAATTTCAAAAATACGCTTTTAAGCTTTCTAAAATAGTTTATTTTGGATAATACTAGGAAAGAGAAGGTTGCTGACAAAAATTTAGCCTTTTCTGAGAAAATTTTTTGAAAATCGATTTTTTGAACAAAGAGGTACCCCTTATGAATTTTTCGATTTTTGCAATTTTTCCATAATTTCAAAAATACGCTTTTAAGCTTTCTAAAATGTTTTATTTTGGATAATACTAGGAAAGAGAAGGTTGCTGACAAAAATTTAGCCTTTTCTGAGAAAATTTTTTAAAAATCGATTTTTTGAACAAAGAGGTACCCCTTATGAATTTTTCGATTTTTGCAATTTTTCCATAATTTCAAAAATACGCTTTTAAGCTTTCTAAAATGTTTTATTTTGGATAATACTAGGAAAGAGAAGGTTGCTGACAAAAATTTAGCCTTTTCTGAGAAAATTTTTTAAAAATAGATTTTTTGAACAAAGAGGTACCCCTTATGAATTTTTCGATTTTTGCAATTTTTCCATAATTTCAAAAATACGCTTTTAAGCTTTCTAAAATGTTTTATTTTGGATAATACTAGGAAAGAGAAGGTTGCTGACAAAAATTTAGCCTTTTCTGAGAAAATTTTTTTAAAATTGATTTTTTGAACAAAGAGGTACCCCTTATGAATTTTTCGATTTTTGCAATTTTTCCATAATTTCAAAAATACGCTTTTAAGCTTTCTAAAATATTTTATTTTGGATAATACTAGGAAAGAGAAGGTTGCTGACAAAAATTTAGCCTTTTCTGAGAAAATTTTTTGAAAATCGATTTTTTGAACAAAGAGGTACCCCTTATGAATTTTTCGATTTTTGCAATTTTTCCATAATTTCAAAAATACGCTTTTAAGCTTTCTAAAATGTTTTATTTTGGATAATACTAGGAAAGAGAAGGTTGCTGACAAAAATTTAGCCTTTTCTGAGAAAATTTTTTGAAAATCGATTTTTTGAACAAAGAGGTACCCCTTATGAATTTTTCGATTTTTGCAATTTTTCCATAATTTCAAAAATACGCTTTTAAGCTTTCTAAAATATTTTATTTTGGATAATACTAGGAAAGAGAAGGTTGCTGACAAAAATTTAGCCTTTTCTGAGAAAATTTTTTGAAAATCGATTTTTTGAACAAAGAGGTACCCCTTATGAATTTTTCGATTTTTGCAATTTTTCCATAATTTCAAAAATACGCTTTTAAGCTTTCTAAAATGTTTTATTTTGGATAATACTAGGAAAGAGAAGGTTGCTGACAAAAATTTAGCGTTTTCTGAGAAAATTTTTTTAAAATCGATTTTTTGAACAAAGAGGTACCCCTCATGAATTTTTCGATTTTTGCTATTTTTCCATAATTTCAAAAATACGCTTTTAAGCTTTCTAAAATGTTTTATTTTGGATAATACTAGGAAAGAGAAGGTTGCTGACAAAAATTTAGCCTTTTCTGAGAAAATTTTTTAAAAATAGATTTCTTGAACAAAGAGGTACCCCTTATGAA
The DNA here is from genome assembly GCA_963675445.1 of Linnaemya vulpina. NCBI lineage: Eukaryota > Metazoa > Arthropoda > Insecta > Diptera > Tachinidae > Linnaemya > Linnaemya vulpina. Next base: position 98,231,831 of record OY776277.1, read on the forward strand.
TTTTTCGATTTTTGCAATTTTTCCATAATTTCAAAAATACGCTTTTAAGCTTTCTAAAATGTTTTATTTTGGATAATACTAGGAAAGAGAAGGTTGCTGACAAAAATTTAGCCTTTTCTGAGAAAATTTTTTAAAAATAGATTTTTTGAACAAAGAGGGACCCCTTATGAATTTTTCGATTTTTGCAATTTTTCCATAATTTCAAAAATACGCTTTTAAGCTTTCTAAAATGTTTTATTTTGGATAATACTAGGAAAGAGAAGGTTGCTGACAAAAATTTAGCCTTTTCTGAGAAAATTTTTTGAAAATCGATTTTTTGAACAAAGAGGTACCCCTTATGAATTTTTCGATTTTTGCAATTTTTCCATAATTTCAAAAATACGCTTTTAAGCTTTCTAAAATATTTTATTTTGGATAATACTAAGAAAGAGAAGGTTGCTGACAAAAATTTAGCCTTTTCTGAGAAAATTTTTTGAAAATCGATTTTTTGAACAAAGAGGTACCCCTCATGAATTTTTCGATTTTTGCAATTTTTCCATAATTTCAAAAATACGCTTTTAAGCTTTCTAAAATGTTTTATTTTGGATAATACTAGGAAAGAGAAGGTTGCTGACAAAAATTTAGCCTTTTCTGAGAAAATTTTTTAAAAATAGATTTTTTGAACAAAGAGGTACCCCTTATGAATTTTTCGATTTTTGCAATTTTTCCATAATTTCAAAAATACGCTTTTAAGCTTTCTAAAATGTTTTATTTTGGATAATACTAGGAAAGAGAAGGTTGCTGACAAAAATTTAGCCTTTTCTGAGAAAATTTTTTAAAAATAGATTTTTTGAACAAAGAGGTACCCCTTATGAATTTTTCGATTTTTGCAATTTTTCCATAATTTCAAAAATACGCTTTTAAGCTTTCTAAAATATTTTATTTTGGATAATACTAGGAAAGAGAAGGTTGCTGACAAAAATTTAGCCTTTTCTGAGAAAATTTTTTGAAAATCGATTTTTTGAACAAAGAGGTACCCCTTATGAATTTTTCGATTTTTGCAATTTTTCCATAATTTCAAAAATACGCTTTTAAGCTTTCTAAAATGTTTTATTTTGGATAATACTAGGAAAGAGAAGGTTGCTGACAAAAATTTAGCCTTTTCTGAGAAAATTTTTTAAAAATAGATTTTTTGAACAAAGAGGTACCCCTTATGAATTTTTCGATTTTTGCAATTTTTCCATAATTTCAAAAATACGCTTTTAAGCTTTCTAAAATGTTTTATTTTGGATAATACTAGGAAAGAGAAGGTTGCTGACAAAAATTTAGCCTTTTCTGAGAAAATTTTTTAAAAATCGATTTTTTGAACAAAGAGGTACCCCTTATGAATATTTCGATTTTTGCAATTTTTCCATAATTTCAAAAATACGCTTTTAAGCTTTCTAAAATGTTTTATTTTGGATAATACTAGGAAAGAGAAGGTTGCTGACAAAAATTTAGCCTTTTCTGAGAAAATTTTTTGAAATTCGATTTTTTGAACAAAGAGGTACCCCTTATGAATTTTTCGATTTTTGCAATTTTTCCATAATTTCAAAAATACGCTTTTAAGATTTCTAAAATGTTTTATTTTGGATAATACTAGGAAAGAGAAGGTTGCTGACAAAAATTTAGCCTTTTCTGAGAAAATTTTTTGAAAATCGATATTTTGAACAAAGAGGTACCCCTTATGAATTTTTCGATTTTTGCAATTTTTCCATAATTTCAAAAATACGCTTTTAAGCTTTCTAAAATGTTTTATTTTGGATAATACTAGGAAAGAGAAGGTTGCTGACAAAAATTTAGCCTTTTCTGAGAAAATTTTTTAAAAATCGATTTTTTGAACAAAGAGGTACCCCTTATGAATTTTTCGATTTTTGCAATTTTTTCATAATTTCAAAAATACGCTTTTAAGCTTTCTAAAATGTTTTATTTTGGATAATACTAGGAAAGAGAAGGTTGCTGACAAAAATTTAGCCTTTTCTGAGAAAATTTTTTAAAAATAGATTTTTTGAACAAAGAGGTACCCCTTATGAATTTTTCGATTTTTGAACAAAGAGGTACCCCTTATGAATTTTTCGATTTTTGCAATTTTTCCATAATTTCAAAAATACGCTTTTAAGCTTTCTAAAATATTTTATTTTGGATAATACTAGGAAAGAGAAGGTTGCTGACAAAAATTTAGCCTTTTCTGAGAAAATTTTTTGAAAATCGATTTTTTGAACAAAGAGGTACCCCTTATGAATTTTTCGATTTTTGCAATTTTTCCATAATTTCAAAAATACGCTTTTAAGCTTTCTAAAATGTTTTATTTTGGATAATACTAGGAAAGAGAAGGTTGCTGACAAAAATTTAGCCTTTTCTGAGAAAATTTTTTGAAAATCGATTTTTTGAACAAAGAGGTACCCCTTATGAATTTTTCGATTTTTGCAATTTTTCCATAATTTCAAAAATACGCTTTTAAGCTTTCTAAAATATTTTATTTTGGATAATACTAGGAAAGAGAAGGTTGCTGACAAAAATTTAGCCTTTTCTGAGAAAATTTTTCGATTTTTGCAATTTTTCCATAATTTCAAAAATACGCTTTTAAGCTTTCTAAAATGTTTTATTTTGGATAATACTAGGAAAGAGAAGGTTGCTGACAAAAATTTAGCCTTTTCTGAGAAAATTTTTTAAAAATCGATTTTTTGAACAAAGAGGTACCCCTTATGAATTTTTCGATTTTTGCAATTTTTCCATAATTTCAAAAATACGCTTTTAAGCTTTCTAAAATGTTTTATTTTGGATAATACTAGGAAAGAGAAGGTTGCTGACAAAAATTTAGCCTTTTCTGAGAAAATTTTTTAAAAATAGATTTTTTGAACAAAGAGGTACCCCTTATGAATTTTTCGATTTTTGCAATTTTTCCATAATTTCAAAAATACGCTTTTAAGCTTTCTAAAATGTTTTATTTTGGATAATACTGGGAAAAAGAAGGTTGCTGACAAACATTTAGCCTTTTCTGAGAAAATTTTTTAAAAATCGATTTTTTGAACAAAGAGGTACCCCTTATGAATTTTTCGATTTTTGCAATTTTTCCATAATTTCAAAAATACGCTTTTAAGCTTTCTAAAATGTTTTATTTTGGATAATACTAGGAAAAAGAAGGTTGCTGACAAAAATTTAGCCTTTTCTGAGAAAATTTTTTAAAAACCGATTTTTTGAACGAAGAGGTACGTACCCCTTATGAAATTTTCGATTTTTGCAATTTTTCCATAATTTCAAAAATACGCTTTTAAGCTTTCTAAAATGTTTTATTTTGGATAATACTAGGAAAAAGAAGGTTGCTGACAAAAATTTAGCGTTTTCTGAGAAAATTTTTTAAAATCGATTTTTTGAACAAAGAGGTACCCCTTATGAATTTTTCGATTTTTGCAATTTTTCCATAATTTCAAAAATACGCTTTTAAGCTTTCTAAAATGTTTTATTTTGGATAATACTGGGAAAAAGAAGGTTGCTGACAAACATTTAGCCTTTTCTGAGAAAATTTTTTAAAAACCGATTTTTTGAACAAAGAGGTACCCCTTATGAAATTTTCGATTTTTGCAATTTTTCCATAATTTCAAAAATACGCTTTTAAGCTTTCTAAAATGTTTTATTTTGGATAATACTAGGAAAAAGAAGGTTGCTGACAAAAATTTAGCCTTTTGTGAGAAAATTTTTTAAAAACCGATTTTTTGAACAAAGAGGTACCCCTTATGAAATTTTCGATTTTTGCAATTTTTCCATAATTTCAAAAATACGCATTTAAGCTTTCTAAAATGTTTTATTTTGGATAATACTGGGAAAAAGAAGGTTGCTGACAAACATTTAGCCTTTTCTGAGAAAATTTTTTAAAAATCGATTTTTTGAACAAAGAGGTACCCCTTATGAAATTTTCGATTTTTGCAATTTTTCCATAATTTCAAAAATACGCTTTTAAGCTTTCTAAAATGTTTTATTTTGGATAATACTGGGAAAAAGAAGGTTGCTGACAAACATTTAGCCTTTTCTGAGAAAATTTTTTAAAAATCGATTTTTTGAACAAAGAGGTACCCCTTATGAAATTTTCGATTTTTGCAATTTTTCCATAATTTCAAAAATACGCTTTTAAGCTTTCTAAAATGTTTTATTTTGGATAATACTGGGAAAAAGAAGGTTGCTGACAAAAATTTAGCCTTTTCTGAGAAAATTTTTTAAAAATCGATTTTTTGAACAAGAATTTATGAATTTTTCGATTTTTGCAATTTTTCCATAATTTCAAAAATACGCTTTTAAGCTTTCTAAAATGTTTTATTTTGGATAATACTGGGAAAAAGAAGGTTGCTGACAAAAATTTAGCCTTTTGTGAGAAAATTTTTTAAAAACCGATTTTTTGAACAAAGAGGTACCCCTTATGAAATTTTCGATTTTTGCAATTTTTCCATAATTTCAAAAATACGCTTTTAAGCTTTCTAAAATGTTTTATTTTGGATAATACTGGGAAAAAGAAGGTTGCTGACAAACATTTAGCCTTTTCTGAGAAAATTTTTTAAAAATCGATTTTTTGAACAAAGAGGTACCCCTTATGAAATTTTCGATTTTTGCAATTTTTCCATAATTTCAAAAATACGCTTTTAAGCTTTCTAAAATGTTTTATTTTGGATAATACTGGGAAAAAGAAGGTTGCTGACAAACATTTAGCCTTTTCTGAGAAAATTTTTTAAAAATCGATTTTTTGAACAAAGAGGTACCCCTTATGAATTTTTCGATTTTTGCAATTTTTCCATAATTTCAAAAATACGCTTTTAAGCTTTCTAAAATGTTTTATTTTGGATAATACTAGGAAAAAGAAGGTTGCTGACAAAAATTTAGCCTTTTCTGAGAAAATTTTTTAAAAATCGATTTTTTGAACAAAGAGTACCCCTTATGAATTTTTCGATTTTTGCAATTTTTCCATAATTTCAAAAATACGCTTTTAAGCTTTCTAAAATGTTTTATTTTGGATAATACTAGGAAAAAGAAGGTTGCTGACAAAAATTTAGCCATTTCTGAGAAAATTTTTTAAAAATCGATTTTTTGAACAAAGAGGTACCCCTTATGAAATTTTCGATTTTTGCAATTTTTCCATAATTTCAAAAATACGCTTTTAAGCTTTCTAAAATGTTTTATTTTGGATAATACTGGGAAAAAGAAGGTTGCTGACAAACATTTAGCCTTTCCTGAGAAAATTTTTTAAAAATCGATTTTTTGAACAAAGAGGTACCCCTTATGAATTTTTCGATTTTTGCAATTTTTCCATAATTTCAAAAATACGCTTTTAAGCTTTCTAAAATGTTTTATTTTGGATAATACTGGGAAAAAGAAGGTTGCTGACAAACATTTAGCCTTTCCTGAGAAAATTTTTTAAAAATCGATTTTTTGAACAAAGAGGTACCCCTTATGAAATTTTCGATTTTTGCAATTTTTCCATAATTTCAAAAATACGCTTTTAAGCTTTCTAAAATGTTTTATTTTGGATAATACTAGGAAAAAGAAGGTTGCTGACAAAAATTTAGCCTTTGTGAGAAAATTTTTTAAAAACCGATTTTTTGAACAAAGAGGTACCCCTTATGAAATTTTCGATTTTTGCAATTTTTCCATAATTTCAAAAATACGCTTTTAAGCTTTCTAAAATGTTTTATTTTGGATAATACTAGGAAAAAGAAGGTTGCTGACAAAAATTTAGCCTTTTGTGAGCAAATTTTTTAAAAACCGATTTTTTGAACAAAGAGGTACCCCTTATGAAATTTTCGATTTTTGCAATTTTTCCATAATTTCAAAAATACGCTTTTAAGCTTTCTAAAATGTTTTATTTTGGATAATACTAGGAAAAAGAAGGTTGCTGACAAAAATTTAGCCTTTTGTGAGAAAATTTTTTAAAAACCGATTTTTTGAACAAAGAGGTACCCCTTATGAAATTTTCGATTTTTGCAATTTTTCCATAATTTCAAAAATACGCTTTTAAGCTTTCTAAAATGTTTTATTTTGGATAATACTAGGAAAAAGAAGGTTGCTGACAAAAATTTAGCCTTTTGTGAGAAAATTTTTTAAAAACCGATTTTTTGAACAAAGAGGTACCCCTTATGAAATTTTCGATTTTTGCAATTTTTCCATAATTTCAAAAATACGCTTTTAAGCTTTCTAAAATGTTTTATTTTGGATAATACTAGGAAAAAGAAGGTTGCTGACAAAAATTTAGCCTTTTGTGAGAAAATTTTTTAAAAACCGATTTTTTGAACAAAGAGGTACCCCTTATGAAATTTTCGATTTTTGCAATTTTTCCATAATTTCAAAAATACGCTTTTAAGCTTTCTAAAATGTTTTATTTTGGATAATACTAGGAAAAAGAAGGTTGCTGACAAAAATTTAGCCTTTTGTGAGAAAATTTTTTAAAAACCGATTTTTTGAACAAAGAGGTACCCCTTATGAAATTTTCGATTTTTGCAATTTTTCCATAATTTCAAAAATACGCTTTTAAGCTTTCTAAAATGTTTTATTTTGGATAATACTAGGAAAAAGAAGGTTGCTGACAAAAATTTAGCCTTTTGTGAGAAAATTTTTTAAAAACCGATTTTTTGAACAAAGAGGTACCCCTTATGAAATTTTCGATTTTTGCAATTTTTCCATAATTTCAAAAATACGCTTTTAAGCTTTCTAAAATGTTTTATTTTGGATAATACTAGGAAAAAGAAGGTTGCTGACAAAAATTTAGCCTTTTCTCAGAAAATTTTTTAAAAATCGATTTTTTGAACAAAGAGGTACCCCTTATGAAATTTTCGATTTTTGCAATTTTTCCATAATTTCAAAAATACGCTTTTAAGCTTTCTAAAATGTTTTATTTTGGATAATACTGGGAAAAAGAAGGTTGCTGACAAACATTTAGCCTTTTCTGAGAAAATTTTTTAAAAATCGATTTTTTGAACAAAGAGGTACCCCTTATGAAATTTTCGATTTTTGCAATTTTTCCATAATTTCAAAAATACGCTTTTAAGCTTTCTAAAATGTTTTATTTTGGATAATACTGGGAAAAAGAAGGTTGCTGACAAACATTTAGCCTTTTCTGAGAAAATTTTTAAAAAATCGATTTTTTGAACAAAGAGGTACCCCTTATGAAATTTTCGATTTTTGCAATTTTTCCATAATTTCAAAAATACGCTTTTAAGCTTTCTAAAATGTTTTATTTTGGATAATACTGGGAAAAAGAAGGTTGCTGACAAACATTTAGCCTTTTCTGAGAAAATTTTTTAAAAATCGATTTTTTGAACAAAGAGGTACCCCTTATGAAATTTTCGATTTTTGCAATTTTTCCATAATTTCAAAAATACGCTTTTAAGCTTTCTAAAATGTTTTATTTTGGATAATACTGGGAAAAAGAAGGTTGCTGACAAACATTTAGCCTTTTCTGAGAAAATTTTTTAAAAATCGATTTTTTGAACAAAGAGGTACCCCTTATGAATTTTTCGATTTTTGCAATTTTTCCATAATTTCAAAAATACGCTTTTAAGCTTTCTAAAATGTTTTATTTTGGATAATACTAGGAAAAAGAAGGTTGCTGACAAAAATTTAGCCTTTTGTGAGAAAATTTTTTAAAAACCGATTTTTTGAACAAAGAGGTACGTACCCCTTATGAATTTTTCGATTTTTGCAATTTTTCCATAATCTCAAAAATACGCATTTAAGCTTTCTAAAATGTTTTATTTTGGATAATACTAGGAAAAGAAGGTTGCTGACAAAAATTTAGCCTTTTCTGAGAAAATTTTTTAAAAACCGATTTTTTGAACAAAGAGGTACCCCTTATGAATTTTTCGATTTTTGCAATTTTTCCATAATTTCAAAAATACGCTTTTAAGCTTTCTAAAATGTTTTATTTTGGATAATACTAGGAAAAAGAAGGCTGCTGACAAAAATTTTGCCTTTTCTGAGAAAATTTTTTAAAAATAGATTTTTTGAACAAAGAGGTATTTTTTCGATTTTTGCAATTTTTCCATAATTTCAAAAATACGCTTTTAAGCTTTCTAAAATGTTTTATTTTGGATAATACTAGGAAAAAGAAGAATGCTGACAAAAATTTAGCCTTTTGTGAGAAAATTTTTTAAAAACCGATTTTTTGAACAAAGAGGTACCCCTTATGAAATTTTCGATTTTTGCAATTTTTCCATAATTTCAAAAATACGCTTTTAAGCTTTCTAAAATGTTTTATTTTGGATAATACTAGGAAAAAGAAGGTTGCTGACAAAAATTTAGCCTTTTGTGAGAAAATTTTTTAAAAACCGATTTTTTGAACAAAGAGGTACCCCTTATGAATTTTTCGATTTTTGCAATTTTTCCATAATTTCAAAAATACGCTTTTAAGCTTTCTAAAATGTTTTATTTTGGATAATACTAGGAAAAAGAAGGTTGCTGACAAAAATTTAGCCTTTTGTGAGAAAATTTTTTAAAAACCGATTTTTTGAACAAAGAGGTACCCCTTATGAATTTTTCGATTTTTGCAATTTTTCCATAATTTCAAAAATACGCTTTTAAGCTTTCTAAAATGTTTTATTTTGGATAATACTAGGAAAAAGAAGGTTGCTGACAAAAATTTAGCCTTTTGTGAGAAAATTTTTTAAAAACCGATTTTTTGAACAAAGAGGTACCCCTTATGAATTTTTCGATTTTTGCAATTTTTCCATAATTTCAAAAATACGCTTTTAAGCTTTCTAAAATGTTTTATTTTGGATAATACTAGGAAAAAGAAGGTTGCTGACAAAAATTTAGCCTTTTGTGAGAAAATTTTTTAAAAACCGATTTTTTGAACAAAGAGGTACCCCTTATGAATTTTTCGATTTTTGCAATTTTTCCATAATTTCAAAAATACGCTTTTAAGCTTTCTAAAATGTTTTATTTTGGATAATACTAGGAAAAAGAAGGTTGCTGACAAAAATTTAGCCTTTTGTGAGAAAATTTTTTAAAAACCGATTTTTTGAACAAAGAGGTACCCCTTATGAATTTTTCGATTTTTGCAATTTTTCCATAATTTCAAAAATACGCTTTTAAGCTTTCTAAAATGTTTTATTTTGGATAATACTAGGAAAAAGAAGGTTGCTGACAAAAATTTAGCCTTTTGTGAGAAAATTTTTTAAAAACCGATTTTTTGAACAAAGAGGTACCCCTTATGAATTTTTCGATTTTTGCAATTTTTCCATAATTTCAAAAATACGCTTTTAAGCTTTCTAAAATGTTTTATTTTGGATAATACTAGGAAAAAGAAGGTTGCTGACAAAAATTTAGCCTTTTGTGAGAAAATTTTTTAAAACCGATTTTTTGAACAAAGAGGTACCCCTTATGAATTTTTCGATTTTTGCAATTTTTCCATAATTTCAAAAATACGCTTTTAAGCTTTCTAAAATGTTTTATTTTGGATAATACTAGGAAAAAGAAGGTTGCTGACAAAAATTTAGCCTTTTGTGAGAAAATTTTTTAAAAACCGATTTTTTGAACAAAGAGGTACCCCTTATGAATTTTTCGATTTTTGCAATTTTTCCATAATTTCAAAAATACGCTTTTAAGCTTTCTAAAATGTTTTATTTTGGATAATACTAGGAAAGAGAAGAATGCTGACAAAAATTTTGCCTTTTCTGAGAAAATTTTTTAAAAATCGATTTTTTGAACAAGAATTTATGAATTTTTCGATTTTTGCAATTTTTCCATAATTTCAAAAATACGCTTTTAAGCTTTCTAAAATGTTTTATTTTGGATAATACTAGGAAAAAGAAGGTTGCTGACAAAAATTTAGCCTTTTGTGAGAAAATTTTTTAAAAACCGATTTTTTGAACAAAGAGGTACGTACCCCTTATGAATTTTTCGATTTTTGCAATTTTTCCATAATCTCAAAAATACGCATTTAAGCTTTCTAAAATGTTTTATTTTGGATAATACTAGGAAAAGAAGGTTGCTGACAAAAATTTAGCCTTTTCTGAGAAAATTTTTTAAAAACCGATTTTTTGAACAAAGAGGTACCCCTTATGAATTTTTCGATTTTTGCAATTTTTCCATAATTTCAAAAATACGCTTTTAAGCTTTCTAAAATGTTTTATTTTGGATAATACTAGGAAAAAGAAGGCTGCTGACAAAAATTTTGCCTTTTCTGAGAAAATTTTTTAAAAATAGATTTTTTGAACAAAGAGGTATTTTTTCGATTTTTGCAATTTTTCCATAATTTCAAAAATACGCTTTTAAGCTTTCTAAAATGTTTTATTTTGGATAATACTAGGAAAAAGAAGAATGCTGACAAAAATTTAGCCTTTTGTGAGAAAATTTTTTAAAAACCGATTTTTTGAACAAAGAGGTACCCCTTATGAAATTTTCGATTTTTGCAATTTTTCCATAATTTCAAAAATACGCTTTTAAGCTTTCTAAAATGTTTTATTTTGGATAATACTAGGAAAAAGAAGGTTGCTGACAAAAATTTAGCCTTTTGTGAAAAAATTTTTTAAAAACCGATTTTTTGAACAAAGAGGTACCCCTTATGAAATTTTCGATTTTTGCAATTTTTCCATAATTTCAAAAATACGCTTTTAAGCTTTCTAAAATGTTTTATTTTGGATAATACTAGGAAAAAGAAGGTTGCTGACAAAAATTTAGCCTTTTGTGAGAAAATTTTTTAAAAACCGATTTTTTGAACAAAGAGGTACCCCTTATGAAATTTTCGATTTTTGCAATTTTTCCATAATTTCAAAAATACGCTTTTAAGCTTTCTAAAATGTTTTATTTTGGATAATACTAGGAAAAAGAAGGTTGCTGACAAAAATTTAGCCTTTTCTCAGAAAATTTTTTAAAAATCGATTTTTTGAACAAAGAGGTACCCCTTATGAAATTTTCGATTTTTGCAATTTTTCCATAATTTCAAAAATACGCTTTTAAGCTTTCTAAAATGTTTTATTTTGGATAATACTGGGAAAAAGAAGGTTGCTGACAAACATTTAGCCTTTTCTGAGAAAATTTTTTAAAAATCGATTTTTTGAACAAAGAGGTACCCCTTATGAAATTTTCGATTTTTGCAATTTTTCCATAATTTCAAAAATACGCTTTTAAGCTTTCTAAAATGTTTTATTTTGGATAATACTAGGAAAAAGAAGGTTGCTGACAAAAATTTAGCCTTTTGTGAGAAAATTTTTTAAAAACCGATTTTTTGAACAAAGAGGTACCCCTTATGAAATTTTCGATTTTTGCAATTTTTCCATAATTTCAAAAATACGCTTTTAAGCTTTCTAAAATGTTTTATTTTGGATAATACTAGGAAAAAGAAGGTTGCTGACAAAAATTTAGCCTTTTGTGAGAAAATTTTTTAAAAACCGATTTTTTGAACAAAGAGGTACCCCTTATGAAATTTTCGATTTTTGCAATTTTTCCATAATTTCAAAAATACGCTTTTAAGCTTTCTAAAATGTTTTATTTTGGATAATACTAGGAAAAAGAAGGTTGCTGACAAAAATTTAGCCTTTTGTGAGAAAATTTTTTAAAAACCGATTTTTTGAACAAAGAGGTACCCCTTATGAAATTTTCGATTTTTGCAATTTTTCCATAATTTCAAAAATACGCTTTTAAGCTTTCTAAAATGTTTTATTTTGGATAATACTAGGAAAAAGAAGGTTGCTGACAAAAATTTAGCCTTTTATGAGAAAATTTTTTAAAAACCGATTTTTTGAACAAAGAGGTACCCCTTATGAAATTTTCGATTTTTGCAATTTTTCCATAATTTCAAAAATACGCTTTTAAGCTTTCTAAAATGTTTTATTTTGGATAATACTAGGAAAGAGAAGAATGCTGACAAAAATTTAGCCTTTTCTGAGAAAATTTTTTAAAAATCGATTTTTTGAACAAAGAGGTACCCCTTATGAATTTTTCGATTTTTGCAATTTTTCCATAATTTCAAAAATACGCTTTTAAGCTTTCTAAAATGTTTTATTTTGGATAATACTAGGAAAAAGAAGGTTGCTGACAAAAATTTAGCCTTTTGTGAGAAAATTTTTTAAAAACCGATTTTTTGAACAAAGAGGTACCCCTTATGAAATTTTCGATTTTTGCAATTTTTCCATAATTTCAAAAATACGCTTTTAAGCTTTCTAAAATGTTTTATTTTGGATAATACTAGGAAAAAGAAGGTTGCTGACAAAAATTTAGCCTTTTGTGAGAAAATTTTTTAAAAACCGATTTTTTGAACAAAGAGGTACCCCTTATGAAATTTTCGATTTTTGCAATTTTTCCATAATTTCAAAAATACGCTTTTAAGCTTTCTAAAATGTTTTATTTTGGATAATACTGGGAAAAAGAAGGTTGCTGACAAACATTTAGCCTTTTCTGAGAAAATTTTTTAAAAATCGATTTTTTGAACAAAGAGGTACCCCTTATGAATTTTTCGATTTTTGCAATTTTTCCATAATTTCAAAAATACGCTTTTAAGCTTTCTAAAATGTTTTATTTTGGATAATACTAGGAAAGAGAAGAATGCTGACAAAAATTTTGCCTTTTCTGAGAAAATTTTTTAAAAATCGATTTTTTGAACAAGAATTTATGAATTTTTCGATTTTTGCAATTTTTCCATAATTTCAAAAATACGCTTTTAAGCTTTCTAAAATGTTTTATTTTGGATAATACTAGGAAAAAGAAGGTTGCTGACAAAAATTTAGCCTTTTGTGAGAAAATTTTTTAAAAACCGATTTTTTGAACAAAGAGGTACGTACCCCTTATGAATTTTTCGATTTTTGCAATTTTTCCATAATCTCAAAAATACGCATTTAAGCTTTCTAAAATGTTTTATTTTGGATAATACTAGGAAAAGAAGGTTGCTGACAAAAATTTAGCCTTTTCTGAGAAAATTTTTAAAAAATCGATTTTTTGAACAAGAATTTATGAATTTTTCGATTTTTGCAATTTTTCCATAATTTCAAAAATACGCTTTTAAGCTTTCTAAAATGTTTTATTTTGGATAATACTAGGAAAAAGAAGAATGCTGACAAAAATTTAGCCTTTTCTGAGAAAATTTTTTAAAAATCGATTTTTTGAACAAAGAGGTACCCCTTATGAATTTTTCGATTTTTGCAATTTTTCCATAATTTCAAAAATACGCTTTTAAGCTTTCTAAAATGTTTTATTTTGGATAATACTAGGAAAAAGAAGGTTGCTGACAAAAATTTAGCCTTTTGTGAGAAAATTTTTTAAAAACCGATTTTTTGAACAAAGAGGTACGTACCCCTTATGAATTTTTCGATTTTTGCAATTTTTCCATAATCTCAAAAATACGCATTTAAGCTTTCTAAAATGTTTTATTTTGGATAATACTAGGAAAAGAAGGTTGCTGACAAAAATTTAGCCTTTTCTGAGAAAATTTTTTAAAAACCGATTTTTTGAACAAAGAGGTACCCCTTATGAATTTTTCGATTTTTGCAATTTTTCCATAATTTCAAAAATACGCTTTTAAGCTTTCTAAAATGTTTTATTTTGGATAATACTAGGAAAAAGAAGGTTGCTGACAAAAATTTTGCCTTTTCTGAGAAAATTTTTTAAAAATAGATTTTTTGAACAAAGAGGTATTTTTTCGATTTTTGCAATTTTTCCATAATTTCAAAAATACGCTTTTAAGCTTTCTAAAATGTTTTATTTTGGATAATACTAGGAAAAAGAAGAATGCTGACAAAAATTTAGCCTTTTGTGAGAAAATTTTTTAAAAACCGATTTTTTGAACAAAGAGGTACCCCTTATGAAATTTTCGATTTTTGCAATTTTTCCATAATTTCAAAAATACGCTTTTAAGCTTTCTAAAATGTTTTATTTTGGATAATACTAGGAAAAAGAAGGTTGCTGACAAAAATTTAGCCTTTTGTGAGAAAATTTTTTAAAAACCGATTTTTTGAACAAAGAGGTACCCCTTATGAATTTTTCGATTTTTGCAATTTTTCCATAATTTCAAAAATACGCTTTTAAGCTTTCTAAAATGTTTTATTTTGGATAATACTAGGAAAAAGAAGGCTGCTGACAAAAATTTTGCCTTTTCTGAGAAAATTTTTTAAAAATAGATTTTTTGAACAAAGAGGTATTTTTTCGATTTTTGCAATTTTTCCATAATTTCAAAAATACGCTTTTAAGCTTTCTAAAATGTTTTATTTTGGATAATACTAGGAAAAAGAAGGCTGCTGACAAAAATTTAGCCTTTTCTGAGAAAATTTTTTAAAAATCGATTTTTTGAACAAGAATTTATGAATTTTTCGATTTTTGAAATTTTTCCATAATTTCAAAAATACGCTTTTAAGCTTTCTAAAATGTTTTATTTTGGATAATACTAGGAAAAAGAAGGCTGCTGACAAAAATTTAGCCTTTTCTGAGAAAATTTTTTAAAAATCGATTTTTTGAACAAGAATTTATGAATTTTTCGATTTTTGCAATTTTTCCATAATTTCAAAAATACGCTTTTAAGCTTTCTAAAATGTTTTATTTTGGATAATACTGGGAAAAAGAAGGTTGCTGACAAAAATTTAGCCTTTTCTGAGAAAATTTTTTAAAAATCGATTTTTTGAACAAGAATTTATGAATTTTTCGATTTTTGCAATTTTTCCATAATTTCAAAAATACGCTTTTAAGCTTTCTAAAATGTTTTATTTTGGATAATACTAGGAAAAAGAAGGTTGCTGACAAAAATTTAGCCTTTTGTGAGAAAATTTTTTAAAAACCGATTTTTTGAACAAAGAGGTACCCCTTATGAATTTTTCGATTTTTGCAATTTTTCCATAATTTCAAAAATACGCTTTTAAGCTTTCTAAAATGTTTTATTTTGGATAATACTAGGAAAAAGAAGGTTGCTGACAAAAATTTAGCCTTTTGTGAGAAAATTTTTTAAAAACCGATTTTTTGAACAAAGAGGTACCCCTTATGAATTTTTCGATTTTTGCAATTTTTCCATAATTTCAAAAATACGCTTTTAAGCTTTCTAAAATGTTTTATTTTGGATAATACTAGGAAAAAGAAGGTTGCTGACAAAAATTTAGCCTTTTCTGAGAAAATTTTTTAAAAATCGATTTTTTGAACAAGAATTTATGAATTTTTCGATTTTTGCAATTTTTCCATAATTTCAAAAATACGCTTTTAAGCTTTCTAAAATGTTTTATTTTGGATAATACTAGGAAAAAGAAGGTTGCTGACAAAAATTTAGCCTTTTGTGAGAAAATTTTTTAAAAACCGATTTTTTGAACAAAGAGGTACGTACCCCTTATGAATTTTTCGATTTTTGCAATTTTTCCATAATCTCAAAAATACGCATTTAAGCTTTCTAAAATGTTTTATTTTGGATAACACTAGGAAAAAGAAGGCTGCTGACAAAAATTTAGCCTTTTCTGAGAAAATTTTTTAAAAATCGATTTTTTGAACAAGAATTTATGAATTTTTCGATTTTTGAAATTTTTCCATAATTTCAAAAATACGCTTTTAAGCTTTCTAAAATGTTTTATTTTGGATAATACTAGGAAAAAGAAGGCTGCTGACAAAAATTTAGCCTTTTCTGAGAAAATTTTTTAAAAATCGATTTTTTGAACAAGAGGTACCCCTTATGAATTTTTCGATTTTTGCAAATACATAATACATTTATTTTAGTTCTTAAAAAATGTTGATTAAAGATTAATTTTTAGTATAAATCTCAACTGGTCGAAGATCCTGGCATCTACAAAAAATTAATGAGTCGTTTTATGTTTTCCTTTATTGATTTTTTTAATTTCTTTTTTGTTTAAACTCTCAGTTTAAACGTACTAAATTTTTATTTGTGAATATAATTTACAATATATATAATTTTAATTTACAATGTATATAATTTTAATTTACACTAAAATAAAACAATTGCATAGATAAATATTACACGGGCGTTACACAATTTACAAATTTATTAGATTAACTTGACTACACGGTTTGCAGAAATGAAAAGGTGGTGTTAAGATGGAAGTCGAAACGGTTACGAGTTAACCAGCTAAGAAGGATTTATAAAAAATTTTCGTTTGTAAGAAACGGTCCTGGATATAGTTGCAGGGTTGTTAAACGTAGTTGAGTATTATAAAGAATGAAAATAGAAATATTTTTAAAAATAAAAGTAAATCAAAATGAGATTTCTTTGTTGATGTTTGTGTTTGAGATTATTTGTGAGATAAAATGTTAATATAACAAATTTGTTTATTATTCTCTGAAGGCAGTTTTAGATAATAAAATATTTTAGAAAGTTAAAAATTTGAAGTGTTAAATGAATTTATGTGTGATTGCAGTTTTTCTTTTTTATATTTCTATTGTGGAGCCCAGAGTCGTTTGAGGCGTTTTATTATATATTTTCTATTTTTCATTTTTAGGAAATTCGTTTGCTATAAAAATTATTATAGTAAATTGTACTTTTCTTTGATATGGCAGTTGCTTAAAATTTTCTTTCCTTTTCCTTTCCTATAAATTATTTGCTATTTTCAAACTTTCGCATAAATATTTTCTCTAAACCAAACGGTTGCGTAAGCATAGTCATGACAATCATTATTATGATTACATTGGATATTATAATTGTTGTTGTTTTTATTATAAAAAAAAGATTTGCTTGGGATGAGCAATTTCTTCTTAAACTACAGTAAATGTTTTCAAAATTTTTCTTATTTTCAATGCTATTAATTGTTATTAATTTAATTTTATATAAAATTTCTTTGAACACAGATTAATTCGTTAGTACAGAAATTTCAAAATTATTGCTAACAAACATATTTCAAATTAATACTTTTTCAAACAACACTACTTTTATGCACTAGATTGTAAAAAAAAAACTTTTAAAAGAAAACACATTTAAAAATTGTTCAACAAAACAATACAAGATTTATACAAACAATTTAAAATTCAAATATTTTTTATATAAAATTTGTAAGTGACGTTAATGTTTTGGAATACGCCAACATATTTAAAACAATTTTTTATGCAATTTTCCTAACAGGTATGATCGGCTTTTTAAAAATTAAATAAATCAATACTTTTCTGGATATAGCTTTTATGAAAAATTACATTTTGATAAAATTAGTTCGTTGGAACAAGTATT
This sequence comes from Linnaemya vulpina, assembly GCA_963675445.1. NCBI lineage: Eukaryota > Metazoa > Arthropoda > Insecta > Diptera > Tachinidae > Linnaemya > Linnaemya vulpina. Next base: position 98,248,962 of record OY776277.1, read on the forward strand.
TATGTAAAAAAATTTGTATTTAGTTTTAGTTTTTTCTTCAAAATACTATTAAAATTGTAAAAAAAAAGTATTTCTTTAATTATAAATACTTTTGTAACACAATGACCCCAACCAGAGTCTGTTATCACAATATCATACCAACATCCAGATATTAAACGAACCGTGAAAATAAGTTTTCTTTATAGCAGCACAGGAATTGTATGAAATTATTTATTAAAACAATAACAATTCATCATTATTAAGTTTTTATAATAAAAAAAAATTTTTTTCCATAAAAAGTTGTTTCGATATCAAATAATTTTCAATATCCAAAAATGCTCTTTTAACAATAACTTATTTGCAATTAATAAAAAAAGTATATTTTTGTTAAACGCACAATGAAAATTTCACAAAAATATATCTTTATTTATAAAAATATATTCACTTCTTATTAAAGTTTCTTGTGGTGCACAAAATTTTTTTCCATATCACCGAGGGAAATTTAAAAAAATTTTTATTTTGTAATTTTTATGTAAAAAAAGTTCGAGTATTGAACGTTATTTTTTTGATAATAAAAAGCTTTTTGGTTAACTTCTTGTTAGAAAAAGTAAAATTTCATAGAAAGTACTTTTTGCAAAAGTACTTTTACATAAAAATTACTTTTTTCAAATACTTTTAAACAATTATTACTTTTATACAAACATAGACGTGCACTGAACAAACCTTTTTCCAAAAGATGTTTGCCAGATATAGTAACATTTTATTAAAAGTACTTTTTACAAAAGTACTTGTAAACTTTAAGCTTTTGTATTAAGTACTTTTACATAAAAATTACTTATGTATAAGACAAACTTTTGAAAATTGAAATTAACATTTTCATGAAGAATTTTTGTTTTGTAAATTCTTTTTTTAAAGTTCTTCCATATGAGAAGTTCTATTTTGCATAAAGTACTTTTTATGGGAAGTTAATTTCAAAAAAATTTACCTTGTTATGGAGATTATATTTTTACCAAAACTTAAGCTGGAGTTTAATTCTATAAAACAAAACTGTTTTGCAGAACTGATGCAGGAGTTTGTCTTCAAACTTTCATTGATCACAAGAGGAATTTAAAGAGAGGCCTGTAAATATTCTTTGTCTGAAGTGATCTGTTAATTTTCGCACTTGGCAACACTTGTTAGTTCAAAAAGACAGAAAGCACTATGGGAAATATGCTCGAAAGTTATTATTCTTTAAAAATTATTTCCTTTTAGTTAATACATGAGTCCCATCGGTTAAAGAAATAGCAGAAAAATGTTTTTTCCCCTATTGAGGAAAAAAGTGTTCTTTTTGCACACTCTCCGAGATGTGGGCAAATTTTAAATTCTGTAGTGACTCTGAATTATGCCACTATTTTTTTATATGTTTATACTTGTATTTGTGATCTTAACACTTATATCAAGAAATTGAAAATATTTTTTCTAAATTCCTTTTTGAAATCTTAAAAAATTTTCAGTCATGAATAGAAATATTTTCACAAATTTTTATAAATACTTTTTTTACTTTTAATTTAAATTCTCGATCCTTATTTTTATATACTCCGGTATCAGTTAAGGTCGTGTTTATCAGAATTAAGTTTTCAGTATTTTTTTCTTGGGACGCTCTGCTCTAGTGCATAAAAATAAATTTGTTATTTTTTTTTAAATTTACAATATAAATGTATTAAATAATTAATAATAATATACGGATTTCGCTACATATTAAAATAAAAATACATAATTAATAATAGATTTAAAAAGTAGATTTATAGTAGACATTAAAGTTAAAATCATATAGAAATATAAAAGTTGATAAAATTCAACTTTAGGGCATTTAAAAATACAAAAATAAATTAAAGTTACGACAGAATAGCAAAAAGTTCTCTGAAACTCTTTTTGTAATTGTCTCTCTTTCTCTGTTCTTTTTAACAACGCTAAATGAGTAAATAAATTGCTTTTCGTGTTGTTGCTGTTTAGTTGCTAAATAAAAAAATAGTTGCCAGATTTGTTGAAATACTTATTGGAAAACCAATTAAAAATAACTCTTAAGTTTTATAATTTTCAGATTTCTTATGACAAAATGCTCTTTAAAATCCTTGGCCTGGAGCCACTGTAGCAGGTTTATTTTATGATTTTTTTGTTACTTTTTATTTTTGGAGTTAATCACAATTATATATATTTCAGTTTCGTAGTAGTTTGTGTATGTGCGTGTGTGTGTTTGTGTAGGTATCAGAGATTGTTTATTGTTTCAAAGTTATAGGGAATTTTGTGTTTGTATTTGAAAAAATCCCCAAAAGGCCTCATCGTTGCCAGGATTTCTGTTTTTCTTGCAGATTTTATGGGTTAATGGTATTTTTTTTTTTTTTGTGAAACAAAGAAAAAGTAGAATTAAACGAAAAATCCTTACAAAAGACCTAAAGGAACTTTTTGTTATCAAGGAATAAATGCATAAAATACAAATTCGACGTTTTCCGTTGGTGGACGTTGCGAAAACGCAGATCGAAAACAGCAGTTGCAGCACCAAAACAAATACAAAATTTGTTCAAGAAAGCCGCCTTTTTATAGGCGAAGTTTTTCCCAAGGCACAGCGAAATCACACGTTCAAGTACAGCGCTGAATTCGAGGCTATTCGACAGCCGCCACACCAGCCGCCACACAGGGCGCGATGTGACATCAAGGAGTTCTAAAGAAAAATAAAAAAAAATTTTTTAAATTCCTTTTCCCAAAATAAAGAAAAAGCTCACACTTACCGAGGGTGACTCCTTTATGGACACATGACTTCCCACTGCTTCCCACACCGTGCCATGTCGCATCATAAAGCCTGTGTGCTCCATGTTAATTGAAAAGCCGCCCTGGGGACACTGTTTCCGCCGATTGTAGCAATCGCCTGCCGAGCCATATGCCTGCGGCGTGCCCGTACTTTCGGCAAACGTATAGTCGCTCTCGTACACTCTCAAAGTGACAATATCAATGCGTATTTTCTTAAATATCGTACGACCCGACGTTAAGCTGTTATCGCGAAATTCACGCCGACTGGATTCTGGTGGACACATATCGGGATTGAGCGTTTTATATTCCGAATAAATTGAATAGTTTTCCGTTGAATTTAAAGTTACAAACTCTTGCGGCGAATTGAGCATATTGTGGCAATAGATCTTTTTCGGCTTCGATCTCACATACAGCGTGTACTCGCCATCGGCATAGACGTTGTGGTACTGGCGGAGATCATAACAGGATGTGGGATAACAGTGGCGCGGTGGTGTACACTTTTCACGTATGATTTTATCTCGGGTCGGACACGAAATACGTTCGTGGCGGGAGTCGTAGCATAATATGCGACGACGCCGGTAGCCTTCACAGTTGCACTATGGGAAAGGATGGAAGGAATAGGGAGCTTTAAAGAATGCTTGTTAATTCGATGTTAAAATGAAAAATAGTTTGCAGACTAGAGTAGGAGTAAAGAATATACGATTTAAGCTTTCACAGACTGCAGTGTTGCCAGGTTGCACGTATGAGAAAGTGTTTTTGGAGCAGGATTGGCATTCACATGTGTGTGCTTGTTGATGTAGGAAATCGGATTGTTCTAATTTGCAGTTCTACAAGCTTAAGGAACTAGTTTCTATTGAACATGTTATGGAAAACTCATTTCGCTTTGAAAACGCCAAAGCCAACGCCGAATTCGCCGAATTTAATCAGTATTTTTTGAAAACAATGTTAGATCGTTAAAAATCGATTTCACGAATAAACGTATATTTTTCGCCTTCATGGAAAAGGATCGTGCTTCCCACAACATGGGTGTAGATCTCATTCCTATCATAAGATGGTATTCAATTTTTGGGAAAAATAACTACCCCTCCCACGATATCACTAGATATCGTTATATCGAAAATATTATAAAAAAGAAATATTTTTTGTTTTTGAACATAATAAACGAGCAACCCTGTATCGCTGGTTCAAGTAATATTTTTTTAATTTACTAAAATTTGTATTCAAGGATTTTCTAATACGCTGGGCTAAGCGATCTGCTAAATATGTTTTTAATGTTTCACATATAAATTGAAACAAATTTCTATGAAAAAATATATCGTCTGTATTGCATGTCGTCAATGAGTTTTTGCTACCCCCTTTACATTTATATTACGGGGCTAATTCAAATAAAATATATACCGATTCTAAGTAGATTATCTGTAGAAAAGCACAATATAAATTGAGTTAAAATCCGTTCACTCTTTGGGAAGTTGTACATGTTTGAAGTTGCTACTTACACATGCACGATTAGTATAAATGCCCCAAGTTGAAATATGGGAGTTTTTATTTTATTTTCATATCCAAATTAGCAATAAATTTAACGCGCCTTCAACTTGGTGCGACATTTTTGATGGTCCTTTTTATCTTTGTCTACATTTTAGGTGCTGACCTCGACTTTGGTCAATGAGTTGTGGTTGACTCACTGAACATACTTTTTAGCAGCACTGTATTTGTAATTTAACTCAATATTATAACAATTTCCTATTTAATGAATATTAATTAATTGAAGTTTTATATGGAAAATAGAGCTCAATAATGCTATTTATTGCGATAAGTTAAAGCAAGGTGTATGTCTGAGCTAAGCCCTTAAAAAAATTATTTTATTAAAACACAAAATTTATATCTCTCCAAAAACTAAAATCACATTTAACAAGATGCCTTTCCTTAGCCCTGGAATCGACTAGTGCTGCCATATTATTTAATTCTTGTTAGATCAGCTTAAAAAGGGCAGTGATGCCCAGCGAACTACACCCTAGACAATCCTACAGAACCGCCCAAGACTTCTCACAAAGCCAGTGGATTATCTTTGAGACAGTCTAGATCCTTTAGAATCTAAGCCCACCCTCCTGCAGGATTATTTAATTCCTATAAAAAATAATATAAAATTTCTTTTCACTCCTTTCCACTACACTTTGTCAGAAAAAAATATATATAAAATTATATAAAATAAAAAGTATTTCACCAACTAAAATCAGTTAATAAAAAAATGTATATGAAGAAGGTATTTCAAATAATCGCTCTTACACTGGACATGGTTTTGTACTCGCGTCTGACACAATTATTGCAAATCTTTTTGACTGGCGGCTTGTTTGCAGCATCGCAGTACGTGTGAAGAATGGGATTGCCAAAGACGGATTCACAATACACGGAACGTGATTGATACTCTTCACTGCAATCGGCCGGACATTGAGTCCAATTTGAAACGGACCATTTGCAACCCACCTTGCAAGGCTTGAGCATACGTTTGGGTTGCGGCACCCTCAAATGGCGACAATATGATGGATCGATAAATTCTCGACGTTTGGGGGCTCCTTTTATTTCTGGCTTATAGACGCGGGCACAGTGCATTTCCTTGCGCCGAGTGCCATTGCCGCATTGTACCGAACACTATTAGATGTTGTTTATGTTTTAGTTGTTGTTGTTGTTGTTCATGATGGTGGTAGTAGCAGTACAAATACAAGTATGAAAAGGATGGTGGTGGTGGTGGTGGTGGGGGGTGAAAAGAGTAATGAATTTATTATTAGTAAAATGATTAACTTGAACGCGCTTGTGTGTATGTGTGTGCACAAAATTATTAAATATCTTATTTAATTTCTTAAAATTAAATTCACCAACTGCACTTACATTTGACCAATTGAACACGTATTTGATGGTGCAACATTTGCGCCGACTCAAAGGTTTCTTATCCGACGTACAGCCGATGCCCTGGGAACTGCGACATTTGACGGTACGATTCTTTTCACATTTTTCATCACATTTGCCCCATTCGCCGGCCCACCAGTTGTTTGGCACAGATCGGGAAGTTTTCTAAAATGAGTGTCTTCAATTTAGCAAATAAGATTAATTGATTTAATTAACGACTTACAATTACAGCAAAATCGCTTGAGCTGGTGGTGGAGGTGGTATAGGAAGGGCAGGGCTCCACGTTGCACACCCGCTTCGTATCCCGGTAGTTGGCTTTCGTTTTCAAATTACAATATTCATCTCTAACGAACGTTTGATTCACAAAACAGGCCACACTACGAGTCTGCATTCCATAACCACAAGAACGGGAGCACTAAATGAATTAAAAATATTTATAATATTTTTATGAATACGCCAACTTTTTAGCCATAGCTGTTGGTCAACATCATAGTTTAAAATGTCTATAAAATCTAGTCAAAAATGGTAATCAGGCAGTTTCACGAAAAAGCGTCAGGTAAAGTAAAAAGTTTGGGCTACTTTGTATGGGCGTGGCAAAGAGAGATGTATACTAGTTTACATCTCTGTAGGTTGCTATTACGGGTCATCTTCGTCCTAATTATATCTCGCCAAGTTTGGGAAAGATATATGACGTCACGGTTTGCACTGATGGATCAAAAATGATCTGTCGAGTGGGTTCTGCAGCCTTTGCAGACGATCTGGGGCTAAAGTGCTCGCTCTGTGTTCCTAACGGAGCTGTATGGGCGTGGCACTGCCCACTTTTTATAGCATAACAAAGTGTTATCACAGATATTAATTTGAATGAAAAGATTTACAAGCATCCGCTGCATAGAAGTGTTTTGCAAATTTTTAAAGGGAGTGGCACACCCCACTTTTCTCATCATAATGTCATATAGCTCATTTAACGCAGTGTGCGTCACAATTATTAGTAGGATCTTACAATCGGGAGTAGAGTTAATGAAAGAATTAATTTTTAGTAGGCGTGGCACTGCCTATTTTGCATGTATGCAAAATGTCACAGGAACTCGTTATATAGAACTGGTTGGCTGATAATGTTTTTTTTGAAAGCGGGTGGCCACTTTTCCAATCATAAAGATGCAGGGACAGTGGGTCTTGTGTATGCAAATCATTAGCAGGATCCTGGTAAATGTAATTATATTTAAAGTAACCAGTAATTCATGTGGGCGTGAAGCTGCCCACTAATGCTTTGTCCCAGTAAATAAAGTTGTATGCAACGTTATCCTGGAATCTCTTACAGAAATAGTTGGATAATTATATTTAACTTGAAAAGAGAGGGGCACTGCCCATTTTTCAGAATATGCAAATGGATAGTCCACTAAGATCAGGGTGTGTCTGTGTGTGTGCGAATAAAAATGGGTTTTGGTAATTAATTTTTGTAGGCGTGGCGCTGTCCAATTATCTAATAAAAACAATAAATTGTCACAGGAGATCTGCAAGTGTACGAAGTTTCACAAGAATCAAGTGAGTGAAAAACTATGTTCTCTTATTAAAGTGGGCGGGGCACCGTCCACTTTTCTAAGGATACAAATCGATTGGCTGTCTTGTGCAAGGATCGATTGATTGAAAATACTTCTTGTTTTTTATTGTCATAAAACTGACTGTAGATAATGTCAAGGCCAAAGAATTTAGTATGGGCGCGACTCCGCCTATTTCTATATGTCAAGGCCAAAGAATTAAGCTAGTATGACAGCGACTCCGCCTAGCTTTATAGTTATAAGATTATATTAACATGAGGGATATAGTCGTAAAAGGAGTTGTTCGTTAAGGAATCGCTGAAATAGATGCATTTCAAATACCCGTATATATTTTATTTTCTATGGGCGTGGCACTCAACGTAAATTTACTCTAAACCGTGTAAACAACAACTTCCAATACTCACCGGCATCCAATCCGTATATTCCCAACAGCCCTCCCTACACTCTTCATGGCTTTTTATTTCGAATTTCAAACTGCAGTATTTCAAATCGACAATATTGGAACGCTGCATGTCGTGGAATGTTTGTATGCAGTGATGGGTTTTCTCCCGTGTACCCACCATCCCGCACGATGCCGAACACTCCGAAATACTGGTAACATTTAGGCTAGAAAATACTCACTTCAATAAATGCAACTCTATTGACAGTTGAAAAGAAACTCACGTTAAAATACAATCGGTATTACAGTCTCTGTACTCGGTGGGCGGTTTAGCGTGTATATCACAGAATTGTGGGGCCACTTTGAGGGCCTGGGTAGTGCTGACACATACCGGCATGCGATGCATGTTGCCGTGACACAAGAAATCACAAGTGCTCCACTGTTGCATTTCCCAACGATAGATTTCAATGTCGGGTTCAACATAATTCGTTTTATCCATCGTGTACGAGTAGGTCATCAACAAGGTATCGTTATCCTTTTGGGCACTCGTGATCAACGATATTATCTGGTGAAGCAAATGAGAGTTTTATATAATTTTAATAGATTAAGGGTCTGTTGGCTCCTTCGCAAAAATAAAGTTTAAAGCAAAAACAAAATTGTTTTCGTTTTAAATGTTACTTGTGCGATCGAACGTCAACTGACGTTCATGATTTTGGCAATTTTACCTCGATAACCATATCGCGTTTTAGTTTTCTCGTGTAGGTGGTGTTGACTCTTTCGACAGCGCTTTTCGAGCCGTTGTAGTCATACGCTACACCCGCATAAAAGCTGACATTCGGAAAGGCGGTGATTATACTGGCCCCATTTAGCAACGAATTGCCTTTGTCATCTCTCAATACGATATAGTTTTCATCATGATAACCGGGCTGTTCGATAACTATATTGGAAGCACCTGAAAGATGTACAAAAATATGATGGAAAAATTAATAAAAAAAAAACAATCATAAATAAATTGCAAGCAACTATTGATAAGTTTTCGTTGAAAAGAGGGAGAACGAGAGAGAATGAGAGAAATTAAAACTCTAGAAAAAAACTTTTTTACCGAAAAATTTACCAAAAAAAAAAAAATATATATAAATTTAGTGTTTGAAAGAATCGTGTTGTTTTTATATAAATCAAATTTAATTCTTTGAGCATTTCCGTTTTCAAACCGAACGTAAAATTTTGTAGTTCACTTCCTTAAATTTAATTTTTTTTCTTGCTAAAACAATATTGATTACAGACGTGATTAACAACTTTTAACCTCAAACTAATCAATTGCATAAATTTAAAAAATGCCACCACCAACAGCAGCAACAGCAACAAATTACAATAATGAAGGGTAATTAATTAAGACAAGCAGAAAAGTTAATTATAATAAATAAATGAATTGGAGGGCAGCACTAAATAAATAAATGAAGCCACGACAATATCACTCAAATGACTTCGGAGGCGCCAACTACAAAATTAATATAGAAAAGAAACATAAAACAAACTACTAATACATTTTAGAAACCAACTACTCGCAAATAAAGTTCAAGTGTACGATTATGAAGCTGTCAAATTAAAACAAATGTAGCGCCATTTAAACAGCTGCAACAACAACAATAGAAACTAAAAAGCAACTGATAATGACACTATTTGATCGCAAAAAAAAAAAATTTAAAATTATAATAAAGACAAACTATAACAACCGTTTCTCTCTCTCTCTCTCGCTCTTCGTTAGGCAGCGAAGACTTGTAGGGCGGGGGGGTTCATTACCCTGTTATCACATGCAAACAGATTTTTCTGCAACTGTCTAGACGTGATTCTGTTGCTGCACATCACCAGCCAACAAATAGTACAGCAGTTTGGATAAAAAAATAAATAAATAAATCAAATAAAATAGGCAGATGAATCTTTAAACTTTATGTAACAGGCCAGCCACTGCTTGATAATGCACAGTGGTATATTTACGTAAAAAAGATGGATGTAATACTGCAGTTTGTAAAAAAAGAGGGAGATGTAATACTATATTGATAAATAACAAATTTCATAATATTTTTATGTCTTTCTTATTGAAATTTTAGTAGAAGAAAAGTTAAGTTGTGGCATACATTAACCCTAGAAGAACCTCAAAATCTTTAAGCAAAAACATGCCATAACATTTTTTATCTTAATCAACATTTTCGCCCGCAAATTAATGTAGACTAAAATTTAATAAAAAACACTGATTAAAAGTGTTACCAGATTGCAAAAAATTTATGCGAACTGAAGATGTTGGAAAACGGTAACGTGGGATATATAAATGACATTAAAATGTATTTTATTTGCAATTAAAATTTATAGAATTATTTTAAAGACTGAACAGAAGAAATTTCTTAAAAACAAGAAAAACTGTGCAATTATTTACCCGTTGGGGTTAAGAAGAATTATTCCCAACAAAAAGTCGAGCATATAAATGAAATTATAATATATATAACAGTAAATAGTTTCATAGAAATTCCATAGATTTGGAACTGAAAGCTCTGACTTGTGTTAACAAGATAAAGAGAGCAAAAACTTCCAAAAATGTATGAAATAAAAGACATGAAAAAAATCAGAAAATGGGACATGAAGAAAATAGTCAAACGGTAACACAGCGGCGATGGTAACAGTTTTCATATAGTTCTCGTATCCTTTTTCATAACAAAATTGGTACAAAGAGAAATTAAACTACGAAAAAGTCGCAACCAACAAGAAAATACACGAGTAGTGATGATAACAGTGTAGCGGCTTTCGAAAACAGCTGTTCTGCTGTGTAAGTTGAATATATTAAGTAACTGTTGACTTTTCCTTGTGCTTTGGAATATTGATCAAGTTTTTCTAAATTAAAAAACTCATATTGAAAATTATCCTATTAAAATTCAATTTAATATGACAACAAATACAGATTTCCTACAATTAAAATTGTCTTTTATTTGCGATTAAATTTTATTGAATGATTCCGAAGGCCTGAATAGAAGAAACTTCGTAAAATACAACGAAAGTCTTACAATTAACTACCCGTTTATAAAAAGCTGCATTGTTCCCACTTTTTTCTTCATAATTCTCCACTGTGTGATAGCTGTGATAAGCAGACTGCCGCCCAACTAAACACGTGTAAAACAGAGGAAAAACTATTTGTAATAAATTAAATAACAAACACGATGTGTAATTAATGATAAGATCTTCTAATGGCAGCAATACTTATTTGCGCACACACATGAGCATACTCACACGTGCATATACACACACACACATATACACATCTATTGATATTTTAAAAATATTATTAAATGCTTTTGATATGACAATCACGCATGCCGGGGAACACACCTCAAAAATCAATTTGAAGTGTTAAATATCAACGCTTCTCGTATACAAATTGAAAATAATTATTTATTGAAAATTTAATTTTTAATACAGAGAATAAAACTATTTTTAAATTTATATTATAATACAGAAATATGTAGTTGTGCTGTGAGAATATTAATAATTGGCAGCAGTTAACGAATATGAAATGTTGAATTGAATAATTTGGCAAAGAAAATTATTGATTAAAATTATGTGATCATGATTATGAATAAGACATTTGAATTGGCTGATATTAAACAAATTTTATTCAAAAGTATGACTCCCTTATTGTAAATGACGACATGAATATCACGTCAACTCGACGGCAAAATAAATTGGAATTTGTGTGGTAGTTGTCGACAACAATTGACTGTTATTAACATGCTCTCTCAATATCATATTCCTTAGAGAATACTGAGAGATGTCAATAGTAATAAGTTTTTGTCGGGAACTAGTATTCAAATAACCATGTTTTGTTGTCGTGTCGACGACGTCATTCATAATAAGGACAATATTTTCGTGCGACTAGTTTCAGTAAACAGTTGCAGTAGACGGGTTCAAATTGGCTTCAAGTCGTATCCACACCAGTCATTAATCTGCTCTATAGTTCTAGAGATAGTTAAGATGTTATCGGAACAAGACATGAAAAAAGTCGCCTTCTGACGCTATACGACGTCTGTTAAATAAATAGGGTGAACGTGTAAAAAAAAAACAAAATTTATTCAATAATTTCTATCCTTCCTATTCACAAACGATTATAAGTGCTTTGAAGGCATTTTTACCACAAAACAAGAATTTTGAATTTGAAAATGGTTTATTTCCCTCTTCAAAGTATTCCCCCCTCGGCGTTTCACAACCCTCGAAACAATTCTGATGTGAGACCTCTCACCGAATCTGACAGATTGACAACTCTCTCGGTTATACCAAGAGGCTGCTGTTAGATGTTATTAACTACTGCACTATTTTTGATACTATCTTGACGTGACGTCGACAGAGTTACAGAATAAGATGGATTATTTTCCATGTGCATGACGCACATTTTATTCAAGTATGTGTGACTAATCAGTAATTTTATTTTTGTAAACCAAATTATTAACGATGATTTAAACAATAAATAATTTCATTAAATATGCGAAAAACGTTTCATTTTCCTCACACACTGTTTGCATAACGACATGCGTTGAAATAATTATTACTAATTCCATTCCATAGACGTGGACAGGTCGTGCGAAAGGTGGTGGCATTTTCAGACAGAGAAGGAGGATCACCACCCCCAAATGCTTTACTTTTTTAGCCATAATTTATACTCTTATAAAACTGGCTAAATGAGGTCTTGAAGTTGAGAGTTAAAGATTGAAGAGGTAAGCCCCCGAAATGGGTGCGCAGTTACCGCTGCTGGTCCCTAAATTCTACCTGATTTATTTACTAATTTCGTAATATTTTATTAATAGTATCAGCGATGACAGCAACTAAATAACAAGTCTGCATGTAGATTTGGTTGGGGGTTGGCCAACCAGCACAATTGATGTCATGCAGCACAAGTAGCTGGTGGTGGGACAGACAGTGAGATGGCGAGACTGATAAGCTGGAAGTTACTTACCTTTCGGTATCGTTGTGACATGATAATAATAAGTTTTATATTTGGGCTGCACTTTGTACAAGTCGGACACATAGAAATTGCCGGTAAAATCTTCGCAGGTATTGTTGCGACCTTCGCAAACGCCGCACTTGTCTGGAAACATAGAAAAACGCCATCGATATTATGAAGTATATAAAAGGGAGAAAGAAAGAAAAAAAAAACACTTAATAATCAAAAAGCAAATTGAGAATTTATAAAAGTTTCTTATGCGGGTTTGTTTTATAAAGAAATTTTTTTATTTCTTTTAGAAGAGAAACTTTTTTTAATAGCAGAATCGTTTTTTTTTTCTTTGTCGTTATTTATTATCTTCTTTGATTGTGAAGTGAGTGACACCGCCTGGCATGCTTGCCATCATATTTTGGTCATGGCTTTAGTGCCGTCATCGCCATCGCCATCATCTTCCTGCTGCTCGTAATCATCATCATAAATCTTCAGTCACAATCGTGCATGATTCACTAGATTTTTTTTTAATATTTTAATATTTTTTATATCGTTTGCGTTTTATTTATGCGACATTGCGGTCTTATTTTATTATTATTAGTTTACTTTTTGTTAATTTGCAAATAGAAACGCTTTTCGCACACTCACCCAATTTCGCAATGGAATTCAGTTCGTTGTCACAACCGGCCGGCCGGCAAATACCATTGACGCATTTGTCAAAACTGTCGAACGAACATGTGGTACCATCGATAACTTTTTCGGAGAGACGAAAATAGACAGCGTTACCTTCAACGCGACAATACAAATTGCATCTGTCGTAGGAGGATACTGAAATGACACGGCGATATTAAGAAATAATTTTAAAAAAAGTTTTCAGTTTTTTTTTCATTATGAGTGAATTGACATACAAACTTTGCAGTTGGCGAAAGTTTTACTGAAAATTTTAATAAAGTTTTTAATATTTTGAGAGAGAAATAGAGAGAGAGAGAAAGAGAGAGATAGAGAGACAATATGTGTGAAAAGTGCCATAAGAAGCAGTTCAAGGGATGTAATTAACAACTTTTATGTACACGCCCACTTTTGTAGCTTGTAAATTAAATTGCCGGGGGAACTTAATTGGCAAGACTCCCTGCAATTTAAATACTTGAAAATATAAATATATTTATATATTGAGGATGGAACAGCTCTGACGGCATGAACTCTACTCATGAAATACATTATAACGGATTTCGGAAAGGTGGGTGTCAAGTTTCAAGGACAGATAACGAATACATAGAGATAGACAAAGATAGAGAACTTACTGTGCGCATTCTTGTTCGGTAAACTCAATATCAGTGCCACATTTCACATAAATCGGCTGCAATATTTATTTCACAATAGTTACTTACTTTATGTGGGAGTGGCAGTTCCCACTTTTCATTTAATTCAATAATTTTTCTGTATCAAATGCTGCATAAAATGCAGCTGAATAGAAGCAGCTGGGCAAGAATATTTATATCAAGTGGGCGTGGTAACAAAACGAGGGCGAGTATCCGCCCACTTTTCCCACTACATATTTAATTGTTAACTGACAATGTAATTGAAACCATTCATAAGACTTGAATAGTTGAATAGATAAAAAAAGGTTTAATAATTCCATGTTCAATATGTGGGCGTGGCACTGTCTCCTTCAGCCATCATAGAACTGTGTTGATTGGAAACACTGGTGTTATTACCAATTCTCTAATAATATCTACATTTTGGAAAATTAACTAAAAATATTGTGTTTGAAGTGGGCGCGGCTCAGCCCACTTCCATGTTTATGTAGTTCCATACCCTACGAACTTTTACAACCACTATAGCCTTTAAAGACAAAATCACTGTGTAAAAAAAATTTTTCCTAAGACTCAATTAAATAGAAACTAAAATAATATGCGTAAGTTATGGGCGTGGCATTTCCTACTTGCTTAGGTTATGTATGTAGAAAAACGTTTGTGACCAGTGGGCGTACCTCGTCTCGCTTCTGTCTTTACGTTCCTATTGTCTTGCACGAGAACATTTTTAGAATAATCGGATTATTGGTAGTAGAAAAGTAATATTGACATATTAAGGGCGTGGCACTGTCTCATTTTCTAGCAATCCAGTCATTTTGTGACTACAATTTAATAAGAGTGCAACTACAATCCCTTCCCACTCGAACTCAATGTGTTTGCAAAGTTTTAAAATATTTAGTAATCCAGATATACTGATTTGAAGTTTTTATGGGCGTGGCACTGCCCACTTTTCTTCATAAAAATATTATGTTGTTGAGGAAAGCCAATGTTAATGTAAGATTTAATAGGCATCTGTTTATAAGAAAAAGTGTAAACAGTTTATTTAGTTGGTGTAGGCGTGGCATTTCCCACCTTAATAATTATCAAATCATACTATTAGAGATAATCGATATGTTTTGTGAAACTCTATGAAGTGAAAGCAATTAGAATGAATGGGCGTGACCTCATCTACTTTTAAAATCAAAAATCATTTTGGCAGCAAAATTAAAAATTAATTGAAAATTCTGGGAAATATTTGAAATTGTGCTTGAAATTTTTTTAAATAAATTATTTTCTTATCGAGCATAAATCTCATCAGCCAACTTACGCCCATATTTCGGTATCCATTTGGTGTGCGGCCCAATGCTGCTAATGCCGAAATCCCTGCCATTCATCTGATAGCACTGCTGCTCCCTGGCATCCATCGAACCCGGCGGACAATTGTGTGTATTACACGAACGATATTTCTTTCGCGCTCCCGTGCAATATTTGCCACCGTTCTTCGGCAGCGGGTTGTTACATTCGCGTCGGGACTCCTGTACACCGCCACCACACGTCAAACTGCACTGACTCCAGGGACTCCACATGCCCCAATCACCGTTGATCACTTTACGTCCATGACCCTCGCGGGGCAAACACTCACCCTTTTGACACCAATAACGATTGTTGTTGTTGCAAGGCGTACCATCAGCCCAGGGTAAATTGTTCGAACGACATGTTGAATTCGAATCGAACGTTTTGCACCACAAACGTTTGCAATCGGTTTCGATGTGACAGTAGCGTGACTGATTGCCATGTATGAGTTTGCATTGATGGTCGAGTGAGTAAATTTCGCCGGGCAAACGGGTGTTGTAGTTGCGTATGAAATTTGTGGGCGTGTCTTCGAGGCAGGAGACATCTTCTTTTCTATTAATAAATATTTTGTTTTGAAATTAATTGTATTTCATTTGAATATCGAGTTTAAACGTACTCTAAGAACTCGGAGACATAATGACGCGAGCAGTCGGACCAGGACCAGGGATGTATATCATCAGCGCTACTGGCCATTATATGAAGCTTTCGCTTGGGCTTATTAAAGTGCTTGCAACGTTCATCGTCGTCGTGGGGTATATTCAATCTGTGAAATGTAATTCGATTTTATTTCAGAAGATGATCATTTTGTTACTCTTCTACTCTTCTACTCACATGTGGCCCAACTCATGCGCTATTGTAAAGGCTGCCGGCAGTCCATTGTCTTGCACAATGGAGCATGATTTGCGCTTGCACACTGTACCCAATTCAGCCAGACCCAGAGTATCGCAAGAGGCTTTAATTTCCTTGCGACAGATTTGATCTCTGAAGTAGGCAAAAACAAGTTATTTCGATTGACTCAAATAAAAGTAATTAAATGATTAATATTTTTGTTAATTAGTTTTGTACATTTTAGATTTTAATTAAATAGCTCGGCCAATAATAATTTTGATTTGAAAATAAATTTATCTTGAAGCAAAACAAGAGAGCACATGAACTCAAATAGGAATTCGAAACGATTCTCTAAAAGAATATACGACTGCGCGCTGTAAAATATTTTATATTTTTAAAAATCTCTGTAAAATGGACCCGCCCTATTACAAGCAATTTAAAGAACCGAAAAAACAGCTGATATTCGATTAAAACCCAGAATAGAACCTTTTCAAATTGTATTATTTAATCAAATTTATTTAAATAGAAAATATTTGAATAAAACTTTCACTCTCTCTGTAAAATGGACCCGCCCTATTACAAGCAATTTAAAGAACCGAAAAAACAGCTGATATTCGATTAAAACCCAGAATAGAACCTTTTCAAATTGTATTATTTAATCAAATTTATTTAAATAGAAAATATTTGAATAAAACTTTCACTCAATACCGAATGATATTATTTTAGAAGAACTACTTGGTGAAGTCGCAGATACGATTTCGACATACGGAATAGGAATGATTATACCAACAAATCTATTAGATTTAAATATAATCAAAACTATTTGTTTATCATTCGCTGTATACAACACAAATTGAATTATGTGTATGAAAATTAATCGATTAAAAATGTTTCGAATAAAATTAAACGAATAGAAATTGTTAATTTTTTGTTAATCTATTTTTTTTATATTTCGTTCTTTACCTGCATTTAAATATTAGTGCCACAAAATAATTCGATTATTAATTAAGCGAGAATAATAATTGAAATAAACTCGATTAATATTATTAGAATATTTATTCGAATAGAAGATTTATTCGAGGAGGCAATAAGATAAGTATCTTTTCGTTGGGTATTTTACTGCCTGTTCCACAATGCCACTCGATATCGTTCGGTCCACAAAATAATAGGTTTAAGCAAAAACAAAAAATGTTCGATTTTTTTTTTTACCGATAGAACGATGTCGGGTGATATCGTGTGAAAGGCGTGTAATTCAATTATTTAAATAATTTTGATAACAATTTTTAAAATTTTCTTGAGCAATTTTAAAATTTTTTAATATTTATTTTGATGTTCCTAATATTTTTGCCACGCCTCTGGTGGCTTCTTCTTAATTTGAATATAACTTTTGAACTATTTTTTTTTCTAAATAATATTTTTCCTGAAAAAGAGTGGCAAAGCACTGAAAATATGATATTTAGGGCACGGTCACACTTGGGTACATATTGGTCCACAAAAGCGTAACCACTATATGCAATTGAGAAACTTGATTATTCAGCCAAGTATTTATTGAGCCAAACAGATTCCAAAAATATTCGGATACGCCACTGACAGACTGTGAGTTTTGTAGGAAACTGTTTTACTTAAGAAACATGAAACTTATTGTTTAGGGGTTTCGGTTTTATGGTCAAATATTTGCCAAGTGTGACAGGATATTTAAAAACCTATCTGAAACTGTGAGTTTTATAGGAAACTGTTTTACTGAAGAAACAAGAAACTTGTTGTTTAGGGGTTTCGGTTTTATGGTCAAATATTTGCCAAGTGTGACAGGAAATTTAAAACCGTATCTGAAACTGTGAGTTTTGTAGGAAACTGTTTTACTTAAGAAACATGAAACTTCTAATTTAGGGGTAACGTTTTTTTTTTGACAAATATTTGCCAAGTGTGACCGTAAATTCAAAACCGCATGTGAAAGTAGTTTCTTTCCCATTGCAGACGTTTGAAATGAAGATAAAAATCGAAAATTTCTTTAACAATTCGCCAGTCGTATATTTCAGTTTGAAGGTCTCAGAATATTTTATTTCATTACAATTTCCTGTGCTTTATTGACTGACCCTCGTAGGCCAGAAATGACTTTTTAGGCCATATTTATAATAAACTTGTATCTGTTTTTTGTTTATTTATTTGCATTTTACTTTAATATTTTTTGAAGGTTGGCCGTGTCAATATTTATTTAACGCACACACTCAACACCACCTCGCAGTATATGAATGCACTCCCAAATCGAAATATTTTGATGTTTCCATTCAAACCCCACTCACTACCGCCCAAGGGGGGACGCAAGGCCAGCCATATTACAACAACAACAACAACTAAATGTAAGCACACTCACCTTGTGATCAGCATCGCCGTATCGTAGTGATAACCGTGCTTTTCCACATGCGAACAAAATTCCTTCAGTGTCTGTGATGACGTCGTCTGAACATCGCCTCTTCGGAGTGAATTCAAGAGCAAAATGTTGGCAACCGAAATGTGAATGGAATTGCCAATACTGGCATCGGCAAATATATTCGATACAATCGATATCAGCGTCAATATGTACGACGTCAAATCGTCTTTATGGAATTCTTTCATTGTGCGATCAACAGCCACCAACAATTCGATCGTATAAAGATTACGATCATAATCACGTTTCTTACGCTGCAATTTGGGCAAAATGCTCTGTTCAATTTCTTGCAAATCGAGTTCAAGAGCGGAGACAGCGTGTCTGGCATTGCGCTTTGAGTGTCGCCATATTTTGTGTAAAATCTCCGACGTTGCGGTGCTGTTGAACGCGTCGTATGTTTGATTGTTGACCGGTTGTATCAGCAGAGAACCAAAACTTGTTTTAATGTAACCAGTCTGTGCAGAGGAGGGGGCAAAGACAGACAGAATTAATATAATAAAAAATGAATTATCGATGTGTTAATAATTTATGGTTACGAATTGTTATTAATTTTTATCGGTTAAATAAATTTGATAGTTTTGTTGCTGCCCACTGTGGCAGTGTGGGTCTTAATAACTAATTAGCCATTTATGACCATTTAGTTTGTTGAGAAAGTTAATATTGTGTGTGTGAGTGTGTGTGTGTCTGTGTGTACTCACCATGCCATGACACAGAGAAACTGCCACAGCTGATTGATCGTCACCCTTGACGTAGCCCTTGTAGTAGCAACCCAAATAGTGCCCTTCTATCGATTCCTCCTCTTCCGTATGATTATTTAAAATGTTAATGACCTGTTGTGGTTGTTAAAAATTGTGATAAACAGCAAGTAAAATAATTACTGCGTGCCATGATGTCCAACCTTACCATTCGCTGGGTTTCAAATGGTTTATTTGTTCAGTTATGGAATTAATTAATCAATTATAGAATCAAATCAATTTCTTTACATTTAAAAGTCAAGCGAAGGATAACGTTTTACATCGTGGGAGAAGCAGTTTTAAAAAAGTTTTTTTTTATGTTTTAAGTCGTTCAGTTTCGTCGTTGACTGCAAAGCAAATTCCTAAAAGCTATTAAAATTTTAAAACACAAACCGTGAAGCGATTTGCTTGTCTAGGGAACATGAAGAGCCTGGTGGTCGTCGAGCGCACGATATTAAATCTGGCGGCTACCAGATACTGTGGCAACGCTCTTTGTGGGGCATGTACATTATTTGAGTAGCCTATTCAACAACAAACTGTTCCTGGGCGGCATAGAAATTATTCTGTGGAAGAAAATCAAGTCTCATCGCTAAGTGGCTGCTTATGTGGCCACGAAGATCGTTCTTCCATAAAATAAACCGATCGATAATTTGTTCCCTGGCCGTATCGCGTCAATGTTGGCTCCCAATGCTTCAAGCGTTGCCAGCTTGTCGGCTTAAGCACAGAACTTATTATGGACCCTTAAGAAGTATTCGATAGGAGCCGAAAATAGAGATCTATTGAGTAGCGGCCACTTGTGGAAAAGAAGTGGACACAAAATTGTTTTCACCGAGAAGGTATTGTTAAGCGCTATAAGGCAGGTTGCGACGTTGTGATGGAACCAAGTAACGTCGTTATTTTAGAAGATTAATTTTTTCGGGGGAAAAATACTGTCGGCGTGAACCGTTAGCCCTCGCCATTTACCATAACAGCACCTTCTATTCATTTCGTAAGATATAAGAACCGATGATGCTGCCAGAGTGTAAAAGGCACAGCACAGCCGTTGCCATGCAAACAGAAAAAAAGCTGAATTACTTAAGAAAATTATTTCATAAAAATGGGCATCTTTGGTCAGTTTTAAATGAGCATAATCAGCGAAAGTGCAGCGCAAGCGATGGTCGTTTGGCTTCAATTCTTTCTAGAGCTGGATTTTATAGGCTCGTTAGCCAATATTTTGACGTAAAATTTTCTACGTTTTCGAAGGGCAAAAACCAACATGTTTAGAAGGACGATGAAACTTCATATAGATGACTTCTTTAATATTTCTATTAAATAATAAATTTCTTCTTCGGTATGCCCATTTCTTTGTCTTGTGAAGAGTAAAATTTAGTATGAAAACGATTAATAACTGCATGAATGGCTTTCGTAGTAGGCCGATTATGTGTACCTTAAAGGGGACCAAGTGTTCAGTCAGCACCAGGATTAATTATTTCCATAATCCGGAATTGTGGTTTTGGTGTTAACCGATTCATTATAATTTATCGAATACTATTAAAGAGACACGTCGGCACGGTGCGAACAGTTATCATTTTTAGTATTTCTCATGTAGTTAAATAAAAACATACGATACTAGAGAATTCCCCGGTTAAGTTCGCCAACTGAGAGGCATTCGTTAAAGGCATACGGGTAATTCCATGTCGAATCGATACAGAATTAGACAGGACCCTTTTAGCTTTGAATAGAATTTAGTTAGGGGCTCTTATCCGTTCTATTTGGTATTTATAATAACGGAAGAAAAATAAACATATTTTTTTTTATTTGCCAAATTTATCACACTCAAAATTTCATTATTTCCCCAAATTTGTTCACTTTATTTTTTCATTTTATTATACAAACACGTGATTGTTGAATCAATTTAAATGGAATATTGTGGGCCACAATATATAAAATAAATATGTTTATTATTTGCAAAAATGTAATATCTCGCAATTTTTTAAATTTAAAAACACTTAATATATTGAAAAAATTTTATTTTTGCTGAAATTTTTAGTAACAGCGCTAATTTTTGTTCAAAAACCCTGATATTTTGAAGAAAATGTTTCTTTTTTTATGAAAAAAAATTTACAATAATTTTTGTAGATGAGATGTTTATTAAGATATTGAAGAAAAAAAACTGAACAAATTGCGTTAAACTGTGCGTTTTTAAATATGAATTTTGTTCCGTTGGTTTGAATACTAAATGGAGTGGAAAAGAGCCCCTGACCGAATTTCATTCAAATCGAAAGGGTTCGTGTCCAACTCTTTGCTGATTTAACATGGAATCACCCATATACTTTTTGAATTATATGTGTATTACAGGGAAGCAAAACATTTTTGGACTTTAAATTTTAGACGTCTATGAATTCTCTCACTAAGAGAGTTCAGGACTCACTAAGAGAGGTCAGGACTCACTAAGAGAGTTCAGGACTCACTAAGAGAGTTCAGGACTCACTAAGAGAGTTCAGGACTCACTAAGAGAGTTCAGGACTCACTAAGAGAGTTCAGGACTCACTAAGAGAGTTCAGGACTCACTAAGAGAGTTCAGGACTCACTAAGAGAGTTCAGGACTCACTAAGAGAGGTCAGGACTCACTAAGAGAGTTCAGGACTCACTAAGAGAGTTCAGGACTCACTAAGAGAGTTCAGGACTCACTAAGAGAGTTCATGACTCACTAAGAGAGTATATGACTCACTAAGAGAGTTCATGACTCACTAAGAGAGCTCATGACTCACTAAGAGAGCTCATGACTCACTAAGAGAGCTCATGACTCACTAAGAGGGTTGATAAATCAGTAAGAGAGTTCATGACTCACAAAGAAAGTTCATCACTCACTAAGAGAGATCATGACTCACTAAGAGAAATCATGACTCACTTGAGCTCACTTTTTAGTACCTTTTCTCTTAGTCACGCAGTTAATTAATTTGTTTTTAAATGGCTGCTATCTTTTCCGAGCCTTTCCGTCCGAATAATGATATAATTTTTTTTTTGCTTTCAAAATTATTTTACACGGCTTCTTACCCTAAACGTTTTTGGTGGTATGAATGAGGTATCTTGATGTAAGACTAAATGCAATTGATGGCCAAATGCATTCAATATATATTCTGGATGCGGATCCCAGATTTGACTAGATTTACTACGAAATGTTCCCGTCACACTAAATGCGGAAAAATAATCTGCAACAATAAAAGTTCCAAGATAGACAATGAATTTAATTACAACTCGATTTGAAAAAGAAGGAGTAAAAGGAGTTTGGAAAACTATTTACCATTATTGTTATTATTAGGAGTATTGAGATTTCTTTTGGATTCATATAATAAATCGTCCGCGTTTAAACTAAAATTATGAACTTTGATTGGTGTCACAAAATCACTGGTTAACTCTTCTGGTATGCTGTTGTTAATATCGTCAATATCGCTTTCAATATCCACTAGAATAGTAAAATGTTTGTTGTTGTTATTATTGTTATAGTAGAATTGAAATATGCGATCGTTTCATTGCTTAAACTCACCGTCTTCTATAACCCAGTCATCGTCGCCATCAAATGTGTGATTGGTATAAGTAGTGATTTCGGTGATGTCAAACAAGCGGCCCTCAGCCGTATCGCTATTTTCCCCATATTCATTGTTGCTACTAGTCGTGCTGCTGCTTGTCGGCTGCATTGATGTCGTTGTTATTGTGGTCCAGTTCGGTTGATTAGTTGTTGGTTTGATTGGCAGTTCTGTTAGCGTATGGGACTTGGAGGGGGATGCAATTGTTGATGTTTGCTGGGTATCGTTGACGGGCAGACAGAAAAAGATAATCAAACCCAAAATCAATAGAATGCAGGTGGTGAGTATTAAAAGGGCGTTTTGTTTCCACTGCGTCGACATGTTGCTGCATTTATTTCTATAAAACCACCACTCACAAGTTTTCTTCAAAACGAGCTGCAACGAAAGAGAAGAAAATATTTAAATTATTTTGGAAAAATAAGTTAAAAGTTTAATTTATATTAAATACCAAATTAAATAGATTCGATGTCAAGGGAAATTTTAATAATATTTTAAAGTCTGTTCGTGAATGGCTCACGCTACCATTGGATCGGTAAAATGCCGCAGTGGCGGCAGTTACTTGACCGCCATCATTTTGTCCCTTAACAAAAATAATTCTAAACTTCTAAACGAGGCTTTAATCACTTAAATTATTTAACTAAGAATTATTCAGGCTTCAATTCAAATCCGCCAATTAACATATCTTTTTATTGAAGAATTTAAGAGTGGAATATGTGGAATATTTCTTATGATCATCCTAATGGCGGAAAGGATCAGACCTGTGCCTCGTTTCTGTAACTGATGTGAGTAGTTCTCGAATCGAAAAACTAAATTGTTGTTGTTATCATGCTCTTTATTGTAGGGTTATCCAAAGAATAATATGTAAATTATTATAAAAACCAAACTAAATTATAAATGCATTAAGATCTATATACTGACTCACCCTGTGTTTTACAGTGACGACAATTTTTTCGATGCGAGAAGTTCTCACTTGACTTACAGAAACGAGGCACTGATTTCGAACTGTCACGCGTTCTTAGTTTTTGTTCCACTTTTCTAACTCTAAATAATATAATTGTTAATAAACTAATTTTTTGAAATATTGTCATTATACTATTATAATATGAAATTTATTTGTTGGGTGGTTAAGCAATGTCTATATGCATTTCATTGGCGCTTCTTACCAAATCGTCAGTAGACTTCAACCACAGTTTTGCAAAGTTACAAACTTCTCAACTTATTAAAAGACTTCCAAAAACCATCTGAGAATTATGTTAAATAAAATAAATATAAAAAAAAAAAATTGTTTGTGAATTTTTATAGTTAATTTATTTAACATAATTCTCAGATGGTTTTTGGAAGTCTTTTAATAAGTTGAGAAGTTTGTAACTTTGCAAAACTGTGGTTGAAGTCTACTGACGATTTGGTAAGAAGCGCCAATGAAATGCATATAGACATTGCTTAACCACCCAACAAATAAATTTCATATTCTAAATAATATATATAACTTTTCAACTCGTAAATAAAAAATTATTGGGTAATTAAAGGATTCGCCTTTTATCCTGGTTAAAAGAAAAATAATCCCAAAGATTGAATAAGACAATAGTCACTCATAATTTCCGTCACTTGAAATTAACTTTTTTGAGGACTTATTTAATTTTAAGTTACTAAAACTGGCAACAAAATTTTTTCTATATATTTTTCCAAACCTTCACCGTGTGTTTGCTGGGTTTTCGGCACAAGTCTTTTTATATCACGATACATTTTTGTGCTACACGTGCGAATAAATAATTTTTTTTATTACGTTGCGGGGGCAGTGAGAGAAAAACAGTTTCTAATTAGTTTTTAATTACGGTGCCGATATTTTGTAAATGTAAATATTTTTGTATGTTATTATTTCAGCGGTTCTGTTTAACTTTCTCTACTGGTGGCTTTTTAATTGATGATACGAAATTGTTACCGAAATAAACGTTTGACTTAAATTCAATTAGAAAACTATTTTCATTTCGAGTACATATTTTAACACTTTCGTTTATTTATTTACAAAATTGTATTAATTAAGTGTTGTGAAAATATGTTGAATGTAATTGTTTTAATTTGTATGATACTAAAGCAATTGTGTGGTTTCATATATTTTTTTTTACTTGAGAAACTTTAGTATTTTTTAAAGCTTCTTAATCACTAGAGTTGCAGAAAAATAATAAGCAGAATTTTAAGTATTTTGATATACTGTGGTTTGTTAAATAAATATTGTTTATTCGCTACAGAGCACAAAGTGTGTAAGAAGTTGTCAAAATAATTTTTTTACACTTTTAGAATAAATAATTAGAATAGACATTTCCATTGTGCACATCGACACAAAAGGACTGTTCAAATCACACATCTTTCATCAATATTGATGGACCATATGATACCGAAAAGCGTACTAAAATATATATGTCTGCCGCATGTATATATAAGGCATTAAACACAACAACGACACAAGGCTACACGAACACCGACTACAAAAGCCATTGGCTATAGTCGTATGCCTTGTAGTCAGCGACTTAATTATTTTTAAAACCACACCACCAAATCAATAATCATGAGTTGTTGTTTGTAGTAGAATTCTCTTCAAACTCCAGTGTAGCCGCTTTCATATATGAAATACTCTTAAATAGTGTTATTCCAATAAAATAAATTTAAAGTCCACAGTATATGACAAGATATCATTTCATTAGCTTGGAAATATAGTTTGTTGTTCCTCTTCGTATAATAAAAAAGTCTATTTTCAAGTTTACCATAATTGAATTTATTTATATTATACTGGCAACATTGCATCTGCTCATTGTCGCTCACCAAAATAGAAATTAGTGATGATAAACACAATATACACATGAGCACTGAAGATGAAAGTGTAGCGACTTTCGAAAACAACTGTTCTGCTCTGCTGTGTAAGTTGAATAAAACTGATGTTGGCTTCCTTTGTGCCTAGGAATATTTATCATCATGTCTTTCTGAGATTTTAACTAAGTTAGAACAATTTAGCCTACACAAATATTAATATAGAAATTAGTTTATTATGACTACAACCACAAAAACAGCAGGGACAACAACCAGTAGCTGTGTAGCCTGCGGTAGTAAATATAATCATTTTCATATACGCACATGTATTCTATTTTTGACAAGTTGTAGTCTGTAGCCTGCTGTCGTTATTGTGTTTAATGCTTAAGATTGCACTGTTGTGCTTATTTACAGAAAAGTAAATTTCAGGGAGTACATGTTTCCTCAACCTCGAGGAGCTGTAAGAACCTTAAAAGTGTGCCACAATAAAGTATCTTGAAATTTTTATAATATTATAATGCTGTACATGTCCACACTAAAATACCTTTTAAGGCGTATAAGTTTTCTCAATATTGATGATTTATAAAAGTCTCAAAAGTGTACCACAATGATATATCTAGCATATTTTTACATTATAATACTATTGTGCATTTATACACATAAGGATCCTTTAAATAATAAATTTCTGATAAATATTGGAGGACAATTACATGCTCAAAAGTGGACCACAAAAATATGTATGACGTATTTAAAAATGAGAAATTTTTGCACACGAATATGTTTCATGAATGTGGGTGGACTATAAGAACTTAAAGAGAAAATGTGAGACGTATTTACATATAAATAAAATTGTTCCACTCAAAATATTCCCTAAATCATACAGTCCTTTCATTTCTGATGATCTTGAGAAAATAAGTTTCACAACCTTTTCAGTGAATACCCATGCTGCTCTAATAATAACTATTAAATAATACAGCACTTGAGTTTATTCTTCTTCTCCTCTGTTTATATTAATTATTGAAGAGAACAATAAAAATTAAAAAAAAGTGGGATATAAATAAAAACAAAAATGTTTCTTTTGTTATGGCAAATAATATTTTTTAACAACACAACCCTCCCTACGATCAGTACAACTGACTGAGTGTTATTATTGTTATTGTATCAATTGTTGTAGTTGAAAAGGCAACGGCTTCTTTTTTTACAAAAATTATTTTTACGGCAAATAAACAAACAAATATTTTTTTAATGGGCCATTAGGTGAATTTCCTAAAAACAAAATGCTCATGTAAAACAAACGGCCAGATATTTCCATAAAAAATCAGCCATAAATAAACACTTTCGCACTGCAAACTAAGCGGACAGACAAATAGGCCGACTCAACACTAAAACAGTAAAAATAATAAACAAAAACAACAAAAAAACAAGAGATTTACTTGCCGATTTATTTACTTAAACATATTCGCACGTTTAAATAACTTATTAATTGTAGAAGAAGAAAAAAATTTAGTACATGGAACTACATGTGCGAGTGAGTTGTTGTCAATTGTTGTAGTTGTTGTTGTTGTTTATTTAGTTTTTAACCGTTTCTGCTTTAAGCATTTAATTTTTGGCGTTTTAATGACAACGCAAATTGTAAACAAGAAAGAATGTTTCATTGCAAATTATATACGTATATACACACATACATGTGTATGTGTGTGTGTCTATGTGTACGCTGTTTATGTAACACAAACAGACGACTTTAGCGAAGAAATTATGTAAATCTTCCACTCAAGTCGACTGTTCGAATTTTAATAATAAAAAATGCGAAATTTTAATCCACAAACATTTTTTTATTACAGAGACCATTCAGAGCTTTTCGCGCCGAAAAGATTTTCGTTATTCTGTGAAACATCGGATAAGTCAGAATATATTTCTTTAACGTGTTATACTTATATCAGATCCTTAAAATAATCAATTTATTATTCCATGGCATGACAGGCATTCTCAGAAATTCTCACTAAAGCTACAGAATACGGGCAGTGACTTCAAATCACTAAATTAAAATTTTTAAAGCTTGCAAACAAGTGAAGGATTAAGAATGATTTCTATTTGCAAGCACTTGAACAAAAAAAGAAGAAAAACCCTGAGAGACTCGCCGCCGCGTCATAAACTTATGTGGGAAAAAATTTCTGTGTGGGAAAAAATATAATATGGGTTAAAAATAAATATGGGTTTCCCTGCGCGGTGGGTAGTGGGCGTGGCCAATTTTGATGAAACTTTATTTTATTCTTAATTGAGGTAATAAAAGGCTCTGCGCCGAATTTCAAAAACTTTGGGCCAAAAACAAATTTTGTTTTCTATGGGCGGTAAGTAGCGGGCGTGGCCAATTTTGATGAAACTTTATTTTATTCTTAACTGAGGTAATAAAAGGCTCTGCGCCGAATTTCAAAAGCTTTGGGCCAAAAATAAATTTTGGTTTTCTAGGGGCGGTAAGTAGTGGGCGTGGCCAATTTTGATGAAACTTTATTTTATTCTTAGTTGAGGTAATAAAAGGCTCTGTGCCGAATTTCAAAAACTTTGGGCCAAAAATAAATTTTGTTTTCTATGGGCAGTGGTTAGTGGGCGTGGCCAATTTTAATGAAACTTTATTTTATTCTTAATTGAGGTAATAAAAGGCTCTGCGCCGAATTTCAAAAGCTTTGGGCCAAAAATAAATTTTGTTTTCTAGGGCCGGTGGGCAGTGGGTGTGGCCAATTTTAATGAAAATTTAAATTTTTCTTAATTGAGCTAACCAAAGGCTCAGAGCGAAATTTCAACATTCTACGAGCACTCCTTATATTTTTTGCCAAACATTGTATGAACAAATCCCACTGTGCGCCGCATAAACTGAAATAGCAAAGACACAAACCACTTTTTTAAGGTAGTTATATTAACGAGCTCCATTAATTAAAAGAACTTTTTTTATTGAAATGAGTTGCATAGAAAAATATTGAAAAATAATAGAAAAAAAAATCTCAATCCCGAATGGGAAAAAGTTTTTATTTCATTTGCTCTCATGATGGATTCAAAGTTCACAAGTTGCTTGAGAAAAATTTAAATTCAAATATATTAACATTTAACAAGGAGCGCTGATGAATATATGAGTCAGTACTGATCAGTTCTGCTAATAAATAATAAATTTTTTATAAAAATTTCTCAAATGTGTTTCATTCTTAACAAGAAATGCGAATATAATACCAATTAAAATACGATCAATAAACTTCCCAGATTTGAACATAATTTTATACAATATTTTTTTAACTTAATCACTTTTAGTATTGAATTATATTCAAAACGCAAATTTGAAACACGAGTCCTATAACAGCAGGCAACCACTGCCATAGTAAAATTGATATACAAAAACCGCATCTGAAGAATCTGATTGAGAACGATTGAAATTGAATAGAAACCATTCCGATTTAGACATGAGACATGTCCAATCATGAATGACGCCTGCAGCATGTAGATGAGTTGACAGATGCTGACAGACGACGTGCCTGATGGCACATGATCTATTCCAAACATGATCAAATCGTTTAAAAATATTTCATTTCATAATAGAAATGCGAACTTTGGCCTGACCAAAATTAGTCATTGAGATCGAATTGGAAACAGTTCGAATCTAATCACCAACAAGAGATTAAAAACGAAAATAAAAAAATTTATACTTTCAAGGTTCAACAATTCGCTCAAGTTAATGAATAATTCTTAATTCAATATCATCGTTTATTTTTGTTAAAGAACAGAATGAATTTCATTTTAAAAATATTTTTTTTGTTGTTGCGAAAAAGGGGCTTTTTTTTGTCTGTAAACATCTCTCCTGCTTCGCCTTAACTTTAAAATTAACTGCCATTAAATGTTATAATGAAAACAGCAGAACAAGAAAAAAAACGAACAAATTTTATTTAAATTTATACAACCTGTTGAACAGGAAACCGGGCGAATTCCTTGGCCAAAATATACAAAAACCATAAATGATTTTTTCAATGGATGGGGCGTCACGCACCAAAAAAGAAAAGGCATTAAAAAATAAATTTCTCATTTCAACACTTTTAAATGTCATTGGGAATTCGTTTAAATTTAAATAAAAATTTCAGCGGCAAAAAATTATGTCTCAAACGAATTCGGTTTTAAGGTGTTTTCAGTTAGACAAATTCACCATGAAAAGCAAAAAACACTGGCCAGCGCTTGAACTAAGAGGTCAATCATTTATGAACGAATTACTAACACACACACACATACACACACACACACAAACTAACACATATACGAGATGTATTAATATTATAAACTTTAGCTGACTTCCGCATTTAACAACAACTTTAATAAAAAATATTTAATTCTGTTTTTATTTTTATTTTTATTTTATTCGAAAAGTATGCACAAGACAAGAGCCCACCCTGATGTTAGGAAAAAATTATTATGATCGGCTAACTCAAACGCCCCATTAAAAGTGCGTTAATTAAGGCTTCAAGTTTGTTGTCGCAGCGCCTTTTTTGTCGAAAACAAAAAAAGCCAATAAAATTTTTTTATTAATTTTGTTAATATAATTTTTACGATTGTCTTAACACTTTGCTTAGTTTTGAATTAATATGATATTTATAATTATGTGAAAAATACTCTATGGGCGTTTGAAACGAATTTCGAATGCCCTGCAATCTTGAATGATCATGTTGAAACTGGCAACATGTTTGTCGCACTCAATTATTCTGGACATCATCTATCAAACGCTTCTACTGTCTCTTCACATCAAATTAATTTTAAGACTACCCCACATAAAACTAAAATTGGCAACACTGTAGGGGATTTTGTTTCATTGCCAGCACACTGGTGGCAACATTTCCCATTTTCTTCAGTTCCCCTACAAGGGGTAAATAAGCACCCAGCATAACTTTTAAAAGCCGGCTATTTCAATAAAAAATTGCATCCGAATTTAAGAAAATTGTTTTTAAATAATTTTTCAAAAAGGATTTAAAGTTTAAAATTTTATATTTCAAACGATTTCCCTTTCATTTCCTACCGAAATGATGCAACGAACAACATTTTCCTATCACTGAGATGTGCCTAGTTCTGGTTGCCTCTGGGAAATTGAATCCTTATTGCTTTACAAAAAAATTGGCTCTTTTTTTATATTGTGCAATGAAATAAATTTTTATAAAATCAACTAAAGCAACAGCATACGCTGAGTATCGACGCAAGTGGCCACACCTTAAAATTTTAATATAAAAATGACTGCCCTGCGCTTCTGGGATTTAGTAAATATGTGTATTAAAATAATTAAACTTTTTATATTTAATTTAATTTATTTTTTTGAATATCTTAAACAACCACTTAAAACTTGTAGAGTGCCGCTGGCTGTTCAGAAAAAAACTTTAAAATTCATGCAGATGAACACTGATTAAGGTTGTCTTAATTTGTGATTTAATTTATTAAAAATTTAATTTATTACAGTAGAATTTATAAAATTTATACTTCATTATGAAAAAACAACCTTAAGCATTAAACACAATAACGACAACAGACTACAGACTACAACTTGTCAAAAATAGAATCCATGTGCGTCTATGAGAATGATTATTTTTGCTACCATAGACAACACGACTACGGGTTGTTGTCCCTGCTGTTTTGGTGGTTTTAGTCAAATTAAACTAATTTCTATTTTGGTGAGCGACAATGAGTAGATGCAGTGTTGCCAGTATAATATAAATAAATTCAATTATGGTAAACTTGAAAATGTACTTTTTTATTATACGAAGAGGAACATCAAACTATATTTCCAAGCTAATGAAATGATTTCTTGTCATATACTGTGGACTTTAAATTTATTTTATTGGAATAACACTATTTAAGAATATTAAATATATGCAAGCGGCTACACTGGCGTTTGAAGAGAATTCTACTACAAACAACTACTCATGGTTATTGATTCGGTGGTGTCGTTCTAAAAATAATTAATTAGCTGACTGCGAGGCGACGATTGCAGCCAACGACTTTTGTAGTCGGTGTTCGTGTAGCCTGCTGTCGTTAATGTGTTTAATGATTCAAGCGACATGTTCAAATCAAAAACTATTTTATTTAACTCCACCATCGTGGGGAGTTCGAAATGAAAATCAGTTGGCCTGTGATTTCTAGTCCTGTTGACCAAAGAATTGTTAAAGCAAAAAGCCGGTTCTTTAATCAAATTTGTGTCGACCTGCCAACGTCGTATTTATTATTTAGAATTTTTTAATACTTTAAAATTTTTTTTTTCTTTCTTATTGTCTCCACATATTTTCAACTATTTTTTTCTTCTTTCCAGCCAAATAACTTGTGGGGGTTTTTTTTATTGTTATATTTTAGTGTTGTTGTTTTGCTGGTTTAATAGTGACTTCGCTGAGAAGAAAAAAAAACCGAAATAATTTTAAAATCAAGTCGGCAAACTGTCTGTTGAGTTAATTTCGAAAAATATGTTGTTACTGTACGGGATGATTGAATTGTTGGTTGGTTGGTTGGCTGGTTCGGTTCGCTTCTGTCTCTCATTCATGCAGCTGACTTTGTCAAAAGAAAAACAACAACAACAACAACAACAACAACTACAACAACAAATATGATAGCAAAAACAGCAATACATATAAAAAACAAATATTTAAGGTGTATTTAATTTTTTAACACTTTTTAACACGACGAATAAATAATACAATTTACAAAGTTGTTAGACCAACATTAACGTCTGGTTACACTTATCGCTCGGCGTGCGTGGCAAGCATCGTGAGTGTTGCAATTTTATAAAATTGTTGCGTTTAGTCATGCATCTCAGTTCTTTTTAAGTGGACACATCAAATATACGAAATTGTCGTATTTGAAGCGAAAGCGAAACGATTTGATTGTTTGGTGCAGTTCACAAGGAGCTGTCGTTACGGTGATTTGCGAGCCACGATGACTGAAGTTTTGTTTACAAAAATTATTTAGCGAAACATCAACTACATTTAGTTCCAATAAGATGGCCCGATTTGTTATAGCGAGTGCTGCATTGTTACTCTTTTGGTTCATGAAAGTGCCAATCGATGGCGCTAATTTTCAGCGACCAGTGTTGCCATGTAACAGTGCAGTTCAGCAAAGTTCGACAGCATATTTATGACTGACGCTCTTGACAATAGTTTCATTGCAAAATCAATTGTGTAGCAACTTTTTTCTAGAAGTTGTCCTGTTCTGTTGGATCTTTAATTCGTGCCTCTATTAATTTGTATGGGCCAATAATAAGACAGAAGGCAACATTTACGCCATCAACGATTTATGTAAAAAGAATTTTTCAAAAATTGGACTGATCGAATGGGCTGATCGGAATGTTGTAAAACTATCGATCAGATCATAATCAATATCCTTTGATTGCAACAATATTTCTGTGTTGTATTTTCGTTTTAAGATTTCGTGCAGTTAAAAGAAAAACGCGATGGACTTGATTTATTTTGACTTGGACTAACACGCAGGGGTTGACCCCTACAGAACCAGAGGGGAATGTTAGTGTTAAGAGGAGCGGTGTAAGAAACTGCTTTTCTTGCACTGAGTTGATATTTTCTAGCTACTCTTCAGCTTTAGTTTAGTGCCAAAAACTGTAGTGAATGTTAAAAAATTTTTCAAAACGGTGAATTTGTCTATCTGGTGCGTGTCTTCACTTAGAAAAACGTGTCTCTGCTAGTTGCAATTGATTTGAAGCGGCAATAGTTTATTATTATTAATATTTAATATTTTAAAACTATTATTATTAAAATTAAAATAAAATTATTTCTCTGAAAGAACAACGGGGTGAATTTGTCTATGTGGTGCATGGCCTCACTCAGCAAAATGTGTCTCTGCTAGTTGCAATTGATTTAAGACGGCAATATTTTATTATTATTATTAATATTTTACAACTATTATAACTAAAATTAAAATAAAATTATTTCGCTGAAAAAAGTACAAAGAGTTATTGCAAAAAAGTGCTGAGCCAAAGTTGTTTTCTTTTCTAAGAAAATGCAACATTTCATGCTCTTTTTAATAAAAAATTACTACAAGATGCCACTTTAAAGTACAAAATTTATTAGAAATTTGTCCAACATTTATTGCGAAAACTTACTTCTACTGTTAAGCTCCTCCGAACTGCCACTTCTTAGCAAAGAAGTGAAAAAATGTAAAAGTTTTTCCAGAAAAGAAAGCGCCATAATTGTTTAATAATTTTCGAAATAAGATTTTTACTGCCATTGCTACAACTATTTATATATAAATTAATTATGGATCCTTAAAGCATTAAATAGTGACTCCGTGAAGGAAAGAACACCAGAAAAGGAGGAACACCATTCGACGCAGCTGGTGAAGGCCACTGTAAATGCGAAGGCATTTCAAAACCTCCCCTTCTTAAAAAAGGTACTGAATTGTTAACAACAGATATCTTTTTGCATCCATATTTTTTTTTTTCTTTTCTTTTATTATGTGTTTCAAGTTTTCAGTGTTAAAAGAGGGACAGCTGTAGCTACTGGCAGCTTTACACACAAAAAGTTATAATTTAAGTTGTTTCTTAAGTGCTGCTAATTTTTATTCTTTTTTTACCTGCAGCTGTAAATTCTTAATAGTTGTACAAACTTTTAACAAGAATTCCTAGGCAGTTGTTAAAATTGTATTTAGATAAACATTTTTTTTGGTCATACAAAAGCTGCTGTTGTCTCAGGCAGCATTCATTCATTGAAAACGATTGTTTTTAAAGAAAAAAATATATAAAATAAAATACTTGTTAAATTGATAGTGAATATTTTTTCTAAAATGCCAAAAGGTGTAAATTAAATTACTTAATAGTTTCGCAACAACACCAACAACAACAAAAACCATTTAATATTGTTTGAGAATTTAAACGAGACATGCCTGGCGCATGACGAGTTCTGCTAGTTCGTTGCGAAAAACAGTTTTATGGTTTTTCTCATTTTCTAATTTAAACATTTTCTAAATTTTATTTTTATACAAAATTTTTTTTATCTAAATTTATTTGTAATGCCGTTACAATTTGTTTTGGCATTTTTAATTTTCTGGGGAATCTAAAATTCTGGTTAATTTTATTTGCAGTTTCTGAATTGTATTTCTTTGGCTGTTGTCATGACTCGTGAGTGGGAAACGTGTTGCAGGTAACGAGTTTGCTGGCCAGAAGTGTCTGATTTTTTTTTTGACTTCGCTTGGGTGAATGAAACCTTTATTGCGGTGCAATTCACATCGAATTTTCCTAAATGTAATTTAATGTGCGAAATTTATTGCATTTGAATTATAAATTTAGGTTTTGCAGTCATGGAAATGTGTTTTCTTTTTATAAAACTATTAAATCGTGGAATAACTTTATTCCATGAATTCGCCAGCAAATCTATTAGCTGGCAGTGACCTCAATTAGTTGGTTTCAAAAGAATGAGACATGAATTTAATATGAAAATATTTCTTATTACGTTAGAAGAATCTTGAAAATAGGGATCACCGGATAGATTTACGCGACCGAAGCCGGGAGTATCATTTGGTCGATATTGTATTTCACAAAAAATGTGTATGGCTTCTCTTTTTATTATTTAATTTTCGCTAGAGGTGCCGATGAAGGAGGTTGATGTATTCTGCTCTTGTGGTACATGACGGGTTAATAGCTGTTGGTAATGTTCTGCCTTCGTTATTAAGATCAACCGATAACAATTAACACAAACCTGCACTAAAGCAGGACAGAAAAATTCGACCCCGATTTCATAACTTAATGCGAAGTCAAACTCGTAATCTTAGGCGTCGTAGACTTGTAATCACTACTTCAACCAGCTGCAGGCTCACAATAAACATGATGCACCTGCAGAAAGTGTAAAAAGAGGCACAGTCTTATGCCAAACATGGCCTAAATAACAGCCTTTGATTCACTTTCTGAATTTCTCTAGTAACTCAAGACTCGGACATATAGAAGATTAAGATACTGTAAAGAAATTTGGTGTAGATTTGTGGGATGTCGGCCGAGAAAATTATACTTTGAGAATATTCAATATAAAAATATAAGTTTTTACGAATAATTTTCGTGTTAAAGTTATTGTCAAATATATAATAAACCATAAAGTAATTTATTCTTCAGAGTTCTATTCGATTAAAAAAATAAATTATATAATTTCTTAAATAATTTTAGTGCCAAAACTATTTTCAACTCAGTTAATGTACTGAGTTCAGAGTGGACAACAAAAGGATTTATTCTTCTTTATTTTTTCATTCAAAATTCAATTAAATGAAAAGAAAGTATAACAAAAAAGGATATAAAAATTTGGCTTTTTTATATATATTTCGAGTTTCTATCCCCATCAAATTTACTCTCAATTGTATTAAGTATTAAAATAAATTTTTTTCTAATGAAGAATTAAATAATTTGTCTACGAAGAATATATTTTTAATAGAGAAAACGGTTTCATATCCAAAAGAACAAAATAATTTCACATGAAAGTCAATAACTTGGCTTAAGCAACAAATTACTCCCGGGATATTGAAAATTATGGGATATTGGGTATTTCATTTACGAACTTAATATGACCTTCAAGTGTCCTAAAACTGCTTGTATTTATATTAAAGAAATTTCTTGCTGTTGCGCACTTAATTATTTTAAAAAACGAAGGAAATTTTTAATTAAAAGTATGTTAACTGAATTTGCAAGACTGACAAGAAAATTAATGGGCTCTGAAATTCAGAGTCTGTGTAACGGCAGCATGTTACTAAACAAAATAAATAAAATCACTAAATTCGTATGATTGATATTAAATTTTACCATTTATTGGCAGTTTGCAGCTGGGCGTATAATTAATATTAATTGTCATCACTTTTTTCCCAGCGAACAATGGGTCGTATGTTTGATATTATATGCCATAATCCCATTGCACTGGACACCAGAGCGTATAGTTGTTATTGAATTTTAACATCTGTCTGCAACATGCACTTGGGCGTATGATTGATATTAAAAATCATAATTTATTTCCACCGAACAACTGGGCGTATGATCGATATTAAATGCCGAAGTTCAATTGCACTGGACACTAGAGCGTATGATTGTTAATATTTATAGCGAAATACCCTGATAGTTTTATTTAAAAAAATTCTATTCTCTGGAGTTTTAGTAGACCTCATTCCTTTAATCAGAGAACAGAAATGCCCACAACCAGATATTCATTTTGATTTTAAATACAATATGTAGGGGCTTCAAATGTTTTGAAAACATTTTTCTCCGAAAATTAAGTTTATTGTGAATAGAGGTAATTTATATCTGGATATCTGAAATTTACATGGACATTCGGGTCTAGGGCTTTTAAACACCGGCTGCATGTTGCAGTCTTTTTTATTTATCAAAGAAACCAACGTCACTAAATACCACGACGTATGAGTGCTATTAAATTTCACCACACAATTACACCACACACTTTGGGCGTCTAATTGATATTAAATGTCATACTTAATTCCACCGAACAGCCGGGCGTATGATTGATATTAAATACCACGATCCCATTGCACTGAATACTGCAGCGTATGATTATTATTAAATATTAATATTAATAGCGAAGTTCGCTGACAGTTTCAATTAAAACAATTCAACACACTTGAGTTTTAAGAGGTCTCATTGTGCAAATCGAATAGAACACGAACACCCACGACCTGCAAACTTTAATTTTAATTCTAATATGAGCTTCAAGGGTTTTGAAAGAATTTTGTTCTCCGAAAATAGCGATATTATTCCGAATATTAAGTTGATTGTGAATAGATGTAATTTAAATCTGAATATCTGAAATTTATATGTACACTGGGGTCTACAGCTTTTGAATAGCGGCTACATGTTGCAGTCCTTTTTCTATCTAGCAAAGAAACCAACGTCAGCGAATAACACGACGTATGACGGATATTGAATTTCACCACACAATTACACCACACAATTACACCACACACTTGGGCGTATGATTGATATCAAATGACATATTCCCAACTCTGTTGCTCTGAACACCGGAGCGTATGATTGTTGCTGAATTGTTATATAAAGAAAAATTCACTAAAATCAATTGAATTTAAAAATTTCAATTTATTTTTCTGCAAGTTAATAATAAATAAAATAATTTCAGCGAAATTTCATGGTGAAATAATTCAATTAGCCAAATTGAAACATCTTTTTAGTTTTCAATCAACACAAAATTATACCGAAAGCAATTTATTTGGCTTTAATTTATTAATTAAAATTTTCCTTTCATTCACTTCCAATTAATGCACACACTTAATGTTATTGTTTATTAATTAATTTCACTAATTTACAAATTTATTAACTTGAGATTTTGGCTGAAAGTTTTCAGCCCAAACTGTTACAAGGCCAGAGAAACTAGAAAAACAGATTAAAATAAAAAATGTACGTACCCAAAATTTGAAACGCATGATTTCAAATGTTTTGTTGGCACAAAAGCACACGTTTGTGCCGGTTAAAGATTTCAAAAAAGACTGGTGAAAATTTTCGATTTTAACAAGTTTAATATGGAAAATTTAGATAAAAAAGAGGCAGAGAAATAAAAAGCAAAATACAACAGAACATTTAATGCACATAAACAAAACGCTGCATAAAAGTTAAAGACGTTCAAGCAGGAAAGAAAATTATGGCCATTTTTTATAAACAAATTTTTGTTAAAATTTTTGTTTAGTTTGGAAAAAAATTTCAAACAAAAGAAAAAGGAAAATGCACTGGCGAGGGGTGTAACCCCACTGATGCTTTTCAGAAACATGTTGAATATGGTGTTTTAATCAGATCGGCTGGCGATCTTGCCGGTTGCCTTCTTGAGACTTTCCACACTTTTGCTTGGCCGATAAACAATTTCTTGTTGCTGTTAATTGTTGTAAATTTCCTTGGAATTTTTTTGTTTTGATTAAAAGAAATGATTTTTTTGTAGCTGTTTAATTTATGCAACTTTTTCGTAAACCGTTGAGTATTTTTAGAAGGAAATTGTAGCGCTTCGAATTGCAAAAAAAAAATAAATATTAAAGAAAAATTGCCAGCCAACTTAAGCAAACTTGAGTCATATCACTGGCGCAAGTGGCAATTAATTCTGCCAGCCTTTTTAAGTAAAATTCTTAAATATTCTTCCAAGCACTGAAATTTTTCCTCTGCGTGTAAACGATATTGAAATTAAATAAATTTCGGTCTTTATAAACACAACGAGTGTATCTTTTTTGCTAAACAAACTGTCGGTATCGTTATCAATTGAGTGTTTTATGTCCGGCTCGTTTTTCTTTATTTTTGGCACACGCAGCTGCTTAACAGCGA
Organism: Linnaemya vulpina; assembly: GCA_963675445.1. Taxonomy (NCBI): domain Eukaryota; kingdom Metazoa; phylum Arthropoda; class Insecta; order Diptera; family Tachinidae; genus Linnaemya; species Linnaemya vulpina. The sequence continues at coordinate 98,287,842 of OY776277.1, forward strand.
GACTGTTTGTAGTTCAATTGTTTTTTTTTTTTGCGTGTGTAACCTTGAAATTTTGAAAAACTATAAAAATCAAATCATAAAATTAATGCTCACGTATAAATTAAAAAATGAACGATATTAAAATGCTGTTTATTTGTTTGCTTTTCTTACCAAAATCTTTTGCTACACACAGAGATTCAGTTTGGGAATTATTTAAAAAAATTTATATATTTAAATAATTTTTTTCTCTTTTTTTTGCCTAAGATATTGATTTGAAATTGTATTTTATGATAAACACCAGCAAATTGATGAAAAGTAATTTCAAATGTTCGTTTGGGGGATTGTGTCGAATATAAAAATCAATTTTAAGTCGACTGCAGTCGTCTGAAATTGTTGAGATCATCTTTTTAATTTTTTCATTTTTAAATTCGACGATTCCAATTCGTCGTTTATTTTGACAAAAGCAAATACAAGAACTTGCAGATACTTTGGGCCATTTCATCAGCTGATTATATACAATTTTCTTAAATATTCACCCGATTTATATATATATATATATATATATATATATATATATATATATAATCGAAACACTACAAATAGAGACAACAGCACTCCTTTAAATGTTCTATGAAATTTTTTTGATATCAGAAACTGAAAATTTTTTAATTTTTATTTTAATTTTTTTTTCAAAATCCCCCACTGTGCAAGTATTGTACATCTACTAGGGTATTGAAACAGCAAGACGTTCCTCGATTAATTAACTCATTTTAAGCGAATAAATATGCGATTAATTTGAAATCGCTTAACATATAACTCGATTATATTATGATGATTATTCGTTGTTCGATTAATCGGTCGATTTTAAGCTATAAACTGCTGGAATGATTTGAAATTACTTATTTTGGATTAAAGAATGATTCGATTATGTTATTGACGAGGTTTGTATTATTCGATTCATCACACGAATAGTAAATGAAGAATAAATGAATAATATATTATTCGGTTAATCGAATTATTATACTATTGTAAATAGGCTATTTTGTTTGATTTATCAATTTATTTTAAGCGATTAACTGTTCGAATAATTCGAAATTACTTATTTTCGATTAAAGAATATTTCGATTATATTATGATGATTAACCGTTGTTCGACTAATCGGTTAATTTTTAGCAATAAATTGGTCCAACAATTTGTAAATAATTATTTTAGATAGATGGCAAGGTTTGTGTTATTCGATTAATCATGCGAATATTTATTTGAGTTGAAAATTCAATAGAATAATAAATTAATAATATTATTCGATTAATCGAATAATTATAATATCTTGTATTACCTACTGGGGTAATTTGTTTGCTTTATTAATTTATTTTAAGCGATTAACTATCCGATTAATTCGAAATTACTTATTTTAAAATAAAGAATAATTCGATTATATTATGAGGACTAACCGTTGTTCGATTAATCGATTCGTTATTGGCGATTAACTGCTCGAGTGACTTGAAACTATTTCTTTTCAATTAATGTACAAAGCGATTATATCATATCGATTAATCGATTCTTCGAATATAAAAATATTTCTGAGATTTATTATTGATTATTTTGATATTTTATTATTTTTAAGAATGTTTTTACAGACTTTCACCACAATCATTCAGATGAAGAAAATGAGCTTTTTACACGAATAAAAACAATCTTTTATACGATATTAACAAAATTGCAACATTGAGTATATTTTTCGTTAATTATTCGAGATTAACCGAATAATAAAAATTTAGGTTAATAGAATACCCTAACCGATAGTTCACAGTATTATAATTACCCTTTTAATCGAATAATATTTTATCATTCATTTATTCTTCGATTGAATTTTTCACTCGAATAACTATTCGTGTACCTAATCGAATAATACAAACCTCCATTAAATAAATAGCCAAGTTCATAATATTAAAATCATTGGTATAATTAAATATTTGTAAGTTTTTCTTTTTTATTCGATTAAATTTTTAGCTCTAATATTTATTTGCGCGATTAGTCGAATAATACAAGCCTCGATTTAAAGAACAACCCAGAAGGCAGCTCACATTGTTATAATTATTTTATTAAGCCAATAATATTATATTATTCGTTTATTATCCGATTAAATTGTTAACTCGAATAATTATTCGGGCGATTAATAAAATTAAAAAACAACCTTAATTAAACACACACAACATTATGGTCATTCGAATAAACAAATAATATTAAGTTTTCCGTTTTTTATTCGATTAAATTCTTAACTCGAATAATTATTTACGGAATTAATCGAACAATGCAAACCTCCATTCAAGCTATAATTAAGTGTATAACTAAGTGTTTAACTCGTATAATTATTCGAGCGATTAGTCGAATAATACAATCCCCGATTCAAGGTATAGCCAAGTAGCTAGTTCACAGTATTTGAATTATTCGATTAAGGAAATAATATTATATTATCCGTTTACTATCCGATTATATTTTTTACTCGAATAATTATTAGTACAATAATAAAAACCGCAGTTAACAGTATTCTCTTAATACTATAACATTATAATTAATTAATATTCTTAATATTATAATTATTCGATTAACCGAATAATATTAAATGTTTCATTTACTATTCAATTAAATATTTGTCTTGTATAATTATTCGCGTGAATAGTCGAATAATAAAAACCTCGATTAAGAGAATAGCCTAGTGGTTAATTCGAAAATCCGAATAATATTATATTATTCATTTATAATTCGATTAAATTTTTAGCTTGAATCATTATTCGGGCATTCAGTCGAATAATAACTATCGCGATTAATAGAATAAAATAGTAGGTAGTTCATAATACTGTAATTATTCGATTAACCGAATAATATATTATTCATTTATTATTCGATTAAGTTTTTAACCGAATAATTATTAAAAGAATACCCTAATATACATTTCAAAATATTATAATTATTCGATTAGGCGAATATTATTAAATTACTCGTTTATTATTCGATTAAATTTTTAACCCGAATAATTATTCCCGTCAATTAATAGGGTACCCTAATAGATAATTCAAAATATTGTAATTATTCGATTAATCGAATAATATTAATCTAGATTCTTACAGCAACACACTCGATAGTCTTGATCTGATTTAATTGAATCATCGAAAGAATCGCCGCCGCCTGCAGCAGAATTGATGCATGAAAATTGGCAGCATAATTTAATTCAATTAATCACTAAAATTATAAATTTTTAGAATTTATTTTGTGCCCGCTGCTACAATAAAAACAACAACAGAAACCCACCTCTTTGATGTTAAAGAAACGAACGGTGAAAGTGTTTCATTCCAAAACGCACCCGTAATTCATTTGACGTTTAATTCCTATTTTTATTTTAAATCAAATTTAATATTAAGCAAATTTGATTTGTATTCTTTAAATATCTTTTCTATTGGCAAGAAATATTTCATAAAAAATTTTATAAAAAATAGATGGGAAAAGTAAAAATTGAATAGATTTATTTTTGGAAAAGCGAGAAAGTTATTTATAATTAAGTGCTGGAAAATATGCGGGATGTTTAATAAATTAGAATAATTATTAATTATAATAAAAGAATTTTTAGATTTTTATTTTCAATTGCCAACAGAAACAACAACAACAAAATTATGATTATTTACCCCGATTCTGTTTCATTCAACAGAAGTTTCTAAATGAACTGACCGACTGACGCGTATGATTGATTTCTTATGGCATTTCATTAGTTATACGCCCTGCCCTGCTCTAAAATAAATTTTTATACATGATGTGTTTATCTCGGAGATTAATTACACTGTTCAGCAAAAAATTTTAAAGATAATATTTGGTGGGGTAATTTTTTTTTCTTTATTTTTGTTGCTGCGATTTCACAACTAAAAAGCTGTTCATTCCATATTCATAAAATTCCACATAATGTCGATTTCTTTTCTAGAAAATAATGCAACATTTTCCACACTTTTTAACAAAAAGTGCCAACATTTTGCCATTTCAAAATAAGGAATTTTTAGAAATGAATCCTACATTTCTCACGAATAATAATTTTTGTTTTAAGACATGTCCAAACCGCCACCTTTTAGAAAATAAGTGAAAAAATGTTACATCTTTTCTAGAAAAGAAAACACCATAATGGTTTGAGTTGGATTGAGCGACGTCCATCTATCCGTACAAGAAATCGGTTTTCCGCAGCGCCTAAAAGAGCTAGAGACTTCGTTCTTGGACTGGTAGATTTGAAATGAGCTTAAATAGAGTGATATTCGGTATATCCGAAATACGGTCCCAGAGCTGGGAAGCTTACACCTATTTCTCAACGCAAAATTAATACCAAAAATCAATTAGTTTTTTGTTTATTTGTAACTTGAACTTATTTCATGCTTTGGGCAGCCTAAATTATCTATTAAGAGTTAAAAAAAATAAATTTTTTCCGGGGATGGGAAATCAAAAGTGTTTTTTGGCACATTCAGTATTTTGTTGCACATTTAAAGTGTGTTTTTTATAGAGTGATACAAGTTTAAATCATGATAAAACATAATAATATATTTTTGATATCACTGCAACGGTCTCTGTTGGGTAGAAAATCTTATGACATTAATGTTTAAATATGATTTCGACAATGTGGCCGCTACTGTGGGGCGTAAAAGGCGCAATCTGGAACACCAATTTGTACAAACAGTAAGATTCTGACCATCATTGTTTTTGAAGACTTATGGGCCAATGACTCCGCCAGCCCATAAAGCGCAACAAACAGTAATTTTCTGTGGATATCACGGTGTTTCGACAAAATTTTGTGGGTTCTTCTCACTCCAAATGCAACAATTCTGCTTATTTACGTACACATTCAAAAAAATGGGCATCATCGGAAAATACAATTTTGAATGGTCGAAGTGCATGATAAGTTTGACGAACAGAACCATTATTTTAATTAAGAATTTCCACAATTTGCACATGCTGCTCTAGTATAAAGCGATCTATAATAAAATGTCCAAGCAAATTAAACAAAAATCAACTACCAGCTGTTAAATGGATGGTCAAATAAAGCAGTGATGCCAACTCGAAGTTGTATCGCTCTATAAAAAACACCCTTTTGTAACTAAAATGTTTTAAAATTGTAATCTTTTCTCAAATAAAACCGCTTTATACATTCTGAAGGTTTGCGCTGATAAAAAAAATTTTTAAATTAAAAAAATTAAACTTTTTTTTTATAAATAAACGTAACCAAAAGTGCAACTGACTTTTTTTTTCTTTGGTGAAGGGTATATAAGATTCGGCGCAGCCGATTATAGAACTTTTACTTGTTTTTAATATATTTTAAAAAATTTCCAATTTACCTGGTGTTTTATTTTCAAAAAACGTAACTCCATGATTATTTTTGAAAAAATTCCAGATTTTTTTATAAAAAAATTTAATTTTAATAAGATTTTGGGAAAAAAGAACCGGCACGAAATTTAAATTAAAGGGAAAGAAATGAAAACGTTTTAGCGATTTTTTAAAAATTGGAAACGCGCCAAATCACTATCGCCTACTTTTTGATACGCCCTTTTATTTATTTGTTTTTTTTTTATTTTATTTCATTAAATTTATATTAAATTTCACTTGGCTTTTTATTAATTTTCTTTAACACGCAACATTTCACTTCAATAAATTGCAGCTCTCTAATGACTGCTCTGTTGAGTTGAATGATATTAGAAAATATAACGTCTGCCAACGGGTGCTGATTAAAAGAATTTTTTATTTCCAATAAAAAAAATCAGGTAGAGAAAATCAATTTCTTTTCATAAAAAATTTTTTAAAAACTTGTATTGAAATTCTAGTCTTAGTCAGTTGCCAGGAATTGCATTAAAACAGTCGGATTTGTTTAAAAAATATTCACTCATAAAAATTTAATTGATTTTGGCAAATATTTTTCTCAGACTTTAAGTGGCTTTTCATTTGATTTTCTAGCAGCCGAACAAAAATTTTTCAATATTTTCTTCAACGGCCCCTGATTTGTTTACTCGTATTTATTTCAAATCGGCATGATATTTCAAATTCAATTTACTCTTGAAAATTTCACACTTTAAATTTGTATCTGGATTTCTTTTCTTTTGATTTTTTCTTTTTTGATTTTCTATAATAAATTTTGTTCTCTTTTTCAAAGCAGCAGCACGCGACGATCTATTTATTTATTTACTTTTTTTTGTTCTTTCTGGAAAACGAATTTTTGTCTTCGAAAGACTTAAACGTTTACAAGCGATCGTTGGCAATTGAAAACTGAAAATAATGATTATTAACATTGACACTGAACACGGTTGTTGGTTGCAAACAAAAAGAACAGAAAACAAAAACAAAAACAAAAATCAAATTGAAATTGATACACAACAAAGAGGAGTCAATTGTTGTGTGTTGGCTTGGCGAAGAAAGCCAACAAGCAACGAACGAACGAACGATCGATCCAGCCAACCAACCAACCAACCACCCAAAATGAAACAGTCAAGAGTGTTTAACTTTTTGCGTGTAAATTTTTGTGGCACTCGTTGGGCCAGAATGCAACAAAATTGATAACCAGAAAATTTAATTTATGCCAACGAACAGATCTTTTCTTTCATGCAAAGAGACATGATGATCCTCATAATGAAGAAGAAGATGATGATCATGTTTGTGAACATAATTATTATAAATTGGCAAAAAGATAATGTGTGCTACCGGCTTGTTGAGTGGCAGATAAACAATGCGATTTGCATTGTGTCATGTCCCGTGCGGTCTTGCCTGAGATCCTTGAGTCCCTGAGCTTAAGGCCAGGGGCCGAATTACCGCAGTCGATAATGATCGATTTTTCAATAAATTTTTATTTAAAAATTCGATCGATGTGGAGCGCCGTCATTTTAAATTTTAATTAATTTTAATTTAAAATTGTATCTTTTGCTTAATTATTTAATTAAAACAACTCACTTTTTGTTTGACAGAGTCAAAGTAATTCGATTCCCATTTTTTAAAGCAAAAGAAACAAACAAAAATTATTATTAAAATTTAAAGTAAAAATATTATAATTGTAAAAATAAAAATCTCGTCTATATCTTTTACTAACAGAGAACTCATGACAGCAGAGTAACGAAACCGGTCTGCTGGCAAACCAAAATTGTTGCGGCATGAAGGCAAATCACCCCACTGTCGTTTAAATGTTATTGAAGTGTTTTTTTTATTGATTATTAAATTTTAATTGTTAAATACAATTTTCCAAAATATTTAAAATATTTCGCTTTAAGCATTAAACACAATAACGACAGCAGGCTACACGAACACCGACTACAAAAGCCGTTGACTACAGTCGTCGCCTCGTAGTCAGATACTTGATTATTTTTAGAACGACACCACCAAATCAATAATCATGAGTTGTTGTTTGTAGTAGGATTCTCTTTATACGCCAGTATAGCCGCTTTCACATGTTTAATACTTTTAAATAGTGTTATTCCTATAAAATATATTTAAAGTCCAGAGTATATCACAAGAAATCGTTTCATTAGCTTGGAAATATAGTTTGTTGTTTCTTTTTGTAAAATAACAATATATTTTTAAGTTTACCATAATTGAATTTATTTATATTATACTGGCAACATTGCATCTACTCATTGTCGCTCACCAAAATAGAAATTAGTGGTGATAAACACAATATACACATGAGCACTGAAGATGAAAGTGTAGCGACTTTCGAAAACAGCTGTTCTGCTCTGCTGTATAAGTTGAATAAAACTGATGTTGGCTTCCTTTGTGCCTAGGAATATTTATCATCACGTCATGTCTTTCTGAGATTTTAACTAAGTCAGAACAATTTAGCCTATACAAATATTAATATAGAAATTAGTTTAATTTGACTACAACCACAAAAACAGCAGGGACAACAACCCGTAGCCGTGTTGCCTGCAGTAGTAAAAATAATCATTCATGCATTCTATTTTTGACAACTTGTAGTCTGTAGCCTGCTGTCGTTGTTGTGTTTAATGCCTTATTAAAATGGTTTCTTTTTATTGATTATGAAATTTTAATTGTTGCATACAATTTTTTTAAATATTTCGCCTTAAGGCTAATTAATTTTATTTAAATAAATTTTCATTTTTGTCAACCATAAATTTATTACGCCAACATGGAATTTTCTGTATGACCTGCGGTATAACTTGTTTAAACAAATTCTTTATTCATATTTCAACTTTTTAATTTTTTTAATAATAAATAAAAATTATGTACAAGTGTCACGACATTTTTACATTTCGCTTTGTAGTCGAGTGTTATTTTTAACGAGTATGACAAAATTTAATTTATTTTCCATTTTTGTTTTATTTAAAAATTTCTGTACGTACACGCGGGCATTATTTATTGTTATTATTTTTGTTTTTGTTATTGTTTTGTTTTTATTATTGTCGTAACAATAAGTCTTTGTTCTAAATTTATGAATGGTAAAGCCATTTAAGGCAACAATCGATGGTTTTTTTTTTGTTTTTGTTTTTGTTTTTCAAAAATATATTTTCAAATGATTTTGATTTAAGCAGCCTACTTTGGCAGGCAATAAATACAGACGCTGTAAAATAAATCCACAATGAACTCTGCAATTTCTTGCCAGACAAATCAATTTCGCAAAAGAATTGAATAATAAATTGTTTAATTTCGTGTGAGTGTAATCAATTGGTTTTTAACTTGAACTCAAAGTCGTTTGCAGTTTGATGCGAAGCATTTAAAATACCACAATTATAAAATAGAACCACGTTGTTTGCGCAAGCCCAAACACTCGTACTTGCCAGTGCGCAGGCGCAATACAAGAAACCCGTAGTCTCAAAATTGCCCAGTAAATAAATTTTATTTAATTAATTAATTATAAATTGTTATAAAAATCATTTCCTTTTCAAAACCAACAACTTAAAAGAACATTTAACGGTTTTCGTTGCACATTTAAAGTATTCCAACAACAATAACAACAACAACAGCGCAAAATAATACAGTCCTGGTCCTCATAAACGGGCCAACGAATACACAGAAATATGCCAAAATGTCTATAATCATGCCACAAGAAATTAACTTGTTTTTTCGAGCCAACAAACATGTACCCGTGTCCAACAACCGATTCGAAAAATGCTTTAACAACTGCTGCTCAGAGCAACTGTTGTTAGTTGCTGGTGAACAGAAAATATTTCTCAACAAGAACTGGTTCCCTTCCAGCCGTTCTTTTTTCTTTCAATGCTGACAAAAGGAAAATAAAAGTTTCAGTAAAACAACAACAACAACAAAAGAGTTTCAAAAAACTATTAACAAAAAAGTCTTTATTTAAAAAGAACTCTTTTGTTGTTGTTGTGGTTGTTGTTGTCATTCCTTAAAAAGCCGTTATGTTTAACATCAATAAATCATTTGAAGAAACAGGAGAAACAGGAGAAAAACAAAAACTGCATGACACACTGCAACCTCATTTTTTTTATTGCAAAACAATTTGAGACAAAAGCAAAAATAAAAGAAAATTAAGAATATTGGAAATATTTCTTAAAGTCTCAGAATTGTTACAGTCTTCACTGTATGTGTGTGTGGGGAGTGTTTCTGCTTGTGTTTTATATTGAGACATGCTCTTGTCATGTTCCTGTATGCTGCGCAAGTCACAGTTTGAAGAGGAATCTTTTACAGAAATTTTAAAACAAAAATCGTTATTCCACTGAATCCAGACTTCAAAGCTGTTTTGAAAAAGAGTTTACTATTTCATCCTTCAGGTTGAGGTGATTTTATAAATCACCTCACCACAGTGATATTTGTAATGAAAACCACAACAGAGATTCGAAAGTATAAATAAGTGGCGTTTTGATTTTCTATAAAAGTTTTGCAATACGCTACGTGATTTATACAATTAGGACAGCTGCGCTCTTATATCAGGGCCCAGAAACTGGGCGATCAGGCTGGCAGGCCTTTTCTTGAACTCAAATTTCACCAAAGTGATTTAGAATTTCAAATACTGGAACCAATTTTTTTTTAGAAGTCATATTTTTTTTAAGTCGTGTTTTCTTAAGAGAATCAGCAAGTGAAGTCGTGTCGTATTCGGATGAGTTACAGAATAGCAGAGATTCACACTGGAGATTTTAAGACTACAAGAGAATTCAGAACGTGACACATCAACGAACAGCCAGCCGAACAGCACTAAAAGGCTTTTCAAATCAGAGATAACATTTTTCCACAATTATTTAGCGAATAATTTTATTCGAATATTTTTAGTCGAATAATTTTATTCGAATATTTTTAGGCGAATAATGGTATACGAACATTGCCATTCAAGTAATTTTAAAGTTACACTTTAACTCAAATATTTTTTTTCGAATAAATTCAATCGAATAATTTTTTTCGACAATATTTTATGAACAATTTTTTTTCGAATCTATTCAAACAACTTCATTAACATTAAAATTTGGTTTGTTCGATGTGAAAATATTTATTTTATTCGAATAATTTTATATTTGTCTAAATAATTTTATACGAATATATAAATTCGAATAATTATCCGATTATTTTTATTCGTGTACTTTCTTTTATCTAGTTTTATGCGAACATATTCATTCCAGTACATAAGATCCAATAATTTTTTGCGACTCTCATATTGAATAAATTTATTCGAAAATTTTTAATCGAATATTTTTAATCGAATATTTTTAATCGAATATTTTTATTCAAATATTTTTAGTTGAATAATTTTGTTGAAATATTTTTATTCAAATTTGCCTATAAGATTATTTTTATACGAATATTTTTTACGATTACTTTTATTCGTTACAATATTCGAAAATTTTCTTTTGAGTAATTGTATTTGAATTCTTTTCCCCGAATAATTTCATTTATTTAAATTAATAATTTCTATTGTATTTTAATAGTCGAATAATTTTCATTGCTCTGATTTCATTGTAATAAATTTTATTGAAATAATTTGAATCTTCAAATAGTTTTACTATAATTATAATAATTATATTTATAGTAATTATAATTATAGTGATTATAATTATGGTATTTAGTTGTAATTAAATAATAATTTTTACTTTTTAAATAATTTCGTTACAATAAAATCGATCGGAAACAACTTCTGTCCACCTTCAATTCAACTGCGCAGTCAATAACACTTGAACACATTTCGCTGCTATATTTCTCTTCATCGCTGTCAATGTGTCACGTTTTGTTTCCTGAAGGCATCATCATCTGACAAGTGCATTGAACGTACGAGTATGAAATTCTTGACTGGATTTTTATCGTTATTTCTTGTTGTTGCCTTTCCTATTGTCTTCACATATTTTATTGTTTAAAAATTGCAACACGATGTTTTTTACATGTTTGTCTTGCAAATTTCTAAAACAAAAAACCATTAATTTCAATGGCATTTTAAATGTAATAAAAAAAGAGATGAGATGATGTTTTTATTTATTATTTAATTTTTATATTTTTATGTTTTGTTGATCGTGTGATATACAAGCGAATGTAGTTAAGCCAAGTAAATGCAACTTGAGTGTCCAAGACACGCCTTTAAATCAATTCAGTTTAAAGGGCTTTGAAAAAAAAAAACAAACAGGAGGGGAGTCAGTTTCACAAGAATTATAATTGTGATAGATTTATTTTGTGGATGCAGCCGAGCTGATCAACTTTGCAAGTAACAATTAATAAAAGTGTTAAATAAATTTGCTATAAATCAAAATGACACTTATTTTCAAGGCAGGATCCAAAATAGTTGCAACGGGATTCATGGTTGTTTAAGAGAAACGATCGTGAGAATTCTCAATGAGTTAGAAAATACTGAAGATCATTTAGCAACAGCAACACAAGCAGATCCATCAGTGGGTATAATTTTTAAAACCCTTAAGCAACAGCAACCCTTTTTTCTTTAAAATCAAGTTAATTTTTATTTGAAAAGTGTCTTAACGGACTATAAATCCCCTCTATTTATTAGTTTTTTCAAAATCTTTGTTCGCTTTACGGAAGCTGAAAATAGAGTTAATATTTCTCAGCGTTTTAAAATGAAATAAAAACTATGCATGTTGAACATCAATTTGTTTCATTAATTTCCCTCATAAATGTCAATTAGTTTGTGTTGCGCAAAAAGATAAGAAACAAAACAACAACAAGCAACCACATTTCACTCGATCCAATAACACACGATCAACAACTGCCAACGGTAGCAACTGAAATACACGTTTTGAAAAATTATATATTTTTAATAAGCAAAACTACTCAATGTTGTTGCGAATTTATTGGCTTGAGATCATGTAAATTATGTGCTTTTAAACGGTTTATGAAACTGAAATGCAAACAATTTTCTATATAAAATATCGCAAACGGCTTGTTAGCGGGCCCCAAGCCCAGACGACTTGTTAAACTGATAGATAATTGCAAAACTATTTCTAGACAATAAATTTTGTCATCTATCGTCGGTTGAATGACAAAAAAAATGTGTGTAATAAAACATGTTGATTAAAAAAACTGGCACTCATGAAGTAGAAGAGCTGCTGCTGCTGCCGTGTTAATTTGAAAAGCATATTTTAATTGGTGGCAGACTGTAAAAGCAACAGGCAGCCCAAGAAATCGGCTTAAAAGTAGACGCCACGGACACCATGTCAGACCGCCAGCTGGCTTTTAACGAGGCCTGCATTGAAAACACATCAATACAGACTTCTTGTTCTCTTCTTTAGTATTTTCTCTTTGTGGCTTTTGAAGATTTTGCGTTGAAGTTGCTGCAGCTGCATAAAATTCTTGGCTCAAATCTATTCACCAGCAATCAGAAACAATTAAATGGAATTTGTGACCAAAAGAAAAAGGGAGCTAAAATTTATTGCTTCCCTATTGGCATTTAAGTGTTTTCTCAAGGAGGATCCACTTGTAAAATTTATTACACTGCCCAACATAATAAAAGAAAAAAGTCAAGCAAAAGATTTGTCAATAAGGGAACGAAAACCAGATGTAAATAAAAATACGTTATAAAACGACTTTTATGACGTTTCTTTTTTCAAATTCTTTATTTATTTTTTTTTGTTTTTGTTTTTTGTTACCTATTTAGTAAAATTTTAATTTTTCTGTTGCCCAGTGTTATACGTGGAAATAATATACATATATTCCATTGACAAAAGGACTCGCCAAACAGTCATCAATTTACTCTCCAAGAAAATTTATTTGCGATGCAATTATTTGCGTATTTAACCGCCGCACACTGGACCATTTTAAGAGAAAGCGGGAAAACTAATTTTTTTACGATCACCAATTATAAAATGTAGAATTAAAACCTTAACTTAAGGTCTCGCTTAATAAAAAAAATACCTTGTGAAAACAGTTCCAATCCAGTCAAAAGTTATAGATTTTTTAACTGCCTTCTCGCAAACTGCTGCTACTCTCGAGTAGCAGCAAAATGTGGTTGTAAAGTAACACTGCCCTCGAGCATTCACTGTCGAGGGCACTGAACATGAATTCAACAGACGACAATTATGGGAGAAGAGCTTCCGCATCAATAGTTTTGATATAAATATTTTATATTAATGATTTCTACAAGTAGTTTCAAACGATGTCACATGAGGTGTTGATTAGAATACGAGGCTTGACTTAATAATATTTTTTCTACGGTTAATTATAATTTAATTATAAAAAAAAACATAATAATATGGTGACTTAAGGGGTTAGCCATTTAGTGGTTTTAGAGTTTTGGGTCTGGCAAGGCCGTCAGATGTTAATCAGCTGTTGAAGGGCATTTTTGTACTTATAAAGAGTGATTTGATAGAAATTCTCTTTTTGGCAACAATGTTTTTGACAGTTTAGCTGTTTTTTTTTTTGTCTTGGAGTAGCACTCAAGGGATGGCCCCTACACATGCTGGAATTGTTAAAAGGACACATAAAGACAAATCAGAGGCTTAAGAGTTTCTTTGTAGCTATTTTTAATTCGCCGATGAATATATTTGCTACAGGTAGCGACGAAGAAGGTGTTGACGCTTTTTGACTATTTTTTATGTCTACAGAGACATCCACGCATCGAAAATAATTAAGAATTTATTAGTTTTTATACCAACTGATATGCTGGAGAGAGTGTTCCGAAATTGAACCCAGCGTACGAGTCATTTGAGGCGTAGCCCCAGTCAACAAGTACATGAAATCATTCTTAAAAATTGAAGTTCTATCGGCTCAAATAAAATATCATTAATTTCTTTAAATTTTATAAATATTTTTTAAATCAAATCCGCAAGATCATAAAATAAGTTGCAACAAAATTTTTAAAACAGAAGACTTTTTGTATGCTGGGTAACTCCTCTCTCTCTCTCTATCTCTCTCTCACTTTTCTCACTAATGCTAATATGCCTTAAAATATATGCAGTTTAAATTTTCTAAATCGAATGGATCAGTGGCCTTCAAAAACTTCAATCACATTTATGACAATGATTCGATTGCCGTACATCAGGGGACTGCAAGTTAATCTTGCAGATCTACCAACAGAGATGGGAAATTAAAAGTTTCTTCCGCACATTCGGTATTTTTTGGTACATGTAATAACTAAAATGTCTAAAAATTTTTAAGTTTTTATTAAACAAAACCTCTTTATACATCATGAAAATTTAAAAATTTCCAGGGTTGGGAATTAAAATTGTTGTATACATTAACGTAACCAATAAGCAATTAACGTCTTTTTTTATCTAGTTAAAACAATTTTCTATTTCTAGCAAAACAAAATTGTTATTAAAAATTAAAAAAATTACATCAAAATCTCGATTTCAGGGTTGGATAACTGCAATATTATGTGGCTGATCAATACTAAACGGGATGTCGGTGCAGCAGGGTTAGTCGTGGTCCACTTCATGAAACTTTTGCTGCAGCTGGTTTGGCATTCTAGTGAGAAAGAGCGAGAAAGACTTACAATGAGTATAAATTTTATCACTCTCATTCAAAATAAAAACTGGTGAGACAAAAGTTTCACTATGTGCACCACGACTTATTAAGAAATATTCTCAAAGGCGAGCACGAGTTAAATTTAGAGATCGTTATATTGACTTGGAAAAAAAATTCCATTAATTTCCTTAATTTTTTTTTATATTTATTTTTTGTTTTTAAATCAAATCGGCGAGCTATTAAAAAACTACCCGTTATTATTAAACGGCAACACAGAGATTTGAAGTATCTCATTATCGCTTTAGTGTTGATACAATTCTCGTATACTATTTCTTAATAAACTTTTTGTTAATATAAACTTTTAGTTAAATTGAGTACTGATGATGACAGTGTAACAATTTTCGGAAATTACACTAGTCTACATTGATGTGTAAATTGGAAATGAATCAACAGGAAGATTTTCTTTTGTTCCTTCTGAGTCAATCTTAATTGAATTTGAAATAAAACAACGAATACTCGTTAGTCGAGATATACATTTGGATCAAAATTTTAAATTCTCCTGCAACTGAAAAAACACCCTATAGCCTTAGTCCACATGATTTATAGTTAGTCTTTGTTTTAAGAAACAATGAAATATCATTGAAATGAGTTTTTATTTTCTTTTTAATTAACGACATGCAGATCAAATTAACTATTAATTATTGTGATTGTTGCTTAACAATAAATTACAGTGTTGGGTGTTATTAAAAGCTACTGGTGACTAAATGCAAATGAATTAATTTAATTTAATTAAATATTATTAAAGTGCTTTACTTAATTAGGATCCAGTGCAAAACAAGATAATTAAAAATAATCAGGAACAATTGAGACTTGAATTTAAATGAATGAAATGAAAAAATTGAAAAGTGAAACACAATTATTTAACATGATTGAGTTATTAACACATTCAACAGCAGGGAAACTTGGCCAATTATAAAATTATAAAAAAAAAAAATTTTTTTGTCTGTAATAAAATTCCCAAAAATGATGTACAACAATTTAAAATTTTGTGTGCAGAAAGAAAAGAAAATCAATTGCACGTTACAAAGACGGATTTTTTAAGAAGGTCGTGGGTGTGTTTGTCTGTCACTTTCTTAAAGTGTCGTGTTACACTGACCCCCCGACAATAAACTTAATGCAGACTCCTGTTTAAAAAAGGATGGGGTTCTTTTTTTATTTTAAATTTCCTGCTTCTACAACTCGTTATTCATTTTGTCACAGTGATTTATTAAAAGCATCTCTTCGCTTGCAATTTCAGTTCATTATAAAATTGGGTCACCACATGTTTCCTTTAAGCCCGCAACATGTTTCTTGTTCTCTGTTTTTTCTTTTTATGAAAATGGAAAATGAAATAAATTAGCCGAGAGATGTGAAAAATTCTGAATGTGTTAACAAATTACATGACATATTATTTTAAAAAAAAGATGCTGTCAGAAAAATAGCATTTTAGCAAAAAAATAACTGCATCTTCACATTATTTTTTAGAATAAAATTCATTTTAATTAAAATAACTATAAAAAAAAAATTCCTACAATTAAAAAAATCTCTAACAAAGTGTGTGAGGCATGACTAATAGAACAATGAAATGAAAAATGTGTGTAAACAACCCAGTGAACATTTGCAATGTGATAAAAAAAACTATCTGCTACTGTGATTTACAATACAAAATAATATTATTTATAAATTTCTTTGCTAAACAAAATTTTATATGAAAATTCGTTTTATTAAGCTGTTATAAGGAAGAATTTTGTTTATAAATTAAATGCCTTCCTTATTCATAAAAGATATTTTAGGCTTATAAGCCTTTTATAAGACAAATTTTCCATACGGAAGCTGTCTCATAAAACAAATTTTCCATACAAAATTTGTCTTATGAACAGCTTATAAGTTTTTTATAAGACACATTTTTCATTCCAAAATTGTCTTATAAAACAAATTTTCCATACAATACTTGTCTTATAAACAGCTTATAAGCTTTTTATAAGACAAAATTTTCCATGCCAAAATTGTCTTACAACACAAATTTTCGATACGAAAGTTGTCTTATAAACAGCTTATAAGCTTTTTATAAGACAAAATTTTCCATCCCAAAATTGTCTTATAAAACAAATTGTCCATACAAAACGTGTCTTATAAACAGCTTATAAGCTTTACATAAGACCAATTTCCATTCCAAAATTGTATCACAAAACGAATTTTCCATACAAAACTTGTTTTATAAACAGCTTATAAGCTTTTTATAAGACAAACTTTAATACGAAAATTGTCTCATAAAACAAATTTTCCATACGAAACTGGTCTTATAAACAGCTTATAAGCTTTTTATAAGACAAACTTTAGTACGAAAATTGTCTCAAACAACAAATTTTCCATACAATACTTGTCTTATAAACAGCTCAGAAGCTTTTTATAAGACAAAATTTTCCATCCCAAAATTGTCTTATAAAACAAATTTTCCATACGAAACTTGTCTTTATAAGCTTTTTATAAGACACATTTTCCATTCCAAAAAATTTTTTTCTACACAAAAGTTGTCTTATAAAGAGGTTATAAGCTCTTTGTGTTGAAAATTTGTGTTATAAGCAGTTTATAAGTACAATATACATCTTTTTTATGAATAAGGCTTTTTTGCGCGTTTATTAATAATTTTTCATGTTGAATAAAGAAATTCAAATCGCCATTCAACAGAGACTTGACTTGTCAAAAATCCGGCACACCCTTTTTCAATGTATTTCCCAACTTTTACAGCCCACTATTTGCACACAAGAAATATATAAAAAATAAAAATAAAAATTAATATAAATCTCTATTTAAACATTTCCAAAACAATGAAACAACAACAACAACTTTTGTTTTGTAACAACAATGATTGATGAGGCGCCACTTAATTCAGCAAAACTATGCAAAATGCGGGCACCCCCTCCTCCGCGGCCCGCACTAACAGAAACATTTCATGTACGAGTAACTTAAAATTGTCAACATCATAATCATGACAAGATTTTTCCGTCTCTTTTCCTTTTGTTTTCATAAAAAATTGGCCAGTCAGAAAGAGATATTTTAAGATGCACACACACACACACACACACACACACACACAAATACACTTCCAAAGAATTTAAAATTAATTGTGAATGATTATGAGTTTCAGATGATTAAAGATAAATAAATTAAGATAAATTTCAGTTTTGTAGATGCTGTTTAACCATGAAATTTCGCCGCAGAGCATCCACAAACTAATCGGTTGAACATTTTTAAATTGTCACAAAACTGATCGATGATCATGATGATGACGATGATGTCGTGGGCAAGTTTAAGCAGAAAATTGTTTTAAACTTGACATTTAGCGAAAGCAAAAAAAAAAAAAATTTTGAAGAAAAGTGAAACCATTAAAAAACAAATCCCTTCTTTGAAACTGATATTATGAAATTTGTGGTCAGCATAAAATTAAAGTAATTTGTCTCTACAGTGACACTGTACACTGACAGAAAAGGAAATCATGTGATTTTATTAATAAGAAAAGCAAATTAACTTTGTCGATCTCTATAAAAAATTAAAGGATCGTTTGTGCCACATCGCTATTCAATCGACGTATTTCATAACACTCCTAGAGAAAGTCAGTGCGGAGTTAGGAGACATCCTTCTGATGTCATCCGATAGCACATTAAATTTCTAGGATGTGTGTCCGCTGCTCTCTCTAAAAACTGGCGCGAGTAGTTGGAGGCACATAAAATCCTTTGAAGTGTGTATTCTTATAAAATAATTCGCAGTTTAAAATGGTACCTGAGTAATCCCTAAGTTTGTTTTAGTGGCTGTTGTCCATCAGGGTGCTCTGCTTCATAGAAGATGCAGTACAAAATCGTCTACTACGTAACTTCTAGACAAGCCGGCTTTTTTGCTAACCCTTTTACTCTGAGACTATAAATCGGATTAGGACAAATTATATACGATTACAAAGCTAATTGCTTGCAGATGTGCATGATATATAGTTTTCTCCATACGAGGTCTGTTCAATTGTTTTTATTAATTTTTCTCAAACAATATTTCCTATGCATCCATTTTTATTTTGTGCCTTTCGAAGCTGTCCTTCTCACATATAAAGTATTTGTGTCAGGATTATTTTTTCAGTCCTCGAAGCAGCAGCACATTTCGTCATGCGATGTCGATCGGAATTTACATAATAATTTTATTAAAATTGCAGTGGGTATAGAATTCGTTAGTTTGGCCCTACTTTGCAGCTTTTTGGGGGGTCCAGTTTTCATGTCCTCAATCATAGCAAAGCGGAGATTGTTAAAGGAAATTACGGTAGCTGAGATGGGATCATGGTGTTGTTTTTATCAAAAAAAAAAAAATTAACAGATTTTTTGGTTAAAACTTTTAAACATCGGTACGACCTTCGCTATAACCCGCTTGATGTACAAAATGTCCGAAATAGTTCCATGGCATAAGCCTAACAATATTCCGAAATTCGTAGGACTTCTGTAATAGAGATCCCATAGTGCTTCATAATAATTTTCTTTGCTTCCGAAAACATTTTTATCGGCTTTCGATGTGCTGGGGCGTTCGGGAAGTGCATCGTCATTGACATCTTAACAACTCTCCCTGAAAAGTTCGTACCACTCGTAACCAGCGTGTGTTATTATCAAAATTTCAAATGCTTTTTAGCAGTTCATTAAATTTTTGTAAAAAAAAATTTTATTTATATTAATTTTTTCAAAATAACAAAATCGCCGAATACGTAAAACACTTCTGTTTGAACTCTCACAAGCGAAGTGGCTAAAATATTATTATAGAGTGTTTTTTATGGAGCGATAGAAGTTTGAGTTGGCATCACTGTCTTATTTGTTCATCCATTCAACAGCTGGTAGTTGCTTTTTGTTTCGTTTGCTTTGACATTTCATTATGGATCGACTTACAGCATGCAAACTGTGAAAATATTTAATCAAAATAATGGTTCTGTTCGTCGAACTTATCGTGCACTTCGTCCATTCAAAATTTCATTTCCGATGAAGCCCATTTTTTGTTGAATGGGTACGTAAATAAACAGAATTGTCGCATTTGGAGTGAGGAGAGTCCACCAGCTTTGGTCGAAACACCGTGATATTCACAGAAAATTACTGGTTGTTGCGCTTTATGGGCTGGCGGAGTCATTGGCCAAGAACGATGATGGTCAGAATGTTACTGTTTGTAAAAATTGGTGTTCCACGTTGCGCCTTGTACGCTCCAGCCGTGGCGGCCACATGGCCAAAATCATACTCAAACATTAATGTCATAAAATTTTCTATCCAATAAAAACCGTTTCATTGATATCAAAAATATATTACTACATTTTATTATGAATTAAACTTGTATCACTCTATAAAAAACACCATATAGAAAAAAACAGCTAATCGAATGCATGTATTCCGTGATATCTAAAAATTTACTAAAATTTTTGAACAGCCTACGTATAATTAACATAAAAGACATTTCCAAGGGATTTCCTGTTGATATACGCTGCTATATTCTGCTTGATATCACAGTGACCTGCTTTGTGGCACCCAAATGGCTGCTAAGCAAAATCTATATAATTAATAAGCAAGACAGTTTTTTGCTACCCCTTTTATAGTCACGTTATAGAATAGAATTATATAAAATATAAGAAATTTGAAAGGTTACTACCTGCAGATGTGCACAATATATATCTTGGGGCATGCAACACCTTCAAGTTTTTATTAAAAATAAAAAATATGTGCATGTTGATTTTGCCATTTCAAGTCGATTAGAGATAAGAAATATTTTCCAGCGCTTCAAGTTGGTGTTGTTGTATGCAGGAATAAGAACGGAATTTTCTTGAAATATAAATAAATAAATATTTAGCGTGCGCAAATCGTAACCAAACAATATCTAAGAAGTGGAATTTTGTGTTTCCATCATTTTTCTTTAAATAATTCGCGATCTAAAAATATACCTGCGAAAATATTTCCTCAATATTTTCTATAACTTTTTCAGCACCTCATTAATTTGCTGTGGTGTTTAATAAGTTGTTGCTTAAAAAAATATCCCACATCTTATCAAAACAACGCGCACCACTTTCGCTTAATTAACAATAAATTTTATAAAAATTGTTTTTAATTTGCAAAAACCTACAGTCTTCACGCACTTTTCACGCTGCTCATAAAAAAATAGTTTTTTAAATTAACTAAAAACATGTTCGCACAACATATTTTATTTAGTTTTTAAATAAATTTTGTTTAAGTTTTTTATTTATTTTCCATTTTTTATTTATTTTATTTTTTAGCATTCTTTTTCGTGAGTGTATTTCATTTTATTGCCTGAATTATTTTAATTGAGGCTGACTAATGAAACTTTATTAATTTTTATAGTTTTCCATTCTGCAAGACATTTTGTACGACATAAAAAATGTCTCAATTTGAAAAATGAGTCTTTGATGATTCAAAAGAATTTTTTTGTCACTAATTTTTTTATTTTTTTTTGTCTACGAGTGTAAACGGAAAAGACTGACAGCGGCTGCATAATTTTTGTGGGATTTTTCGTAAAGAAAATTATGCTCAAATTTATGGATGTCAAGCAGTTTTATCTGCGCTGCCAAAATGTTTGACATTTTTGAATAATTGGCTGTGCCTTTAAGAACTTTTGCATTTTTAAATTACAAAATTTTACAATTTTTTTAAAATTTATTTGCAGTTTAAAAAACCTTTCAAGTATTCCATTTTGTGTAGGTTGCAACGAAATGTGGCGTAGACGGTACTAAAAATTAAATTAAATTATTTTTGTCACAGAATGGACAGCAGGAATTAATTGTGGCAGCAATAAATCAGAAAGTAAAAGCGTACCGTTGTCGCAAATCACTTCACACTCTCGTCAGTGTGATTTACAAAATTTTACACGTTTTATGGGGTCGTTACACCTCAACAAAGTGGATTAAATAACCACATGAAGTGTGATGAGCGCGTGTTGAGGAGGCGGAATCATGAGTCTTTTTCTTTTATCATGCATGAGGGGCTCCAGCTTTACCGTTTAAGGGCAACTTTGTAAAACACTCTATCAAACTACACAGTGCGACAGTGCACTTTGTTCAATTAAGTAAGATGAGTTCTTTTCTAGAAAAGAGTGCAATTTTTTTACACTTTTTAACAGAAAATGTCACTATTCTGTCTTTTGAAAATGAAAACTTTATTAGAAATTAATCAAATATTCGTAAAAAAGAAATAATTTATCTTTTAAAACTCTTCCAAGCTACCACTTTTTAGAAAATAAGTTCAAAAATGTTACATGTTTTCCAGAAAAGAAAAAGACATTAATTTTAATGGAACCATACCTTTTCGAATTCCCCTGTATCAGGGCCTGTATTATAAGGATATAAATATTCAGGGTCAACAAATAAATTGTTTGAAAATCTTAATAAAAGAATTTAAATAAAGAAATAACAGATCCCCAAAACTATTTTCTTTAAATGTTCCAAGATTTATATCCATCAATTCATGTAACAGAGGGAATCAAAAGTGCATGTTAGTACACAAAAATAAAAGAAAACAAGCATTTTTAATACAAATTAGAAGAAGAAGTGGTGTTCTTTTCTATAAAACAAGCACAATTTTTACACTTTTTTCTATAAATTTTCGGTTAAGAGCAGCTCAAAAACGAAAACTCAGATGCGCAGGGGATAATGATTAATTTCCAGCAAATTTTCGCTTTCCATTTAACATTATATTAACACTTTTCATTAAAAAGTGCACAAAATGTTGTACTTTTTATTACAAAAAAAGCCAAACAAAAAAGGGGAATACAAAATCAGTAATTTGATTTAGATTTAACTATATATTCACATTTTTTAATAAAAGGTGCACAAAATGTTGCACTTTTTCTTATAAAACAAATCAAATTAAAAGGGGATATCCACCATCTGCAATTTCCTATGGAAGCAATTTCAAGGAAGTTGATCTCAGTTTAGGCTAACGCTAGGATATAAAGACCTAGAAAGCCTTATGGAAATACATACACTGGGAACAATTAATTAGGAAGTTCTTGATTTCCCAAGCAAATGAGAAGATTTAAAATAAAAATAGAAGATGCCAGAAAAATGTATTAATTATAGTCGATCGCTATAAAAGCAGGCAAAAATGTTGAACACGAAAAATGCAGAAAACACAAAAATACAAAGAAAAGAACATACAAGTCGTCGCGGCACCCCTTTAACAACACAAGAACGCGTCAACTGGAAAACTAAAAACGATAATTGAGAAAGCGAGGCCTGTACATGAAACAGATGGAAATTTCACGTGCTGTAGAAAAAAGAAAAAATAATCTTGAAAAAGGACAAGTAGGCAGAGGCCGAAGGAGAGTTACGGCAAGAAAAAAACTTAAATTGGGAAAACCAGGGCCTCACATTTCACCCCAAACGTTTGAGAGAAACATAAAAAGATTTTCAGATCAATTAGAAATGTCAATACAAACAAGAAATCCAAACACGGATACTTCTAAAACGCTGCCCAGCAACAACGCTCCCACAAATTTAAACAGCGAATATGAAAACATAGAAAAAAGAGGAAAATTTCATGGATATATGTAAAGCAAGTGGAATGAAACACACACCACCACAATAACGAAAGAGAGTTCTTTTTGAACCTCCTGCTACGCAAATTGAAAACTTAAAAAAATCGGGAAGTTGTTAGTTTTACCTCGTTTTGAAAAAGCCGATTTCTCATCAGATCTCGACGTTTTGAGGAAGCTTCTCTGAATAATTCTGCGAGCCTGTCCCTGCGTCTGTATGTATGTGTTTGTGTGTGTATGTGGATGTGTGTGTGTAAGTATGTGACCCACTTATAACTTTGGAACGCTTGATAATTTTCAACCAAAATAATGGCGTTATAGAGGGTCCTACTGGACCTAGAATTTCCTGTGAATTCTTACAGGTAGATTTCAAGAAGCTTTAAAAAAGCTTAGAAAAATAAAATTTTAAAAATGTTTTTTAATCGATCGCTCCCAGAAGCTAATCAGCTCTCAAGAAAAACACGTCGGCCACTATAAAACGGGTCAAAATCGGTTAATCCACTTCTGACACATCGGGAAGGAAAAAAAATCTAAAATATTTATTTTATTTTTAAACTCCGAAATTATTTATCTGATCAATTGGCGTTCTCAAGTCTTTTATAGAACTTGAAAAACTACACCCTAATCACTCGGGCACTATGAAAAGGGGCAAAATCGGTTCATCTGTTCGTCAGATATCGTAAATAAAAAAAATCGAAAAAAATTATTCTTTTGAAAAACTTCGAAATTCTATATCCCCAATCAGTTAGTGTTTTCGATCCTTTAAAGGTTTTGAAAAACTACATCAATCCACAGTAATCGGGAAAACCGGTTTATTAATTCAAAAAATTAACTTTGTATTGAAAATTAAACAAAATCGAAAATTCTATAACGGGTCAAAATCGGTTGATTCGCTTAAGATTTATCCAGATATATCCAGATATATCCAGAACAAAGAAATACGAAAGTGATTTCTGTAAAGAAAATCCGAAATTATTTATCTGATCAATTTACTCTTCTCGATTATTTTATAGGACTTGAAAAACTCTTCCATCTCTGCCACTCTCATGAGAATCGCTTGCATAATTCACGATTTATAAAAGTTTGAAAACTCATCAACTTAATAACTCACAATTTACGGCAGTTTGAAAATTAATCAATTTATTAATAAAACTCTTATCTGAGTTTTGTGCCCGAAGACCTCAAAATCGTAGAGCATCACAGCAAAACCCGTTTTGATAGTGTTTCGGGTCAACCGGTTTCTGTACTTTTTTTCATATCAAAATTTATATCGAAAAATATATATTTATAGTGATTTCAGGATCTCTCATAAACAACAACCCTCGTATATCAACAAAGTAGCTAAAAACATCGTCATCGTCTGCACGATATAAAAACGTTCGCAACTATCGGGCCAAAATTAGTCTAAAACACACTCTTCAGCTAAAAATAAATTTTCGTATTTTGCATTTTCAAAAAGTTTTCTCAAAATTCGATAGAGAAAAACGGCAAATTGAGACGAAGACAAATAAATTAAGTAAAATTATTTCAGCTAATTTTTTCTTTAATTATCGCAAATAAAAATAGTTTTTGCCAAATAATTGTTTGCGATTGGGAAATTTTCTATTAAATTGTGGTTCTAAATTTCAGAATATTTATATGTTTTTCACTTTATTTATTTTAATGAAAAATTTTCTATCTTTTTTTGTTTTGAATCGTTAAAAGATTTATGGAGCAAAAGAAATTTGTGTGACTTATTTTTGTCTGCTGTATTTTTAAGTTAATTTTTAGTTATTTTTGTTGTTGTTGTTTTTGTTTTTCTAAATCAGCACATGGTTGGGAAGGTGGACTAAAAATGGTTCAAGTGCAAGTGAGAAGGAAAATGTGGTAACAGGAGGCCTGCGAGTCTGGAACTGATTAGAAATCACGGCGATTTAAAAAGTTCCTATAAAAAGTGTTTCTTTTATAAAAAAATTGTTTATGGCAAATCTTCTAAAACTTATTAATTTACTTACAGTTTTCAAGGCCATAAATTAACGAATTAATTCTTACCTGAAACGAGATAAGAAAAATTTTGAAAATTAGAGATCTTTTAATTTTGGGTTTTTAATTATTATAAATTGCAGATACTTTTTCGCTAATAATTTAGAGAAACAATTTATTTTGTTTGATCAATTTTGTGTTAAAAAGTTTCCGAAGAATCTCAGGGCAATTTGTTATTCATAATCCCAAGACCCACAATTAATAATTTTTATTTTTTAGTTTCTGCTGGTTAAAAAAAAATATATTTAAAAAAGATTTTGAAAAGTGAATTGTTTCGTAATTATTTCAAGCATTAAAAACGTGTTGCTGAAAAATGAAAGTGATTTGGCTATTAAAGTTGTTTTTTTTTTCTTCTGAAATACAAAAACTATAGAAACCGAAAAAGTAAGCACAATAAGCAAAACCAGTTTTAAATTTTATATAATTTTTAATATTCTAATTCAATATTGAAAAATATCCCAACAAGTGCAGTCCGATAATGGAATTACCCTAAATTCATATCAATAACAAATCAAATAAATAAATACATGAATAATAAAAGTATTTGACACAAAACCATTTATATTGTTTAACAACAATTTATTTTGAATGTTTTTTCTTAATCCAACTGCATGCCGGAAACGATTTTTGCTTGTTGTTCTTTTCTTGCAGGTCTTCAACACGTTCACTTGCGACCAAACGTTCAGCCAGTTGTTGCTGTACGTCCGAGACAAGATTCAATAATCAGCATGATAAAAGACATGAACAATTATATTTATTTGTTTATTAATACTTTTTATTGTTAATTTATTATTAATCTGCTGTATAAACGAGATCCGACTGCATTCAATTGATTAATGATTTTTTCTTTTTGCAAAACTTTTGTCATGAACACAACGAAATTTGCATGTGAAAATGTTTTCATGTCAGGGAACAGTTGACACAAACACGAAACATGTTGCAACAAATGAAAGAGACAAAATAGCTTCAAACAGTGCAAATACGTTATTGAATTTAAAAATTAATTGTTTACAGCAACATCACCTTTTGGGATATGAAATACAATTTTAAATTAAAGCATTCAATTTAAAGTTTTAGTGCAAAAAATTTTGCAACTTAGAAATTCACCTTTTGGATTATGCAAAAAACTCACACAGAAGGTATGTTTCACACCAAAATGATTTTTCGGCATGTATCTTTCACACAAAATATCTTTTGGAAATACCACATTTTGCAAAACGTAAATTATACTACACATATATTAAAAAAAAAATTTTGAAAGCAAAAACTTGCTTCTGCAAAACGTGCGCTATAGAAAAAGTACATTTAAAAATAACTGCCTTGTCTCAAAACTACTTTTCGTAATATATACTTTTTTATAAATAAGTACCTTTTGTAAAAAGGTACCATACAGAAAAAGTACTTTCTCATATACGGCCTTTTACAATAAAAACCCTTCGTAATTAGTAAATTTGGTAAAGCCTTATTTTACAAAAAGTACTTTTTGCGAAAAGTACTTACAGAAAAAGTACTTTTTCATATGCGGCCTTTTACAATAAATATCCTTTGTAAATAGTAAATTTGGCGAAAAGTACCTTCTGCAACAAGTACCTTCACAGCAAGTAACTTTCAGAAAAAGTACTTTCAGAAATATGGCCTTTTAAAATAAATACCCTTCGTAAATAATAAATTTACCGAAAGATTATTTTACAAAAAGTACCTTTTCCAAGAAATACTTTCGCAACACGAAACTTTTGTAAAAAGTGCAATAAATGCCCTTCGTAAATTGTAAATTTTCCAAAAGATTATTTTACGAAAAATACCTTTTGTAAAAAGTACTTCCGCAATAAGTACCTTTTAGAAAATGGTACTTATTGCGATACTAAATTTACAGAAAGTTTATATTACAAAAAGTACTTTCGCAACATGTAACTTCTGTATAAAGTACAATAAATACCCTTCGTAAATAGTAAATTTACCAAAAGTACCTTTTGCAAAAAGTACTTTTGCAATATGTAACTTTTGTACAAAGTACATTAAATACCCTTCGTAAATTTACCGAAAGATTATTTTACAAAAAGTACCTTCTGCAAAACCTACTTCCGCAATAAGTATCTTTTAGAAAAAGTACTTTCGCAATTATGGCCTTTTACAATACTAAACTTACCGAAAGTTTATTTTACAAAAAGTACTTTCGCAACATGTATAAAGTACAATAAATACCCTTCGTAAATAGTAAATTTACCATAAGTACCTTTTGCAAAAAATACTTTCGCAATAAGTACCTTTTAGAAAAAGTACTTTCGCAAATATGACCTTTTACGAAGCTAAATTTGCTAAAAGTTTATTTTAAAAAAAGTACCTTTCCCAAAATGTATTTTTGCACAAAGTACTTTTGCAATAAAAACTTTTATAAAATATACTTTTACAAAAAGTACTTCTACAAGCAGCACTTTCACAAGAAATACTTTTACAAAAGTACTTCTAAAATTAGTACTTTTACAAAACATACTTTTACAAAAAGTACTTTTATAATATGTACTTTTACAAGAAGTACTTCTACATATAGTACTTTTACAAGAAACAATTTTACAATAAATACTTTTACAAAATATATTTTTACAAAAAGTACTTCTACATACAGTGCTTTATCAAATAGAACTTTTGACCACTTTTACAAAAAGTACTTTTAATTAAAACAACTTTCAGAAAAATAACACTTTACAAATAATTTCTCATTAAATAATTACATTTTATAAGAACTTACCCTGACAAAAGGTACTTTTTTGCCAAACAATGTCTTTTCAAAAAGTGCATTTTGTAATCTACAAAAAGTACTTTTACAAGAGTACTTTTTTAAAGAGTAGCTTCAGAACAACTGCTTTTACAGAGAGTAGTTTTACAGCAAGTACTTTTACAAAAAGTACTTCTACAAATAGTACTTTTACAAAATATATTTTTACAGCAGGTACTTTTACAAAGAGTACTTTTACAAATAGTACTTTTTCAAATAGTACTTTCACAGAAAACACCTTTTGCAAAAATTATTGTTTGTAATTATTATATCTTACAAAAACAATTCTTTTACATTAAGTACTTTTACAACAACCACTTTTACAAAAAGTACTTCTACAAAAAGTACTTTTACGAAAAGTACTTTTACAAAAATCGTTTTTATCAACAGTTTAAGTCTTTCTGACAGTGATTTTCTTTTAAAAAAAACTTTCTTTTACAAAAAGTACTTTTCGCAAGACCAACCTGTTGCCGCATTAAAAAAGTTTTTCATAATTTTTTAATTTTATTCTTTTTTCCAAAAAAAAGTACTTTTCACAACTGCTACCCCTTATAAAAAATATCCTGGAAATGGTATTTTACTAATAGTGCATTTTTCTGAAAGTACTTTTTTACAATAAAATTAATGTACGTTTTTGGGGAAATTGTTATCACAAAACGTGGGCAAATTCGAAAAATGTCTTTCTTTTGGGAAAAATAAAGTTCCTCTTGCAAGAATTTCATTTTATCTCACAGAAAAAGTGGAGATTTTGAATCTCAGAATCACACTGTTGCTGCTATAATTCATGTGTACTTAAGTTTGTGCCGTTTACTGTAACATACAGTTAATGTTGATTATTGTCTTAAGCCCAGCTTCATTATGATGTTGTTCTTGCAAGCGAATTCGGTTGCATTCTGCAAGATTCGGTGTTCAAACAAGAGTTCGTTGTTTCTTTGATTAATTTTGAATAATTCTGTTTTGTTTTCGTGTTGCAACTTGAAGTCGTAAAATATTTAATGGCCTTTTAAGTGACTCTTAATTAATTTATTTTATATTTTCTGATGCGTTAATTTCTTGTATGTCTTTCTACGTTTTTGGTTGGCCTCTCTTGCGAATTCGTGTCTTTTATTTTTCTCTTTTCGGTAGATAATTAATTTTGCCGATAATTGACACAATTCATATGGAACATTTTTAAAATCAAATAAATAACGAACGAATGACAAAACATTGACAGAGAGAAATAAAATTGATTAATTTCGATTTTGCTTCAGAACGAACTTCATACAGCGCAGCGTTCGATGAAGAATTCGTTGAAGAAACTTACGAGACAACAACAAAAAGAAGGATTTAATGTTTTCATGGCGACCAAAAGATATAGTGTTGAATGGATCGAGTGGTCATTAAACTCAAACGTAGACTTGAGGAATTATTGATTTATTTGTAAAAATAAATGTCGACGTAGATATTGAAAGTTCAAAAAATAAAGAAATTATTTCAACTTAATTTATGAAAATATTTGAATAGATTAAATAACCGGCGCCTCGTTTCCCATAAAACGTTACACACCCTGTCAAACTAAAAATAATAATTATTCTATAATAATTTTAAACCAAATCGCTTGCGGAATTGGTATCGTTAAAAATAACACAACAACAAAAACAAAATAAAAATTATTACAATTGAATTTTAATTGAATTCATTTCATTTGTCAACACCAACAACAACTTGAGCAACAGCAATAAATTATTAACAATTCTTTAATGTCGTGTTTAACGGCGTGTTATGAATCTTAATTATTTTTACGAGGCACTGCGATGCAGTTGTGGCCGCTGCCATATTTTAAGAAATCTTTTCACACACACACACACACACACATGCACATACACATACACACACTCTTTAAGGTTTACAACCATTCTGCTCGTCTTACAACGGAACTAATTCTGTGCGATTTTGACTTGACCAGAGTCGTTGTTGTTAATTCAGGGAAATTTTATTACAAGATATATGAGAAGAACAAATTTCCAAGATATTCTCATGTTATACTTCCGTCTTTATTCCACTCTTTGAAACTGCCTTTGGATTGCCGATCATCGTCATTATCGCTCCTGAAGCAAATTTTGCTGATCGCCAGTTTCGGATATCAATTGTTTGCAGATATCGACGTTCTGTGATCACGGGAATCTGTTCTGACTATTTTTGGGATAATGACCACATGGATGCAAGTGTGTTATGCATGTGTGTGTGTGCGTGTGGATATGTAAAACTCTCATAGTTAATGAATGGCTCGATTATATTGGAAATAAAAATTTTATAGCATCTTCTAGTTGAAGTCATTTAATATCTTCTTCGACTCTTTTTGTCTTTTCAAACTTTTTTTTATCAAAACGTCAGTAGAAAAAACGTTAATTATTTTAAGTATTTTTACAACAACAGAGACATAAAATCTGTTTAAAAAATGATGCTGTCAAATTTTTCATTATAATCGAATTGTTATTTACACTGTTTCTAATGAAAATTTTTTAGTTGTAAAAATATTTAATTTTTTTCTCAGAATTCCGGATTAAAATTTTCAAAATCTCAATATTGGGATTATTTGCTATTTTCGGAGGATTTTCTTTGAAATAAATATTTTGTATTTGGAAAGAAGATTTTTTTCTCAGAAAAAAAACATTAAAGATATTTGAGTCAATCTGACGAAGCATTTGACGGAAAAAATATAAATAAAATGTAATTTAGCATTCTTTTGAAGAAATTAATTCTACCCTTTTTATTTTTTATTTGCAATTAAAATTTGTTCTCTTTAATTTAAAAAAAACATATAAAAACAATGACCGTTTTAGTTGATCTCATGTTCTATACACTTAAAATTCAATTTGGGGTGTTCTTTTGAAAAAGAGGCAACAATTTTTACATATTTCTTGCACTTAAAGTTAAGGTTTTCCGCTACAAAAAAAAACATAAGTCCAGGCCAACTCATTGATGTTTTCGGTAAAAAAAAAGTTGAGCAAACAAAATATACATCATGTTCTTTAAAAAAAACCTACCCTTTTTAAATTTTTTGCTCTTAAAACTATAGATTTCTTTTCTAGAAAATAATGCAACATTTTTCCCACTTTTTAACAGAAAATGGCAACATTTTGCCATTTAAAAATAAGGAATTTATCAATAATGAATCCAATATTTCCCACGAATATTAATTTCTGCTTTAAAACTTTTCCAAACTGCCACTTTTTAGAAAATAAACGAAAAAATGTTACATGTTTTCTAGAAAAGAAAACGCCATTAGTTTTAATCGTTATAAGAGCTAAAAATTTAACAAATTTAGATCAACTCAACGGTAGTTAAAGCAAAAATAATGTCCTGTATATAAAAAAGTGCAAAAATATACTCTATTAAATCCAGATGTTACCCTTTTTATAAGTTGTTTGCATTTAAAAGAGACCTGTTTTGGTGTTAAAATAAAATCAAATAAATAAGTTCGGATCAAATGGATGGCAGTTTGGGGGAAGAGACCGTAATGGATGACGCACACAAAAAATGCATTTCTGCGTTCTTTTGAAAATAGTTGTCTTTACAAATTGTTGCACTTAAAGCTAAGCATTTTCATTAAGAAAATGGGTCAACTTGGTGATAGTTTCAGTGAAAGGAATACAGTGGGATTTAGAGTTCTTTTGAAAGTACATTTTACTGTTTTTATAAAGCGTTCTCTTGAAAGGAAATGTTGCCCTTTTTATAATTTTTTTTGAGTTGGATTTAGGATTTTCGTTTTAAGAGAAACAAATCAAAATTAAATTCTTATAAGCTTTCATAAAAATAGGTTATTGTAAATAGAAAATGCAATTTTGCGTTCTTTTCCAAAAAAAATTTTGCCCTTTTTATAAAATATTTACAATTTCAATTGAGATTTTCTTGTTAAAGGAAACAAATCAAAATGAAATTCTTATTGATTTATTAGAAACTGATTATTGCAAACAGAAAATGCAATTTTGCGTTCTTTTCCAAAAAAAAAAAATTTTGCCCTTTTTATAAAATATTTACAATTTCAATTGAGATTTTCTTGTTAAAGGAAACAAATCAAAATGAAATTCTTATTGATTTATTAGAAACTGATTATTGTAAACAGAAAATGCAATTTTGAGTTCTTTCAGAAAAAAATGTTGCCCTTTTTACAAATTTCTTGCACTTGAAGTTTAGCTTTTTCCGTTTTGAGGTAAAAAAATAAAATAAAATTAGGTTTCAGAGAAGAGAATAAAATGCAATTTAGAGCTTTTTTGAAATAAATATTTACCCTTCTTATATAAGGCGTTCTTTTGAAAAGAAATGTTGCACTTTTTATCAAATGTTTGCAGTTGGAATTAAGATTTTCGTGCTAAAAGAAGTAAATTAGAATAAAATTGTTATTGATTTCCATAAAAAGCGGATATTTGAAATAGAAATTACAATTTTGAGTTCTTTCAGAAAAAAATGTTGCCCTTTTTCAAATTTTTTGCACTTGAAGTTTAGCTTTTTCCATTTAGAGGTATAAAAATGATGTAAGATATGATAGGCTTGCTGGTGATTTCGGTGGCGAGAATAAAATGCAAATTAGGGTTATTTTGAAAAAAAATTTTACCCTTTTTATAAAGCGTTCTCTTTGAAAAAAGATGTTGCCCCTTTTTTATAAATTGTTTCCAGTTGAAACTAAGATTTTCTTGTTAAAAGAAACAAATAAAAATTAAATTCGTATTGATTTTACTAAAAATTGATTATTGTAAACATAAAATGCAATTTTGCGTTCTTTTGAAAAAAAAAGTGCAAAAAATGTTCAAAAATTTGTAAAAATTTTTTTCACTTTTACTCCAAGCTTTTTCCGTTCTGAGATATTAAAATTAAATAAAGCTAGATAAATTTAGTAGTGGTGGAGAGAATAAAATGCAACTTTGCGTTCTTTTGGAAAAAAAAATATTGCCCTTTTTAAAAGGCTTTCTCTTAAGAATGTTGATTTTTTATACAATTTTATGCAGTCGTAGTTAAGGTTTTCGTTTTAAAAGAAACAAATTAAGATGATATTCTTGTCGACTTTTATAAAAAGAGATGATTGTAAACAGAAAATGCGGTTTTGCGTTCTTTTCGAAAAATATGTTGCACTTTTTATAAATTGTTTGCAATTTCAATTAAAGTTTGCTTGCTAAAAGAAACTAATCAGAATGAAATTCTTATTGATTTTCCTAAAAACGGATTATTGTAAACAGAAAATGTAATTTGCGTTCTTTTGGAAAAAAATGTTCCCCTTTTTATGAATCTTTTGCAGTGGGAATTCAGATTTTCGTGTTAAAAGAAACAATTCAAAATAAAAGTCTTATTGATTTTTATAAAAAAAGATGATTGAAAACAGAAAATGCAATTTTGCGTTCTTTTCGAAAAAGATGTTACACTTTTTATATATTTTATGTTATTTTTCAGCACTTTATTTTTTAGTCCTGTTGCTAACGAATTAAATAAAAAACTCTGAAATTAATTTCAACTTTTTTAGTTGCTGAAATTGTAATTTTATGTATTTTTATTTAAATAAATTTGCTTTGGTACGAGTAGTTTGCAAAATATTTTAAAGAAAAGTGTTGACTGACATCATTTGTCAGCAAGACTTTTAAAAAATATTTACTAGAAAGCAGCCAGTGAAATTGCTTGAACTTTTAAGAAATTTTAAATATATATATATATATATATATATATATATATATGTATATATATATATTTAATAAAAAAGGCAATAAATTTTAAAAATATTTCGAAACACTTGTTTAAAAAATATGACCCACCTCTCAAATCGTGATTCGTTTTAATTTCAAATCGATCTGAAATTTGCTGACAAAAAATATTCAATCGGAAGTACAAAAATGTTGAGGGCACTTCCGCGGCTTTTGGAAGCTTTTCAGTTAAAAAAGTTTTCGTGTTGTGACTGAAATGTTTTAATAAAATTATTATTTTCGTTTTTTCTTCAATAATTCTGTTACGAACAAAAAATTCGGTTGCCTCTTTTGTTTCACACAATTTTAATATTTTTAATGAACGTGTATTTCTTATGCAATTTTCGTTTTGGCGTTATTCCGCTTAAACATTTCAGTTGTTTTATTGTATTTTTGCAAGCCAAAAATATTCGTTTAATTATTTATTCAAAATTTCAAGTTTTTTTAAATTAAACATGTAACAAATTTTTAGGTGACACACTTCCGCTTTTAGCGACAACAACAAAAATGGGACGAATATTTGAGAAGACAAACGACTAAAAATTCGAATTTGTTTTTTTTTTAATTTTTCGTTTTTAATAATTAAATATTAAATTTATTTCGAATTTTTTTTTTTGTATTTGAAATAAAACCGTTTGTACGATGAGGAGAAGCACCGTTTATGTCGCTGCCGCCGAGCCAGAGCGATTATCGAAATAAGACTGATCGTCGAAATTTTTGCGAATTTCTTTGGCTGAATTTGTTTTCAATTGACTCAATTTATTTTGGCTGATGGGGGAGAAAAAAAAAACATGATCTCCCGATTTGTTTAGATTGATGAGCAGCAGTTTTTTTTTTGCATAAAAATAATAATAAAATTATATTTGAAAATTAGTGTGTTCGCTTGAAACATTGTTGGCAACGCGTTGTACGCCCCCTTCGCGGGGTTGTTTTGTAAATTTTTCTTCTTGATGTTGTAAATTTTTTCTAATTTTATTTCTTTTTTATGTGGATTTTCTCAACAACCGGCTAATAGAGCTGCCAAAAGATGTAACAGACGCCGGTTTGTTAAATAAAAATGATTCTATTTCCACTCAGTTTTGGTTGTGAGTTTCTTTTTTGTTTATTTTTTTATTTTTAAATTGTAATTTAAAAAACAGTTTTTTAAAAAATTAGCCAACAATTGCCAGGTGTTGAGATTATTACCGTCAATGGATCGAATGATAGCCAAAAGAAGAAAATATCATGGCAAACAGCTTCATTCCGCTATGCCGAATCTGTTATCTTGTACACGAACAGTTTTTGCTGTTAGAGAGCCGCAACTTTTGAGGACCTATTCCTAAGCTTCCGGCCAAACGAATGAAGTTTCAATACAGTTTATATATAAATTTCAATCAGTATTTGCTTGCTAACTGAACAGTAGCCACGGCGATTGACTCCTACACTGACCATCGTGAATATTGTAGCATTTACCCCAGCGATATAAAGCAGCGTATTTTGTGGTACATTTTTGGATATCTTATTGTCCACCAATATCGATGAAATATATATCGTAGGAAAGGTATTTTTGTCTAGACACGCCCAGTATTAATTGTTGAATCTAGTGGCAAAAGTCTGTCTCAAATTTGCTACAAGAGTAACAGCATAATCTTCTATTTTATTTTAGCTTTTCCATACGCATGCAAACAAACATAAACTTTTAAGACTTTCTGGATATTATTTTTATTGCCTGATAAAGAGATGAAAAAGTGCAATTCGAAGTCCAAAAGTCCACTGGAACTTGTTACAGTTTGAAGTCAATTTGCTTTCAGTTGGTATTTGACATATGATTTGTGTTGTCACGCGATGTTTGAAAATTCACCATATTTTTTGAACAGACCTCGTATATCAAGCACTTTGCAACATTTAGTGTGCTTTACTTTAAGACAAATCTTCAGTTTTGTTATCAATTTATAAGAGCATCCAAATTAACTCCGTTTTGCTTCAATTCCCGCAAATTGCACTTGCACAGACGGGTACTGCCCCGCAGCTTTCATTGCCCTACAGGGCAGATTATCCCTCCACGATAGCCTGGTAATAGCTTAAATTTGTTTTTACATCAATAAACTTTAATTTATTTTGTGTTTCAAAAATATTTAAATTAAAAGTTGATGATGAGAATATCGGTAGACAGAATTAATGCCTCTAAATCGTTATAAATAAGTTTGGGGTCGGTACAAAAATTCTGGAAATTTGTCTAGTAAAAGCTCGTAAGTATTTCTACAGTTTTCGAGTTAAAAATTTTCATTGTAAATGTAAATTTTTTAAAGAAGTGGTTCATTTTGTGTCCATGTATTTTGATGTTTAAACTTTTTTTCACAAGAAAGAAATATATTATAGATTGCAAGTAGTTTTATATTTTTAGACCACGAGCTACAAAAAAAAAATTTACGTTGTGCAGTACTACACCAGAAAACCTTTCAAAAACTATATGTTTCAGCAATATCGATGTATAACAAGATGCTTAAAAGTGTACCACAAAAATATATACGAAAACTTGTAGCAAAAAAGAAAAACATGATAATTTTTGTTATTTCCATGATTCATCGTGATTTATGAAACCGGCCCCTGCAGAGTATTTTCTATATCCTAATTTTTGCTTTATTTTTTTATATTTTTAAAAAATTAATTTATTGTTTCATTAAAATTCCCATAAAGAGTTCATTTTGTTTAAAATTTCTCAGTGAGAAAATTACTCAAGTCCAATATATTTTTATCTAAAACTAATTCCCACTGTACTGCTCTGCTCTTTTAATCATTTCACAAATATTTAGCAGAAAAATTAGTTTGCAGTTGGGGGGCCTGCTGGCTGGCTGACTAACTAGTGGCGAGTTCATTTAATTTCGCTGTACAAGTTTTTTTTCTTTCTTTAAGACTTGCCAGCGCTGACTAAAATAGATTTTTAATTTCTTTTTTTCCAATTGTTTAGAACGTGCGTTCTGCTGTTTGATTAAAATATTTTTAGTTAATTTTTATACACTTTTTTTGTGCTGCTCACGATTTCCAACGTGTGTGCGAAATTTTGTATATAATTTATTTTATATTTTCGTTGTTTTTATTTTTCATTCCTTAAAATTTTTAAAAAGTTCGCGGATGAAGAAAAAAACTGTGTATAAATAAACAATAAATATAATGCGGCAATGAGGCGTGCGTGTTCTTGTATTTGCAGTTCTAACCGCTTAAGATTTCCATAAATTATTAGAAAAGTGCATTTTTTAAGGGGGAAAAAATTGGCGTTGGAAATAATATTTTACGAACTGTTGCCAATGATTTTAATAACCCCGTTGGCAAAATTGTCCTAAACGACATTTGTTGCCTTAAAGAATACCCAACATGACGTCTGGTTTTGTTAACCACAATTTAAAGGAAATTGTCATTTAATTTGTGTTCAATAAAATTTTTTACCTTAAAACTGCCTTGAGGACTTGTGGCCAACTGGGTTATTTATCAGGTGTGTGTTTTCATTTATTTATTTTCTTTTAGTGTATTCTGGAAAGGTTTGATACATAAATAATCATGGTTTAATAATAAAATTGGCGATATCAGGAATTTATCTGAAATTGGGAGAGAAATTTGCTTTACGCTTTTTTATTGAACCATAAAATTTTATTACGAATTATGCAGCTGTTTTTTGCAACTAACTTTGGATTTTAATCCATAAGCACTGATGGCGTTTTCTTTTCTAGAAAATATGCAACATTTTTTCACTTCTTTTCTAATAAAAAGCAGTTTGGAGGAGTCTTAAAACAGAAATCATTTTTCGTAAACGATGTTGGATTAATTTCTAATAAATTTGCTACTTTCATATGGCACAATGCTGTCATTTTCTATGAAAAAGTGTAAGAATTGTTGCCATTTCCTATAAAAAGTGTAAAAAATTTTGTCGATTGCTATGAAAAAGTGTAAGAAATGATGTCACTTTCTAAGTACAAGAAATGCTTTAATTTTTTAAGTGTAAAATATGTTGTCATTTCCTTAAAAAAGTGTAAGAAATGTTGTCAATTTCTATTAAAAACTGTAAGAAATGTTGTAGTTTTCTATTAAAGAGTGCAAGAAATGTTTTAATTTTTTTCAGTCTAAGAAATGTTGTAATTTCCTTAAAAAGTGTAGGAATGTTGTCGTTTTCTATAAAAAGTGTAAGAAATAGTGTCGTTTTCGATAAAAAAGCATAAGATGTGTTGTCGATTTCTATTAAAAACTGTAAGAAATCTAATTTTCTATCAAAAAGTGTAAGATATGTTGCCATTTTCTATAAAAAGTGCAAGAAATGTTGTCAATTTCTATAAAAAGTGTACAAAATGTCGTTTTCTATAAGAAGTGTAAGAAATGTCGATTTTTATTAAGAAATGTTGTATTTTTCTATTAAAAAGTGTAGGAAATGTTGTCGATTTCCATTAAAAACTGTAAGAAATGTTTTAATTTTCTTTAAAAAAGTGTAAGAAATGTTGTCATTTCCTTAAACAAGTGTAAGAAATGTTGTCATTTTCTGTAAAAAGTGTAAGAAATGTTGCCATTTTTATATAAAGTGGAAGAAATGTTGTCGAATTCCATTAAAAACTGTAAGAAATGTTTTAATTTTCTTTAAAAAAGTGTAAGAAATGTTGTCACTTCCTTAAAAAGTGTAAGAATGTTGTCGTTTTCAATAAAAAGTGTAAGAAATGTTGCCATTTTTTATATAAAGTGGAAGAAATGTTGTCGAATTCCATTAAAAACTGTAAGAAATGTTTTAATTTTCTTTAAAAAAGTGTAAGAAATGTTGTCACTTCCTTAAAAAGTGTAAGAATGTTGTCGTTTTCAATAAAAAGTGTAAGAAATGTTGCCATTTTTTATAGAAAGTGTAAGAAATGTTGTCGATTTCCATTAAAAACTGTAAGAAATGTTTTAATTTTCTTTAAAAAAGTGTAAGAAATGTTGTCACTACCTTAAAAAGTGTAAGAATGTTGTCGTTTTCAATAAAAAGTGTAAGAAATGTTGCCATTTTTTATAGAAAGTGTAAGAAACGTTGTAGATTTCCATTAAAAACTGTAAGAAATGTTTTAATTTTCCTTAAAAAAGTGTAAGAAATGTTGTCACTACCTTAAAAAGTGTAAGAATGTTGTCGTTTTCAATAAAAAGTGTAAGAAATGTTGCCATTTTTTATAGAAAGTGTAAGAAATGTTGTCGATTTCCATTAAAAACTGTAAGAAATTTTTTATTTTCTTTAGAAAAGTGTAAGAAATGTTGTCACTACCTTAAAAAGTGTAAGAATGTTGTCGTTTTCAATAAAAAGTGTAAGAAATGTTGCCATTTTTTATATAAAGTGGAAGAAATGTTGTCGAATTCCATTAAAAACTGTAAGAAATGTTTTAATTTTCTTTAAAAAAGTGTAAGAAATGTTGTCACTTCCTTAAAAAGTGTAAGAATGTTGTCGTTTTCAATAAAAAGTGTAAGAAATGTTGCCATTTTTTATAGAAAGTGTAAGAAATGTTGTCGATTTCCATTAAAAACTGTAAGAAATGTTTTAATTTTCTTTAAAAAAGTGTAAGAAATGTTGTCACTACCTTAAAAAGTGTAAGAATGTTGTCGTTTTCAATAAAAAGTGTAAGAAATGTTGCCATTTTTTATAGAAAGTGTAAGAAACGTTGTAGATTTCCATTAAAAACTGTAAGAAATGTTTTAATTTTCCTTAAAAAAGTGTAAGAAATGTTGTCACTACCTTAAAAAGTGTAAGAATGTTGTCGTTTTCAATAAAAAGTGTAAGAAATGTTGCCATTTTTTATAGAAAGTGTAAGAAATGTTGGTGATTTCCATTAAAAACTGTAAGAAATTTTTTATTTTCTTTAGAAAAGTGTAAGAAATGTTGTCACTACCTTAAAAAGTGTAAGAATGTTGTCGTTTTTAATAAAAAGTGTAAGATATGTTGCCATTTTTATAGAAAGTGGAAGAAATGTTGTCGATTTCCATTAAAAACTGTAAGAAATGTTTTAATTTTCTTTAAAAAAGTGTAAGAAATGTTGTCACTACCTTAAAAAGTGTAAGAATTTTGTCGTTTTTAATAAAAAGTGTAAGATATGTTGCCATTTTTATAGAAAGTGGAAGAAATGTTGTCGATTTCCATTAAAAACTGTAAGAAATGTTTTAATTTTCTTTAAAAAACTGTAAGATATGTTGTCATTTTCTATAAAAAGTGTAAAAATTTCGTTTCCAAAATAATTCAGCAGCTGACTACACGACGACAGTTGAAGAAAATAGCAGTCGTACAGTCGCAGTCCTCTAAGTGTTTATAGCCATAAGGCATGACATATTTTTTTATATAGAAACGAAATACAAAATAATCAGCAACTGAAAGATATTAAAAGAAAACTATCGGAAACCAAAACTATTTTTATATTTACTGTCTCCGATCGTATTGTTGCGATCCTGGATCGTATCGCGCCAGTCGTACGAAAAGTAATAACATGATACAACAATCGTATGATCGAATTTACACCTGCACTTTTCCATCAGCAGCATGAATTTATACAAGAAGAGAACTCTTTAAAAAAACAATTAACAGTCAAATCATGCACAATCAGAATCGCGCATGTTTATCCAAAATAAAAAAAAAAGAATTTATAAATAAAGAAATGCTCCCAAGGAATTCCACTAAATTGGAATTTATCTAACACCCGAATGATCGAAGTAATAAAAGTTGAATGAATTATTGCATTCCTGCACTCGCTCGCCTCCAAAAATTCAAGCTGAAGTAATTAATTTTTTTAATTTTTTTTTTATTTTTTGTTCAACTTGAAATTTCAAATCTAACAATTAATCCAACCACTACAAGAATTTAATCTTTTTAAGTGACAAAAGCTCTACAATATTCCATTTATCATCACTGTGGGCATTTTTTCTCTTTATAAATTTTTATGCAAATTTTATTTTATTTCTTCTGTTCTCACAAAATAAGAATTCATACAACAAATTTTAAGTCACTTAAATTTATGAAGTTTTTTGCTGTAAAAATTAAACTCAAAGAATATTTGAATACTTATTTTATAAAAAAGAAAATTGTATTCTTTTTTGGGAAAGAATATTAAAAGACTCCTGAACTAGACCACCAGCACTAAAACCGCGGCCAACGAAAATGGGCGGACAGTTGCGGAGACGATGTGGAATATGGAATAGAAAATTTCTATAAATTCAAATTACTTATGCTGCAGCCCTCATGTGGAATTAAAATTTTGTTTGATGAAAGAAAATATATATTTTTTATTAAATAATGAATAAATTAAAATAGAGAGCAGGGGGTAATGAAAAGTGTTAAATAGAAAAAGTCGTTTCATACAACGGCTTTTGTCAGTTAAAAAGTCATGAATTCGATTCGCTCAGGAGATGCTGGGAGTTTTTCAGTTTTCTGTGTTAAAAAATGAAATTAAATTATATATTTAGAGTTTTTTTAAGTCTAAACAGAATAATTGTAATCGAAAACATTAACAGAAAGCATTTAAATTAACGATATATATAATTCTCATACACATGAGCACTGAAGATGAAAGTGTAGCGACTTTCGAAAACAGCTGTTCTGCTCTGCTGTGTAAGTTGAATAAAACTGATGTTGACTTTCCTTTGTGCCTAGGAATATTTACCATCATGTCCTTCTGATGTTTTAAATAAGAACAATTAGCCTATATAAATATTAATATAGCAAATATAATTCTCGTTTAGTTTCCTTAAAAATTATATATAAATTTAAAATTATATCTACAAAATAAATTGCTTTTAAATTTAACACACTTAAGGCAACTAAATTTTTTTACTATAAGACTGGTTTATGATATGCAATATATAATTGGGCAGGCCACGCCTTTAAAATTCTATCAAACTTTTTTTTATTTACGTTTAACAAATTTCTATTAGAGCTGGCACGAATATGACAATAAAGCTTAATTAAAAGAAAAGTAACCGGGCCACGCCTCTAGGAATATATATATATATATATATATATATATATATATATATATATATATATATATAATATATATATATATATATATATATATATATATATATATATGCATAATGTTTTAATATTTTTATT
This sequence comes from Linnaemya vulpina, assembly GCA_963675445.1. NCBI lineage: Eukaryota > Metazoa > Arthropoda > Insecta > Diptera > Tachinidae > Linnaemya > Linnaemya vulpina. The sequence goes on from OY776277.1 coordinate 98,329,864, forward strand.
CAATAAGTTTGTATTAAAGTTGACATACACTTCAAAATAGAGCTGAAGTGGGCTGTGTCACGCCCTTACGAAATATATATCAAATCATTGAAACTGCATCTGATGGCTTTAAAAATTACTTGACTTATTTTACAAGCGCAACTGTATAATGGATGTTGTAAAGGTGGGCGGAACCACGCCCAACAGAGAAAAAAATTTTGTAAACTACTTCCACTCAAGTGAAATTAAAACAAATTTTTAAATATTTCAGCTTTTTTGTTAAGAAATTCTTGTAATATAACAGTGGGCAGCGTCACGCCCATTCACAGAATATATGCCTAAATTTCTTTCTTTTTTTTCTCTTAAATGATTCAAATTAAAGCTATCACGGCCATTGAGTCACTATAATAATTAGATATAAATATTGTAAAAAGGGCAGTGCCACGCCCATATAAATAATATATTACGTTAAGCCTCTTACTATAGAACGGTATACTCAGTTAGGCTTACGTAACAATAACACTCAAGCACACATTTTGTAGCCCCAGCTTTACAATTCCATAAGTCCAAAGTAGGCAGAGACACGCCCCATTACTGAATTTTTTTTTTTAATCACCTCTTCTTAAACCATTTTTAATAAACTTTGTAAACATTCTAAGATTCTTTGGCGGTACAATGCTATCAGAAAAAAAGTGAGTAGTGCCACGCCCAGTTACAGAGTATATTTTCCACACTTTGTGCTGTTCCTACTTAACCGTTTACCATTCAACTTTTCAACTCGTCACGTACACTGAGTTCCCATAATAGTTAAAATTATATTAATGTGAAAAGGGGCAGTACCACGCCTCTTAGAAAAAAAATTTAATTGTTTTTTTTAAATAAGTTTTAGAAAAACACGTTGGCCGTTTTAAACCGGTAGCGTAAACGCAAAAAGTGATTTTTTTTTAACTCCAGTCAGTTAGGCAACACACCACGTTTTGAATGCTTTGCGGAAGGCCTTTTGGGTCAACCATTTTCCAAATTTTTTGAATGGCTTTTTTGATAAAAACAAAGATAATATAACGCAATTTGAATGAATTATTTTGAAAGAATGCATTTTAATAAAAATAGCCTGGCAATTGCCCACAAACAGCAAAGACGCTTACAAGTCAGCACAGACACAAACCATTCAACTCAAAGCTAAATAATGATTTTTAGCGATTATAAAATATTTTCGTTATTTAAAAGATCTTTAAAAAATGTGCAGTAGAGAACTTCTGTATAAACTTTTTTTTATTGTGAAATTTAAATTATTTTAAAATAAAATTTCTTTGAAACTCTACTCACCACCCACGGAGCAACAGCCAAATGACGCGGTAAATAAATCACAAACATTTAATGACATTAAAAATGAAGCGTGAACAATTAACAGCGTAGAACTCAATAATTTATTTAATTGCAAGAAAAGTGTAAACATTTACCAAACGCGGAGGCTGATGACGGACAATAAAAAGGAATTGAATTTGAATACACCCAGCAAACACATGGCCGCCGTCAAGACCCATAATTTATTTGGAAAGAAATTTATTTCGAGTGTATATTTAAGACAACCAACAATTGATCGGGACAAAAAGTATCTTTATTGCACTGCACAGTGGCACAGTAGGGGCTACAAACTAGAAACTAATTTTTATATATATTTTTCACAGTATTTTATTCTGAAAAAATTCTGTTAATTCCTTAAAGGATGCAGGCTCCATATATCCATTGTCGATTTCAACCACAAAAAATTTTTTCATAATTCCCACTTCTAATTTGTTTTCTAATCATAATTTCATTGTTTCATTTAAACAATCATGATGTTGACAAGGGCGTGACCCAGTAAACAATTAAACATGTGCTAAAAAAAATGTGTACAATGATTATGTCACCACCCCCTGTAGAGTGTTGGGAATTGAAACCAGCAATAAAGTAAAATTTACGCTCCCATAAATTTTCAAAATAGTTTCAGAATTTTAAGCAGCCAGAAAAAAAAAACATGAACAAAAACATTAAAGTGGACATGAAATTGTTGTTTTTTTTCTATTTAATTAAAATGCGCGTTGTTGCGTTATTTACAAAGAAATATTAATAATAAATTTTATCTCGTTGAAAGCATGTTAATGAGAAAATAAATGGGGTTTTTCTATTATTATTTTCCGAAAGAGATTTACTAGTTTTTACCTTGAATCGTTAGAATGATTTCTTGGTTGTTTATAAAAACCGTAGTTCAGCGAAATGTGTTCTGCATTGAAAGTTTGAAATTGGAAAATCATTTCAATATTTTCAAGTGACGTCATTTCAAAATAGTTTTTAAAATTTTTTGAAGAATAAATCAAAAGTGCCAATTTCTGCTTTCAAATAGCAAAAAAATTTATGGCTAAATAAGTACCTGCAAAAAAGTACCTTTTTAGCGGTACTTTTTGCAAAAATACATTTTGAAAAATGCTGTTAATGAACAGTTTTTCTAAAAAAAGTACATTTTTAATTAAACGGTTTTTAACTGCACTTTGTATGAAAAGTACTTTACTGGACCAGTACTCTTTGCAAAAGGTACTTTTTCATTTTAAACATATTATTTAAAAAATAAATTTTATTCTCTATTAATATCTAAAAGGTCTCTTTGAACTACATTTAAAATTAAACACTTTTTCTACGCATACAAACTTTTTATATGTGCAGTCTTCAGTGGTACTTTATTTACTTATCCTATGAGGTACTTTTTTCAAAGTAATTATTTTGAGAAGGGCTTTTCCTATCAGATAAATTGTTAAACGCTACACACTAAAAGCACTCTTTCAAAAGGAACGTATATAATATTTTCATAATAAAAAGGTACTTTTTGGTTGGTACTTTTTGCATATGCACATTTTAAGAAACTCTACTAAAAAGTGCTTTCAAGGGGCATATTTTTAATTAGACAGTTTTTAACTGCACTTTATATGAAAAGTACTTTACTCGACCGTCACCCTTTTGAAAATGTACTTTTTTATTTTAAACACATTATTTTAAAAAATAAATTTCACTCTTTATTACTTTTCAAGAGGTCTCTTTTTAAGGTACATATAAAAATAAATACTTTTTCTATACACATACATTTTTCACTTGTGGTACTTTATTTACTAGTTTTATAAAGTACTTTTTTCAAATTAATAGTTTTGAGAGACTTCTTCTGTCAGATAAATTTTCAAAAGTTATACTCTAATAAGTACTTCTTTCAAAAGGTACTTATTCACATGAACTATTGTCATAAAGTACTTTTTTAAAAGGTACCTTATTAAATTAACAACTTTTAAACCGATTTTGGTTAAGAAAATCTTTATTTAAGTGGTACTTTTTTTCAAGGTATTTAAAAAAAGGCTCGTTTTGATTACGATTTTTTTAAAATTATTTTTCTTCATTTTCAAAAGGTACTTTTACACATGAACTATTGTCATAAAGTACTTTTGTAAAGGGTACCTTATTAAATTAACCCCTTTTAAACCGATTTTGGTTAAGCAAATCGTTATTTAAGTGGTACTTTTATCAAGGTATTTAAAAAAAGGCTCGTTTTGATTACGATTTTTTTAAAATTATTTTTCTTAACTTTCAAAAGGTACTTTTTTTAAAAGGTACCATTTTTATAACGAACCCGTTTTAAACCGATTTTGATTATGATCTACTTCATTTGAGTTGCCTTTTATTCAAGGTACTTTTCAAAAGACCCCTTTTTAATTAAATTTTTTTTAACGAAATTTTTGTCAAATATTTTGTACATTAATCCCTTTATAATCTTCCAAAATTAAGAAAAAAGTCTAATTAATAAGAGTTTGATAAAACACTATTATTTAACTTTTCAATGAATTTCATTCGATTTCGAATCCTATCGAAAAGACATCACTTCCTGATCAGATATATATAATTTCGGATTTCTTTTAAGTCATTTTTTTCTAGTTTTTTCATTCATGATATCTCATGAACGACTCAATTGATCTCGCCCCGATTAGCTGCGATCGAAGCGGCTTTTCAATGTCAAGATCTGATTAGAGGATCGTTAATATTAAATTTAAAAGTTATTAAAAAACACTTTCAAAAAAGTTACACACACACATGCAGACACAGTGAAACCCTCTCAGGTGTACTCCGGGGAGCTTTTAGGAACTCAGAATGTTGAAAACTGATGGAAAATAGATTTTTGCAAAACGAAGTAAAACCAATAACTTTCCGATTTTTAGAAATGAGAAATTTTCTTAGCGGAAATTTAAAAGGAAAAAAATATTTATTTTTCTTTTGAGAGATACTTTTTTATGTGTACATTTTTAAAGGTACTTTTTTAATAGGCTACTTTTTAAAAAGACTTTTTACAGGTGCTCTTTTTAAATGGCATATAAAAATATATACGTTTTTTTAATTTTTATTCTGATAGGCACCTTTTTAATAATAATATTTCAAAAGGTACTTTTTGTAAGAGATCAATTTTTAATATGTACCGATACATTTTTAATAGAGGCCATAGTTATTTTAAGAGTACTTAAAAAGTACTTGGCAAAAAGTACCTTTTGCCAAAATTTACCCCTTTAGATCTCCAAGTTAAAAGATTAACTGCTGGAAAAATCCAACAGCTGATCTTTTGACTTGGACATCTAAACAAGTACTTTTGCAAAAAGGTACTTTTTAGCAGTTACTTTTTTAAACACAATTTTTTTAAATTTACTTTTTGCCAGCATGGCATTTTGTAAATGATGTTTATCTAAAAAAAAACCTTTAATGCATTGTTTCGGGTTACATTTTTAAATTAATTTCTAAAACTTTTAATTGTACTCTTTTGAAAAGGTACCAATTTTCTAATATTTTGAGAAAAATTGCCAATAAATTTCTTTTTGGAATTATTTATTTATTTTAATTTATCTAACCAACATTTTGAATGTTTTTTGAATTAAGAATATATATTTAGTTATATACGTTTTTCTAAGGGTACTTTTTTGGTACTTTTTGCAGGTACTTTTTCATTTATAATTCATTTTACAATTTAATAATTGTTATTTATTTTATAAAGAAAGTTTTTCTTCCAATACTTGGAATGATTTTATTTTTGAGGTTTTTTTTTATAGGGAAGAATAAAAAGTGGGAAATGGAACAGCTGTTTTCTTACTTCAAATAATATTTTCTTTGTGATAAGTTTGTTAACTAATTCTGCAATTATTTAATTTATATAATTGCAAAATTAACAGATCTGTCATAAAGACAAAATTATTTGAAATAAGAATTTTTTATTTTTCCCTATAAAAAAGACGTCAAAACTAAAAACATTCGGCTTTAATTTAATTTTGTTGTTAATTGTGCTCAAGATCTTAAATGCTCTTAATGTGTAAAAAGCCTTATAACAGATTTATAACGGTACAATAAGACCAATTTTAATTTATTTTGCAAGCCTTTTCTGAATTCAAATTCATTTTTTAATGGAAGTTGTAAATACTTGGCATTTGTGAGGTTAGAATGAGGCAGTTTTGGAATAAGTAAAGCAGCAGGCAGTTTTAGTACTTTTTCTTAAATGTTTACAAAATTAAAAAATTCCATTTCAAAACTGCGTTTACCTTAAACGAGTCCTTGCTGTTTGGAAGTCCTGTGGTGCTGTCAAATTTATGCTTGACAGCCGCATGTTTAAATTTATTAAACTTGATTTTTGTCATTTTTCTTTTACAACTTTTTGCAGGAAATTTTTAGTTTTTTTATTCGCAATTTTCCACTCAAACTTTGATCACTTTTTTTACAATATTTTATTTATTTATTTATTTTTTTAAATTACTTTTTTATTTCCAACTTTTCATATCTGCCTGGTGTGAAATTTCCTGGATTTAATTTTTATTGCTGGTGGAAAGCACTTATCAATCAACTGAATTTTCACCTTCCACACTCTGAACAACAACAAATCGCACTTCAATCAACACAAAATAGGAAAAATAAACACTAGAAATAAATTCTCTTTAGAAATGATTTGTTATTTCAAAAGTTCAATGTCCTTTTGCAGTCTTCTATTTCGTTCTTCAGTTGGCAACAATTTTCAGTATTTTATTTTCGATTAAAAAAAATTATATCTCATTTGTAATTTTCATTTAATATTTTCAATATTTGATAGTTTTATTTAGTGGCGCTTAAATTGTGCTGTGACTTGTTGGAATGAGGAACGAATGCTTTTGCCACAAGCCACACACAGAACAAACAATTGACTTTGATCACTTGCTAAAGTGGAACTGAATGTCTTTTCTGTTCATCAGCCAGCAACAAGACAACATGTTGTTCAGCTGGTTGTTTGGTTGGTTTTTTTTTTGTTGTTGTTTGTTTAAGAAGATGAGTTGAATTTGAGAGAATACAAAAAAAGTGCTGCGGCAGCAGAAGTGGTTATGATTTGGACAATATTTGCTGTGTTGTTGTTGCTTGTACAACATATTTGTTGCTACAATATGTTGTTGTTGCTGCTGGCAGTTGTTTGCAATTTTATTTTTCTTACTGCTGTAACAAAATCAAGTTGCACGAACCAGCCTCAATGCACTTATGAATTTAAGCCTCAGTCCACTCACTCCGCAACAGCGTCATTACACCGATCATCTGTTTTTGTTTTTGTTTTCGTTTTTGTTTTTGTTTTTGTTTTGCAATAAATTTCTCAGTTTGTTTATTGTGTCTTTTTTAAACGAATGCGACGGGAACCGACGTCTGATCTGGTCTGGTGTCATTCTTTGTGTAAAAAAGCATTTTTGCTTTTTCAATATTTAATGCTGCTGAAGGTATCAGCGAGTGTAAAACGCAACTGCGACAGTTGTTCAGTCAGAGTGCTTTAACAAAAGCAAAAAAGAAAAAAAACAGATTAAAAATTAATAAAAAAAAAAAAATTGTAGTACGAGCTCGTTTAGGTTTTGCTCTGGCACATCTACATTCAAACTTGCTTGAGGAGACACGGATCCGTTGTTAGTGATCATGAAAAATACAACAAACGGCCAGTATTTCCATGTTGATTTTAATGTTTTCGTTCTGTTTTACATGTCACTGTGTTTTGGATCATAAAAGAATGCAAAAGTAAGTCCTGCCGCCATTTGTCTGTTGAGGGAAAATTTGTTTCTCGAAATATCGGTCTCAAAAAACCTCTGCACGAGATATGAAATTTTAAAATCATCTATTTGTGTGATCGACCTTAACAGTGTTGCCGTTTTGCGATTGGAGTGGCAGATATTTTGGGCCTTTTTTAATGTTTTCGATATGTTTTTTGTTTCGAAATATTTAAGTTTTAAACCCCAAAAAAAGGCAGATTTATTTTAGGGCATCCCAGCACAGTTCCGAAGCACTGAATTTTCGGCTGAGAGATCACTGACGACTTTGAAATTGTTTTTAGAAAAAAAGTGTTTTAATATCTTCTGCATTAAGTAGCAAAATATATATTAAAATTTATGTTTTAAAGCTCAATCATAAAAGGTGCATTTTTAAAAAGAATTTTAGAAGAGAACACATTCCCGAACATACAGTTCATAAGCTTTCGCCCGGAAAATCTAATTGATGGTAGTAAAAGAACATTTTTGACAAAAGTTTCTTACAGAAATTCGCTTTGCATTAAAAACTTATTTAAAACACGTACTGCGTGTCACAATTTCCTTCGCAGTGGGAGTTTTGTTGCACTTTTTTTACAAAATCAACTGTAGAAACATGTAACTGAAATTTTAAGCTTAAGAACTATAAATCGTAATCAAGCTCTTTTGATTTAGTGGCTTTTTTGAAAGCCAGTCACTTTTAAAACCGATTTCTTTTGAGGGTAACAATGAAAATATGTTACAAAATGTGCACCCTTTTCAAAGCGGTTGCACTTTTTTGAAAATTACTACATATTTTATCACTAGCATTTCAAAATTATATTGTATGATGATAAGGAAACTTCAATAGAGCGCACAACAGGCCTATGAGGCCTAAGTGTAATCCTGAGCGGATTGGGATTACTTATGCCCCTCTTTTCGACCTAACCTAACCTGACCTATAATAAAACTTTAGCAGTTGCTAAGAACCTATTATGCAAAAACGAAAAATGCAAGAGGATATTTTTACAAAAATTTATGTTTTTCAATAGTTTTTATAAAAAGTTTCTTATTGTCTCTTTCCTGACATTCTGATCATAAATAATGGATAAAACAAAACAAAATTGTAGACTACTTTTTTGTTTCAAACGTGAGACAGTCAGTACACAAATGTGTTTTTATTAAATCCTTTCTGCATCATATTTTCTTAGTTTCTTTTGTCGTGTGAAACACTGTGCTGAATGGAAAACAAAGACAACAAAGGCCAGAACTTTTACACGGTTCATTGTTTGTGTTGTTGTTGTTTCGTTATTGTTTTTATAAGTTTTATTTCTATATTGCACATTTACATTTCGAAGACACTCAGTCAGTCAGTCAACCAGTCAGTGCGTCAGTCAGTCGGTTGTTGTTTATCAAAGACAAAATAAAAAACAAGAGGAAAAACCATAAGAAAAATATCCAGTTATAAAAAGGAAATTTTTTCCTACGCCAAAACATTAATAAAGATGCTGGCTGATCTTCATCATAATGACGAAGATCATCCAGAAAGAAACAGTATGAAAGCAACGAAAAGTGACTCGTTTGACAGGCTTGATTGTTGCTGCTGACGGAGTTGATGACGCTGAGGATGAGGCGTTTAAAAAAAAAAAATATATGGATCTTTTGTTACAGGCAACAACAGCCTACACGCAGGCAACTTTTTATTTTCTTTTACATTCTTTTTTTATTTTTTATTCGTTTTCTTTTTCATTTTTATTTTTTCAATTAAAATCCACTGAATATGAAAATTTTAAATGCACTGCGGCCATGAGCTGCACTTTATGCGAAGGACTGACTGACTGGCTGAGACTGTTTGATAGACAACCAGATATTTTGTATGATGGATTTGTTATGCGCATATTAGACTGATCGCTAAGCAGTTAGAGACTGAATGCTTTATTCACGAAGAGATATTTTGTGCTTGTAAGCTGCATATAAGCTGCTTATAAGACTGAAATGTAATATTTTTTATTAGAAACTTTTGTTTTTAGTAAAAGGGCGAAGTTAATGGTTTTTTTATGAAATTTTTTTTTGTTTTTAAGACTTCTGAATGTCAATACAACAGAAAGATGTTTTAAGGTTATGAAAGGTTTATAAAGCAGACATTTAAAGTTTTCAAAAGACACCACTTTTAATCAAATCACTTAACACACTTCCAAGTTTCTAACTCTTATTTGTTAATCCCTAGAAAGTATTTAAAAAAGATTAAATTTTATTGGGAAAAAGAAGACTGAATATTTCAGAGAGCGGAAACTGATCTGTTGGCATATTAAATTTGTTGTATGATGATGAATTGTTATTCCCAGTAAAAAAAAAGAGTTGTTGCAAATTGAGCAACTTTCAAAGGAATCTGTTGAGTGGAACTCAAGAAAAATTATTAAAGTTTGAGCAAATTTTAAAGTTCTCTTTGAGTTTAAGTTAAAATTAGAGTTGGATCCAACTTCATCGAACGCTCAGTTTTGCCAAAAACCTTTGGTCAAACCCATTTAAATTATATGGGTTTGACCAAAGGTTTTTGGCAATAATCAGTGTTTGATGGAGTTCGACTTAACTCTAGTTAACATATTATATAAAATTTTGAAAACATTTCCCTGAGTATTCAATGTAAAAATATTTTAAAAATTTATCAGCAACTAAATTTTAAAACGCTGCTTTACAAATTGTTTGAAATTGAAAATATATTTTTCTCCTCATCAAAGTCAAGCTTTTTAGCGGCCGGCTTTAGAAAAAAATAGAAGTTTATGACCAACTGTCCCGACGTATTTTTTATATGATTTTAAAAATCTGTGTTATCCCCGGCTTTAGGAAAAAAAAACTCGGGTCTTAAGCACCAGTCCCAACATATTTTTTAATATGATTTTAAAAATCAATTATTTTAATTTGATCGTTTGTCAGTTTAACTGCTTTAAAAAAATTTTATTTTTTATTTTTCATGTTTTAATACACATTTTAAAAAATTTCATATCACAACATATTTTAACGATAATACCCGGGTAATACATTTTAATCACACGTTTCGTTGGACCACCGCATTTGTTTAATTTTTTATATTCCACTATTTCTATTATTTTCAATGAAAATCGTGTTCGCTACGATGCTGCTATTCGGCCGGCATTGAAGTAAATGTTGCTCCTTTTATAAAATTCTTTGGCTACAACTGAATTTTATTGAAGATTTCAAATTCAAACACAATTTGCTTTTGGTTGCTCTGCTTCTTTATGTTGTACCATCACTTCTTCTTCTAAATGTTGTTGTTGTGCTACAACGCCAGAGCATAACAAAAACAACACAACTCTTGTTCTACTTCTCTGTTATAAAAAAGTTCAACATTTTTGTTTCTTTTTTTTCTTTCAGTGATGATGCTTTTTTGTTTTTGTTTGATTGTTAATTTTTTTAATTTTTTTTTTTGTTGCTTTTGCTTAAATTTTGATCCCTGATAATCATCATGTTATATGGTAATTATTGCTTTTGTTGTTTTTGTAATTGGCACGAGTTAAACACCCCCACCAACAGCGCCATCGTAACTGTTGTTGTATTGAATGTTTTGCTTTTTGTTGCCAACAATCAAATGCATATTAGGGCGGCTCTGCTTAGTCCGGTGCAAAATCGGTGGACTCGTTCGTAAGTAAAAAAAATTCAAGAAAAATAATTTGAAAAAAAAACCGAAATTTTATCTCGGATCAATTGGCGTTTGCAATGCGAAAAACTCATCATCAATCACCGTTTGTCACGTGATTAATCGGTGGAGTCATTCTAGATTTATAAAATTTTGAATAATAAAATTATGGTACTTTAAGCTTTTGATTGGGACAACTTGTTGCTTTTGTTTTCAATCTAACATAATTTCTTGAACAGACCTCGTATATAATATTGCTTGCAGTTGCTTAGTAAAGCAATATTAATGGCTTATGATTATCCGAATAATTCTTCCGAGGACAATAAAATAAAGGTGATTTCTTTTCTACAAAAGAGTGCAACATTTTTTACACTTTTTATTAAATAACGGACACACTCTGTCCTTTGAAAACAAAGAATTTATTCGAAATTCATTCAAAATCCGTTACGAAAATCTATTTCTATTCTAGAACTCCAGCAAGCTGTTCCTTTTTTAAAAAACAACTGAAAAAAGGCAACATTTTCTCATTTTTACGTTTCATTGAGAGTTATTTCTTTTTTTTTTTCTTCTTTTTTAAACAGGCTCGATTAAATAGAAATTTTTCTTTTAATAAATTCAAAGAGCTCGCAAGATCGTAAAGAAATTTCTCATGACAGAGTAACGCCACCGGACAGAATTGCAGTACAGCTTTTCTTTATGACAAACAAGGGCCATCCTAATGTTTTAATAACCAAAATATATTAACCTGCACACACACACACACATACATCTGAATACGTACATACACATACACGAGTATGTGTGCATTAATTTTGGTCTTAAACTCCCTTTTTGGTTTTTTTAATCTGTAAAAAAAATGTTTTCTTTTTTGGGACTCTCCATATCTGCTGGTCTTCTTCAATTCACACTGAACGAAATAAAAAAGTAGAAACAATAACAAACAGCTGAAACAACCGCGTCATTATGTTCATTTAATTAGTTGTTATTGTTTTTAATCATAAACTGACTCCGATCATCTGTTTCAGCCAATTCTGTCTGTTTGGCTCCCATTAATCGTTATTAATTATTAACAGGGAACTCTTTCTGAGGAGATTAAGAAATCATTGTTGATGATATTTTTGTTTCTGTTCCTCTTTTTCTTCTTTTTTCTTGTTGTTTTTTTTTTTTGTTGTGCTTTTATTTTTTTTTGTTTATTTGTTTTATATTGAACTGTGCCCTTTATCGCATCAGCAAAATTTCTTCGGAAGTTTGTTAATGAAGAAGAGGATGAGGAAATCATAGAAACAATTTTTTTATGACTTTTAAAAAAATATTTTAATTACAAACGAACGGGTGATTGATGGATGTGTAATAAATTTTGAAAATTGCAAATCAAGGATGTTCGTTAATTGTTTTCGAAGGGCTTTCGGACAATATAAATAAGATTTAATGCGCGATGATAATGTCATTCTTCGATGATTAGTTTTGTTATGTAACGGGTGCTTTTTTTTTAGTAAAAAAATCAAAGGAAAATACTCGGAATAAAATAAGCTCATAGACTTCTTCTATTCTTTCAAATAAAATATTTTTGAAAAAATTTAATTTTTGAAAATACTTGTAATCAATACGGATTTGCGACTCTGCGTGCAATTAAATCACTGCGAAAAATTATTTCAAAATGCGTTTAGGCCAACCTCAAAGTCTTCTCGATGAGATTTGTGCATTAAAACATATAAAATAAATTTAAATAAAATATTTTACTACAACAAACTTTTGTCCTTGACTCATTAAATATTTATAGAAACAAATTTTGTAATTTAACATGATTTTGATATTAAGAAAAAATTTTTTGTAAAGCGTCTACGAATTATTGAATTGTGCTCTACTATTTTCGTTATAAAACCGCCGGCTGTTAAAAGTCCAAGAAAATATTTTTCACAAAAAAAATTTACACACAATTTGGAATCACTTCTGTTACAAAAATATTATTGTTCTTTTTTATTGAAAAATTTTTAAGAACAACATCAAACAAACATAAGAAAACAATTTATTTATTTAATATGTTGTATGTAGATTTTGAATTTAGGCCATTTGCTGTTGTTGCTCTTGTTCGAAGTATGGAAATATAGACCAACATCCCGAAGTTGTTTGCCTGCCAAGAAATCAGATGAAGGCTGACGTATTTGGGTCTGTCAGTGTGTCTTATCACGTTATTTATGGGACAAACGGCCAGACGATTTATTTTTATTTCATTTAACATACTTTTTCGCTACTCTGAAGGAAATTTATGAAGAAATTCTTAATTATTTTGTAAGTAACTTAAATACAAACAACAGGCGAAAAGAGGACATTTTATTTTAATATTTTTTTTAACTTCCCGCTACGAAAATTTAAAATTTTTATAAATCAGAAAGTTATTGGTTTTACTCCGTTTTGAAAAAATCGACTTCTCATCAGATCTCGACGCTTTGAGGCCCTAGGAAAATTCCCTGACTGATTCTAAGAACCCGTTACTACGTCTGTATGTGTGTGTGTCATTATGAGACCCGCTTAGAGCTTAACCAAACTGAAGGCATTCTACTGAATTTAGATTTCTAGTGAATTTAAGCCGATTCGAACTAATACATTTTAAGAAGTTTTAAGAAAACAAGTGTTTTTTGTATAAATATTTAAATGCTTTATGCATTAAACACAACAACGACAGCAGGCTACAGACTACAACTTGTCAAATACAGAATATATGTGCATATATGAGAATGATGATTTTTACTACTACAGACAACACGGCTACGGGTTGTTGTCCCTGCTGTTTTTGTGGTTGTAGTCAAATTAAACTAATTTCTATTTTGGTGAGCGAAAATAAGTAAATTCAATGTTGCCAGTATAATATAAATAAATTCAATTATGGTAAACTTGAAAATATAGTTTTTTATTATACGAAGAGGAACAACAAATTATATTTCCAAGCTAATGAAATGATATCTTGTCATATACTGTGGACTTTAAATTTCTTTTATTGGAATAACACTATTTGAGAGTATTTCGTATATGAAAGCGGCTACACTGGCGTATGAAGAGAATTCTACTACAAACAACAGAACATGATTATTGATTTGGTGGTGTCGTTTTAAATATAATTAAGTAGCTGACTACGAGGCGACGATTGTAGCCAACGACTTTTGTAGTAGGTGTTCATGTAGCCTGCTGGCGTTATTGTGTTAAATGCTTTACCGATAGATTCCAAAAATTAATCAGGTTTCAAGATTGAAAAACCACTGCGGCCACTATAAAACGGGTCAAAATCGGTTAATCTGTTCATGAGATATCGTAAGCGGAAAAAAATCGAAAAAAGTGATTTTTTCATATCACCGAAATTCTATATCCCCAATCAGTTAGTGTTCTCGGTCCTTTATAGAACTTGAGAAACTACATCAAACCACACTAATCACGTCAAAATCGGTTTATTAATTCAAAAGTTATAACATTTTGAAAATTAGCTTCGTATTGAAAATTAAATCAAATCGAAAATTCGATATCGGTTCAAGATCGGGTGATTCATGATATATCCAGAACTAAGAATACAAAAAAAATGATTTCTGTAAAGAAAATGCGAAATTATTTATCTGATCAATTTAGTGATCTCGATTCTTTTATAGGACTTGAAAAACTCATCAGTCTCTGCCACTCTCATGAGAATCGCTTGAATAATTCACGATTTATAAAAGTTTGAAAACTACTCAATTTATTTTAACTCTCAATTGAGTTTTGAGCTCAAAGAGCTCGAACTCGTAGAGCAGCACAACAAGCTACATTTTGATAGCTTCTCGGATAAAATTAGCGGGAAGTTGCAGGGATGGCCTTTAGGGTTAATCGGTTTCCGTACTTTTTTTAATTAAGTCAAATATGCTGCAGCGGCTACTCTTTTTGCCAGCTGCTCTCTTTACAGACAACCGAACAGATTTCACAGTTAGTTTTGTCGCCGCTTAAAAGGCTTAACTGTTGAGGTCAAAATGGTAATAAATATTGACTTTTTTCTCTTTGACTTTTTCTTATATTCAAAAAAATTATTCTCATGTTGAAAAACGTTTATGCTTTTTTAAGGAGTGCTGCGACAATTTCCAAGAAATATCTTTAATTGAAAAGAAATAAATTCATTTAATTATTATTAACAATAACATTGAAATATTTCAATGGATTAACACACAAAGAAATCGTATTTAATTGTGAGAAAAATTGGGCGTCTAAGAAGAGGTGCAGTAAAATGAGAAAATGAAAGATAAGAAATCAAAACAAAAACAAAAACGACACCGATCAAGAGGTAAAAAAAGACGAACATGAGGTCAGGCTGGTAATTTTATGGAATGAAATTTGTAGAGGTCTGGGAAAATAAATATGCAAGAAATTTTAAAAAATATTTTATATTCCCCAGGTCTGCAGCAGTGTTTTTTATTGGTCTCGTTTCATTTTCATGGTCAACTTAGTTTTCGCCGAAGAATAAAATGGGGTGGTTACTTTTATTTGAGTATTAAAAGTGGACCTACAGTTTCCAGCTCTGGAACAGTATTTTTGATTTTTCGGATACTCAACAGCAGGACTATTTCCAATAAATCAATCCTAGACCGAAATCGGCAGCTTTACTGGGAGCTGCAGACAATTCGACTTCTTTATTCATAAAGATTCAGAATAAAATTATGGGGTTAATGGGGTCACTTATTAACACTGTGGAATCACGCACGATACGACAAACCCTTCCCGAAATATTTTCAAATATTTAAAACTCCTCCATTTAAAATTCGGAGCAGCAAAATAGACCATTACACTGTACAACAAAATATTATTATTATTACTATCATTGTTATTATTATTATTATTATTTTTTCTTTTTTGTTATATTTTTTGTATAAAAATCTTCTGCGTTTTAAAAGTTTACATCTGAGACACATTTTGCGGCCACTTGAAAGTTGCATTTTCTTGTGGTAAGAAATTTATTAGAAACTCGTGTGATATTTACAAGAATCAGTTCACAAAATATTTTTATTCCTCTTTTTTAACTTCCCGCTAAGAAAATTTAATATTAAAAAAAATCGGTTTTCAAACCGTTTTGAACAAGTCGAGTACCCACCAAATTCCCACGTTTTGAGGTCTGAACGTGTATATGAGTATGTGATGGCAGATGCAAATGAAATGAAAAAATCGTTAGATTTACACTTCCTGTGCATTTGAACCGATTCGAATCGGTAGATTTTAAAATATCGCAAAAAAGCTTAAGAGAAATAATTCTTTTAAATGTTTTTCTTAAATCACACTAACCCGTGGCTTCAACGATCGATTCAACAAATCAGCTGGACGTTGAAAAATCACTTCGATCACCGCGAACCGGTTTAAAATCGGTTCGTACGTTCGTGAGATACTGTAAACAAAAATATTTTAAAAAAGTGCTTTTTTTACTCCGAAATTATGTATCCGATCAGATCTTGTCATTAAAAAAATCACTTCGACTACCGCAAACCGGTTCGAAGTCGGTTCGTACGTTCATGAGATATTGTAAACAAAAATATTTAAAAAAAGTGCTTTTTTAACTCCGAAATTATGTATCCGATCAGTTTGTGTTCTCGAGTCTGTTGTAGTAATCGAAGATAACATCAAACACCGTTTGTCACACGAGGACCGGTTGATTTGAAAATCAAAATAGTAAGAGTTTTAGTTTAAAGATTTCAAAGGCATGGAACAGCAAAACCAGGTTACGATAACTTTGCGGTTAAAATTAGCGGGCGGGAAGTTACAGGGAAACGAGAATAAAAAATATGAACAAGATTGAGTTCATATTTTTTATTCTCGTTTTTTTTTTGTGTTGCACAGTGTTATTATTAAGTAGCCTTCAAATATGTTTTTATACAACTTTAGATTCTCCAAAAAGTTTACAACAAATTTCAGCCATTCAAAATTAGCTTCGCATTAATTGATGTTTTAAAATAAAAAGCCGTTTTTCATTATTCCATATTTACACTTGACAAAATATTGTACGCAGCTGTCGTACACAAAAAACAACAACAACAAAAATATATTTTAAATAAAAAATATTTATATCAAAACTTACAAGAACAAAAGCAGCAACATTTGGGATCTAGTTAAGGGCCTGCAATGAAAACAACTACAACAACTCATTCAAACTCGTGTTTCGTCATGGCGGCAAATAAAATTATTTTAACAATTCAATTTGTAGAAAAAATTTATACAAAAACATTAAATGAAGCATAAATAATTGATTTTAGCAGTTGAGGCATTTCTTTGAATTTATTGTTTTTTTATAATGAGTTTTGAATTTAAAAAATCGTTGACAGCAGCTTTTGTTTAATAATTCTTTCATAAATTATTTATGTTGTTTCTTCTCAAGTGATTTAATTAAACAGAACTCCCTGCTCATGTATGCAAATAAAATTTGATGATTTCCGGCAGTTACATCGAAACAACAACAACAACAAACATGTTGTAAGTGGTCTGTTGAATTGGAAAACAAAAAAAAAGCTTCGAGCCATCCATCATCGATATGCGTGTGAAAAAATGCTTCCAGTTAACGCTGGCGCTTTAAGTCTGATTATTTATGTGAAATTGTATTTCACACGATCTCAGCTTCGATGTTAAATAACGTTTCAATACAAATAATTTTAATTTATAATGAACTGCTGCTTGTTCTCTATCCCAAAACTAATTTAATAGTATTTCATTCAATTATATCGCTCTGCCACATCGTGATATCAATCGACATCAACTTTTATGTCTGATATAACGTCGTGTATCTGTTAACATCTGAGAATCAAGGAAGAGTTAATTAATTCCAGGCATGCCGGGCAGAACATGAGAACATTCTGTTGTGGCAGCATTTTGCACGAGTATGTGTGATTTAAAAAAAATCATTTGAGTTAATAAAATTTGCAAGTGTAAAATCGAAACTGCGCAGCAAATAAAAATAGATGTTTTAGAACCAGAATTTTAAAGTCAGAGCCTGCTTCAATATGCTATTTCAGCATTAATTAAAAAATTATAGTTTCATTCCTGTTGTAAAAGTTAATAATTTTCGAAAATTCGAAATCAAGTTCGAAAATTCAAAAATTTACATCAGCATTAATTAATCATTATAATTTCATTCATGTCGTAAGAGTTAATAATTTTCGAAAATTCGAAATCAAGTTCGAAAACTGAAAAAGTTACTTCAGCATTAATTAATCATTATAATTTCATTCATGTCGTAAGAGTTAATAATTTTCGAAAATTCGAAATCTAGTTCGAAAATTCAAAAAGTTACTTCAGCAATAATTAATCATTATAATTTCATTCCTGTTGTAAAAGTTAATAATTTTCGAAAATTCGATATCAATTTCGAAAATGCGAAATCAAGTTCGAAAATTCGAAATCGAGCTCGAAAATTCGAAAAGTTACTTCACCATTAATTAATCAGTATAATTTCATTCCTGTCGTAAAAGTTAATAATTTTCGAAAATTCGAAATCGAGCTCGAAAATTCAAAAAGTTACTTCAGCATTAATTAATCATTATAATTTCATTCATGTCGTAAAAGTTAATAATTTTCGAAAATTCGAAATCTAGTTCGAAAAGTTACTTCAGCATTAATTAATAATTATAATTTCATTCCTGTCGTAAAAGTTAATAATTTTCGCAAATTCGATATCAATTTCGAAAATTCGAAATCTAGTTCGAAAACTTGCTTCAGCATTAATTAATCATTATAATTTCATTCCTGTCATAAAAGTTAATAATTTTCGAAAATTCGAAATCTAGTTCGAAAATTCAAAAAGTTACTTCAGCATTAATTAATCATTATAATTTCATTCATGTCGTAAGAGTTAATAATTTTCGAATATTCGAAATAAAGTTCGAAAAGTCTAAATCGAACTTAAAAGCTCATTAGGAAGTTGGATTGTCTTAAATTCAATCTTTTTACTTCGTTTCGTGCATTGGATTTTGAAGGCGGTTGCCTGATTTTAAATTAAAATCGAAACTTAACGAAAAAAATTGTACATTGAATAGGCTTTCGTAAAATTACTTATTTTATGCTTATTAATTAAGAATAGTGTTTTGAAAAATTATGCTTCAGAAATAATAATATTCGATTGTTGACATTTTTGTTACATCAATTATATTTCAGAATAGCTTTCGCCTCATGAAATACTTTGTATTTGAATTTTACATAATATTTGAAAATTAGAAATTTCGAAATTAAGTTCGAAAATTCTAAATTAATTTCGAAAATTCGAAATCAAGTTCGAAAGCTCGAAAATGTATTTGAAAACTCGAAATTGATCTGATATGTTTCAATTACACTGTAAATATTCTTCTAAGCTTTTCTTATTTCGTTTCGAACATTCAATTTTGAAAACATTGATTTTAAATTAAACACGAAGATTGACAAAAAATTGTACATTGAATTGATTTTTGTAAAATTATTTATTTTACTCTTAAATATTAAGAAAAATTATGTTTCAGGAATAGCAATATTCGAAAATCGTTTGTAGATAAATCGTTTGCATTTTTGTTGCATAAAATACTATATATTTTATATGAAAAATATTTTATAATGATAATTTTCTTTATAAAATAATTTATAATTGACATTTTGATAATATTTAAACATTCGAAATTAAGTTCGAAAATTCGAACATATATTCGAAAATTCGAAATTGAGTTTAAAAGCTCAACTATACATTAAGAACTTTGTCAGCCTTAAAACTCTTCATTTTATTTCGGCTCATCGATCTATTTCAGAAAATTATCAATTCTCCAGATTAAAAATCCAAGTCGCTCAAAGCGAATCGGGTCAAAATCGGTTAATCCGTTTGTTAGATATTATGAACGAAAAAATTCGAAATAAGCGATTAAGAAAAACTCCATGATTCTCAGTAAGTGTTCTCGATGTTTTTTCGAGCAAGACATTTTGAAAATTAAACTTTGCGAACAAAATTAGCGGGACGTGGCAGGGTCAACCGTTTTTCTAAGTTTCTTTCTTTTAGTAGAGAAATATTTCGAAAAATGTTTTGCGAAAACTTCAAAATGTTACATTTTATGGCATGTTCAAATTTTGATATCAATTTTCGAATTTTCGAACTTAGTTTCGAACTCAATTTCGAATTTTCGAACTCAACTTCGAACTTTCAAATTTACTTAATATTTAAATTTTAAAAATTTTACCGAAGAAGAAATTATTTGAAAATAAATTTTACGCTACATATAAAGTTTTCTATCAAAATATTTAACCCATTATGGGCCACATTTCGGAATTACTAATTACACTGTACAACAAAAAAAAAGATATTACAAGGTCCGAATTATAAATTTTGACAGAGGAGACAAGAAAAAAGACACGTGTATTGGCATTTTCAAAGTTTGCATCTAAATTTCATTTGAAGGGGCATTAAAGTTTCCCAGCTCTGGCACATTCATATTGTTAATCGGCATAAGAATCCATGTGATCCTTACATTTTAAGTAAAAAATGCATTCACCAAATTGATGTAAAATATTACGGAGAACATTTTTGTAGAATGTGTTAACCCTCTAACTCCTCAAGGTATGGGTCTTTTTCGTCCTTCTTTTAAAAAAGAGCAAAAAACACTATTAAAACAGGGATTTAAGGGGTTACAATGTTTCGCAAAAATATTATGCGTTACAATACACCAATAATTATTGAAACGAAGTCAATATGAAGTGGAAACTATTTATAAGCACATCAAATCCAAAGAAAGTTTTATTTATATGAGCTCCTGTACCAATTTTCCATAAACATGTTCAAGCATGCCAACGTGAATGAGTCATAATGAATTTTAATAAAAATTCTACTTTTGCCGCACATATTTTTAATAAAAAAATATACAAAAATTGTGCTGGCAAAAGACATTTGGAATTTCGACACGCCATAAATAAAAAGGAATAGTAATAAATTCTTTTAACGTATTCAAAAAAAAAAAAATAACACATAAAGTTAATTATAATTCCAGTGCGTACAAGCATCGACAGACAAAAACTATTTCCTAAATATATATAATTTGTAACCCCTCCTCTCATGAATTTAACAGTTCGTTTTCTTTTTTTGTCACTCAGCCGCTTTAAGCTCTTCAGCGATGTGGGAGTCACACAACAAAATCGTTATTGTTCAATGACACCAATACGAACGAGTTCTGAAACAATTAAGAACTATTAAATAAATTTATTGATTGTGTCGAATTTCAGAAACCGCTTTTGATACATTTTTCTAAGGGATTATTCTGCCAGCGTGCATTCGAAAACTAAAACAGTTTAAATAATTGACAAAATGATGTGAATCAGAGATGAGGCGAGCCAACGAATGGGGCACAGTGGTTGTGTTTGCAAGAAATGGGTACAAAATTTAAGCAAAATCATAAAAATAATGTCGATGATCTGATTCATAAAAATCTTTATTCCTGGGTTGGAGTTCACATTATCCACTGGGAATCTCCGTTTATCAACGACTGGTATTCATAAACAACACTTTTGCTAAAGTCGGCTTTAAATAACTTTTTATTTCCACATCTTTTTCACAAACGAATTGATTTTCTTAGCTTGATTCATGTTGTTTTCTTTTCTAAAAGGAATGCTACATTTCTTACACTTTTTAATACACTTTTTTTTACGAAAAATTATTTCTGTTTTGAAACTCCTCCAAACTGCCACATTTTAAAAGAGAAGTGAAAAAATGTTACATTTTTTTCAGAAAAGAAAACGCCATAAGGTTCGAGTAAATTTCTTAGAATATTTCAGAATAATTCAGGTAAACTGAGTTTCTTTCGATTCCCGGTTAATCTTTTTAAAATTTCGCTTCAGATTTTTAATTTAAATTTTGAAACTTTTTTCAAAACATTTTTCATTAATTTCATCTGTATGGTTTTGATCCTGTAATCGTCTCTTTTAAATTGGGTTTGGATGCCCTTTAAACCAACAGATTTAATTCAAAATATGTACGCTAAACAAGAGCAATAATTTAATATATTAAATCAGCGTTGCCGTGGTGGAATATTAAAAAGTACTATACTTCTTTTTTCCGGAGATAAATCGGAGAACTTCTGTCCTTATAAACTGTTAAGAATTAAAACGTTTTCGTTGTTTCACCAAAAAAAAAAATTGTGGGATTTTGGGGATTTCTGCAAAACTTTTTGGGAATTCAAAAACACATTTTTTGTGGAAGAGCAAGAAACATGAAACAAGTGCCGCAGTCTAGAATTTAAACTCTTTCGATACTCTGCCTTGCACAGTGAAATACCTGATACAGACCTGCTTTGTGCATCCAAATCGGATAAATTTTTCTTTTTCTAAAAATAAATAACTATCCTATTGACGTTTAGACTAAAAGCTTTTGCTATTAGCGCATTTGATTTTTTAAAATTGAGTAATTAATTTAATTATGTGCAGTTTGAGGTCTGAATGGGTTAATTTGGATTAGAAATATATTTTAAGAAAAACGTAGAGTTCTTAACTCAATATTAAGGCTAAAAACAATTGCTCAAATTATAAATTAATCGTATCGCTCGATCCTTTAAATAACATTTGAAACAAAAATTAATTAATTTTAATAGTTCTGTTTTCAGAGGCCGCTACACTTGGACCATCATTTCACATGTAAATTTCTTTTCGACCACTCGTTCGGTGGATTATCTTAAGAATACTATCCCTTCAATTATAACTCAATGAAAATAATTGTTTTTAACTACTTCCATTTTAAATGTTATTCATGCGATCGGACTGTGGATGGCGCGATCGTTTAGCACGAAGAAAAAATATTTTTTTATAAATATTCACCCACATCACCACTGTGCCCATTCTATTTAAGTTTGCGGTCTTTGAAATTCATTAATCAAAAGCTGGCCAATTGCTGGCTTCAGCTTTAAAACAATTTTGATTTATGAAAATTAATTTCAAGATTTATTTTGCAGGCTGCATTTTCGCTCAATTAAAATGATATCATTTTGAAATAAATTCAGTTTCGATGATCTCGAACCCATTCAAATTGCAGGTTTATTTTTAGTTAAATTTTTATACAAAATTAATAATTTATAATCCAAGATTTATAACATCAGAACTGTACTCTCAAGGTTGGCCCCCGCTTCAAACTTACCAAAAGTTGAATTTCTTTAAAGAAATTTAAATTTTCAAGACACGTACCTGAAATAGAAATAAACAATTTTTAATAACATTAACAAATTGGAGGAGCTATTTTTTTAGAAAATAATAGAAATATAGAATTATGATATTAAAGAATTATAAAATTATTTAAATTGCATTTGAAAAGCTACAAAATTTTTATTTCAGTTTTCTGTCACTTTTCACATTCACTGAGAACTGATAGAAGAGAAAATTGTTAATAGGAAATTTGCAATCGTAGTTTTTCGAGTCCTATAAAAGGATACACAGTTTCGTACTTTAAAAAAAATATATTTAAATTTTTCAAATTTTTTTGGTTCACGCTTTCCAACGAGCGGAATAATCGATTTTTCAAACCGATTTCCGATATAAGCGGTAAATGTTATACTTTTCGATTGCACAAAAAGATTCGAGAATATTAACTAATCAGATATATTATTTCGGAGTTCTGAAAAGACATATTTTTTGTCGAATTTTTTTCGTTCACTATATCCCACGAACGGATTAACCGCTTTCGACTCGTTTTATAGTGGCCAAAGTGATTTTTTAATTTTCAGAGCTGATTAGTGTCTGAAATCAATCGGTGATTGAATTTAAAATATATTAAAAAAACCTTCTTTTTCTAATTTTTGTATAATTGTTTGAAATCTACCATTTTGAATCGGTTCGAATTCACAAGAACAAGAGTAACTTTCAAAAATGAAAGTTCCATTGAAAATATAAGCTTTTCAATGAAAATGAAATATTAAAAAAATACCTCCCGAATGGAAATCTGTACGATACGGTTCCGTAGAACCCTTCAGAATGCCATCAGTTGGGTTGAAATCGGTGAATCCGTTCCAAAGTTATAAGCAGCTCACATACTTACAAACACATACGCAGACACACACACACCCCCATACACATAAATACATACAGACAAGTGAGGATTTCTTGGAATTAGCCAGGGAAACTTCCTGGAACCTTAAGACGTCGAGATCTGATGAGAACTCGATTTTTTCAAAACGGAGTAAGACCAATAACTTTCAGATTTTTTAAAATTTTCAATTTTCCTAGCGGGAAGTTAAAACTTCTTCAAATGGCAACGCAGGGACTTCAAGAGTGTTACCATCTATTCAGACACAGTTCTCGGATTCTGTTTCTTAATAAAATCTGTGTGATCGGTTATCCTACTCAACTAAAACGCCAAAATTGTGATGATAAGCAGAAATGAACATCTGGACAGAATGATTAAAGTGCGGCGGCTTTCGAAAACAGCTATTCTGCTATTCAAATTTTCCCTGTTACCGCGGGAATTAAAACAATAACCAATCAATATTGATTGGGATTCATAATTTTTATTATTATTTCTATTTTTTTTTTTCAAAGTAAATTTCCACAATTTTAAAAAGTTGCTCTGATGCTCAACGATTCGTGGTGACTTGTCAATTTGCACTTAACAGAAATGTCAGCGCCGTTTGGCATTCTCAGCTGTCAAATCATCGTTATCGATATCGCTGGTCCTCATTCTCAAGCGGCTAAAAGACAGTCGATACTTTTAAGAGTCACGAAATGAAATCCACTACAAAATTAAAGTTTTTTTTTTACTGAAACTCTGTAAAAGTGAAAGGCGGTTTTAGCTAATTTAATATTGAAAAAAAAAAAGATATCAAACGGCATGGTAACGAATAAACACGTTAAATGTAAATTCATTTTCGCAATAATTGAAATTCACAATTAAATTGTAAAGGAAAATCTTATCTGGCGAATTCGTACCACTTACAAATTTAAAAAAAATTAAACTTAAACAAAAATGACATTAAAAAAACAGTGGAAATATTATTTGAAATTAGAGGCATTTGGTTTTTAGTTTGTGAATTTAATTCCTTTTTTAAGCAACTGTTTTGTGGGCTGGCCGGCTCAGCAGTTGTTATCTTAAGCTGACAATTAATGACAATTAAATTGCCACTGATTTCTAAATTCCAAACGATTTCCACGAAGCGAAACATGCAAATGAAAGGAAGCAAAAACAAAAAACAACACAATTTGAACAATTTTATATTCAAATCAATTAAACCCTAAAATGGGCAAGAGAAAAACACAAAAAAAAACTTTTACAATTTTTTTTTTTGGCCCCTGATTATAAATTGATCTTTTTGTCGTTTATTGGCAATAAAAAAAATTGGGTCAAATTACAATGATGCTGATGTTGTTGGTGTTGGCTGGCAGTTGGATGCTGCTGCCACCAAAAGGTAGGTTGGCTGTTTGCTTAGAGCTGGCTGCTCTTACCATATAAATATTGTTAATTGCAACGAGGGTTGCATGGCACTTGAATAGCAAATTAAAACTGTTAATTAAGCATTTCGTTGTGGCACAATTTAACAACAATTATTTCATTTTTCTGCCATGTACAAACAGCCTTAAACGACCCTCGCATAATTGTATATTTTTTGAATATCGAGAAAAACTAGTTTCGCAATTAATTGCAAATCTTGAAGAAACATGCACTCGACTCACCTCAACTTTAAACACGTACTTAAACGTTGCACTCCAAGTTTTATGGGCACAAAACACAACAACAACTACAAACAACAACAACAACAACAAAAAACAATTCCAATCAAATCCGTTTAGATGTTTCTCATTCATTCATGGTTTCATTCACTGGTCACCTACACACTTCACAAATTGTTTGATTAAAAAAAAAATTTATAAAATAAAATATCTCAAACTGCAAAAATGAGTTGCACAACAACAAAAAGCAGAGGCTGTCGCAAAAGGCAACAGCACAGAAGAAAAAAAAAGAACGTCATGCTTCAATGCAAAATCAAAAGTCATTAACAGGAAATCGTCAATTATTTATTATGCAATTCAGAGTTCGGAATGTTTGTGCTTTCAAAAAATCGACAAAAAAAATATTTTTTTAAAAAACGCCAGAAGTCTTAAAAAAGCTTTTGTCAATATACAACGTGTATGGCTTTTACAAATAAAAAGAGATATAAGAAATTTTTTATTAGATATTTCCTGAAAAGTATCTTGCACTTTAAATGGATCTTTTCACACCATTTTCCGGAGAAGGCCAGCTGGAAAAAAACGCCTAAACAAAAAGAAATTGTTGGAAGAGATTTTTTTGAGAAACAGTTTTAATTTCATTTCAAAAAGCGTTCATATTAAGCCAGCGTCGAATAAAAAGGGTTTAAGATTTGCAATCGTTTGGAAAAAGTGTTTTCTTTGAATCACTTAAAAAAAATTCCAAAAAAATCAACTTTTCAAAAAATATTTATGTCGATTTCTTTTCTAGAAAATAGTGCAACATTTTTCACACTTTTTATCAAATAAAGGCAACGTTTTGCCATTTCAAAATAAGGAGATTATTAGAAATAAATCAAACAGCCCTCACGGAAAATAATTCCTTTTATTAATTTTCGAAAGCGCCACTTTAAAAAAAAAATAACTGAAAAAGTGTTACATGTTTTCCAGAAAAGAAAACTCCTTTAAACTAAATAAATTTTGATAAAATTGAATTTTCATTAAAAAAAATTCGTTTTCAAACACAAAAGCTCTCATGCAGTAGTTTTGCAGAATGCCAAATAAAAGTAAATTTTCAGAATCTTACAAAAAAAATAAAATTTTTGGATAAATGAGTTTTCGGAAATATAACGCATAATTTTTAAAATCAGTTTCTTCTTAAAAAGTTTCTATTTTAAAGTTTCTCGTTTTGAAAATGCGTTGTGAAAAAACTCATTTTGAAAATGAGAGCCTTTTGAAAAGTAGTTTTCGAAAAACGTACCAACTTATTTATCGTTATAAGAATTTTAAAAGAAATGTATACTGAAAGTTAGAACTATTTAAGAAAAGTACCTTTTTTAAAAATACCTTTTCTAAAAGTACCTTTTATAGCAGTACCCTTTTTAAAAGTACCATTTCCAAAGGTAAATTTTTAAAAAGTATATTTCACTAAAAAGTAATTGTTAAACAGTATGTTGTCTGAAAACCTAAAATTTTTATGTTTTACAAGAGTACATTTTAAATTAGTACCTTTAACAAAAATATCTTTAAAATTTGTAAAATTTGGTTTAAGAAAGTAACTTTCAAAAATGCTTTTCAAAATAAATCGTTAGTAAAATATTTTTTTAGAGAGCACCTCTTAAACACGCACTTTTCAAAAAACAAGCCACCATCAATTTAATTATTATCTTACACATCAAAGCAGAATAGCTGTTTTCAAAAGCCGCTGCACTTTAATCATTCTGTCCAGATGTTCATTTCCGCTTATCATCACATTTTCGGCGTTTTAGTTGAGTGTGATAACCGATCACACAGATTTTATTAAGAAACACAATCCGACAACTGTGTCTGAATAGATGGTAACACTCTTTGAGTCCTTGAGTTGCCATTTGAAGAAGTTTTAACTTCCCGCTACGAAAATTGAAAATTTAAAAAAATCGGGAAGTTATTGGTCTTACTCCGTTTGCAAAAAGTCTAGTTCTCATCAGACCTCGACTTTTATAGGTCCCAGGAAGCTTCCCTGGCTAAATCCGAGAACCCGTCACTTGTCCATATGTATTTATGTGTATGTGGGTGGGTGTGTGTTTGTCTGTGTATGTGTTTGTAAGTATGTGAACCGCTTATAACTTTGGAACGGATTCACCGATTTCAACCAAACTGATGGCATTCTGAAGGGTCCTACGGAACCGTATCGTACAGATTTCCATTCGTGAGGTATTTTTTTAATATTTCATTTTCATTGAAAAGCTTATATTTTCAATGGAACTCTCATTTTTTAAAGTTACTCTCTTAAACCAACGATGACCAACTGTCAGCGTCAGAAATGCCAAAAGCGGTTAAGTTGTGTGACTCTTGCCAACTCAGCGCAAAGCCGATTAATTTATGGCATTTGTAATCCCTCCGTAATGCCACTTTTCAACCCGCCACGAGTTCTCACTAAATAAGTGGCATCCTTCAGATGACAGATGCTGAACAGCTGACAGCAACGAAGAATTAATTTTATTTCAAACTAATTTTTTATTTTAATTTCATGGTAACAGTTTCTTCTAAGCAGCATTAATTAATAATAAAACAAATTAAATTAAAGGGTGAATTTTACAAATTTCGGTGTGCAATCGAATGGAAATCTGTACGATACGGCCACAATTGTTTTTCAGAAATATTTTTCAATGACGAGTATATTATGACAACATATTTTTGGAATATATATTTATTGCTCTCTCTTTCTCTCTCTCTCTCTCACTCTCTCTCTCTCTTTCTCTCCCTCTAATTTCCTTGTATCCATTTATTGCTTTTCATTGTGTTTAATAAACAATTTAATTGAAATAAAATTAAAACATCTACGTTTAAATAAATATTTATATTTATTTTAGCAGCAGCAGCAGCTGTTGCTGTTGCTGCTGCTGTTGCTACTGCTGCTGGTTTTGTTATTCCACTTGTCAATAGTTTTTAAAAGACAAACGGTTTGCAAACGTTTTTGTTACACTGACCGATATTTGAAATTATAATAGAAATAAATAAATTTTATTGATAAACAATAAAACAAGACGTACAATGAGATACACTGAAAGAAAAAATACAATTGTAATTGAAACATGTTGTAAATTTATTTTGAGCTAAAGTTATTATTAGAAGCCTGCAGTTGGAGAGAACAGGACATATTATTTTTGTCATTAATAAGAAACTTAGTAGTAATTAATTCCCACGTACACAGCAGAACACAAAAACGCTTATTAAAGATAAAAAGCTACACCTGCTGTAAATACGTGATTTTTAGGGTGCACCTTTTGGCACAAAGAATTTTTTTAGGACTCGAGACTGGCTTCGGATTTAGTGAATTATGATTTTAGGGAAAAATTCTTCACGTTTTCAAGGAAATTATTTTCAATAAGTCCATAATTGAACTCATTGAAAACAGCACTTTCATTTTGCAGCCGGCATTCAGTTTTTGCTTAACTTTTTTTATTGAAATATTTTCAGTGTATTGCAATATTTGTAACAAAAATTACAGGCAAATTATATGAAATGTTTTTGCAATTTATGATTCTGTTATTGTTTTTACTTCTTTTTTCCAATTTATAGTTTTCATAAATCGAATATTTAAGGCCGCATTTGAGGATGAAATTTGGGTCATTAACAGAATAGACTCTTCAAGCGACCGAAGGACATCCAAATTAAATAAAAAGATTAAAAATTTTTGGTAAAAAAAATGCTACAAATTTCAAAAGTTTTATATGAAACTTTCGAGGCAATTAAGGTTTCAAGATGAATTCAAATTATGATCCATTAAGAAGAAACAGCACTTGACATTTTTACGAGCTGAAGTGATTAATTAAAAAAAAAAACACTCAACCAAAAATTAAGTATCACAATGACACATAATTACTGGGCAATTCAAACGCCGTTGGGTCTGTAATCAGCTTAAGATTTTAATTGCTTTTAAGGGGTTAATTAATATAAATTTATGTTATAAAAATATTATTCGATAGCAACGACGTTTGCCCTTCGGAGAATATATAATTGAATGGCACCATTTTATAGGCATCATTTGAAGGGTGTTCAATTCATGACTTTGAAAAACAAAGACACAACGAACGCTGCCGCATCAGTTCAAAGATTTAATGTCACCTTAAGATCATCAAAAAAATATGAAATTTCAAATTCATTAAGTAGAAAATAGCAGAGTGTTTTTAAACTTTCCAAGGAAATAGAATACGAGAATTTTTAAAAGTACACTTTGAAAGCAGGTTTTAACGGTTCTTTTTTCAATATCCTTTTCTATGGTACTTTTTTAAGAGATACTTTTTTAGAGATAATTTTCTTTTTTAAGGTACTTATTAAAGTACCTTTCAAAAGTCCCTTTTAAAGGTACTTTTGAAGGTTATTCCAAAAGGTACTTTCTTAAAGTATTTTTTAAAAGAAGCATTTTAAGGGTTCTTTAAAAATGCACTTTTTGAAGGTACATTAAATAAGTTCTTTTGAATGCTCTTCTCAAAGGTATTTTCTTAAAAGGTACCTTCCATATGTGCTTTTTTAAGTTATTTACCAAAAGTACATTTTTAAAGAAATTTTTAATAAGTACTTTTTAAGGCCCCTTTGAAAGATACTAATCGAAAGTACTTTTTTTAAGATTCTTTTCATAGATATTGTACTTTTTTAAGGTTACTTTAAAGAAGTACTTTTTAAGGGTACCTTAAATATGTTCTTTTTAAAGGTACTAGTACTTTTTAAAAGTACTTTTTGAAATGCACTTTTTAAAGATATTTTTAACAGCGAACTTGTATATGTCATTTTTTTCAAGTTATTTTCCATCGATACTCTGAGAAAGGTATTTTTCAAAAGTACTTTCTTAAAGGTACTTTTTAAAGAATTATTTTAAAGATACTTTTCAAAAATATTTTTTTTTCAATAGTACGTTTTTAAATCTACATTTTGAAGATATTTTTTAAGAGTACTTTTTATTTTCTAAGGGTGCTTTTTGAGTTATTTTCCATCGACACTTTCTGAAAATTATTTTTGAAAAGTACTATTTGAAAGAAACTTTTTTTAAAGATACTTTTTTGATATCCTTTTCAAAGATTTTTTTTTTTAATACTTTTCAAGGATACTTTTTTAAAGGTGCTTTTTGAAATTAATTTTTAAAATATAATTTTGAAATGCACTATTTGAAAGATACCTTTTTAAGGGTAAATTAAAAGGGTACTTTTTAACAGTTTTTTTACTTTTACTTTTTTTTAAGTACGTTTCCAAAGTACTTTTTAAAGATACTTTTTAAATGCACTTTCCAAAGTTTTTCATTAAAAGGTACCTATCAAATGTACTTTTCGAAAGTACTTTCAAAAATTACTTTATTAAGAACTCATTTCAAAAGTACTTTTTCAAAAGGTACTTTTCAGAAGTAAGTGCTATTCAAAAGTACTATTTTCAGGTACTTTTCAATGCGAATTTTCAAAGTTAATTTTACTTTTCTTAGGTACATTTTTAAAAGTGATTTTCAAAATGTTATTTTGAAATGCACTATATCAAAGGAACCTTTTTAAGGGTATTTCGAAAAGGTACTTTTCAATTGTATATTAACATATATCGTTCTTTAAAGGCACTTTTCACAAAGTACTTTTTAAAGATACTTTCTTAAATGCACTTTCCAAAGTTTTTCATTAAAAGGTATCTATCAAATGTGCTTTTCGAAGGTACTTTATTAAAGGCACATTTCAAAAGTACTTTTTCAAAGCTACTTTTCAGAAGTAATTGCTATTCAAAAGTGCTATTTTTTAAGGTACTTTTCGAAGCTAGATTTTGAAAGTTAATTTTTCAAGGTACTTTTCTAAGGTACATTTGGAAAAGTAAATTTCAAAAGTACTTTTCGAAGTTACTTTCTTGAAGACACTTTTCAAAGGCCCTTATGAGTAGTACCTTTTTAAAACTACTCTTTTTCAACTGTTTTTTTTTAATTTTTTTTATTGAAGTATAACAATCGGGGATTTTACTACTGATAAATTCTTCTTTTAAAAGCTACTTTTTTTCAAAGTCTTAACTCTCGTTTGGTTATACCAAAAAGACAAAACGAGAATTGTGAGGGGCTTCAAATGAAATTTAATTTTAATAGAAAAATGTCTGTTTGAAAATTATGTGTTTTTAATTGGAAATATATGAAATCAACTGAAAATTTTACTTCCTGACACACGATGCTGCTAGACGTTACTCTTTCCGTTGATTATTTAGAAAAGTTACTGGTTTGTTGCACAGTGTAGTGGGACAGGGAACATGTATTTGCCCTGCTGCTACACATTTCGTCTGCACTGATGTTGGACTTTTTCATATCCACGTTAATGTCACTGCCTTCAGACATTGAACTCGTTCCATTAAGAAAAAGGCCTCAATACATATTTTTTTAAAAACAACAACAACAAAGACAAACAAAAGAAAATTTTACCACGCTGGAATTGAATTGTTTGTAAATAAATTTTAAAAAATAAGTTGTCGAGGCAGATGTTAAATTATTTCACACTCTTCTTGTGGCAAAACTTTTACAAAACGTTCGATGTGTGTGTGTATAATTTTGTGCAGCACTTTCACGGTTAATGCCTGCCTGCCTGCCTGCCTGCCTGCCTGCCTGCCCTTATGATCACTTCATATCAATATAAACAGGAAAAAAATGCCAGCGATTTATTTGTAGTTTACAAATGATGCAACAACTGTGCGATCGATAAGGCCCGTTTCAATGCTGGCGTTCACATGCGTTTAAGGAAATGATATTGACTTTTTTCTTTCCTTCTTCTTTTTTTTTTTTTTTGATTCGTATTTATTTAACAGGAAAATGTATTAAAACAGTTTTATTTACAAATCAATAATGAAAGGGGTCAAAAGTATTGAAAATCAATAAAGAATGAAGATAACAGGAAGAGGAAAAATTGATTTGTGCAACTCAGATTTCTTTTTCTCAGTTAAGCAAAGTTCAGTCGGTATTTGAGCAAATGAAGTGTTTACACTGGCGGCAAAAGTCTGCTGCCACCACTCACACTAAACAAATACTAATTGTTGTTTAATAAACAGTTTTAATTGAATAAACATTCCAGCCAACAATCCCTTCTTGATATTTCACTCACAACAATTAAAAAATAATAAAAAAAAAGAGTTCAATTGTTATTGCAAAAATTCTTTTGTTATTTTTTTCAATGCTGCTGCTCTACAGTGCGACGAGTCATCCAGCACTTTTTAAATTGAACAGCAATGGAAGGAATATTAAAAACCACAATATTTATTTTATAAAAAGACAACAGACATGATCGACATAAACTTCGCAATGGTTAAATTTGCATAAATTAATAACTCTTTTATTTAATTTGAAAAAAATTTTAAATTTCTCTATCAAAACATCAAATCGATAAATCGACTATTCAATTGATGTATCGCAGGCAGACACAATAAATCACCGACCAAAATACGTTCGTTTAAATGAGAAAATAATTTTAAATTTATTTCTAGGAAAGCGAATTGATTGATTTCCTATCAAACTTAAATCTATTAATTTCGCAGTAGTGTGTAAGGCACAGAGGGGGGAAGAGAAATAGCAGCATTAAATGTTAGACGGACAACATGCAAAAACTTGTTGTTTCTTGTTTAAATTCCCGCTACGAAAATTTTAAATATTCAAAAATCGGGGAGTTGTTGGCTTTGTCCTGTTTTGAAACAATCAAAATCCTATCAGATCTTGACGTTTTTTGGAAGCTTCCCTGACTAATTCTGAGAACATGTTACTATGTCAGTATGCATGTGTGCACGTGTGTGTGTGTGTATGTGTGCGTTAGTCTGTGTAAGTGACTCGCTTATAACTTTGACACAACTGGACCGATTTGAAATAAACTACTGAACTTAGATTTAATGTGAGTTTAAACCGATTCGAACCGGTAGATTTCAAGAAATTCTAAAACAATTGAAAATTTTAAAGTTTTTTTTAAATAACTTTTCAACGGCTTTACCGCTCGATATAGAAACGTATCACCTCTTAAGTTTTAAAACCTCTTCGGCCGATATGAATCGGGTCCGAATCGGTTAATCCGTTTATCTCACAAACGTGAACGAAAATAATCTGAAAAAGTGATTTGTTTTTTAAACTCCGAAATTATATATCCAGCCAGTTACTGCTCTCGATCCTTTTATAGGACTCGAAAAACTACATCAATCACCGCTGGTCACATGGGATTCGGTGGATTTGAAAACTAAAATAATAGTGATTTAGCTGGAAGAGCTCAAAACGATAGAATAGCAGGTTACGATTGCGGTTGAAATTAGCGGGTATTTAAAGGGATGGCCTTTGGAGTCGACTGTTTTCCATATCTTTTCTTTTTTATTTTGAACCTGAAAATATATATTAATTTCATTTGATCTTTTCTTATTTATTATTATTCTGCTGGCAGATTTTATTCGAATTATGCAAAATTTTTTCGCAGAAATATCTTTGAAGATCAGCAAACTAATCAGATCACTCAGTGCATCCATCTCTGGATTGTCTAACTCAACACGTCTTCTCTATATCTTTCATATCCCATATAATTCCAAATTAATATATTTTTTAACTTCTTCTCAACGCTGCTCTCTTCATCGGAAGACGTGTGACTGACTGACTGATCACTTCCATTTGCGATCCTCATTTCGAATCAAAATTAAAAGACTGACAAACATTCACTCATTCATTTATTCGTTTCGTTTATTGCGCTCAATATTGTGACAATTACTGGTGATTTGTTTAGACAGTCTGTCTGTCTATTTAGATTGTTGTGGTGTTTTTTTACTCTTCTTCTTGTTGTTGTTGTTGTTATTGTAGTTGTCAAATACAAACAAACTACAGCAGCAACAGAAAACCTTGTTTATTTGACAAAATTGTGTGTATTAAAATTTTTTGAAATTAAAAATAGATTTAATGAACTAAAAAAATATAACACGACTGGATCGGTGGTAAATATATTTCAATTAATTATCGTGACATAAAAACGTTTATAATGAACTGATAAAAAAAAACGGTGTGACTTCGATTTTAAAAGAACGGGATGTTACAAAACTATTCAACGTCTAAAAGATGTTTCAAAATTGGACTACTGGAAATAACTGTAACGGTAATTATTTTGAAAACTCTTTTACATAATTTTTATGATCTTATCAATGGGGCGTTCTTTACCCGTCAAGCGGGTGACCCAAAACTATATAAAACAATATAACCAAAATTCCTTAAGATTTTGCGAGCTATTAAATGTAACAGAAAAAAATTGTATTGGAGAAAATTTTACAAAAAAAAGTGTTGCCACCTGCGAAAAAAGTTTCTTTAAAGGCAAAAATATATTAACCGACAATATTAAAGTCAATAAATAAATTGATGTTCCAAATGAAAAAGTTTTTTAAATTGAAAAAAGATTTAATGAACTAAAAAAAATATGTCAAGACTAGATCGATTGTAAATACATTCCAATTAATTATCATGACAGATGAAAAAATTGGGAGGGCTGGAGCGTGATTCAGATTTTAAAAGGACAGGATATATTAAAACTATTTGAGGCAGGTTTGTTGAAGTGGCTTGAAAATATTTCTAAACTAGACCACTGGAAATAACTGCAACGATAATCATTTTTATTCTTTAAATTTTTTAGTCAGTTAAACTTTATTTTGTATTATTTTAAGTAGGGCCTTTTTTATTTGTAAGCCGGATAATTGAAAAAAAAAAATTGAAACAAAATTCCTTAAAATTTTGCAAAATGTTAACGGTGGCAGAAAAATATTTAGAAATTTTTTCGTATAAAAAGTGTTGCCACTTTAGATAAAAATTATTTATATCAAATTATATATATTTAGCGAAAATATTAAATTAACTCAATTAATTAATTTTCCAAAAATAAAAATTAAGTACTTCCCACTAAAAAAAATTCAACATTTGAAAATATCGGGTTATTCTTGGTTTCTCTCCGTTTGGCTAAAATCGAGTTTTCATTAAATCTTGAAGTTCTGAGTTACCAAGAATTTTTCGAAACTAATTCTAAGTGGATGTCACTATGTATTTGTATGAGCGTGTGTGTGTGTGTGGATGTGTGTATGTGTGTATGCGTTAGAATGTGAACCACTTATAAATTTTGAACGTTGCTCATCAATTTAAAAATATATATTAAATTTATTTTAACAAAAATTTAACGAAAAATAATTTTTCTGCTTCAAAAATATTCTTAAAAGATTGATTTTTTTGATTTAATTAATTCTTATAAAAAAAACTCTTGTTGTTTTCTTATTTTCGTAATTTTAATTGCTTTTAGAACTATTTTATTTTTATTAAAAATATATAATTTAGCTAAGAAATGCATTGACTAGAATGACATTAAAATTTTGTTGAATTGATACAAAATTGTAACCGGTGACTGGTACGGACACCAGACAGGGTACCTCTTTCTTCTCTATTCTAATCGTTTTAATCAATGACTCACTGGAATAACTTATTTGTCATTATTAAAAGGCGTTTTATATATTTTAAGTAGCAACAAATTATTTACTACCTCCAATAATTTATTACATTTCGATTATTATTTATTTGGTTAACTAAATTGTGTGTGTAGGCATCGCAACAGTTGCAACAGGTCACAGAGTTGCAGTCAACTTTAAACGTTTATGATTCAAATGAAATGAGAATGTTAGACAAAAAAATGTAGCATGCACCGAGCATGAAAGCAGCGTGATCGCAGCATGAACGCAACGTGATCGCAGTATGAACGTAGCATGATAATAGCATGCGAGATCGCAGCATGATCGTAGCATGAATGCAGCATGCACGCAGCATGGTCGTAGCGTGCAAACAGCATGATCGTAGCATGATCGCAGCATGGTCGTAGCATGAATGCAGCATGAACGCAGCATGATCATAGCATGATCGCAGCATGGCCGTAACATGAATGCAGCATGAACGCAGCATCATCGCTGCATGCACGCAGCATGATCGTAGCATGATCGCATTATTATCGTAGCATGCACGCAGCATGATCACAGCATGAACGCAGCGTGATCGCAGCATGATCATAGCATGCACGCAGCATGATCATAGCATGCACGCAGCATGACCGTAGCAGGTCACAACATGATCCTAGCATGATCGCAGCATGAACGCAGGATGATCATAGCATGCACTTAGAATGATCGCAGCATGAACGCAGCATGATCGTAGCATGCACGCAAGATGATCATAACATGCACTCAGCATGATCGCAGCATAAGGGCAGCGTAGTCGCAGCATGAACGTAGCATGATCGTAGCATGCACTCAAGATGATCATAGCATGCACTCAGCATGATCGTAGCATGATCGCAGCGTGATCGCTGCATAAACGCAGCATGCACAAAGCATGCACAAAATATGTACGAAGCTTGCACACAACTTGCTTCACTTCTTTGCTAAATTGATCGGCTGTTATTGGCAAACTCTTTATGCTCGCCTGCCAGCAGTTTTCACAAAAGAAGTTGCAAACTTTCTCAATAAATCATGAAATCTGCCCATAAAATTTGATTGCTTTTCATTATTGATGAGGATAAAAGTTCACAGCAATCAAATTGTTATTCTTTTCCTGGTTGCACGGCACGCCCATGGAAATAAACGATTCTCGTTTTGCCTACGAAACAATTCATTCGCATTTTTACAAAAAAATTTCTTCAAATTATTTGTAATAATTTTTTTTTCAACTCATTTTAGCATCCGATTTCAAACGCTAAAGTTTTTGTTTCGTTAGTGACGTCGAAGCGAAATGATTGATTGATCCTCAGCCAGAGCATTTGAAATGAACATAAAGACTTTTTTTGATTAAATCATGCTTTTTTTGTAAAAAAAAATATTAAAAAAAATGCAGCTCTTAAAATTAAACGTTAAACTAAAAAAGTAAGAATCTATGAAAGCCCATCTGCTGCTAATAACGGAGCCATAAAATATACGAGTCAAGGTCAATGATCGCGTTGATGTTGAGCCATAAAAATTCATGAAACAATATATTGAAATATATTCTGTACGATCGTAAATGTTCGAATGAATTGCAATAAAAATTTAAATGTTTCGTTTGGGCTAATTTTTTAAACAAATTAAAACGAAATGATTTAATAAATTTGCAACATGTGGCAACGTTGCTTAACATTTAAGCGAATTTGGAATTATTAAAAAACCAAAAATATAAAAAATACAATAATAAAAAAGATATTTAATAAAGATATTAAGTTAATTAATATCGCAGCATGTGATTAGATTGGCTGGAAGCGTGTCTCATCGGTCTCCGCTACTCACGGGAGAATCGCTGGAATAATTCACAATTTATGGAAGTTTGAAAACTATTCAATTTATTAAAACTCTCATTTGATTCTTAAGCTCCAAGACCTCAAAGTCGTAGAACAGCACATCAAACCACGTTTTGAAAGCTTCGCGGATAAAATTAGCGGGAAGTTGCAGGAGTGGCCTTCAGGGTCAACCGTTTTCCATGTCTTTATTTTTTTGGCGCTAACAGTTCATGGTGAATGCCTCTACAATTCAAAGATCTTTAGATCTTCGTTTACTTTTTTAAACGTTTTTAGTGAATAGAATTTAAACAAAGAAGAACTGCTAAAACTTATTTTATAAAACAGAAACCTTATCGTTAGTAGAACTGCTAAAAGACACTTGGACAATATTTTGATCGCAGACCCAAAAAGAGCAAAAATATAATTCTCTTTTATTTTCCGCAAACTGTTTTTGTTTTAAAATTATAAATAATTTTAATTGATCAACTCTTTGGCAGCTCTAAAATTGTCTGTCTTCTCTTATCACGCAACTAAATCTTTTTATTGATGGAACGACTCGTTTTAATTGTTTCTCATGAAGATCATTAAACACAAACTGGTTAAGGGTGATAGACTAAATAGACTCTTAGACAAAATAAATTTTTATAAAATTAAAAAAAAAAAACACTCGTGTTGTATCAGAGAATGTGTTAAATGTCAGTGCATTTGCTGGCGATTAAGTCAACGAAAATATAAAATTATTTAATATGAAAATAAAATTTTAGCAAATTTTGAATGGCTTCGCTTTTTTCACAATTTATTTCATTCCACTTATCGCCCCAGTAATTGAATATAATTAAATCGAAGAGCATTTAAAACATTCAAATAATTATTTGAACAACAAAAATAAAACAGAACAAAATGTCTTTTAATAAAACAAGACAATTTAAAAATATGAAAACTGGCGTCAGTCTACACGCCGGCATTCAGATTTTGTCATGTTTTTTGGCTGCTTAAATTATTTTCTAAAATACGAAATGAAATTCAAATAAGAAACACATATTTTTGCTAATGATGGCCGGCCCGCCATGCCTTCGGTGTTGTCGGATTTCATTTTCTATTTTTGCCTCAAATCTTTTGCCAACTAATTTTTTGTTAAGCGAAAATTCAATATTAATTTCATTCTATTGGTCTTTTGAATTTCATGAAACTGATTTTTCCAACAGAGATGACTAAATTAAATACGGCCCAGATAAAGGAGCGTCTTTTAGCAACTCATCAATTGCAATTCCGAAAATTCCTTCAGCATCTTTAATTTATTATCGCCAATTTTCGGCAACAAATTGCCAAGGCTGACAACACTGACTGTATTGTGTTCAAATTTTTTTTTGTACTCTATTTAGTCTTGATTAACTGTTGGCAGTGCAAAATGACAACAAAATTATATTAAATTTGCCAACACATTCGAATCCCAACATTTCCGTGTGAATGGCAACAGTGAATAAATCAGCTGATGCATGTAACTACAGCTGATTTGCTGGTGGGTCTATAGATTATCGCTGACCGACAGCTGATTTGCAAGTGGCTCTATAGATTCTATCGTGTTATTGTGAATGTTTTTAAGAGCACAAATAAATCTCAAGCAATCAAAAGCTATTGAATGGTTGGCAACGATTTTGCATAACGGCGGTTCCGATGATGCGCGATTAAAATTTTTTTTTTTAATTTTGATAATTATTTATGAATAACACGATCCTAAATTATTTTACAAGATATTATATTTCAAATTTTTACTACCAATAATCTCAAAGGTTAAATAGCTTTTCTCTATACGAGGTATGTTCAAAATATAGGGAACATTTTATTATTTCACCGACTTGGTAGATTCGATTAACGTGATTTTTAGCTGCCGAGATATACGGATCAGAAAACTTGCAACCCCACAAACACTGCACTGAAGGGTCAGTACCCTACGGGACAGTATCCTACGAGTCAGTACCTACAGTAGTGTAACACAGAGGCACTCAGAAAGTTTTGGCTGCCGGCTACGCAAACATATAATTTTCGAAAATCGCAAAGTTATTGGTTTATCCCGTTTTTAAAGTATCAGATCTCGATGTTTTAAAGGTCCTTAGGAAGCTTCCCTGATTAACTCCAAAAACCTTTCAATAAGCCTGTGTATGGGTGTATGTGTGTGTGTGTGTGTATGTGTGTGCAAGTGTGTGACCCGCTTGTAACTTTAGAACGGCTTGATTGATTTCCACCAAAATGATGGCGTTCTAAAAGGTTCTGTTGAACTTAGAACTTTCCTGTGAATTCTAACCGATTCGAACCGGTAAATTTCAAGAAATTAAAAAAAGCTAAGAAAAAAATTTTAGAGTCGTTTTTCTTAAATAACTTTTAAGCGATCAGTTCTAGAAAATAATGAGCTCTCAAGATTAGAAACCACATCGACCACTGCGAATCGGGTCAAAATCGGTTAATCCGTTTATGAGATGTCGTGAATGAAAAATTCAAAAAAGTGTTTTATTTTGAAAAACTTCGAAATTCTATAACTGATCAGTTACTGTTCTCAAATCCTTCAAAGTTAACGAAACTGCATCAATCACCGTTTATCACGTGAGAATCGGTTGATTTGAAAATTTATAAAACAGAGTTTTAGCTCGAAAAGAGGGTGCGATAGCTTCGCGGTTAAAATTAGTGGCCATCTATGTAGCCTTTTGGGTCCACCGTTTTCCATATTTTTTGAAATAATTTCGTTACAACAAAAATAAAAAAATTTAAAAAAAAAAAAACTATTGATAATTTTTTATAATTTTTTTAATTTAATTTCTTTTATTTATCATTAAATTTAAATTTGATAGTCTGATTAATAAGAAGTGCTTTTGATTCAGAAAGTCATGATAAATATTCCAAACTACAAGAAAAAGTCAATATGAGTTTTATATAATCAAATTACACAACAGAGCAGAATGCCTGTTTTCGAAAGCCGCTGCACTCTCATCGCTTTGCAAATGGCTTCGTTGAATGTAGTAACAGTTTCTTTTTCGCAACAATTTCATTATGATAAAATGTACGAGAACTGTATCATTTCGACGGTAACACACTTTTACAGTGTTGCCGCGTCATAATTTTTCTTCATATTTCTTAAGACAACATTTTTTGGTTTGAATCTTGTTTTATTAACACTTTGCTTGCCTTTTTTATTACCAACAAATTAAAAAATTTTTTTTTTATTTAAATATTTTTTTTAGTTCAAAATTAATTTAATTAAATTTTTATTTCAGCTGAAAATGTTTCTTATATTTTTCTAACCACAGACCGCCATTCTCATTTCAATACAAGTTGACCGACCGTTCTAAGGCGTAATTAATTTTACACACCAGCAGCTATTAATCTGCAGTTAACCCGGTTTTACAAATCACCAGCGAATCCGTTCAGTCGCCATTTAAATAATTTTTAGTTAAATTTTTTTTAAATTTTGTCTCTGTTTTTTCATTTTTAGCATTTGACTTAAATAAATGAGCAGGCATTTATTTGCCGATATAAATAATTATATTTGGCAAATTTATTTCATTCCCATGTGATATTTTTGGTTCATTTCATTATCGGAATCATAAATTATATGTTTTGAAATTAAAGCGTATAACGAATTCTGATAGTTTTAGATTAATAATTTGGTTTTGGCAGCAGAAAAATAAAAAAAATCTCTGACCATAAACGGCCAAAATGAAGACAATTTATTAGCATAATTTGCCCACGATGGCTGGAAGTGGGTTAATATAATTAAGAGACATAAATTAATTTGAATTTTGCAAATTTTATTACTTTTATTTATAAGAACGTTATATTTCCAAAACATTTAAATTTAATAAATAAATTATCACGGGGAATCTTGCAAAAAGTCATGGAAAAAGCGATAAAATGGTCACAACTATTTAGCAACACTGGCAGCACTCATTGGATTCCACTCCACAGCAGAAGTTGTAGAGATGGAAATTAGGATTCCTTTCACTCAAATTAATCAAGTAGGAAAACAATTTTTCAAAAACAAAAACAAATGAGTCATTTTGATTCACCCTGTAAAAAACTTTTATTCAGATTCGAGACTTCTTAATATTTCTTCATATTTTATGAGTGTTTTTATTTATTTTCTATTTCACTTTTTATTCTAAAAGAAGCTGGAATCTGGATAAGGGATTTATGGAGAGAAGGAATTGCAACGATTTGGGCTACTTCACGTCAACTTTTTAAGCCGACTCAGTCTTTGGCGGCTTAACTCACTATTGTTTTCTGACTTTTTTTAAATAAAATATTTTTTAGTAAAAAAAAAAAGAGTTTCTTAGTAACCATTCACCGCAGCCAAGAATGCAATTCCTAAGAATTCGTTGGCAGCATGACTTTTAAGTTTTAGAAAAGTTCGACCACACAAAAAAAAGAAGAAAAACAATCCAACCAAAATTATTTGGAATTTTAAAAGAAATATTTTGACTCCCACATATTTTCAGCAACAGACAAATAAATTTATTCTCCTGCTTCAGATTTCTAACGTTTCTTCGTTCCTTTTAAGTGCCATTAAACATTTTAAAATATTTCGCATTTTGCCTGCAGATATTTGAAGCAGAACTTTGACAAGTTGTTGGGGCTTTTTCTGTTTAAGCCACTTTGAAATAAAAAAATATCAAATTTCAAAACGAAATTTGTGTTAATAACTAAATTATAGAGAACCCGGCAAAAGCAACAAAATAAAAGAGCTGCCTTTAAAACACACAATCCTCCAGTTACACACACACACACACACACACTACTAACAGTATGTCGACGATGCTTTAGCAAACCCTGTCAAATGAAAAAACACGCCAAAAGTAGAAAAACCACAAAAATAAACAACAACATCATCGATTAGGTGTCAACGTAATTAAAGGCCGCCTTTTTAAATTAATAGGCCGCGTTAAAGGCAAAAGAATTCAGTTAGAAAAACAGTCAAAATTATATGAAATTTTAAAGAAAAATATTTTAAGCCAAAATGTTTGATTACCAACGCAACCGCGGCATGTGGCGCTTTGAAGTGCAAATCTGGGCGATTGATTAGAGGAGTGACAAGTTTCGAAATGTTTTGTTTTTTCAACTATTTTTAGACAAAATTTATTCCTTTTTTTTAACACAAGAAACCAGAAGTTGTGAAAATTTCAGTATCCAATTATTACACAGGGCAACAAAATAAATCATATGATTTGAAAAAAATATATATTTATTCAATCTCAAGCTTAAAAATTCACAAAGAAGTGCACAAATAAATTAATTATAATTATAATTATATATATATATATATATATATATATATATATATAATTATAATTTTATTTATAATTATAATTATAATTATAATTATAATTGTAATTATAATTATAATTATAATTATAATTTTAATTATAATTATAATTATAATTATAATTATAATTATAATTATAATTATAATTATAATTATAATTATAATTATAATTATAATTATAATTATAATTATAATTATAATTATAATTATAATTATAATTATAATTATAATTATAATTATAATTATAATTATATTTATAATTATATTATAATTATATTATAATTATATATATATATATATATATATATATATATATATATATATTATAATTATAATTATAATTATAATTATAATTATAATTATAATTATAATTATAATTACAATTATAATTATAATTATAATTATATTAAAAATTCTCAAAGAAGTGCACAAATAAATTAATTATAATTATAATTATATATATATATAATTATAATTATATTTATAATTATAATTATAATTGTAATTATAATTATAATTATAATTATAATTATAATTATAATTATAATTATAATTATATATATATATATAATTATATAATTATAATTATAATTATAATTATAATTATAATTATAATTATAATTATAATTATAATTATAATTATAATTATAATTATAATTATAATTATAATTATAATTATAATTATAATTACAATTATAATTACAATTATAACTATAAATTATAAATATAATTATACCTATAATTATAATTATAATTATAATTATAATTATAGTTATAATTATAATTATAATTATAATTATAATTATAATTATAATTATAATTATAATTATAATTATAATTATAATTATAATTATAATTATAATTATAATTATAACTATAATTATAATTATAATTATAGTTATAATTATAATTATAATTATAATTATAATTATAATTATAATTATAATTATAATTATAATTATAATTATAATTATAACTATAATTATAATTATAATTATAATTATAATTATAGGTATAATTATATTTATAATTTATAGTTATAATATATAATTATAATTATAATTACAATTAATTAAGGTTAGTAATTAATTAAGGTTACGGTAATTAAGGTTATTAATAATTATAATTATAGCTAAAATTATAATTATAAATATAAATAATTATTATTATAATTATATTATGTTATTATTAGTATAACTATAATTA
This sequence comes from Linnaemya vulpina, assembly GCA_963675445.1. NCBI lineage: Eukaryota > Metazoa > Arthropoda > Insecta > Diptera > Tachinidae > Linnaemya > Linnaemya vulpina. The sequence continues at coordinate 98,373,982 of OY776277.1, forward strand.
TAATTATTTATATTTTTGTAATTATAATTATGATTATAATTATAATTATTTAATTATAATTATAGTTATAGTTATAATTCTAATTCTAATTATAATTATAATTATAATTATAATTATTTATAGTTATAATTATAATTATAATTAAGGTTATTAATAATTATAGTTATAACTAAAATTATAATTATAAATATAAATAATTATAATTATAATTTTAAAGTTATTATTATTAGTATAACTATAACTATAATTATAATTATTTACATTTGTAATTATAATTATGATTATAATTATAATTATTTAATTATAATTATAGTTATAATTATATTTAAAATTACTATTAAAATCAAAATTATAATTATAATTATTGTATAATTTATTTTCAATGCCTCAATATGTTTCAACTTAATGATTTTTTTTCTCCACGGAAATGATGTCCCAACTTGTTACCAAAATCTCAAGAAAGGTGTTCATCCGTCCTGTCCATCAAATAAATTAACATAAAAATTTTTTTTTATTTTTAAAAACCTTCACACGTTCGGCTGAATGTCGTTCGTAATAGAATTTCGAGGAAGAAATAAATCATAAATAAATTTAATCAGCCTTAATAATTTTGGTATCAGTTTATCGGTTTTTTTCTATTGTTTTACTTATTTGTTGTTGGTTTTAATTATCGTTTAAATTTAATATGTTTATTGTCAATTAACTAAATGGTTGTTTATGGCCGCCGTTTTTGTTGTTGGTTTCTCTACTTAAATATTTGAAAGAAAAATGTACATCATCAGTTTACCTTGAGTCGTAATTGTGTTAATTAATGCCTAATTTATGCAAATCAATACTAAAACAATTAACACTGTCACATCCGGCCATGACGACTTGCTTATGATACCCTACACCATTTTGCAGAGTCTTAAATGTGCTTGAAATAATTAATTGTTTTCCATTTTTATATTTATTTTTGCTTTGTATTTAAATATTGATTGATTATTTAAAAATTTTTTATTATAATTGTATCTGTTTAACCTTGAATAGAACTGAATCAAGTGCTGATTTCGCTGAGGAGTTTGTTTGTCAAATTAATCAACAAAATTAATTGATGTGATAACAGGAGATGATGTCAGGTGTGACGGGCTTCGAAAAAGAGTGATATAAAAAATTTATTTTGTTGCATGGTGTAGTCAAATCATAATTAACTTTTTCCCCATTTAGGCAACTTCTTAATATGATTTGATTAGAGCAATAAAACAATCGGTTTTATGAAACATTTCAAATGAGACAGAAAATAATGAGTGAAAATTATTTCGAAAACAATAAAAAGATCCAGCTAAACTTTTATTGATTTTTATTTATCTGTTTTGAATATCGGGTAGTATTTTGAGTGGCAATCGAGTTAAATTTCAACATTTGCAAACTTTATGGGACTGAGAGTCAGCAAACGATCGATCGATCGGTTGGTCAGTCTGTCCAATCGTCATCTGGCTTTTTAATAGTCTGCAAAGTACAGACACACATACAACACATGTGAATGTGTGAGTGTGTGTGTGTGTGTGTAAGTGAGTGTATTGTAAATTGTACTTTGAAAATATTTAAAGCAAAAAAAGTTTGTAATACAAATAGACAGACAGTCGAACAAAAGACAAATAAAACACACCGCAAACACAAGCACGAGCGGGGAAAAAGCGAAATTATTAGCGTTCATTGACACGAAATTGATAAAAAAAACAAAAACAATAAAAAATACGCTGAAGTAACGCCAAGAACGAATGAAAAAAAAGTTCACATAAAATCAACAATTTTATTTATTTATTTCAATTTCGAACTACTCCGTAATTGTTTTAGTTTTTGACATGAAACACATGCGGTTGTTTCCAATAATTGATTCAGTTTTTTTTTCTTTGCCCAACAAAAGTTCAAGAAACTGCAGATGTAAGAACATTTTCAGAATTTCATTTTTTCTTTCCCATTTTCAAAGTTCAATACGAGAGCTTTTGACGTCAAAATTTAACAGGAAAAGAGTTTGGTAACAAATAAAACAAAACATTAACATATTTCATGGTGTTACAAGAGATATGATTTATTGTTTGAGTGCCCAAGAATCGAAATCAAATAACTAAATTTTTTAAAACAATCGGGAGCTTTTTAGTTGCCAGAGAACTGCAGTTTGACAGCTGAGAGTGTCAAAACATGTTTTAGCAAACAGGTGGCAATGCTGCGCCAAATGCCAGATTCAAGTACCTGCTGGGAAAATTTTAAAAATCGGGAAATTATTGGTGTGACCCCGTTTTGAAAAAATCGAGTTCTCATCAGATCTCCACGTTTTCAGGTCCTAGAAAACCTTCGTAACTAATTTTGAGAGTTTCACTATGCCTGCGGCTGTATGGGCGCGTGTGTGTGTCCTTGTATGCGTGTGCGTAAGTATGTGGACCTGCTAATAATTTTTGAATGGCTGAGCCAACACCTTTCTGAAAAGGTGAACTTAGATTTTCCATAAACTTGTTCCGATTCGAACCGGTAAATTTCAAAACTATCCCTGGAAAAAAACATTTTTCAAATTTTTGCTTTTTTTAGAATAACTTTAAAAATGCTGGACTGATCAATTCCACAAACTAATCCACCGAGTCAAAATCGGTTAATCTGTTCGTGAGATATCGTGAGTGAAAAAATTAAAAAAAATTTATAACAAAACACTCATTTTTTTCATTTCACTTCACAAACATTAAAAATTTGTAAAACAACTCTCGATAATTAATTTAGCTCATGTCGTCTGCCGCTGTATTTTGTTTTAAACGTTAATTTTTGGAAAAAATTCCACAAAACCAACAAATATTTTTTTGAAACGGTGTTGTGAATCTATAATTGAATTAAAACTATTTTTGTAAAAGAAATTCCGATAATTATTTCAAATCATGTCGCCAGCCGTGGTATTGTGTTTTAAACATTATTCCCATCATATTTTCCTACAAAATTTAGCGAAACCGCTAAATATTTAATTGAACTGGTCTTGTGAATCTGTAGATGAATTAAAATAAAATTTTTAAAACAGTTTCGATAATTATTTCAATTCATGTCGTCAGCCGTTATATTGTGTTTTAAATATCATATATAAATTTCTTTACATTTTAAGAAACAATTTTACAAAACCACCAAATATTTCTTTGAATCGGTGTTGTGAATCTGTACTTGAGAAAAAGATATCTTTTTGTGAAAAACTTTCAGTAATTAATTGAGATCCTGTGGCCTGCCTTTGCATTGTGTTTTAAACATAATTTAATTCCCATCATGTTTTCCAAAATAAATAGGCAAATAGTGATTTAAATTAGTGTTGGGAGTCTATAGTTGTATCAAAAGTATTTATATTATATTTCCATCATTATTTCGAATCATAAACGTCTGCCGTTGTATTGTGTTTTCTAAATCTCCAAGTTCCCGCCATTTTTGCCAAAAATTTTGGTAAAACCGCCAAATACTTCTTTCAATTAGTCTTGTGAATCCATATTGAACTGAAAATATTTTTGTAAAACAATATCGATAATTAATTTAGATCATGTCGCCTGCCGTTGCATTGTGTTTTCACCATCATTTTATTCCTTTGGTATAATAACAAAAAGTCTCGTTGTTCTGGTTGATTGACTAGAAACTGTTTAGTGATTAAGTGGCGGTTTATGCGGATACTGGCGGATTTGTTACCTCAAACTTCTTTTGTGTCGACTTCAATTTGACACAACAAAAGAAACAAAAAGAACGAATTCTTTTTGTTCGCGACTTCACTTAAACCCGTTTAATTTGTTAGTGTAGGAAAAATAAGCAAAACTTCTTCTTTCCGTTCAAGTCAGTCAGCCGGAGAGAAGGCCTTGATGGCGTTAAATTGTTGCCATCAAGAAAATGAATTAATTTAAAAACCATAAATTTATTTGTGGCGGGGAACAAAAGAGCAACGCGTAGAATGGCTGATTAAATGATTCTTTTTTTTAAATCCTGCCCTTTCTTAACAATTTTTATATTGAACTCATTTCACTTTTTTATTACTCTCCGCTTATTTTTAATTAATTTCATTTGCAATATTTCTTAAAACATGATATTTTATATTAATTCTTGTCTTTTAATTTTTATGACCACTTTTTTATTATTTTTAATTTTTTATTAACACGCTGAACTCTGGTCGTTGGTAATGAAAATTAAATCGCGAAATTAAAAAAAAAGACCTTTTAAATACAAAGACGACGCTCATGAAACGTGCTGGAAACCTTCGAAATGTTTATATTTTCTTAAAGTAGGTTTTAACGCTTCGAAAGCTTTTATTAAAACCTTTGCTGAGCAGGCAAAATATATTCTTCACTCAAAAGCTTTTAAAACATAAAAAGCTTTTCACTGGAGCCCAATGGCCTTTGATTATCAGTTCCACATTTTCTTGTCTTCGAAATTTGTTAATTTCTATTTATAAACTGCCATCATTGACTTTGATTGAGTTCTATGAATATCAAAAGCTTTTGCAACTTCTTTTCTTTTCTTTTCGTCTGTTAATGTTTCCAGTTTCATTCCATTCTGTCAATCAAGTCAAACTGATTTTTTTAAATATTTCCAAATCGGTTTTTTACGATTTAATTAGCTCAACTTTTATAACCATCTTTTTTTTATTTTTTTTATTTTTATTGTTTAAGATTTATGATGATTTGATTTGCTGGCAGGCGCACCGGTTTGCCATCAAAATGCTGAGCCAAATAAACAATTAATGCATATCGTTTTGATTGCAGAAATTAATAAATAAATTTATTAGATTCTTATAAAATTAAGACGGTGCGAATTTTGCTAAGAAAAATATATTTATTATTCATGCTGAGTTTCAAATCGATTTGAAATAAATCAATTTGTTTAAAAGTATCAAGAAACTATTTGAAGTGAATTGTCGGTTACAATAGGGATGTAAGCGATAGCGACATAACGACGGTACTGCAAGTTTGCCGATATATCGGTTCCAGTGATATTTTACCAGCGTCTTCCTTAATAGTTTTTTAACAAACTATTTAATTCTCAAGGCTCTTAAAGAGAATAATGAAATTATTGCCACAAAATTAAGAAGGAATCCGAGAAGACTCTACTTAAGTACTAGCGCCTCGACATATTAAGTCCAATATTTGAAAAAAAAAAAATTACGCACATAAATACTCACGCAATAATTTCTTTTTTCCAATTACAGGCACATGTTGTCGTTACTGATTCATAAAAAAAACGTTTCCATTTCTCAATTTGACAATTAAATAATTTGATGGTGTCCAACCATGATTGATAAACAAAAAAGTCTGTGTATCATTTTAGCCATCGATGAAAAAAGTTTAATTTGATCAAAACGACAAAATATGTCGTTTCTATTACACGCGATCATGGGGAAATCAAAATAAAATTATGATTGACAAGTTTATTTCCATGTTTCTCTTTAAACGACAAAAATACGTCAGTCACTCAGTGATTGACGTGTTTTTTTCCAACGTCTCCATCGTGGCCCTTAATAAAATATAAAAAAAACTCATGTGTCAAGACGAGAAAAAATAAAAACGAAACTTTTCGTTGTGAAAAGTTTTTCGTTTCTAAACTTCCAAAAAAATGTAAAACACAAAATCTATTATTATGGCAACACCAAACGATAATTAAGTGCGTGATAGACTGTCATGCTTAAATATATACGAGGTCTGTTCAGAAACAAAGTGAGTTTTACTCAGAACTTCAGCTTTTAATATTTTTTTCAAATTGCAAAGAATACAAATAAAATTTTTTTTAAATACACTTAAAGATTCCCAAAAGTTATAAATCCCCGTGTGGTCATTTGTATAATTTCTTTGCGGAATACCGGGGATCTCATAAATTAATTTTATCTTTTTCCAACTTATTCGTTAAATTATTTTCCACTTATAAAGCAATTAATTCGGAGGGAAGAAGGGCATAAGCTATTTAAGTGAAATCCCCTAAATTCCGAAAAAATATTTTCTAAATCCCAAAGTAAAGATTTGGCAACATTTTCGCTGCAATTTGTGTTTGAAATATCTATTTCAAATTTTTCTTAAGAGCATCGAAAAAATCATCGTGTGTGTTCGTTTTTATGAATTTTCCCTGTCAATTTGTAAGAAATCACCACAGAATACTGAGATCCCCGAAATTCCAAAGAAACAAAAATTCTAAATCCCAAAGTAGAGATTTGGCAACATTTCCGCTGCATTTTATTTCAAATATCTGTTTTAAATTTTTTTCACACAAAAAGTCATGACTTAAAAACATCGAAAAAATCATTGTGTGAATTCATTGTTGTGAATTTTCCATGTTATATTGTAAGAAATCATCAAAGAATCTACTTCTATTTCCAATATAAATCAGGGACTGGTACTTTTAGTTTAACTAGAACTACAAATTTCATTCAGTGAGTTTTACTTTAACCCGCAACCTTCTCTAGCCTTCTTACCCATAAACTAGCAAAGCGTAATTACAAGGATTTCAGCTTAGAAAAGGCATAGCGAGTTGCGTGTTTCAAAATCAAATAATTTAATGGGTTAAAACCCTCCTCAAAATTTACTTAAAAAATTTGGAAACATTCACGCCAACACAACACACTTGGCCCCACTGTTTCTTATCATCATCATTGTTGTTGTTGTCCTACCTATTTACTCTTGCGTTATTGTTAACAATTTAAAAATTGTTGTTTTGCTGCTGCTGCTGCTGCCGCTTCTGCTTTAAAGGCCATTGTTGTTGGCTTTAATTAAGTACGTGTTTGAATTTGTTTTCATTATCGTCTTCATTTAGCGGAGTATCATTTCTTTTTCTTGTGTTTCTCATGACTTTTTCTCGTTTAATTTCGATTTCATTTACAAAATTTTTGCAAATGTTTGCATAAATATTTTTGGTTTAATTTTATTAGCTTTTTGTTATTCACAAATTTTTTTCTTTCTGTTATTTTTTTATTTTAATTTTTTATATGCGATTGGCCGTAGTGTTTGTGTAAGTGCATGTAGTGGTAGTGGTAACAGTCGTTGTGGATTACAAAATATAAGAGAAAAGAAATGACTTGAAATGATTTTAAAAAATTAATTAAAACAATTTTTACAAGCACTTGACGTTAAAAATTTTCCGCAGGTTATTAAAAATTCGTTGTGCCCCAGTAATATTTCTGTTGGATATATTAACCCTGTAACCCAGCAGCAGGTCACAATTGCTCCTGCTGATTACTTCAAAATTTATTTATGACCGATTTATTTCCAACTTCTATTCAATAAACGCTTCAACACTTAATTGTTTTGATTACGATTTCAAGATAAAAATTTGATTTATTGAAAAATTTTTCGATCGTAACGCTGTACTGTAACGTGGCTGAATGTCTGTGGCAGCGTTCAAATCGCAAGTTATTATACAACAACATTTAGAATAATTTTTCAAAAGACAATAACAACAAAAGAAAATTAATAATAAAATTATATAAATTAAAATTCGCTGTCTGACAACCAAAACAAATCAATAGAGTTCCCTTAAAAAAACCCACAAAAAGTTTCCATCAACAGTAAAATCACTCAATTTCATTTCATAAATCGTTGAGCCGTTCATATCAAAATGGAATCAATGATTTTGGCGACAAAATTCGTTCTCAATTGAAAGAGAGAAAATAAGGGAAAATTATTCGCCAAAACTTCAGTGATCAGCATAAATGCTGCCATTAAATTTCCATAAAATAAATTCTGTTCTTCTTTTTTCATACACCGCAGAATAACGAAATAAACAAAAAGTTGGAGAGAAAAATAAACAGCAAAAATATTCAGACGAAAAAGGAATTCAGGTCGCAAATGGCGCTAAAAGAGAAGTGTTTTAGAAGGTTTTTGTTTGCCAGTTGCTGGCAGTTTTTTTACTTTTTTTGGGAAATAATTTGTGCTCCTTTTAAATTTATAAACGTGAATACTTAAAGAGATTGGATATGAAAATGACTCAACTGCCAAATTTTGAAAAAAATTTTTTATTATTTTAATTTCTCCACGCTGGCCCAACTACTCGATTCATGTGCTATTTTTTATAACACCACGCAGGTCCATTCCTGATTTCTAACAATCCTACATAATTATGTATTTCACTTTGATCTTCTTGTAATAAAATCAAAAAGATCGGGGTCTTTAGCAGAGTTTGAATCCAAAATTTTTTAATGTAATAATAAACAAGCGATTCTTTAAATCGGTTGAGAGTTCTTTTTAATATTTTTAAACCAACACGGATCGGAAGTAACAACGATTTTTGAACTTTCAAATGAAATGGAAAGAATTTGGCTACTGGATATGTGATCATGTCATTAAATACGAGTTATGGAATTTGAAGTTTAAATTTTATTCCACTTCACAAAAAAAAAAATACTTAAAAAGAAATATTTTAAGCCGGGACTAGCGGGGATAAAATCTTATATTTTGTGGTACATATAAAAGTGTGTTATCGCCCCTCAATATTGATAAATTATATCTCATTTGAAAGGTATTTCTGTGTAGAAATACACAAAACAAGAATTTTTTCTAAAGGCAACAACAGAATCGTTCTATTTCACTTTGTATGCACTTGCGATGCGCCAATATTTTGTTACAACAAAATATCGGGTGTTTTTTATAGAGTGATATAAGATTAAATTATAATAAAACATAGTAATATATTGTTGATGTCAATGAAACGACCTTTATTGGATAGAAAATTTTATGACATTAATGTTTAAATACGATTTTGGCCATGTGGCCAATACGGCTGGCGCGTACTAGGCACAATCTGGAACACCAATTTTCACAAACAGTGACATTCTGACCATCATCGTTTTCGAAGACATATGGGGGCCAATGAATCCGCCAGCCCGTAAAGCGCACCAAACAGTAATTTTCTGTGGATGTCATGGTGTTTCGACAAAAGCTTGTGGATTCCCATTCAACCGAAAATGGCCTTCATCGGAAAATAAAATTTTGAATGGATGAAGTCTACAATAAGTCTGACGAACAGAACCATTATTTTGATTAAAAATTTCCACAATTTTCGCGCGTTGCTCTGATGTAGGTCGATCCATAATAAAATGTCAAAGCAAACTAAAAAACAATCAACTATCAACTGTTAAATGAGTGGTCAAATAAAGCAGTGATGCCAACTCAAAGTTGTATCACTATATAAAAAACACCCAATACGAGTATTGATCGTGCCTTGCGAATGCGATGACCAGGCTTTGCTATTATAACGGATAGTACAGTTTTCCACCCGCTTGTGTACTATGATTTGTATCTTTATTCCACAGATATCTCGCAGAGTATTTTAGTTCCTTTTACAATTTTCTATCCAATAAAGGTCATTTCATTGATATCAAAAATATAATACTATGTGTTATTTTAAACTTGTATCACTCTATAAAAAACACCCGATATTGGGAAATATTTATTTTCCTTTTCAACTTCTTTGGACTTAATCTGTTTTAGTGTTCACTCCTTTCACAATAACTTGGGTGCCCATTTTGCATGTGCATTCAGGTGAAACTTAAAACGTATTCGAATCAAATCAAATTATATTTAAAAATCAATAAATAACCAGAAAGTTTTTATGTCTGAATGGTTTTTGATTTTTTTTTACTTTTTTATTGCACTGAAAGTAATTTTAAGCCCTTTTTCTTTAAGCAAAAAAAAGGGAAAAAAAACACTCGAACAAATTAACTTGAGAATTGAATTTAAAATAAAACTGCGAAAATATTTAAATCCATTTACCTGTTTCTCAACCAACGGCCGCTTGTAGATAAATTCCTTTTTGGCCGAATACATTTCGGGCGGTATGCCTTTGAACGAATAACGCAAAACGCTGTCCTCATCCTCCGATGCATACGAGGGTGATGATAAACAGGTATTGAGGCTGTTGGGAGTTGCGGGTAGAAAATGGGCAGCAGCAGAATCTGCGTGGCCGCACATAAAATCTAAATGATGATCGCAGGAGTGGCTGCAATTACGCTGGGAACTTGTTGTGTTACACGAATACGCCGACAGTGTGGCCGATGTATTTGAGCGCAAAGTGGCCGTGGCACTAGTGGATGGCTGCAACAGCAGTTGCTGCTGCTGCTGTTGTTGTTGGTCTTGACAATGACACTGGCAACAGCAGGAAGGTGACGACATTTCTATTGTGTCCATTGTAGAGGTTGACGAAGCTGCCCTTGTATGGGTGCGCCCCAAGGGCGGGGCACTTAATATAATCTCTGCTTCAGGCAGCATAATTTTTTCTACTATTTTTTTGTTTTTTTTTTTTTTGTTTTTTCAACACACGACACGTTGGCTGGTTGGTAAAACTTTGGCGGAAGGGTGAATATAAATTTTCGAATTATTATTTCTTTTTGTTTAAGTTTTGTTGTTGGTGGCTGTTGCGCTCGAAACTTTAATTGTAAAATTATTTATTCTAAACTCGTCGTCTTTGCCATTTGATGAGGGCATCGATTTGATAATGGATTTTGTGTGGTTTTTTATTTTTTATTTTTATATTTCTCTTTTGTTATTTTGTTGGTTATAATTTCTTTATTTTTGTATTGAAGTCAACAGATTGTGTTCAAGTACTTTTCTTGGCCAGCCCGGAGTTGGTTCAAAGTCATTTAACATTAAACAAAAAATGTTAGATTCTTTGTAACTAAAAAATTCACGATGTTCGAAAAAAAGAATTATGCAAATTAAGTTATTTTTATAAAAGTTTTTTTTTGTTTTAATTAACATTCAAATCTTTTATTTTGATCATCCGAATAGCAACAACTCTATGGCCAATAATAAATTAAATCATTTTTAGTTTCTCGTTATTTTGGCAAAAAACTAAAAAGCCATATAAAATCTGATATTTTTAAATATCTTAATATTCAGCTTTACGCCAAAAACAAACCGGTCCATAGTGCACCTCCAGCAACTCGTATCATTAAACACAGTCAAAGTCCTATTTTGTATGAAACAACTAGACAAACAGTTTTTTTCTATATTTTAGAATTTATAACAACAAAAAAAAGAAGTTTCTCAGTATAATTTTTAACCCCAAACATTTTTAAGGTCTGCAGCATTCGAACACTTGTAAATTATTATTCTTTTTTGTTAAATATTCCCACCAATTGTGTCAATAAAAATTGTAAAAAATTTGGTTAAAAAGCAACAAAAATAGTTCCGTTTTTATATAAAAAACAAACACTTAAAAAGTTACTAATTTTAGAACAATAAAAAAAAACAACATTCCATATTTATTTTAATACGTTAAAAATAGTTTAGCGGGGCAAAAGTTCCGACATTTCACAAGACTTTAAAATATCTAAAAAAAAGCATTCGCTGAAGGTCAAACATAATTAAAGTTCGAAAAAAGTGAATAGAAACTGGTCCCAAAACCCTTGGAAATTAAAATACATCAAAAACAGTAGAACAAAATTCGAAACTTCGAAAAGCTAACCAGCACAAGTTTAAATACATTCAAAATAAACAATTTCATATTCAATCAAAAAGAAATTAACTGTAATTGTATATGGCCGAATCACGACGCATGTCGCTAGAAATCAAAGATCTTACATTTTGTTCATAGAACAAAATTTGTAAGGGGCGTGTTTTATTATCGAATTCCCAACAAATAACATATCCATGAAATAGTTTCTTAAAATATATTTAAAACTCTAATTATATATTTATGAATACCGCAGAAAATTTTTATAATGATATATACGAAATCAGTTGTAGGACAAAACCTGTGAACCATATTTTCTGCAGTTTCGCCAATCGTTAGATCTTTATTTGGTCTATATTATTAATTAAAATGCATTTCCACTTCTAAAGAACTAAATAAAATTTTTCGACAGTCTCCTTTCTAAATTTTTAAAATTAATTTCTATAATATCAGTTATTACATATCTTCAATTTATGCCTTGTTCACTAGAAAACTGTAAAATGTTACACAACCAAAGCTTAAAACTCATTTTCTACGTATTTCGACTATTTTGAAACAATGTTCGAAAATTCGAAATTAAGTTCGAATTTTCGAACATACCCCAAAAACCTATAATTTTGCATTTTTCCGCTCAGAAACGATGTATAAAAAGCTGCATGCTATTTTTCGACAGTTCATTTTCTAAGTTTTATTTATTAATTTCCATAAATCTTCAATTTTGTGATATTTTTATTAGAAAATTGCAAAATATTATGCAACCAGAGCTTAAAACTCATTTCCTACGTATTTGGGGTATTTTGAAACAATGTTCGAAAATTCGAAATTAAGCTCGAATTTTCTAACATACCACGAAAATTGTAATTTTCCATTTTCCCACTCAGAAATGATGTATAAAAAGCTACATGCCATTTTTCCACAGTTTTTTTTACTAAGTTTTTTATTCATATAATTTTAATCATAATAAATCTTAAAACTGTGTATTTCTAGTTAGAAAATAATAAAATGTTATATAACTACGGCTTAGGACTTACTTTCTACATAGTTTGAGTGTTTTAAGGCAATGTTCGAAAATTCGAAATTATGTTCGAATTTTCGAACATACCCCAAAAATTGTAATTTTGCATTTTGCTACTTAAAAGGGGTGTGGAAAATAATTTTTTGGTTACATAACGCATTATCGGTCACGACAATCGTTTCGAAATTAAAAAAAATTGTATTCAAATGGTCACCCCATTTCAATAGAGCTAAGAAACGTGCAAGATCGGTTATATTTAAGATTGATTGTACACACGGTCTTAAAATGGGGTTTTTATTAATATTCGAGAGTTCGAAGTTATGTTCGAAATTTAAACAAACTACAAAAAAATGGTGTTTCAGGATTTTCACATTAAAAGTACCCTGAAACTTGCTATGGATTTGCTTTGCATAATATTTTTAATATGGCGAAAGTTTTTAAGGCCGATTTAATAAAAAAATATATTGAAAAAAAAAACGTTCTAAAAATCGTGCGCTGTACGAACACAGAAGATAAATTTAAAATTACTTAAACTTAATTCATTTTATTACATAAAGAAAACATGATTTAATTTAATTTCGAAAAAGTTCTTAAAAATTGTTGTTGCTTTCCAAAATAAGATATAACAACTTTCATAAATTGTATCTCTGTTTGAACATTAAATGAGAAAACAGATAAGAAAATAAATTTTTTTTTTTTTGCAAAGACATTGACATTAACCGCGAATTATTTTTCAAAGACAGCAACAGTTCTTTTTTCGTTACATATTTTGCGTGACTTTTGTACGAACTTTTTGTTTATTTTGGGCTTAAAAAAGTTTTGAAAACTGCTGGTTTCAATAGTTTTGGAGGGTACGTCAATAAAAATTTTAAGAAAGAAAATAATATAGAAAGAAAGAAATGTGTCCCAGCAAAACATGTAAATCTGATGTTTCTTTTAGAAGCGGAGATAATTCATAAAATGATTTGCACAATTTTTCATTTTTAAAATGTTATACTTTTGTTAGTGATATCTGCTAGTGATCCCAATAAAGAGCGTTATTTTTACTTTTTTTTTTTGCTATTTATTTTCTGGTATGACAGCAGTGGAGTTACAGAAAAAAGCCTTCACTACTAAGGATGTTAACGTGGCTATTTTTCTAACCTTAATATATATTTAGGGCATACAAGTCATGAACTATTTCTTAATTTGTGATATCGAGATTTTAAATTTAATATTCTACTAAAATTTATATATTCGAAAATCTTTTCTGAACAAATATCATAAGAAAGCGCATTAAAAAAACTAACCAAATATACAAATATGAATATTTTTCAAAATATTAACACAATAATTGATATTTGCCATATGTTCGAAATTTCGAACATATTTTCGAAAATTCGAAGTTAAGCTAAATATCTTTTATTTTTATATTACTACTGATTGTAGTAGAAATATTTAAAATTTCGTTCATTTATGCACATATTCGACATTTCGAACTTGCATATATTCTAATATTTTTAGCACAAATCGGAAATTTTTTATCTCTCATATGAATTCCAAGTTTTCAACCTATCTTCGAAATTTCGAACTTATTTTCGAAATTTCGAACATGCCTTAAAGCTTAAAAATTCTTTATTTACACTAGATATTATTAATATAGTCATACTTTATTGGTTTCTTAATGTCCTTTTTCAAGTAATTCATTATTGCTTGAAAACTATTTCCTTAAGTGTATATGAGGATTAGGATTATGTGTTATTGGACCACAAAGTTGCTTAATAATTCTAAAAATTCTTAATGATCTCACTCGATTTTAGAATGTTATACAAGGTATTGTATTCAAAATAAATTAGAATTTCAATATTCTATTCGGAATCTAATCAAAAAAGTGTGAATCCAGTTCAGTCAAGAAAGCTGTGATAGAATTATTTCCATATTTTCTTTTTTTCTTTAGCAATTATTTTACAAAAGTTGCATTCTTTCCTGTTTCCACAACATAATTTATAAACATAAATTATCAAAGATTTTATTTTGATAAAAACAACAAAAAAAAACACCAAAAAAGTGAACAGGATTTCTTCCTTCACATTTCTTCAAGTTGTTTGTAAAAATACGCTGCTAAAGCTTCTTCTCGTTGTTACACATTTTTAAGGGTTTTATTTCAAGTTCCAGATTCTTGAAAAAAATAACAGAAAACAGGAAGATTTTCCATATTTCACTGCAGTTGAAATAAAAAACAATTTTTTTTCAGTTGAAGTCAGTAGTTTAACACGAGCACAGTTTGTCAGAATTTATCACAACAGAGCAATCAAAACACATAAAAAAAAACAACAACACTTTTGAGTTTTTTAATCTTCACATGCTTGATTATTTCTTTAAATCTTTTCCAAAAAAAAAAAAAACAACTCAAACAAAATATTTTGTGGCTTCAAAAGATTCTAATTTATTTTACCTTCATTGAAAACAATTTGAAACCATTTAAAACTCGATTTTTATTTTTATTATTTTTCTAAAATTCAACTTGACTTTTTAGTATAAATTCCTTTTTTTTCAATAAATTTTTTTACTCTTATTATATTCTATTTCTTCTTTTATTATATTTTTGTTAACAATTTCATTCAATTGATTCCGATGACACAAAACTTTATTAATAATTTCTTTAAAACTATTGCAAATTCGTATAAATTTAAATTTGTAACAAAATGGGCTTGTATTCGATTGAAATATTTTATAAATTTTATATAAAATAACTTTATTTTATTCTTCTCCTTCTTTTTCTGTATTTTTAGCGCGCTGCCGTCCGTTGCCTCGTACACACGCGTCCAATACTGGTCTATGGATTTGGTCTGATGTCTGTCTTTTCCTCTTTATTTTTTTTTATTTTATTTGAGTTTTTCTACTTGGCGGCTTTTAAAATTTGGTGTAGTTGTAGAATCATTTTTTATTTTATTTCATTTCATTTTACTGCTGCTGCTGCTGTTGCTGTTTTAGTGGATTTTATGTTGCTCAGCAACAAACAATCTACTCTTAAAAGCAAAGCGATACAACAACTTTTACACTGCCTATCGCATATATAAAAGCAGTTGAGTTGTTGCTCTTACAGTGTACGAGAGAAATGTTTAATTTTAATCACTAACAGAGTCTTATTGTGGAAAATATTTGAGCATATAAATGCACCAGCTTTTTGTGGTTCACTTTTATGTTTTAATATCTTCATCCAAATTGATAGAATCCAAATTATTTCAAAGGTGTTTTTATGTAGATTTTCACAATATAAAAAATATTTTCTCATTTGAGGGCGTAGGAGTAGTAAAAACCTTTTTATACAGTTGAGCATATAAAAGCACCAGTTTTTTGTGGTTCCCTCTTAAGTACTAACTTCTTCACCGAAATTGATAGAATCTGTATAACTTCAAAGATTTTTTTATTTAGATTTACACAACAGAAAAAATATTTTCTCATTTGAGGCCATAGAAGTAATAAAAAGCTTTTTAATAACGTGTTAATTGTTTGTCTCAAGTGGTCATATGGCTACCCTCGGTTAGAGATATATTTACGTTGTGCCAATCTACATAAAAATACCTTTTGAACCAGATATGTTTGGTTATAATTGGCTCAAGATAAGTTATCTTAAAGTGTACAGCAAAATAATAAGTAGCATATCAACTATAAGACAATTTGTATATCAAGAGAGGAATGATAAGAAATTTACTTAAATATTTTCTAAAATATTTTCTAAAATAAATAAAAATAAAATATATTTATATATAATATATATGTATGTTAGACAGTATTATTAAAATGAGTGCACTTAATTCTATGGCGAACACTGTAACAAAAACACAAAAAAGTACCATAAAATTATAAATAAATAAAAAACAATTTAACTAACAATGTGTACTACTACTAGGCAACAGCAACAAAATCCATTGAATCTCAACCGGCAAAACGCGTAGCAATACAACTACACACACACACACACACATACTCGCTCACTCATTCACACACTAAATCAAATGACAGCCCGATTGCTTTTTATTCGCTACAAAAAACAGCACTCTTTTTTAGACAAAATGCAAAACCTACTCACACAGATACCGGCTCTACACTCATAACCACGCACACACACACACACCCACCCAAACACATACTATTTTGAATTATTGTCTAAACATTCGATTTGCTCCACTGTAGATCAGTCCATATTTATTTTGCTTTTGAATACACGATTCTCACTCTCTATTTCTAAGCACAACTTGAAACAGAAATTAATTTGCTTTTCTGCTTCTTTTGTTTTTTATTTGAATAAACTCTGAGACTGACTTTCTGCTAGAGCACGTACTCATTCATGCTCACTAATTCGTGCATGACAAAATCAAACAAATAGCCCCAGCAGAGGCAGACACAAGATTCTTTTCTGTTCTTTGTTTTTAGCCAAGATCATCCGTCGTGAATGTTGCCGCAGCGAAATTGATCATTTTCGTTTATTTTCCTAGTAAATGTGAAAGTTCAAAATTGAAGCACGGTAAATGCACAGAGAGAAATTTTTTTGTTGTTTTATTTAAGATCAAAATTGTGATATCCAACGAAGTTCATAGTTGCCTTACAGCTAATTTTTGTTGACTCTAGACAAAAAATGTATGGAAGAACTACCAGGAGCCACTTACGAGTCCATAGTTATACAAATTGGCACATATCAATAATCCCAAACAAAAAGATTTATATTGTTAAAATCTACATAAAAATGCCTTTCAAAATAGGTTTTCCACTTTAGTGCAGATAAACGATAAAATACTTAAAAGAGTACCACAAAATATCAAGTCTACGTAATAATTTTGGTTATTGTATTTCAAAAACGAAAAAACATGAAATTTATTTATATTTTCTCTGCAGAATCTAGCCAAATTCATTGCGGTATATTAAAAATATAATAAAAATATGTTTTAAGAAAAATATTTTGATATATAAAAATTTTGGGATTTTTAAGATTTCTTTGGGAATTTTCACGGTATAATTATTTGACTCTGATATCTTTGAAATTTCCATAGATAATTAGATTAATAAAACATGAAGAAAAGTTTTAAGAGTCCCAGTTTGGGAATTTTTAACATTTCTTTGGGAATTGCTGGGTTTCTATACATGAATTTCACCTCTAAGCTACTTATTAATCAAATGGTTTTTGAGTATTTCTAAAGAATATTAGACTTTTAAAACATGAAGAAAAATTTTTAAAATCCCAGTTTGGGGATTTTTGAAATTTCTTTGGGAATCGCCGGGGTGCTATACATGAGTTTCATCTCTAATCTCCCTATTAATCCAATAAATTATAAGTATTTCTAAAGAATATTAGACTTTAAAAGCATGAAGAAAAATTTCAAGAATCCCAATTTGGGGATTTTCAAAATTTCCTTCGGAATTGCAGGGATCTCATAAGTGAACTATGTAATATAGTTATTTGACTCTGATATTCTCTAAAATTTCGTATTTAATTAGATTTATAAAACATGAAGAAAAGTTTTAAGAATCCCACTTTGAGGATTTTTTTTATTTTTTTTGGGAGTTTCTGGATTTTCATAAATGATACTTATTATTCAAATAATGTTTGAAGAAAAATTTTAAGAATCCCATTTTTGGATTTTTTAGATTTGTTTGGGAATGCCGGGTATCCATAAAGGAAAATTCAAAGATATTCATTTTAGGAGAAACTTTGAAGGAAGATAAAGGCCATGTAAATTATTTAAAACTCCTAGCATTAATTAATCGCAAAGATCGGAGAGCACATCACGTACTCAGAAGATTCAATTCGCGCACTCGATTCAAAAAACTGTTTTTGTATCTTAACGCATAGTTTTTCTAGTTGTTGTTTAATATTATTTTCAATTGAAGGCAATACAAGAGAATATATGAAAACTTTGATGAAATTGCTGCAATCGCATCAAAGCGGCAACACTGTTGAGCATACTTTTAGGTTTATAACACGTGAGCTTATGTATGCCTTCTAGAAGCAAAAGCTCCAACATAAAAGCTAAATAAATAAAAAAAACTTAAATGGCAACTAGAGAGGGAGAGTGTCTAGACTCTAGAGACGTTTGATTGAGATGCAGGGCTGGTCAAATGGCTATTGAAATTGGTTGCTGTTTTAAACCTGACAAGACACCTAAACTTATGAACAACTTGAATTTGGCTCACGAAAAGACAACAGCAAAGTAATGAAACCTTTCAGGTTACTAAAAGTGAAAAATAGGAGTATGTGAACTGCGATCAGCGTGTAAGCGCAGCAGTTTGATCAGAGAACTGCTGGATATCATCCATGAAATTATATATTAATTAAGAGGCTCACTATGGCACTTTGTGACATCGCAAATGTATTGAAATTGTTGGATATTACAGTTTGCAAGTCACTGCCACATATGGAAATATGACAAAGCTTGCCACTAGTACACATTATTGTGTTTGCTTGCGATGGCAAAAGGTGCTATAAAATTTTTATTTTTCCAAAATAATCAGTTAAGTTTTCATCGCAATATTGAAATCGGTTTTTATATATTTGACGCATTCATTTTAAATGTCACAGCACTCCCTTCTCTGACAATCCAGAGAGATACAAATTAAAGTTTAGCTTCTATTTCAACTCACTGCAAATGCAAAACAATTGCTAACATTTTCCTCAATATATTCAAAATTTTTAATGCTTCTCATTTCACTCAGTCGGTTAAGAGAAACGGATCTCAACTCTCTGATATTCTACGAGTACAAAAATCATTTAGCCAAAATTTACTCCCGGCATATTTGAAATCATGGCTTTTAACATTTTGTGTGTTCTTGGCCATTTCATGCTACCAAAATTGTTGCACTCAACAACTGCTGCAAAGCAATTAAATTAAATTTTTATTATCCAAACATCGGGTGTTTTGTCTTAAGGGCGGAGGGTTTTAATACACGATCCTATAAAATTTGCATGCAGGGGTACGAAATACGGTTCGATTTCGATTAATGAGTTTCACTTGAGGTACAATTCTCTGTCGTTTGCAGGTGTTAAACTGGAAATACACGTCTCCTAAACTTCATATTTCGCCAAGAGAGAGATAGAGAGAGAGAGCGAGAGAATTAAAAGTGTTTAATTATTTGTGGGCCGGTGGATTTTTGAACTGTTTAGAAATTATCTCAAAGATATTCATTCAGTCTTATTACGGTTGTCGTAGTCGTGGCGAAATCGATAACAACATTAACGTTGGAGTCTTTTTATTTCTCTTACGAATGGGACAACTATAATATGGGCCACTATATACCAGGATCGATTATGAAACATGATTACGGAATTCAAGTATCCCAAATTTGTTGCTTTGGAGCGGCACCCACGAGCTGACGTCTACTGATCCAACGCATTGTACCGTTGCCATGAAAAGAGATGATAATGTTGCGCAGACGAATGTAGAAAATAAGAAGAGAAATACGAATTTTTTTTAGTTAAAAGTTTTAATATGATTTTTAAAAACTTTCAAAAGTTGTTACGGTGTGAAGCGACCATTCCCGCTCAAGTGTCAAACCAAATTAATCCTGCAACAATTGGCCAATCGAATGGAGGACAAATTGACCATTAACAGTTTGAAGTTCTTAAGTTCTCTGCCTTAAAAGTAAAATATACACCCGATATAACTGATTTGATATGAAAGGAAGTCGGCGACTTTGTTTGCTTTTATTATCCGTAATTGTGTGCATCTGTGAGTGTGTGTGTGTTTTTCTTATGTCATGTCATAACGAGACGTCACAGTTAATGTTTGAATTACGATGACTATTTTACGTTGACTTACCATTTTTTTTTTATCATATTTATTTTAGGCGGGGTAGTGGAGGAAAGAGAGAGGCAAAATTATGAAACTAAATTTAACTCAAACGAACTGATAACGAGCGAAGAAAAAACTGCGATAAGCAGCATTCGAAGCGCCAACTTGTGATGATGATCTTGTGGTTTTCTGTGTTGTGTAGAATGTGTGTGTGTGTGTGTGCGTGTGTGTTCTAAAAGTGTAATGAAATTAAGATAATTTCTTCTTTTTTTTTTGTTTTCTTTTCTTTTTTATCTCAATTACATTTCTTATCAACTCTCGAACCGGCGGCCTACAACAACAACGATCACTTTCTTCTGTCTTCATCAAAACAAAATCAAACAGGTAGAAAATATCATTTTTAAAAATATCATGCTCATGTTGCAGTGCCTTATGATTTCCGCTGATATTTTTATTTGTTTATTTTAATTTTTTTAATCAAATTTGTTGACATCAGAGTTTTTATAAGAAAAGCGTCACCAGTGAAATGTTTTGATGAGCATTTAAGGTCTGAATTTCAGACCTCTGCCAGATTAAAACAGGCAGCGAGAAAGAAGCTAACAAACTGTGCACAGTGGGGTATTTTGAAAGAAAACAATAAAAATAGTTTTGAAGTTTCTCAACGGTTAATGAGATGGTAATCAAGTTAGTTTTTAAAGATGTATTGCCGAGTTTAAGTTAAGAGCTGGGAGTTCATATCCTTAGAAACGACGAAGGCATGACCCCGTAAAGTGGGTCAACTCGATGCCATGAAATATCCAAGTCAATGCCAACTTCACAAAAAAAAAACCCCAAAACTCAATAAATTTACAAATTTTGAGAAGATATATATTAAGAGTGCTGGTGCTAAAAGTGTGGCGGCTTTCGAAAACAGCTGTTCTGCTTTGCTGTCTCAGACGTCTACGCTCTTGTTCCCTACAGGATCCTGACTGACTCAGAGATGTCTCGCTGGTTGCATTAGCGCGTTTTGTGAAAATGTCTGTGTGATTCTCAGCAACGCCCACCGGTACTTCATGGGACTGTGTTTAGGGTACAGCCCTCTGAGCATCACAAGGAATCCACAGTTTGCGGCCAGCCCTTTTATTTTAACTTAAATTAATAATGATAAATTGAATGACTTGATATTCATTCAGTCCGCAACAGTCACATTAAAATTTCCAAATGATTTCAATTAAATACTCAACTCGAACGACTTGTGTCAGAAGTCCATTTTAGTCTCCCATTAAAACACAATAAATTTCTCTTGAAAATAACATTAAACAAATTAAAGTAAGAATTTAATTACTTTTAGCAGCCGTTATTTAATTAATCAATTTAGAAAAAAATTGCTTTAATTATTTTGGGTGGTTTCTTTCTATGGGAACGTCGACTAGAAAGGTCGTATAATTCAATTCATGGCGTGGGTTGTTTCATGAGTTAATAAAAAGAACTGTTGAAATGTCGAAAAATTTAAGGTTAAGTCTTTCATGAAGAGACTAAAATTTTTATAGAAAATTTCTTAATTCGAAGCTGAAACAGCATGAAGAATATATTCCGAAACTCGAAAAGCGAAAACTTACTAACTCCGAAAAATCAATGACATTACAAAACTGTCGACATTATATGAGTTGTGTATATTTGAATATACATTATTTAATTTCAAAATGCATAGCCCGAATATATTCGAAACTATTCCGAAAAAATCGGAGTTTCTCCGAATCTTTTGGGTTGTAGAACTTCTTTTCAAATCACATGCCCTAAAATCAGTAAAAAATCCATTTTTGCATTACAAACATTGAACACTAGCGAATATCCTAAATTACTCCGTATATCCTAAATTACTCCGAAAATTGATTATAATGGAATACAAAGTAAAATAATAATAAAAATACATGATCTTATCATAGATATATAAAGCTGAATAAATCTAAGCTACTCCGAAAAACTCGGAATTGAAATCATAATTTTACCATCGAGTTATAAAGCTGGACACACTCAAGCAGCTCCGAAAAATTCCGGAATTCTCCGAATAGTTTGCTCTATAAAACATATTATAAAACACACTGAAAATGTCCTCGGCTTTGTAAATAGCCCTGCCTTATTTGTATATTTCGAAAACTATTCTCAGTTACTCCGCAAGATATATTTTAATTAAGAAATACTTTGGGGGAAAAACCACAACGCGATAGACCGTTAGAAAAGTCACAATAGAAAAAACATATTAATTTTTATATTTATCTATAATTCAGAGAGATCCCAATAACTCCGAAAACTTTATATTAACTAAAAATTTAATAAAATTGCTACCGCAATATATGCCGAAGATGTTTAAACTTAATATCTGCCCATAACTTAAACAAAATTTCTCCGAAAAAACTGCGGAGTTCAAAGAATTGTATATTTTTGATACAACTCCGAAAAATATATTTTAACAATAAACAGAAATATTTGGAAAACTTGATGAAGAGCACAGATTTCATTTTAAGCAGAAAGAATTTCAAATTAACAGAAAAAATTTCTCCGAAAAATACTCCCAAAATTTTTAACACTTTATAAAATCAAATTTCGTCATGACTGCAACAAATCATCTCTGTTCTTATCATTCTCTATCTGTAATTTCAACACTTTTCCCTACTTTCCATAGACCCTGAGTGCCATTAATGCAAAAAAATTTAAAATTTTATTTAAGAATAATAAAAAAAATTTCATAAAATGAATGAGAGTTATTGTATTCAATTAAAATTGATAGGCTAATGATCATAACGCCTTTTCGATCACTATATTTTATCGAATATTTTCGATGAAAACTGCCCGCAACATATTAAATCGCTTTTGTGTAATTTTTATTTAATAAAAATTACTCCGAAAAATTTTCAATTTTCGGAAAGTCTTAAAGTGGAATACTGGAGGAGGGATTTCTTTTAATTCACGAATAAAATTTGTTTATGTGAAAAAATCACCACGACACATTCTTAGTCTGGCAACTGTGCCAATAATTTTGGTCATCAAGGCTGCAGTGCTGCCACCAACTCCATTCATGAAACTGATGTTCGAAATTGATTTTGCTAATCATTTAAAATTGTATGGATTTATCCCAAATTTGGGAATATATTTTGCAGTTTGGGAATAAAGTGTTCGTACTGGGAATTTGAAGATGTTTCTTGTATATAAAATATCTTTGTCGAGCCAGTTAATTTCCTATGGCAATTTTTTTAATTTAAATATTTTTATTAACACTGAAAAATGACTGGGAAATCATTCGCAGTGTTGCCAAAGTCTAAGAAATTTTCAACAGAAATTTCAGTCATTTTTAAACAAACTGAGAATGATTATTTTTACGGGTTTAACGTTACAGAATTTTGATGATTTTTTATGGCAAAGAAAATTTTTATTACGAGATTTTGGGGAATCAGACACCTAAGAGTGGGCATTATGATTGGTGCTAAGCTGAAAGATAAAATATTAATTTCTGCTTTACAATTGAATGACTGTGTAGAGCTGACAAAATACACCCACACATTGTTCCTTCTAGAAGCAAAACATTTCCCACACGACCCCCGTAAGCGAAGAAAAGAACTTTCTTACAATTGAATAAATTTCCAAATTGAATATGGAAAATAATTTTAGCATTTCCAGTCTTAGTCATGCTCTTGAGGTCAGCCAGCCAAAAAAGTCTCGACACACAAACACTCGCACAACTGCACCACGCCCAAAAGCGATAATATTTTCAAATTTAAATTTTAAATTAATTCGTTGCACACAGAAGAGGCAACATAAAAAATTCTAAGCAAATATTTGCGTTGGTAATTAAACCGTATGAAATGTTATTCGTTCTACTGTCATTTACGGCTGAATTGTGTTTGAATAAATTTCTTTCGATACGGTGGCTTGTCATTTCCTTTAAATTTACACTCTTTTTTTTTTTTGTGAGTAGAGACAAGAATTTGTTGTTGTAAAGGCATTCACGCGGGAGTGTTTAGGTCACAAAAAGTGACATGAAGACTTTTGTTTTTGTAAATCTGTTATAAAATTTCATTGAGGGGATTGACTTGAGTAGGCAAATTAAAACTTTGACCACAATTTTAAATAACTCGTTTTATATTCCGATTTACATTGAGAGAGAAAATTGGGAGAATCAGAAGTCTCCAACAAGCAAATCGATGATGACTAATTTCTGGACCCCATTAAAAATTAAGTTCCGCTTAGAAAACCCTGTAGTCAGTCATCCAGCCGTCAGACAAGCACGCGTTAGCAAGAACGAAAATATCCGTGGGTTTCGAATAGACTCGAGACGCGTGGATTGTATCATCATCATCATCAACATCAAACAGTTGAACTTTTGAAAAGAAAAAGTGGAAAAAAAAACAAAATTTTAACTTTTTTAATTTCCTAAATGGGCACAAAAGGCAAACCAAACGGTCTGCTAATAGAACGCAGACACTCGTCTAATACTTTTTATCGTTCAATTTTGAATTTTTTTCTTTTAATTGAAAACATTAAATTTTATTTAAAGCAGAAATTTTATTTAAAACAAAAAAAAAAGAAACAAGTAAGAATTATGAAAAAAGAAGCATCTTCTGTTTAATATTAAAAATAATTTTTAATTACTCGAATACCAACAACAGCAACAACAAACACAACGGCAAATTAAAAAATAGCGAAAGACCAACAAATAAACTTGAGAAATGCGCAAAAATGGAAACACACACAGCAACTTTTAGATAAAAATATATAGACGATTTTTGTTAAGTTGTTTGTTTTTCTTTTGGACTCTTTAAACAGCAGCGTTTGTAAAGCATCGTGCAACTAAATATTTGTTTGATCAAATTAAACGCCTTATAAAATGCTTATAGTGGAAATGAAACTTATGAAAGACATTAAAAAAACACCCCGAAAATGTTTAATTTTTGAAAACATGTCTGCAGGGATATACGGAATTCGGTGATTTATAAAATTTCTTTGGGAATTGCGGGGATCCCATAAATACACTTCATCTCTTGCTCCTCATTAATTACATTATTTTCCTTTAATAATGTTGTAAAATCGGAAGAAATTTTAGGAAATACTTTATGATTTTAAGAGGCGCGCCATTCCCAAAGAAATTTTTAAAATCCCCACATTACGATTTTGCACTACTTTCGCTATATTTTCTTTAAACTGAATACTTAGACTCTGCAAAACT
The DNA here is from genome assembly GCA_963675445.1 of Linnaemya vulpina. NCBI lineage: Eukaryota > Metazoa > Arthropoda > Insecta > Diptera > Tachinidae > Linnaemya > Linnaemya vulpina. The sequence goes on from OY776277.1 coordinate 98,399,381, forward strand.
ATTTCCGGTTATTTTTTTTTTTCCAAAATCACCCACTGACAACTCCGACTTAAACTTTTCCGTGGGATTCGTGAGAATAGGCCGGGGGTGTTACTCTGATCGAGTGTAGCTCCTAAACGGGAAATGTTTGCCCAGTTCATGCTTCTACCGACCAAATATTGTTAAACAGTAGCATCTACACAATTATGGCACGCTCCTGGACTACCCGTTGGAACACGAATTAATGCCATTTTTTCTCCGTGTGAAAACTTTTCTGCACAGTAAACACTGAAAGTTGCAGCCACTTTTAGGTGCGACTCACAAGTTCAAATCAGTTTCACCATCTCATGGAACACACACAGAGTTAACGTGCACACGAAGTATGTTGTGCGGCCAAAGAGCAAATTATTTTAAATAAATTTTGCTTCATCACATATTAATTGCAACCGATTTCGTCATGCACCAACAAGTTGATGCATGCACCAAAGTGCACAGTGCATTGCTGACATCGAAAAGCTTCTTTTTCGCTGAGAGACTTCATGAGAAAGACCAAAATATAACAAATAATTAAATAGAAGAAAGAACGCATCGGCTAAAATATTTGAACTGACACGTTAATCATTGCGCTTGACAACGTTGAAGTTGAAGTTGTTGTTCAGCGATCGCTCCGTTCTAAACATCAACAGTGTAACAGACAACCACAAAATCAGATTAAAAATGTTAAGAAAATTTTTTTTATATTTACTTTTTTTGAAACACTCAAGAATTATATTTTGGGCTGTAGCGAAGAGCACCAATTTTGTAATAAATATTTTGTAAGAAATTTTTGTCATATTAATGGAATCGGACTCGGATCGAAGATCAACTCGAAGAAAAGTTTCAAATGCTGCAGTTTCGTTTTACAATTTTGCGGCTTGAAAAATAGTTTTATTAGTGTTTGGTTAACAGGGGCACAATCACGATCAATGACTGATTAGATCACACAGTATGATGTCAGCATTCAGTGCTACCAACTTTGCTTTCAAGTGGATATTGAAGTGTCACAATTATGAGAATATTTTACTTTTTATACAATATAAAAAGAAAGAAACAATTAAACCAACGCGCGAATATTTAGAAGATACTTTAAAAACAGTCTGATCTCAGTATTCAGTGCTACCAACTTTGCATTTAAGTGGATATTGAAATGTGATAATTATGACAATATTTTTCTTTTTATATAAAAAGAGCGAAACAGTTAAACCAACACGTGATATTTAAAAGATATTTTAAAACCAGTCCGATCTTAGTATTCAGTGCTACCAACTTTTCACTGAAATGGATATTGCAGTGTCATAATTATGAGAATATTTTTCTTTTTATATAAAAAGAAAGAAACAATTAAACCAACGAGAGATATTTAAAAGAGATTTTAAAACCAGTCTAATCTCAGTATTCAATGCTACCAACATTGCATTTAAATCGATTTTGAAGTGTCATAAAGATGAGAATGTTTTTCTTTTTATATAAAAAGAACGAAATAATTAAATTAACGAGCGATATTTAAAAGATACTTTAAAAACAGTCTGATCGCAGTATTCAGTGTTACCAACTTTGCATTTCAATTGATATTGAAGTGTCATATAACTATGAGCAGTTTTCTTTTTGTATAATAGGAAAGAAATAATGAAATTAAAGAGTAATATTTAAAAGAAACTTTAGAACTAGTCTGATCTCAGTATTCAGTGCTACCAACTTTGCATTTAAGTGGATATTGAAGTGTGATACATATGACAACATTTTTCTTTTTATATAAAAAGAAAGAAACAATTAAACCAACGAGAGATATTTAAAAGAGATTTTAAAACCAGTCTAATCTCAGTATTCAGTGCTACCAACTTTTCACTGAAATGGATATTGCAGTGTCATAATTATGAGAATATTTTTCTTTTTATATAAAAAGAAAGAAACAATTAAACGAACGCGTGATATTTACAAAATAAATCCAGTATTTATTAGACCACTCAGTATGATGTCAGTATTCAGTGCTACCAACTTTGCATTTAAGTGGACATTGAGGTGTCACAATTATGAGAATACTTTTTTTTATATAAAAAGAAAGAAACAATTAAACCAACGAGAGATATTTAAAAGAGATTTTAAAACCAATCTAATATCAGTATTCAGTGCTACCAACATTGCATTTAAATCGATTTTGAAGTGTCATAAAGATGAGAATGTTTTTCTTTTTATATAAAAAGAACGAAATAATTAAATTAACGAGCGATATTTAAAAGATACTTCAAAACCAGTCCGATCTCTGTATTCAGTGCTACCAACGTTGCACTTAAATGGGTACTCAAGTGTCACAATTATGAGAATGTTTTTCTTTTTATATAAAAATAAATCAATGCCTGATATTTAAGATACATTAAAACCAGTATTTATGGAAATACTGGTTTTAAGCTCTTAAAGTGCATTTTAGTTATGATTATGATTAAGTCTCCGCCAAAACATATTTACACACGAAATAATTTCACAAATCAGTTTTATAAATTCTGCAAGTTGCATGTCTGTCAGACTCCCTATCAGAATCCAACAAAACCGAAAACGCAACAATTTCAGAATATAAACAAAAACAAAAATTAGACGCCACCCAGCAGAGAACGAAATAAATTCTGCTGCTGTTGCAAGCAAAAGCGATCATAAACGGCCAATTTTTTACACTTTTTGCTTCTAAAAGATTTACAACAATTGAATGAATGACTAAACAAATTTCAGAGATCTTTAAACGTTTGGTTATTTCTAAATCAATTTTTTATTGTCGACTTTTTTTTTCTCCCCATAATTTTTCTTTCTTTCTTGGCGAATTGTTTATTTTATGATATCAAAAAAAAAAGGAATCGTAAAAAAGCACTTCTGGCACACACCGCTTTGCAACATGTTGTACAAACTCACAGACACTTCCCCTCTCGCCTTGAGGTGCTCAAGCAAAAAAATTCGTCTTTTTTTTCTCTGAAATTTCAGCTGAAATTATTTCATCAGTACGAAGTGAAGAAGAAAACAAAAATGATCAATTTTATTTTAGACAAATTTATTTTTCCTCTTATGATTTTTGATCATAAAAAGCACGTTTTAATATGGAAAAATTAGCAGAAAAAAAATTTGATATAAAAAAAAATCCAGCAGAAATTAATGATTTAAGATTTCTTGGTTTTTTTCTTTCTATAAAACTCATAAGGAATTATGGGTATTGAATAAGCAAAATGATAAATTTATTTTGATAGTATTTTTTTAATTAAAAAATAATTATATAAAATAGAATGGTAAGAAAAAATTGAAATTGAAATTGAAATTGCATCATCGCTGCTGCATTTTGAACAAATTAAGCAAAACAAAATTATGAAAATTGTAATAAAAATTTTAAATTATTCGTTTGAATTGAATGCCTCAACGGGCTTTGGAAGAATCGATCGGAATAAAAACTATAAATTCGGAAATAATTTAATAAAAAATATATATAAAAAACAGTTGACCTGTAACTGTCCGCTAATTTTAACCGCAAATCCTTCTCTTTTGTATTCTCTTTCGAACTAAAACTCTATTATTTTTATATTCAAATTAACCAATTCCAACTATATTAGAATCGTGAGCATTAACGGACTAGACAATATAATATCCGGGTTTTTCAAAACGAATTTTTTGGTCCCACTTGAAATTTTCTCAGGGGCCAAATTACGGCACTCGATATCAATCCAAATTTTTTTACAAAATGTATTGAAATATCGGTCGATATCGAGTACGGTAATTCGGTCCCAGGTCCTACAACCGTGTCTGTAATAAATCAGAACGTTTGCTGCACTTCTGAAGAATATTTATTTGGAAGTCACAAACTTCTCGACGCTCTTTTTTGCAGTGAAAATTTGTTGTGCGAAAAATTTTACACTAAAAAATTATTTCCTCTTCTGCCACGACTGATTTTTTGTACTAAAAATTGCAACCCTTAATATATTTTTTTTATTTATTGCAACAATAAAACATTTCTATGGGTTTTCTTGTTCCAAAATAATCCAGCAACAACAACAAACATGATATTTATTTAAAAAGAAATTAAACAGATCCAGTAAATCAGTTTGTGCAAGATTTCTTTTCAAATACACTTCAAATAGGATTGAGTTTTATGAAACATTTAAATTGGCAGCAGCGCACGCCAGACGAAGAACACCATCTGTAAAACAATGAAAGCCGACGTAACTGTAACAGTAATGAAAAAATATCTTTGAGATAAAAAAACTTTTTTATGAGTTTCAAATGATCGCTGCAAATTTATAATATTTTGAATGAAAAGAAAAAAATATATAATTAAATGTTTTTAAGAAAAGTAGATTTAAAAGGCATTATTTGGCTCATTTATAAAGAGTTTATAAAACAATTTCGTGTGTAAACCTGTTTTGCAAAGCTTTCGTAAATCAAAAAGAAAATACTTTTATGAATAAGGCCATTATAGAAAGCAAATCGAAAGACAATATATTTTCAAATTTATTCGTTTTATTTTATTTCATCTTTTAATAACAAATTCTAAGATAAAAGAAGGAAATAAGAACAAGCGAAATATGGGCCAAGCGTCCCCAAGAACATTTACTGCCTTGTTCGTAAAATACATGTCTATTTTATACAGACTTTGTAAAACCATTTCGTACAGAAATCTGTTTTATAAGTATTTTACTAATCGAAAATAAAATAATTTTTTTTTATGAATAAGGCCGCTATAGAACGCAAATTCGACAATAAAATATTTTTAATGGGAAAGAAGGGCCTTATTCATAGAAAATATATTCGCTTTATAAATGGTTAATAAAACAATATCATATGGAAATCTATTTTATAAATCATTTACTAATCGAAAATAAAATATTTTTATGAATAAGGCCGCTATGAAACACGAATTGAAAAAAAAAATTTCTTGAATTATAAATTATAAGATAAAAGAGGGAATTAAGAATAACAGAAACATCGCTTTATAAAGGAATTATAAAACAAAAATAAAGTATATTTTTATGAAAAATAAGAGAAGAAAATAAGAACAAGAGATGTATAGGATAAACATCCCCAAAAACATTTACTGCCTTATATATAAAAAATATACCCCCTTAATAAAGGCTTTATAAAATTGTATTATATGGAAATCTATTTTAGAAACCTTTTACTAATCAAAAATAAAACATTTTTTATGAGTAAGACTGCTATGGAAATTAAGCATAACAGCAACGTTGTTTTATAAAAGGTTTATAAAACAATTTCGTATGGAAATCTATTTTATAAGTCTTTTAATTTTATCTTTTGATTATTAATAATGAAGAGGGAAAGCATAGCCTTATTCATAGAAAATGTATCCGCTTTGCAAAGGGTTTATAAAACAATTTCTTATAGAAATCTGTTTTATAAATCTTTTAGTAGTCGAAAGCCGCTATTGAACGCAAATTGAAGAAGAAAATTTCCGTCGCTTTATAAATGAATTTTAAACAAAATGTTTTTTATAAAGCTTTTATATATCAAAAATCAAATATTTTTATGAGTTAGGCCGTTATGGAACGCATATCCGAAAAGAAAAATTCTTTAATTTATTTTTTTTATTTTATCTTTTAATTATAAAATAAGAGAAGGAAATAAGAAGAAGAGAAATATGAGGTAAACATTCCCAAAATCATTTACTGCCTTATTTATACAAAACATGCCCGTTTTATAAAACCATATCGTATGGAAATGTATTTTATAAACCTTTTACTAATCGAACATAAAATATTTTTTATGAATAAGGCTGCTATGGAACACAAATTGAAAAATAACTTTTTTTTAAATATAAATAATAACAGAAACGTTGATTTATAAAGGGTTTATAAAACAATTTCGTATGGAAATCTGTTTTATAAATCATTTATTAATCGCAAATAAAATATTTTTTATGAATAAGGCCGCTACGGAAGGCAAATAGGAAAGGACAATTTTTTTCAATTAATTTTGTTTTTTATTTTATCTTTTAATCACAAAGAGCGTAACAAGGGCAACAGAAGCTTTGACAAAAACATTTAAAGACTCATTCGTAGAAAACATATCCGTTTTATAAAGGGTTTATTAAACAATTTCGTATGGAAATGTGTTAAACAACTAATCTCGTACGGCGATCTCTTTTATAAATATTTTACTGACATAAAATAAAATATTTTTTATGAATAAGGCTGCCATAGAACGCAAATTAGACAAAAAATAATTTTTTAAATTTATTTTTTCCTTTTATCTTTCAATTATAAATAACAAAGAGAAAAAGAAGAGCAACAGCAACATCGTCAAAAGCATTTATAAAAATATAACCGCTTTTTAAAGGTTTTATAAAATAATATCGTAAGGAAATCTATTTTATTAACCTTTTATAAATCAAAATTAGAATACTTTTTTACGAATAAGGCCGTTATTAACATTCACTGCAAAATGACAGCCCCTTTATTGGCGAAGAAGAACTCAAATTATAATAATTTTTAAATCACACCCGACGACATATTAAATTCATAAAACACTTTAACAAGCAACTAAATATTTAACACTATCGCTTCTCTTAATGCGATTAGAAAAACAACATTGAAAATTTTGTATTTTTACAATACATTTCCAGAGATTATTTTTGAAAAGCGATTTCGCACGCTTCTTCAGTTTGACAGTCGTCAGCATGAAACAGAAGTTTATTTTTATTTCCACAATTTCCATTCAGCCCCACTCTTGTGTTGTTCCAAACTTAATTATAGTTTTCCTAATTAATATTTATGACGAATTAATTGTGCATATCAGAGATGTAGTAAAATCATCTAAATCGAATAATAAATACTTTTAAATGCATGAGTCTGTGTGTCGATATTTAAGCTTCTCATGCGTTTTGTTGTTTCTAAAACAATAAAATGCGATTCGGTTGCGTTTTTCAACACTACAAGTTTTGAATTTACAAGTAAAAATGCCTGCAAAACATCAACAATTAAACAAAAACTATTGTGGTTTTGTGGATCTCTTATTTGTAGGTTTGTAGTTTGTAGTTCGCACTTTATGGAAACGGTTCTCAGAGAGAAGAGAGAGGCGACTTCAAATTTTCTTTCTAAATATTGTTTAAAGAGATGATGTTCCACTTTGAGAAATGAAAAAAGAAACTGATTCAAAATATTTTATACCAACCGTAAACTTGTTAATTTTGCAGGGTGTCTCAAATTCGTGGCAGCCTTTTTAAATTTGCAATTTCAAATCTATTTTGATTTGCGCTTCGTTAATTGAGCGATTGTTTGCATTTTGTAATTGCCTATTTGTAAATAATTATATGCGATTTAATTGCATGTTAATGTTTTGCAAGTAACGTGATAATTAAATTTAATTTTATGCAGCTACACTTAGAACTCGATTGACGGGCTTTAGTTAGTAGAAACAACACTCACCTGAATGGGGTGGGGATTGAGAGATAACTTGGCGTTTCTTGTTACACTCCAACACCTGCAAAGAGAGTGTAAAAAATTCTTTTGTTTATTAAAGAAGCAAATGAAAGTTAAGCTGATTTCGATGGAGTGAGAGAGAGAGAGAAAATAAAATTGTTGTCATCATATACTCTTCTGTGTATAGATTGTTAACCCTGTTATAATTTCTGGAATTGAGTTTTCAAAATGCTGTTCTTTATTACAAAAGCAAATGAAAAGTTATCGATATGATTTCGATAGACAGAGAGAGAGAGAGTAACATTTTAGCCATCATTTACTCTTTTGAGTATTGATTTTTACTCCTGCAATAATTTCTGGAATTGAAAGGTTATGGATATCAAAAGTTAAAGTTGAGTAGAACACACATCAAACTATGATTTCGATAGAGAGTGAAAGAGAGAGAGAGAGAGGCGGAGAGAGTAAAATTGTTGTCATCATTTACTCTTTTGAGTATTGATTGTTACTCCTGTAATAAACTCTGAAATTGAGATTTAAACTTTAAATAGGCGAATAAAATTTGACCTCAATTTAACGGGTGTTTTTTTAACTGCATGATAATTTAAAACTAACATGTACAATACAAAAATATAAATAGAATGAATATTTTCTTTTATTTTAATCCGTTGTATAATTTTATGGCATTAATATTTGAAATAGAATTTCCGTTACAAGTCCGCCACAATTACGAGTTACTCAGTCCGCTCCAGCAGATACATTATTAAATACTTTTTCCAAAAAATCCAGAAAAATAATTTTATTTAACTTAGATCTCGGCTACTGTTGCTCACAAGCAAACAAACAAAAATTTTTTACAAAGAATTTCTTTGAAACATATATGGGAAGCGGTTGACCCTAAAAGCCCTGCCTGCAACTTCCCACTAATTTTTTTCGAGAACCTATCAAAACGTGGTTTGTAATGCTGCTCTACGATTTTGAGGTCTTCGAGCTCAAAAGTCTTATGAGAGTCTTAATAAATTGATTAATTTTTAAACAGCATGCGGTTCTACGTGATGGGTATTGATGGATTTCTCGAATCCTATAAAAATATCGAGAACACTAACTGATTGGATAAATAGTTTATGAGTTCAAAAAAACACTTTTTAAAATTTTTTTCGTTCACGATATCTTAAAAACGGATTAACCGATTTTGACCCGGTTCTCACATGATGGGTATTGTTGGGGGTTTCGAGTCCTAAAAAAGGCTCGAGAACACTACTTGATTGGATATATAATTTCGGAGTTCAAAAAAGCACTTTAAAAATTTTTTATTATTTTTTTTTACGATATCTCACACACGGATCAACCGATTTTGACCCCATTTACAGTGGTCAACGTGGTTTTTCTCGAGAGTAGATGAGTTTTTGGAATCGATCCGTAAAACCGTTTAAGAGTTATTAAAAAAAATACCTTAAAGTTTTTTTACAGTTTTCTTGAAATCTTCCAGTTCGAATCGGTTAAACGGTTTAAATTTACAGGAATTGTAAGTTCAGTAGAACCCTTTTTGGTTGGCTGAAATCGGTCAAGCCGTTCCAAAGTTATAAGCGGGTTACATACTTACCCACACATATACAGGCACAGGTCGAGAACACACACACCCACACACATACATACAGCCATAGCGACGGGTTCTCAGAATTAGTCAGGGAAGCATCTTAAGTACCCCAAAACATCGAGATCTGATGAGAACCCCCACTAATAACTTCCCGGTTTTGGTAAATTTTCAATATTCGTAGCGGGAAGTTCAAAAATCATCGTGTAAATGCAACCATTCTGCTTCATTAACAAACAAAATAAAACAAACAAATAAATCACCTCTAACGAGTTTCAAATTTAGTTGCAAATTTCCTCTACAATTAGGAATCGGTGTCTGTCTGCCTGTTTACGGTTTGTGATCGTGCCAATTTGCCTGCAATTCATGTCAGTCGCTGTGACATGTTAATTTTATGCAAACGTCACTCGAATAGTCAGTCAGTTGGATTCGATGTCACAGTCGTTCATACTCGTACTTGTGCTCGTAACATACAACACGATACTGCAGCCTCTGTGTGTCACATTGGCGAGACACAATTAATACCCGTTCGTTACACACAACAAAGTACGAGTACGTGCGAGAGTTTGTGTGTGTGTGTGTGTGTGTGAGTTGTGTGGTCGCAGGTTATTTTACATAAATAATATTCCCTGCAAACGTGAAAATGTCAAAAGAAATTAATAATTGAAAAATGATAAACAACAAATAAAACGATACAACAAGTTGAGGATGTACTTGTTGTTAACAAAATCTTAAGTTTTTTTTTCTGTCATTTAATTCCAATTAATTTATATGAACGATGTTATTTATTTATCGTCATGACTTTTTTTGTGAGGAACAACTTCGATTGAGATGTAAAACATTTGCAAATTGTAAAAACGATTTGTTTTTATTGAAAATATTAATAACAATTTGGTTAAACGATGTCTTCTCTCAAAATAAAACAGAGATTTTTATTTGTAAATATGCCAGTGGCCGCTTATTAAAAAACACGTGTTGCCAGCCGTGCAAATTATTGTTTTTGTTGAGAAAACGGCTAAACCGACAACGCACTCTCATGATGTAATAAATAGAAGGTGGCACCGTTACATCAGATGACTGTTTTTTCCCCAATCATTCTTTGGGTGATTTCGTTGATGTCAAGTTCTTCTGTAGAACAAGTCCTCGTTGTGTTTGTATCGGGTGTTCTTTATAGAGTGATACAGCTTTGAGTTGGCATCAGTGCTTTATGTGACCACCCATTTAACAGCTGACAGTTGCTTTTTCTTTAGTTTGCTTTGACATTTTATTATGGATCAACTTACATCAGAACAACGCATGCAAATTGTGGACATTTTTAATCAAAATAATGGTTCTGTTCGTCAAACTTTCGTGTACTTTTTATAATTTATGGCATACATAATCGTCCTTCAGAGCTGCTAATCCGAAGAACAAGAGATCATTTTCGGACCACATTTACTGTTACTGATAATGTGAATCCCATGAGACGCCGAACAGTGCGCACTGAGGAATCTCTAGCAGCTGTACAGGAAAGCATTGAAGATGATCCTAATTAATCAATTCGTCGCCGTTTTCAGCAACTGGGGTTGCGTGCTTCCACATTATGACTTAAAGCTTTCTTGGCTTAAAAGCTTTCAAGATTCAACTTGTGCAGGAATTAAAGGCAAACGGCCATCGTATGCGCCGCCAATTCGGCGAATGGGCTGAAGCACAAATTGATATTGATTTTGAATTTCCATTCAAATAAACAGAATTGTCGCATTTGGAGTGAGGAAAATCCATAAGCTTTTGTCGAACGAAACACCATTACATCCACAGAAAATTACTGTTCGATGCGCTTTATGGGCTGGCGGAGTCATTGGCCCATAAGTCTTCAAAACCGATGATGGTCAGAGTGTTACTGTCAATGGTGAACGGTTTGGGAACATGATCCGAAGTTTTTTCGTACCTCAATTAATCTTGCTGATGTGTGGTTCCAACAGGGCGGAGCCACATGCCACACAGCGGACGCTACAATTGATTTACTCAAGGAAACTTTTGACGAAAAAATAATTTCACGAAATGGGCCAATTAATTGGCCCCCAAGATCGTGTGATTTAACCACGTTGGATTATGTTCTTTGAGGTTATGTTTAGTCGTTTGTCTGCGTCGATAAACCGCAAACAATTGAACACCTGGAAATCAACATTCGATGGGTTATCGGCGAGATACGACCGCAAATGCAGCGAAAAGTTTGTGAAAATTGGTGTTCCAGATTGCGCCTTGTACGCGCCAGCCGTGGTGGTCACATGACCGAAGTTGTATTTAATCATAAATGTCATAAAATTTTCTATCCAATAAAGATCGTTTCATTGATATCAAAAGTATATTACTATGTTTTATTATGATTTAAACTTGTATCACTCTATAAAAAGCACCCGTAGTGATGCCACCTCATATTTATTATATCGTGAGCACTCTGCCCTTTTGTGACATCGTTTGTAATGGTGGCAACGTTTTTTATTTCCAAGCTGCAAACTTCTAAATGACGATGGAAATTCGTTGTAAGCAAAATTATTTAGCATGTTCTCTGCTTCGGATTGGATCGCTACATGAGGAAATAGAGGAAATTGACTTGCGATACCAGCAGTACACACCATTGCGTTTGCTTGCGATACCACAAAATCCGCTTTTATTTTTTTAGGCCTGGGAAAGTGAAACTACTAGTGATTATTTTGGTTTTTTGTTTATCAACTTCTGCGATTCTTTCCGGAGAGATCGTTTCGCTACGATTGGGGAAATGGAATCGAAAGCCGGTTTCTAGAATCGAAAGCCGGTTTCTAGAATCGAAAGCAATTCTGGCTTAAGTTTATTACATCTGCGTGGAGGGTTACGGCGAACAGGGCCTACCTTCTGCCACATACAAATTTAGCGAGATCGAACGGAAATGAAGAGAGAGAACAAGCTTTTGGAGCTCGTGATCAGGTGAGAGGGAGGAGTATCGATGAGGACTCCTTTACGAGCCGCAGTAGTTGCTTGTTCAATTTATATATTATGGATAGAGCTGCTGGTCAGCGAGAAGCGCACCACCCCCGGCGTTCACTCTAAACCATTTCGATTTCGGAATGTCGACCGCTTATTATTAGGGTATTCAACAAATCGGGTGAGTGTTTTAATCGGACAGTGACGTAATATATTAAACGCTATTTTGGTCAATTGAATTTTTAGGTTTATATTAATTAGTTATTAAGCGATTAATTTTAGATTAATAAGCGATTAAATGAGTAATTTTAGATTAATCAATTATTAATCGATTGATTTTAGCTTCACCGATTATTAATATATTAATTTTAGATCGATCAGAGTATTAAAAAAATCGGTTATTAATTGACTTATTTTAGATTAATCGATTAAATATATGATAATTGATATTAATCGATTAATTTTAGATAAATACGTTATTAATAAATTAGTTGTAGATCAATAACCGATTAAATGATTTATTTGGGACTAATCAGGGTATTCAATCGAGGTTATTAATGGATTAATTAAGTATTAATCGATTGATTTTAGATAATTTTAACAAACGCGGACATGATCTTGTAAGCGAGGATCAATAGGTTTTAAGTGCCAGAGTCGGATTTATAAAGAAGAGCAGGAAGAGGAAGTGCAGTCCAGCTTGTAAATTTAATACTCTCAATTAATCAGTGAAATTTGAATTCAAGTCACGGCTCGGATCGAAATTTGGGTTTAAAATTGTATTCGAATTTCGATTGATATCGAATACGATAATTTGTCTCCTGGATCGCAGTTTCAATAGAATTTCAATACAATTTTCAAAATTTGAGCCTCAATTCTTAATAATTATTTTACGACCGTGTGCCAATTAATTTTTTTAAATTTCACAAGAGAAAATCATATAATTTTCCACTTCAAATAGAACCATTAAATTGAAAAATAACAACATGAAACTTCACCCCACACTTGGCTTCGAGGTTAACGATCCAATTCCAGCAAATTGGCTAAAACTCGCTGCCAATGAACTCCACTCACTCCACAAGTCAGATGTTGAAAATTTTATTCTCATTTCCAGCAACAAGAACAACAATTAAAATGCCCGCAATTGAATGCAATAGAAACGGCCACAACTGCTCGATTATTAACGAGGAAAATGCAATAAAAAATAATTATTTAAATAAAAAAAAAGAAAAACAATTTTGTAATAAAAATAACTTTCATTCAAGGCAATTTAAATGAAAACGAAAATAATGGGGCAAGTTTTATGACTTTTCCAGACAAATGACTTCTACAATAGAAAGCAAAACAAAACAAAAAAAATTGCAATAAAAAATGCATCCACTCAGTCAACGATCCTCGTGCGCTGCACACTCGTTGAGAACAACATTCCCGAGGCAAAAAAGATAATTTAAACTTGAACTACTTCGGAGTAGAAACTATTCACTAGTTTTAATAATTATTAGCAGAGGCTGCTTAAGAAAGATTGCAAAATGAATTGACTAAATGCGAGCAGCAGCAAATTGCAGTTGCATGCATGCAACTACACCATTTCCATAGTGTTACATAGTGTTGGCGAGAAAACTATCACAGAAATTAATACTGTGATATATTTTATTTGGCAATAGAAAAGTCCTCATGAATAATAAACCCCGAAGGACAATTATTTTTTTTTTATTACACGCAATAAAAATTAATACGGAGTTCGCAGAATGGAAACTTCAATTTATTTAAAAATAAGTTGGAGGAGTATCGCGGAGAACTCCTTTACGAGCCGTAGTAGTTGGCTATTTAATTTATAAATGATGGATAAACCCGCTGGCCAACGAGAAGCGCACCACCGCCGGTGATCACTCTAAACCATTTCGATTTCGGAATGTCGACTGCTTATTATTAGGGTATTCAGCAAATCCTTTGACTGTTTTAATCGGACTATGAGTTGTTAAATTTAGGTTCATATATTGACTAGTTATTAAGCGATTAATTTTAAATTAATAAACGATTAAATGATAAATTTTAAATTAATCAGTTATTAATCGATTGATTTTAGATCAGAGTATTAAAAAAATCGGTTATTAATTGACTTATTTTAGATTAATCGATTAAATATATGATAATTGGTATTAATCGATTAATTTTAGATAAATACGTTATTAATCAATTAGTTGTAGATCAATAACCGATTATGTGATTTATTTGGGACTAATCAGAGTATTCAATCCAGGTTATTAATTGATTAATTAAATATTAATCGATTGATTTTAGGCTAGCCGGTTATTAAGGGATTTACTTTAGGTTAATGTGTTATTAATCGATTTTAGCTTCACCGATTATTAATATATTAATTTTAGATCAATCAGGGTACTAAACAAATCGGTTATTTAAATTATTTTAAATTAATCTATTATATATGACAATTGGTATTAATCGATTAATTTTAGATTAATACGTTTTTAATCAATTAGTTGTAGATCAATAACCGATTAAATGATTTACTTGGGACTAATCAGGGTATTCAATCGAGGCTATTAATCGATTAGTTAGTTATTAATCCATTGATTTTAGTTTAACCGGTTATTAAGCGATTAACTTTAAGTTAATCTGTTATTAATCAATTGATTTTAGCTTAACCAATTATTAATATATTAATTTTACATCAATCAGGGTATTAAAAATTTCAGTTATAATATTTAATAATATATAATATAATATAAATAGTTATAATATTTAATAATATAATATTTAATAATTGGTATTAATCGATTAATTTTAGATTAATACGCTATTAATCAATTATTTGTAGATCAATAACCGGTGAAATAATACCTTTGGGACTGATCAGGGTATTCAATTGAGGTTATTAATCGATTGATTTTAGACTAACCGGTTAATAAGCGATTAACTTTAGGTTAATCTGTTTTTAATCGATGGATTTTAGCTTAAACGATTACCAAGCGATTGATTTTAGATTTAAAAATCAGTTATTTAATTTCAGTTTAGTAACTGATTTATATTAATCTGTTATTAATCGACTGATTTGAGGCAAACCAGTTATTAAGCGACTAATTTAAGGTTAATCGGCTGTTAATCGATTAATTTTATGTTAATCGGTTATTAACCCATAAATTTTATATAAATAACCGATTAACAGATTAATTTTAGATTAATAAGGGTATTCAATAATATCGGGCAATGTTTTATTCGGATAATGGCTCGTTTATTAATTGAGCTATTACTCGATTAAATTTAGGTTTATCGGTTATTAATCGATTAATTTTACATTAATTACAGATTAATACATTAATTTTACATTAATTAATTATTAATCGATGGATTTCAGCTTAACGGGCTATTAAGCGCTTAATTTTAAATTAATCAGTGTATTAAAAAAATCGATTATTAATTGACTTGTTTTAGATTAATTGGTTCTTAATCGATTAATTTTAGTTTAACCGGTCATTAAGTGATTCAATTTAGATCAACCGGTTATGAATTGACTCATTTCAGATTAATTGGTTATTAATCGATTAAATTTATGTTGATTGGTTATTAATCGACTAATTTCATATTAATAACCGATTATTCAGGGTGCTAAAAATCGAAATAATGTCGTAATTGGATAATGACTCGATTGATTAATCGAGATTTTTCTTAATTCAGTTAATAGTTTTAAATTATTGGTTATTAATCGATTAATTTTAGCTTACTAACCGATTAATAGAGTAGCTTTAGATTAATCACTTATTAATCGCTTGATTTTATGTTAACAGGCTATTAAGCGATTAATATTAGATCAATCGGCTATAAGTTAACTTGTCTTAGATTAATCGGTTATTAATCGACAATTTTATCACTCCCCCATCTCCAATTCGACTATCAGAGGCCTTTTGCATATGGAAAGAATCGAATAATTAAGCGAATAACAAATATTTTAGCACAAAATTTTGTTTAGATGGTTAATCGGTTAATTTAAAAAAATATAACCGCTTTAACCGTTAATCGAAAGTTGATAAGTTTAAATTAATCGAGCAGTTAATCGGGTAGTAACTAATCGGTTAAGCACGAAACATGTGTCAAGTACTTTCAGCTTCAGTGTATTAAAAGATATCGGTTGAAGGCAGCAGTGTTGCACGCAAATCCAATGCGAGGGATGTTAAAAAATTTGCAAAGTTGTTAAACAGCCCTCGTACTTACATAAAGTTGATGTGTTTGAAGCGATTTTACTGCCATTACAGACATGATTTTGCTTATTCTTGTTATTTTTTTATTTATTTATTTTTATTTAACTTTTTTTCTTTACCGAATATCAATAACAGCAACATGACTCGCAGCAGATAATAAATAAATTACAACAATTATTGCGAAAACCTGATTGGAGCAACCTTTTCCCATCATCCGATTTTTGCGAAAAAAAATTATGAAAAAAACGATTTTTTACATAAATTTTATTTTATGCCACAAACGCGTGTTTGTCTGAAATGTGAATGCATGTTTAAGAAAATCCCTGTAACAGATGTTCCATTGTTGTTGTTGTTGTTGTATTATTATTGTCATGTAGGCGTTTGGGTTGCAGTTGTCTGTGCAACATTTTTAATGTTCATCGGAATTCAATACTTTTCTAGACAACAATTAAATTAATTTGCCCGGCTGAAGAAGAAAAAACAAACAAAAAATAAGAAACAATAAACGAAACAGTGAAAAGTCAACAGAAAATCTTGGAACCACTTAATAAAAATATATATACAAAATTTACTGTTACTTGAGCCCGTTATTTATGGTGTCGCACAATTGGATTTGCAAAAACTGCCCGACAGTTCTTTTGGTCACTAAATTTTGGTACAATTTTGTGAAGCTGTTAGATTAATTTACAATAAGAAATTTGTCTTACAAGCAGCTTATAAGCATACAATATTTTTATGAATAAGTCCTTAAATATATTTTCACGAAATAAGAATGATGTCTGTGCATTTTGCTCGATCATTAAATGGAAGGGTTGGGCGCTTCCAAGTTTGACTCTTTTTTTCTTGGATTAGCACTCAAGGCACCCCTACACTCAAGTGACCCCTACATATCCAGTGCATTGCGCTGGAACTGGGGAAACGCGGGGACAGATGAAGACTGTCGATATCGACAATCGGAATAGTAGTTTGAAAAAAATTAGACAATGCTACCTCAGTCTTGGTCGACGACTACGGCTAGGAAAGAGGTCATTGTTTTGTTTTATTTTGTTCTTTTCTTCTCTCTGGTTCGTTTCCTCTTTTACAAAATGCAAGAAATTAACCAATAAAATATGGCAACATTGTTGAGAGAGTGAGTAGCGAAAGGCGACCGTATCAGAAAAATCGGTATCAAAATAAAGTGAACGGCTTGACTGATTTCAACCAAACTAACGGCGTTCTAAAGTGTTCTGCTGAACTTAGATTTCCTGAGAGCTCGGACTCAAACCGGTAGAATTCAAGAAATTTTAAAGAACTATAGAAAAAAAAATTTTAAAGTGTTTTTTTAATAACTATTATACGGCCTTACCGATCGGTTCCAGATCGGTAAAGATCTAGCTCTCAACATCAAGAAATAATGTTCCGCCACTGCAAATCGGATCAAAATCGGTTAATCCGTTCATGAGATGTTGTGAACGAAAAAATTTCAAAAAATTTAATCTTTTTTTAACACCGAAATTGTATATCCAATCAGGGTTCCCGATTCGGTTTAAGGACTCGAAAAACTGCATCAATCACCGCTTGTCACCTGGGATTCGGTTGATTTAAATATTAAAATAAAGCGTTTTAACTCGAAGAGCTCAAATCCATAGAATATCACAAATATCAGGTTGCGATAACTTTGCGGTAACAATTAGCGGACAGTTACAGGGATGGCCTACAGGGTTAAGCTTTTTCTTTACTCTTTTTTACTGGGTCCGGCACTCGGCAGCACATTGTGGCTGAACTAGGGAAGGAAGCGTTGCTGTTGAGAGAAGAAATGATGATAAGTTTGATAATTTCTTGTAGCAACTTTCAATATATATTTCACCCCGGTACCGAAGAGGGGGTTGTTTTATTGCCCTATTTAATAGATTTGAAAGACATTCGGTCATTGAAACTGGACGACAGCCGTCATCTCAACCAGCCGATAATACCGATCAACAAAATTTTATATCATATTTATGACACAATCGAACTTGGGATCCTCGACTTCGTAGTGGTACTTCAGCTGATCAAAGAAGAGTTTGATCCATTAATAGCGGAGCGCGGTCATCCTGATGCCTAAAGATCATGCATCGTATCGCATTGATTCTTATGGCTATATACGATATTTAGCTTTTGAGAAACTGTCAAATTTGTGAGAGAATAAGAGATTCTCATGAAAGCAGTTGCTGAAATGCCTGAGTCAGAGCTTTTGTAGATCCGTGTAGAATATACCGCGCTGTGACTCTTCCTCTTTTCAATCCACGCTATCGTGCATGATGGGAATTTTGTTTTTATGCGCTTTAATTGCACACACCCACCGGCCATAAACTGATGCTATTCTCGTTACGCTAAAGTTTTCGGAGAACTGCTGGGCATGTTTGAAATTCCTTCTCTGTGTGTGTGTGTGTGTCCTAAAAATAGAATTATTGTTTCTCCGATATTTTTCTTTAGCATTATAAATCTTAACACATGTTTCTGCAATTGTTTTTAAATATTGTTATTATTATTATCATTGTTGTTGTTGTTGTTGTTGTTGTGGTGGTTGTTGTATTGCAAAACCACACAATTTGCGATCGTAGATTTTTTTGTCACATCTGAATGCAGTTCATGTTGAACGTTGCCGTCTGCTGCCAGTTGATTATGACTTTTTTTCTTGTGTGCATGTGTGTATGTGTGTGTGTGTGTGTTTCAATTCTTAATTGTTGCTGTTGATTTCTGTTAAATGCCACATTCACGCCTTTTGACAAGGCAACAGCAATTTAATTTTTTTTTTCGTTGTTTTTTGTTGTTGTTGCTAATGGATTCCAATTGCACTTGAAAAATAATGGTTTTGTGATGATACTGTTTTATTGACAAATTGAATGCCGTCAGCAAAATTTTGTGAGCGATTCATTAAACGAGGGAAATTTTTGGGGACGAATTAGTCGACTCTGGTACCCTGCGTTTTGAGTCGGAACTGTGTTCCGAATTCTGAGCAGCCGAATTCGAAAGAAATGAAAAGCCTGCTGAATGAGTAAATAGTTTATTCAAGTGATTTGAAATACCAAAACATGATTGATTCATTCCCAAAGTCTACACGATATTCTCCCCTTTCAAAAGATCCGGCAAAAAGTATTCAATGAGAGCCGATCCCAAACAAAAGCTTGAGTTAATAATATTTCCTATACGGTTTCTTAATTTCAAACCTATTGCAGCTACCGTTGCCATATTATTTTACAAATTCCCATAGAGATCGACTTAAATCTCCACATGTAGGTTACTTGTATTTAATTTTTGTAGACTTTTAAAAACTCAATATTCTACTTCAGTTTGTTGTCGTATAAAATATTTAAATATTTTCAATTAAAATGTTTTGAATTACATTTCTGGAAATTCGCGGATATGAAAAGAAAGAAACTGGTGGGAAAAGATTGAATGAAAATTGAAATGAAACTCATAAAGAAACTTTAATAAATGATTTAATTCATTGAATAAAGACTTAAAATATACAAAATAATTATTTAAAAAAAAATCCTAAACGAAAATCAATATACAGACGACTCTTGATAAATTGAAACTTTTTGATTTGAATTTCTCGTCAATAAGGAAAAAGAACAGCAGCTTTAAAATAAAATTGAAAAGAACAAGTTCAGACCGTTCGCTCCCGTTTCAGAATGTTACACAACTTTTATAGTTGCTTTTATTAGACGACTATAATTAAGGAACTGACGTCCAAAACCACACTAGTCCTGTTGACTGTTTTTTATTAGACAAGCAAATAACTGAACTATTTACATAGAGACTATGAGAGAGAGAGAGAGAGAGCGAGATAGAGAGAGATAGAATGAAAAAGAGAGAGAAAGTCTGTTTGCATTGTTTTTCAAGCTACAATCGAACTGCTTTTGAATGAAAATATTTCCTGACTTCAAATGTGTGAACCGGGAAAGCCCGTCAAACCTTTTAGAAATTATTTACCGAGGACATGTCTGGTTTTGTTCACCAGGCCCTCAATTAATTAAAATATATCTAATATAATTTTATTTAAGTTAGATTTCTTCCAGAAAAATGGGACATGAAGAAAAATAATCAAACGGCAAAACTGGGAAAGTGCGCTGCTATCGCTTTGATACAATTCTCGTATGCTTTTTCATAATAAAATTGTTACGAAAAGAAACTGTTATCACATTGAACGAAGCCATCTGACAAGAGGTAATAAATAGAAATAAACAGCTGTTCTGCTCTGCTGTGTAATTTATATATATATAAAAAACTGATAATGACTTTCACTTGTGCTTTGGAATGTTTATCACGACTTTCTGAATCAGAAACAGTTTCCCCACAATTAGTTTTCCATTTTTATTTGGTAGTACATTTTTTCACTTCTCCCTTGAATTTCAAACTACCGAGAGCCCACTGTAATCGCAATGCGCCACAAAATCTTTAATAAGAATTTGAAAAAAATATATATATATTGTAATTTTAGATATTTTAATTGAATGAAAATATATTCCAGGAAATTTTATAAAAGTTCTTTAACTTTTAATCAAATAAAAATATTTCTGTTGCAAATTCCATCATCATTCGAGCTGCGAGTCAGTGACCGACCATTCTGCTAACATTTTAAAGACTTAACAGCATTAACTCCGTCCCTGGAAGTACGGCTCTATCGTTTGAGTTAAAATGTGCGTTTTATTAATTGTTTCTTTGGTGATAATGGGTGATTCTTTTCTAGCTGGATGGGAATTTAAAATGATACTAAAAGAACAGAAATATTTTGCTGGAAATAAAGTTGCCCCAAAATTTATTTTAGATTTCTCTTTCCCTCAAATGCAATAATTTTCTATTTTATTAATATTGTTTAGGCGAAGGTTGATTACATGATTGAGCACAACAGCTCGAAGGAAAGCAAAATTGCTGCCTTTCTGCCGATTAGGTAACTGTGGGGTTGGCTGGGCACAGCCTACTGTAAATTTGGCAATAAGGGCTCAAAGGCCTTATTGCGGATTCGCAAACAGTTTTACCAAACAAAAAGGATCGTCTTCATTTAGTCTTTATGATTTGCTCGAATTTATAAAATCAAAATTTCTTTAATTCGCAAATCAGGGTAAAATTACAATAGGATTGAAATTTCCATTTAAATTGTATTGAATTTGCGATCGATATCAAGCATTTTTGGCAGCTATTTTTTAGGTGTAGCCAGACTACTGTTCGTTTTCTCTCTTCCGAGAGTGATAGTGACATTATATACAAGGTGGCATCGCCATGCCAGATCAAAGTTTTTTTTTTCAACCACTGCTGATGCATTGAAGTCGAGTTCTTGGGTACAACAACGTTGCGATGTTTCCAATTATGAATTTCACCATAATAACTTAATTTCAGAGGTTAACTACGCTGATACTTCTTATGCTTCGGTATAAGTCGGGTAGAGTCATTCACATAAACGGATAACAATACGGGTCAATAACCCACACTCTGCAAAGTACTCGTGGGAATTTCTTAAATAAATAAACAAAAATAAAAACTGTGAGGTTAAGCCGATGGCCTACAGTTGCTAGTGGTTTTCCTCTTTAACTTATTCTAATTTTAATTATAATAAATTTGAAAATAATAATAATAATAAAAAGAAAAAGAAAGGTATGGCACCACACAATAAAACCCATTTTTCAAATTGACCCAAATAGTGGTTGTTCTAAACTTTTAGAACGTGTGAGCATGCATGTATGTGTGTGTGTGCTTGGATTTTAAATATATTCAATTTAAAAATTGTTAAAAACTCACCTTTTCAATTCACCGGAAAATCTTCATACAACCTGCTACATCTTGTCTATTGTGTTATGAAACTGCCGTACCGACGAACCCCGTTTTATCTTATTTTCTTTTATATCAAACACACAAAACATTTCAACTCAATTCACTTTCATTTATTTTGCTCTGCTTTTGACTTGCATTTGCTTTGCTTTTTCTATTGGGAATTACTCTGGATTCCTCTGACTTTTTTTGTTGATACCAAAAACAACAACACGATTTGCCATGCACATACTCTGTGCATTCATATACACACGCACACACACCCATGCCTTTGCATGAAGAAGGGCTTTTGATGACAACAATAACAACAGCAGAAAACTACCGCAACACACAACAACAAAACTAAACGTTTTGTTATTTTTCTTTTTATTCTTCTTTTCACTGATTAATTTCGATAAAATAAACATATTTTTGGCACTTTTTCATGGCATTTTATTAAATTTTACTTATCTCCATTATATTTGATGAATATTGCAAATATAAAACACTTTTATTGAACTTTTAACGCACTTTTACACCAGCGACAGCATAAACCGACCGATTTCAACAGTGACCTCGTGAGAACTAAATTTTTGGACAACAAGAACAGAGTTGCCAGTTAACGGAGGATTTGTTGTTTTGAAAGGAATCCATTAGAGTTGGAATTATGAATATATGGAGATTATATGTGGGTTTTTTTTAGAAAATTGATTATGTGTATGTACAGGTGCATAATTATTTATGTGTGTGTGCATGTATGTATGCGTGTGCGATTCTCATGCTTTAAGTTATTAAAGTTAATTTCTTTATGGCAGATATATATATATTTGCTTCACTAAGAATATTGGATTTTTTTAAGGAACATATCGTTACCTGAAATGCAAAAGGGTGCAACTGTCAAACAGTCGAAAATATAAATTTTGTAGAAAATTAAGATCATCATAATATATGATTATCCGAGAGGGGCAAAGTTTGTTTCGTTGTGCATTCTTATAGAAACTGTTATATATATAATATTATGGAAAACTTGAATAGAAGAATAAGAGGATTGGATTTTTTTAAGGAACATATCGTTACCTGAAATGCAAAAGGGTGCAACTGTCAAACTAATTAAAATTGTGTTTTCAATCGATATTAACAGACGGATTCAAATATGTTTAGTTTGATATTTAAAAAATTAACGACTTTATTAAAAAAAATTCAAACGGTCATAACAAAAAATCATTGTTTTTCACAATTCATAAAGCCACATCAACATATTGCAAACGAACTTAAGATTTTATTTAAATTTTTTTAGGAAATTAAGCTCATCATTTTATTTGGACGATCCCAATTGCAAAAAAGTCACGTACCACAACATTTTTTATACAATAGAGTTATTTGTCGCCACTGTAAAATGCTTTAGAGTGATGATAGGTCTTTTTGAATTCCAGGTGACGATAAGTTATGTATTTATGAGCGAACTAATAAACGAAGTTTTAATTAATTTTTGCAGAACCGGAGTGGATGCAGTATTTTGAAGACTTTCTCTTAATTTAGTGGAATTGTCCAGCGAAAATCAAAGTCACGTGGGTACGTTTTGAAACACGAACGCTTTGCGGGCGCGGTTGGCGTAATAAATTTGTTTCAATCTCCTTAAATATTAAGACAAAAAAAAATCGCTCTTGACGTAGACAATTCAGAGAATATTTTGGATATTAAACTTTTTATTCATGTTTGTTAAGGAGCTGCTTATTTTAATTTTATGAATATGATGAATTTTATGTCAAGCACAGCCACCAACTAACTACGTGGTGTAAATTAAAATGATTTTTATAGAACTTTACAATGCAACACGTGCAATAATAATTTCATATAAATATTTTCCTGACCCCTGATGCACTAAATATACCAGTTCCGTTGGAGTAGAGCGCTTCGCACGCATAAACTGCTATCAAACGCAGGAGCAGACAATGAAAACTATAATAAATGGCCCATAAACAATAAGTTGAAACGTAAAGAAATTGCCGGGGTAATAATTTAACCCTGAACGACATATGGAAACCATTCATTCTCCTCATTGTTTGTGGATGTAACGCAGTAGTTTTTGTTTTGAAATTATTTCAAATAGAAAATCATGTGAACAAAGAAACTGAGAGAATTTAAAATGAAAAAAGCTTTTGGCGAATAAACGTTTCAGCACTGAAAAAATATATTTTATTTACAAAATTGTAGGGAGGAAAATACATCGAAGTATGTAATCAAAATTTATTCGAAAATTTGTGTGAACATTTTTTAATCGAATAACAATTATTCGTTTGCTTAAGGCTCAGTAGGATTTTTGAAATGCCTTATATATTGTGATAACTTTTTTATAGGCTTTTTAGTAGCTTCATGCAAGTGAGTGTGTTTGTTTGTTTGTATGTATCTCTCTTTTTGTATTTAACACTATTAACCCTGAATGGCTACCCTTCATTTTTGTACATTAAGTTTATTTTTCTGCGAATCGAAAAACAACTTTTAAAAATAGTTTTAGCGGAATAATTTGTGAAGTTAAAAATAAGCAGAAAAAATTTTATAAAAATAATAATTTCAAAAATATTATATTCAACATAAAAACTTTTTTTCTCTTTGAAAAGTCAATACGAATTTAAGCAAAATAAGACGGTTTTAAGATAGAGATTAAATAAGCTTTGTCGATTCAACGAATAGTAACCATCCAGGGTTAATAATATTGCTCATATGCCACATTGTGCTTATATCTGGTGTTTTTTATAGAGTGATACAAGGTTAAATCATAATAAAATATAGTAGTATATATTTAATATCAAAAAAGTGGCCTTTATTGGATAGAAAATTTTATGACATTAATGTTTAAATAAAATGTTGGCCATTTGGCTGCCACAGCTAGCGCGTACAGGGCGCAATCTGGAAAACCAATTTTCACAAACTTTGCGCAACATTTGCGGCCGTATCTCGCCGACAACTCTTCGAATGTTGATTTCCAGGTGTTCAATTGTTTGTGGTTTATCGACGCACACAAGTGACCCCAAAGAAAATAATCCAAAAGACAAATAACCACAAAGAGAATAATCCAAAGGGGTTAAATCACACGATCTTGGGGGCCAATTAATTGGGCCATTTCGTGATATTATTTTTTCGTCAAATGTTTCCTTGAGTAAATCAATTGTAGCGCCCGTTGTGCGGCATGTGGCTCCGTCCTGTTGGAACCACTTATCAGCAAGTTTAATGCCAGCTAATTCAGGTACCAAAAAACTTCGAATCATATTCCCATACCGTTCACCATTGACAGTAACATTCTGTCCATCATCGTTTTTGAAGACATAGGGGCCAATGACTCCGCCAGCCCTTAAAGTGCGCCCAACACGAATTTTCTGTGGATGTTATGGTGGTTCGACAAAAGCTTGAGGATTCTCATCATTTCAAATGCGAGAGTTCTGCTTATTTCCGTACCTCGTCAAGCAGAAATGGGCTTCATCGGAAAATAAAATTTTGAATGGATGAGTTTGACGAACAGAACCATTATTTTGATTAAATATTTTCACAATTTGCACGCATTGCTCAAGTGTAAGTCGATCCATAATGAAATGTCAAAGCAAACTAAACAAAAAGCAACTATCAGCTGTTAAATGGGTGGTCAAATAAAGCAGTGATGCCAACTCAAAGTGGTATCACTCTATAAAAAACACCCGATATTACAGTGCTGTTCTGTTGGTGCAGCTCATGTTCTTATCTTGTCATAACGTGTAAGTATTTTTACACGCCTACGAAGCAAATGAAATTAAAAAGAAATGTATGAAAAACCACACACTTTTTAGGAAATTCGAGCTGAAATATTTAAAATAAATTTCAAAATAAAAAGAAAACTTTATTATATAAAACAAAATAGCTCGTGTATGGAATAATTATATTCGAATATTATTATTCGAATAATTTGTTTTTAATATTATTTCCCATGTTCTTTTACCGCAGCCTTCGAAAACTGCTTCTTATCAGACCGAAACTTGATTTTAATCACAGAATTGGTTGGCGAAAATAGTTCAAGAGCACATTCGAAGGGAAGGGATTTCAGAACACTGTCTCAAAAACAATTTTCTTAATACCAAGAAAAGATTTTCAAACTTAATGATGCTGCTATTTCTAGTCATAAGTTTCTTAGCGACTTTTAAAAGCAAATTTTCTAGTTCTGAAATCTTCTCTTCAATGGCATTTTTTATATAAAAATTAATATAAAATATTTGGCCTTGCAAATTCTGCTTCCTTTAACTGTTACATCGAAGATAAGCGTGTTCAGTTAATTTTCCTCCAACGACAAACCCAAGCTTGTGTTATAATTTATTAACGCTTTATCGTTATTTTCGAAATCACGCAATTCATTTACATATTTTGCGTTTTTCCATCTACAACTTCTGAGCCCAAAAATAAAAGTGAAAAAAATAACTTAAAATTTATTTCCAAGCCACTCGTTGTTTTTATGTGCGCAGAGATAAGCCGGAGTGCAATTTTAAAGCGTCTGTCATTTTGTTTGCAAAATCTTTTGCGGCTTAAATTTAACTTCTTGTCAGATTTTGTTCAAGTCTGTGACATTTTCGATGCAAATCTGGCGCATGTTGCGTTTTATTGCGCAAGAAATTGAATTTAAAATAAATAAAATTTTAGTGTGAGTTTTTTTTTGTGTTAAGCAGCGTATGTGAGGAAATTTAATTAACTGCTGCTTTGGATCTAACAACTTAAGTTAAAAACCTTCGTCATGTTATTTAACATAGAAAATATAACAGAATGTGGCTGAAAGCTTTTCTGGCAAGCAAAAGCTTGATTAGCAGGGTAACCAGACTTTCCATATATTTTGTATCTGTTTCGCTACGGTTGAGCTCTCAGTTCTGTTGTTTATTAGAGCCATTTATGTCCGATTTTTATAATATTAAAAACACGCTTCGCAGTGTCATTAATTAGACTTTCAATCCCGATGTCGGAAATAAATAAAGAAAAAAATTTGAAAATTGCAACAAGACATCTGGCTGCCTCGATGCTTTCCTATAGCATTCGAATAAAAATCGTCGTTATTCAGATTCCCGCAGCATAAAATTATTCGAATAACATTATTCGAATAAAAATCGTCATTATTCAGATTCCCGCAGCATAAAATTATTCGGATAAAATTATTCGAATAAAAATCGTCATTATTCAGATTCCCTCAGCATAAAATTATTCGAATAACATTATTCGGATAAAAATGTCATTATTCAGATTCCCGCAGCATAAAATTATTCGAATAACATTATTCGAATAGAAATCGTCATTATTCAGATTCCCTCAGCATAAAAATATTCGAATAACATTATTCGAAAAAAAATCGTCATTATTCAGATTCCCGCAGCATAAAATGATTCGGATAAAAATCGTCTTTATTCAGATTCCCTCAGCATAAAATTATTCGAATAACATTATTCGAATAGAAATGGACATTATTCAGATTCCCTCAGAATAAAATTATTCGAATAACATTATTCGAATAGAAATCGACATTATTCAGATTCCCTCAGCATAAAATTATTCGAATAACATTATTCGAAAAGAAATCGACATTATTCAGATTCCCTCAGCATAAAATTATTCGAATAACATTATTCAAATAAAATTCGTCATTATTCAGATTCCCTCAGCATAAAGTTATTCGAATAACATTATTCGAACAAAAATCGTCATTATTCAGATTCCCTCAGCATAAAATTATTCGAATAACATTGTTCGAAGTTAATTTTAAAATAATACAAAAATGGATGCAAATTGCCATGGAATAATCTGAAGGAACAAAGTTTGTTCCTTATAAAATTCGAATAATAATCGTCAAATATTTAATGTTGTGGGAAAAGTCAGCAAAAAGAATATAAAAATAAATCAGGGTTGGGCTTAGCAATTATAGCTAAGTTTCAATCGTATAACAAGCAAGCTAAATTATTCGAATAATATATTCGATTAATATAAGATATAATTTTATTTTATATTATGAAGAAACTAACTAAAAAATATCAAACGAAAATGTTTGAATATTGTCTTAGAATATTTGACAGACCTAAACTTAATTCGATTAAATTATTCGAATAATATTATTCGAATATATGTACCAAAAAGTTATTAAAATATTTGTATAATAGAAAAGAATGCAAAAATTTAACAAAACCGGACTCCTGTTTTTAGCTAAACTTTATTCGCATAATTTATTCGAAAAATATTATTCGATTGAGATATTATTTCATAATATTACATATAATTATAATAACATATAATATAGTATATTATAATATCATAATATATATACAATTTTTTTTTATTATAAATATTTTATTATTTTTTTTTTTTTTTTGGAAACCCTAAAATATCATGAGCTTATGTATTGTCGGCCGGTATTAGAGAGAAAGAAAGTTACTTTTTGTTGTTCTTTTTATTTTAATTAGTATTCCCGTTTTTTTATTTCTATTCTTCCTGTATTTGCAAATAATATGAATCAAATATGGTGCAGGATATTAATCCTGCTATTAACGTAATCGATTGTTAGAAGTAACGTTCAAGGGAAAATAAAAATATATATAATTTCATAATCATCATGCTAATTTTTGTACGATTTGATGATGCCGATTTGGGATCTGTTTCCCAACAAAATTTTCGTTCCACAACCTCGCTGAACACTCTATTTTGGAGAGTGTTCGTAAGACACTTCCTTTTTTTTATTGCTTAAAACTGTAAATAATGGAAAAGGCGTTAAAAAAGGGCCTTAAAGGGAAATAAAGTGTGCATTAACTGGTACTATAGAACCATGACTCTCAGTGCCTTCATATTTATACTCCTTAACATTCAAAAACAAAAAACTTTTAAGAAAATAATTTCCAAGAAAAGTACTTTTTAAATAAGGTACATTTTTAAAAAAGTACATTTCAGCAAAAGCATCTTTATAAAATGTATTTTTTAAGAGCTCTAAAGAAAAATACCTTTTCAAAAAAGTACAATTAAAACGGGTATTTAAAAAAAAAGTACGCTTTAAAAAATTACTTTTAAGAGAAGTACCATCGAAGAATTTTATGGGAAAAGTACTTCTTTAAGAAAACCAATTTTTAAGAATTGTATATAATAAAAAAATTACTTTTAAAGAAATACTTTCAACACAATTCTTTTTAAGGAAACTACTTTAGCCAAAAAGTACCACTGAAATAAAAACCGTCCAAAAAGTACTTTTTATAAAAGTATAGTTTGAGAATGCTACTATATAAAATAAGTTAAAAAAATTACAACTTTACAAAATGTTTTAATAATATTGTTGCAAATGGTACTTTTTATGAAAATTCCTTTAAAATGAGTACTTTAAAAGTACCTTCCCTTTGTGCAAAACTGTTTTCCAAAACTATATGGTCTCTCTCAAGGAGAAGCCTTTTTTAAAAAGCCTGATGCAGAGAAAAATTGTGTTCAAAAGACTTCTATTTAAGAAATTTTTGAAAATGGTACTTTTTTTATTATAAAGTACCTGACGAAATGCTCGAAAAGTGGCCACGTTTGTTCGTGCCATTTTTCGCGCTTTCTTTGGCTTTTAAGCGATTCATATTCTTAAACGGCTAACAGTTACCGCCAGTCTGAAGCAGCTAAACTATAGAAATGCTTGTCAAGCATATTGATCGTGTGAAGACATCTAAAACATGAATCTCAACTTTCAATTTCATAATTTATTGAATCAAAAATCGATTCACTTTGCAACTTGATTTTTAATAAAATTAAAAACAATAGTTACTAGAACTCTTTTCTCTGAGTGTACAATAAAGTGTGCATTAACTGGTACTATAGAACCAAGACTTTCAGTGCCTTCATTTATACTACTTAACTTTCAGGGGCCAATTAATTAATGCTGGCTAAAATTATAAGAAATTTTGTTAATTAAATTCATTAACGTTTTTAAATACCATAAAAATTATTTCCTCCCTTTATTTGTCTTTTATTATGTTTTATTGCGAAACTGAAATTATTATCTGTTCACCGGCCCACTTACGAGAGTGTCGTTCTTGTCCTTTTAATTGGGCTAACAGAATTAGCAGCAGTTTTGGATTAAAGAATCAATGGAAATGTATACTCGTGCCTGGTTAAATGCAAATTTATTTGACAAATTAAAAATCATTTAATAAATTGTAAACACAACGTTTGAATGGTGAAAACTAACTGACCGCCTTGCGACACCCAATAAACGCGTAATCCAATTGTTGCGGCACTCGATTCGCCTGTTTGAATGTCTGTCTTGTGGCCGCTTACTTTGGCATGAGAAAACACTGACAACATTTCAAAAAGAATTTTCACTTGGCCTTGACTTTGATCGAAAAGAATATATAAAAAAAAAGTTAAAAAAAAAACTTAAGTAACACATCTGCTGGTGTACAAGACGGCAAACAATAAAAAATTAATGCACTGAAAGAAATAAACATGAAACAATTGAAATAGAAAAAAAGTTTTTTTCCAAAACGCACTGATAAAATTTTATCTTGTAGAATTAATTTGACTAACTTTCCTTAATTAAAAATTTTTGTGCGTATTCCGTATTTAGGAAAATTATAAATGGGGATGCGGTCTGACTTGGCCAAATAATTGGGGTATTTAAAATCATTTGGCCACTGGTATTCATAAAAATAAGTCACCTGAAATTATGGAAACGGTCTCAACGCATCGTATATTCAAAATGTTTTACAACCATAATTTATTTATTAACAAACAAAAGTACTTTTACGAAAAGTACTTTTTGAGGAAAGTATCTATTAAGAAAATTGCCTCTGAAGAAAATTTATTTTGAAAAAAGTACCTTTTAAGAAAAGTGTCTGCTACGAACATTATCCCTTAAAAATAGTACCAGATATGAAATGTACTTTCTAAAAATCTCAAAAGTCGACTCTTTAATAAAACCCTTTTTGCAAGAGAATCTTTTAAAAGAAGTACCTGATCGACTTGAAAAAATTGCGTTTAAAATTAACTGCGTCTTGAAAACTTTTTCAAAAGCACAGCTAAAAAAAATTC
The DNA here is from genome assembly GCA_963675445.1 of Linnaemya vulpina. Taxonomy (NCBI): domain Eukaryota; kingdom Metazoa; phylum Arthropoda; class Insecta; order Diptera; family Tachinidae; genus Linnaemya; species Linnaemya vulpina. The sequence continues at coordinate 98,430,358 of OY776277.1, forward strand.
TTTGTTTTAAAGGTACCATGAAATAGAGCAAAAAAGTAACTATTAAGCACTTTTCAAAAAAGTACCTCTTAAAAAAGTACCTTTTAAGAAAAGTAAATTTTAAGAAAAATATTTTGTGTGAAAAGTAATTTTTAAGAGAAGTGTTATATATTAAGAATGTACCTTTTATATAAATAACATTTTAGGAAAATATATTTTAAGAAAAGTACTTTTCAAAATAGTACTTTTTTAGAGAAGTAAGTATATCTTAAGAACAGCATTTTATAACAACAAAAAATTTTAAGACAAGTAATTTTCAACAAAAATACTTCTTAAGAAAAGTACCTTTTCAAAAAGTACCTTTTGAGAAATATATCATTTCAATAAAATATGATTTAAAGAAAATGCACTTTGAAAAAAGAACTTTTAAGAAAAGTATGAATAACTTAAAAAAATTTTTCATATACTTTTTAAAAAAGTTCTTTTAAAAAAGTTCTCTTAAAAAGTTCTCTTAAAAAAGTTAATTTTAAGAAAAATATATTTTCAAAAAAGAGAACTATTTTTTAAGAAAAGTGCTTTTAAAAAAAGTACTTTTAAGAAAAAATACAATTAAAAAATGCATTTTAATTAATTTAAGTAAATCTTATATATTTTAAGAAAGTCTTTTCTAAAAAGTACTTATTGAGAAAAACAATTTTTAAGAAGAATAGGTACTTTTCAAAAATAATGCCTGCAAAAAGGTACCTTTTAAGAAAAGCATTTTTTTAAAAAGTTGGTTTTTAAAAATGTGCACTTTAGAAAAGTACTTTTAAGAAAAGCATAATTAAAACGAGTAGTTATTAAAAACTTAAGTTCAAAAAAGTACCCCTTAAGAAAAGTACCTTTTTCAGAAAACCGCCATTTGAAAGAACAGCTTTTGTAAGAAATAAACTTAAAGAAAAATATAAAAAAATAAATTTTAAGAGAAGTAGTTTTTAGAGAAGTACGTGTAAGGACAAGTACATTTAAAAAAGTACATTTTTAACATGAAACCTTTAAGGGAAAATATATAATAGAGAATATAAAAAAGAGAACTATTTTAAGAGAAAAATTCTTTTAGGAAAAAAGTACATTTTAAAAAATGGATTTTGATTACATCACCTATTAGGAAAATATATTAAGAAAAGTGTTTTCTAAAAAGTACTTTTTAAGAACAACAATTTTTAAGAAGAATACTTTTTAAAAATAATGCATAAAACCTGCATAAAAGTACCTTTCAGGGTAATCTTTCAGCGAAAATATATATATCTAGAAAAGTATTTTTAGAAATGTACTTTAAGAAAAATAATTTTCTTAAATGTATTTTTTAAATATACTTAAGTACTTTTTTGAAAAAGTACTATTTTTAACATGAAAACTTTCAGGGAAAATATATATTTAGAAAAGTAGTTTTAGAAAAGTAATTTTTAAAAAGAGGTGTATTTTGAAAATGGTATTTTACAAGAAAAAAAAAACATTTATGAAAATTATTTTTCAGAAAAGTACTCGTTAACTAAAGTACCTTTTTAAAAAAAGTACATTTCTGCAAAAGCATCTTTATAAAAATTTATTTTTTTAAGTGCTCTAAAGAAAAGTACCTTTTAAGAAAAGTACAATTGAAACGGATATTTAAAAAAGTACGTTTTAAAAAAATTACTCTTAAAAGAAGTACCATTGGAGAACTATTGGGAAAAGTACCTTTTAAGAAAACTAATTTTAAAAAATTGTATGTAATAAAAAAAGTGCTTTTAAAGAAATACTTTCAAAACATTTCTTTTTAAAAGTACCAAAAAGTCAAAAAAATTACTACTTTACAAAATGTTTTAAGAAAATTGTTGCAAATGGTACTTTTTATGAAAATTCCTTTAAAATGAGTACTTTAAGAGTACCTTCCCTTTGTGCAAAACTGTTTTCCAAACCTATATGGTCTCCCTCAAGGAGAAGCCTTTTTAAAAAAGCCTGATGCAGAGAAAAGACTTTTATTTAAGAAACTTTTGAAAATGGTACTTTTTTATAAAGTACCTGATGAAATGCCCGAAAAGTGGCCACATTTGTTCGTGCTATTTTTTGCGCTTTATTTGGCTTTTAAGCGATTCATATTCCTAAACGGCCAACCGTTACCGCCAGTCTGAAGCAGCTAAACTATAGAAATGCTTGTCAAGCATATTGATCGTGTGAAGACATCTAAAACATGAATCTCAACTTTCGGTTTCATAACTAATTGAATTCGAAATCTATTCACTTTGCAACTTTGTTTTTAATAAAATTATAAATAATATTTACTTTAACTCTTTTCTCTGAGTGTACCTTTGCTATCCCTTAGCCTTACACTCATAATAATCCCATATTTTTTATTTGCTTAAGCTAAACCCCGAAAGACAATAGAAAACCAATTGAAAACGCATTCAGTTTTAACTGCCCGCGTTAATTGGATTTGAATAATCAGCAGAAAGTTTTACAGCCACTTAAGACACTTTCCAATTCGCGTATAAAAGGAATAATTCTGGCAGAGCAGACATGACAGTTTCGCGGTAACGAGCAACGGAAACGCGGCGAATAAATTTGTTAGAAAATAAAAGAGAGAAATCAAAAATTTAGCTCGAAAAAAGTCCGAATTATGGGAACAAAATAAATACCCAGACTGCAACTCATCTAATTAAATCTCCTACAGTTGTGCTCTCAGCAACGCTACACGTTTGCGGTTCGGTGAGTCCGTTTATTGGCCTGCGAAAATGATGTCTGTAAATACCCCCGTGTTCGAGTATCAACGTGGCGGCCGAAATGTCAGCTTGGCCGAAAGTGTGCCCGCCGACATAATGCATCTGGTGGATCCGTATTGGTATCAATGGCCTCCCATGGAGCCCATGTGGTTCGGCATTATCAGCTTCGTCATCACCGTTCTCGGGATTATGTCGCTCACTGGCAACTTCATTGTCATGTACATTTTCACCTCCTCCAAATCGTTGCGCACCCCATCCAACATGTTTGTGGTGAATTTGGCTTTTTCCGATTTCATGATGATGTTCACCATGTTTCCGCCCGTCGTCCTCAATGGCTTCTACGGCACCTGGATAATGGGTCCGTTCTGGTGCGATTTATATGGTTTATTCGGTTCTCTATTCGGTTGTGTCTCGATCTGGTCAATGACTTTGATCGCCTACGATCGTTATTGTGTTATTGTTAAGGGCATATCGCGTAAACCGTTAACGGTTACAACGGCCGTTTTACGTTTGCTGGTCGTGTGGTGTATTTGCTTGACATGGGGCATAATGCCGATGGTGGGCTGGAATCGTTATGTGCCCGAGGGCAATATGACCGCTTGCGGTACGGATTATTTCGCCAAGGACTGGTACAATCGGTCGTACATAATCGTGTATTCGATTTGGGTGTATATGACTCCCCTGTCGACCATCATCTTTTCGTACTGGTACATATTGAAGGTGGGCTTTAGAGAGTGAATTGATTATTGATTTTATAGCGCAGTGTGAAAAGTGTGTTCTTTTGTGCAAAACGTGCAACATTTTTTAACTTTTTTTCCAAAAAGTGGCAGTTTAAAACAGGAATAATTTTCCTTAAGAAATGTTGGTTTAATTTCTAATAAATTCTCTATTTTCAAATGACAAAATGCTGTCATTTTCTATTGAAAAGTGTAAGAAATTTTGTCATTATCTACATTTTCTATTAGAAAGTGTAAAAAATGTTACATTCTTTTTTAGAAAAGAAATCAATGAATTTTCTTTTTTTCGCTTTTCTTGTTAGTTCGTTATACCCAAGCTAAACTGTTAAATGTGTACAACGAAACACAAGTTGTAGCGAAGAACTCCACTGCCATTGAGGCTTCATTGCAGGAACAACACTTTGAAACATGTAGCGGCAGTCCAACCCAAGGCCCGCAGTAATTTTCCTAATTCCACAACTCTGGCCGTTCCAGGAAATAAATTATTTTTCGTTTTTTAATTCTTTAAATGAACGAGTAGCACTTTATCAAAAGTAGGCCACCGCGACATCCAAACCCCAAAAGAGTCTACAGCCTAATCGTGTAAAACACTTCACCAAAGTGAAGTTAATATTACAAATAAAAAAAAATTTCAAATAGTTTTACTCGTTTAACAAAGAAATTGTGTTTGTTCGCTGCCCAAATTGTGTACAAAATAGTCGGCAGTTTTTTTAATTTTTTGCTAAATTTTTGTTGTTTTCTTGTGAAACTCACTAACGCAAAGTGATTTAGAAAATGATGGCCTAATTTTGCCTGTAGTTGAGTGAAAAACAAAAACTAATTCTTCAGTATTAAAGAAAAAAATTTATTTTTAGTTTCACTTAACTGCCGTGATTTACACAATTAAGGCCCTTGGCTCATCTGCCGTTGGTTGGCTTTCTCCCCTTTGCAAAGCCTTGACAAAGAAGCCTTTTAATTTGTGCTGTTCCAGTCTTTCAAATAAAATACATCAGCACACACTTTTTAATGCCGCTCCTTTTCAATGCTGTTAGTTGTTAAGGCCATTAATTAGCTTTTCGAAAAGCTTCAGCGGCTTTAAAATGAAGTGGCCAAATGAAAGATATCAAAATATTTTCGTTTTGATTTATGCAAAAGTGATTTCATTTTTACAGGCTGTCAAAGAGCATGAGGCAGCGATGCGTGAACAGGCGAAGAAAATGAATGTGGCTTCGTTGCGCAACAGCGATGCCGATAACGGCAAGTCGGTGGAAATCAAATTGGCCAAAGTGGCACTCATCACAATATCGTTGTGGTTCTTCGCCTGGACGCCATACACGATCATAAACTACGCCGGGATCTTTCAATCAATGCAATTGTCGCCGCTCAGCACCATCTGCGGTTCGGTGTTTGCCAAAGCCAACTCCGTCTGCAATCCAATTGTCTACGGTTTGAGGTAAAAAGACCAGCTTGAAAAAAAACTTTAAAACCTTTAATAATTATGTGTTTGTGTGTGTGTGTTTTGCTCTTTAGCCATCCCAAATACAAACAAGTGCTGCGAGAGAAAATCCCCTGTTTGGCTTGTGGCAAAGACGAGTCGGCTGCAGACAACAGAACACAAGCAACTTCCGAAGTTAGTGAATCGGCAGCGTAAATACTTCAAATGCTAACGAACGTTGACAACTTGGGCGCTTTAAAAGGACTTGACGAATTTCCAATTTATTATTCGTATTTTAATTAATTTTAAGTAGTTTTTAGTTACACGAAAAAACCTCTGGACTGACTCACTGAACTGATCTTAAGCTGCGTTTTATGGCTGAACTCTTTAAGCGTAAAAGAATGAGCGGAAAAAAAGTTTATAAAAAAAATTTACAAAAAAAAAAATAGAAACAACAACAAATACATGTATTTAAAAAAGTTAACTACTCGTATATTTAACAATGAAACGATAAAACAATATTTTGCAAATTGAGAAAAAAAACAAAAAAAAAAAAAAATTATCAATTAACGAAAAAAGGCATAAAACCAATAAAGCAATTGATACAAAATCAAATGTTTGTCAAAGTTTTTTAATAATAAACGTTTTTCAAAGAATGTCACTTTGCACTATGGGGTAGTTCATAAAATAAAGGAATAATTATTTTTAAATCTCATCGGGCATGATGACAAACTCTGTTTTCGCAATTCTTCTTCTAGGCTTAATACATAACAAGAGCGAACGTCTCTTGTTAATTTTTAAAACTTAAATTTTATTTAATCTCTTAATTCTTTTTTCCCAAATTTAAAAAAAAAATTACAAATTATCAGCACCGATTTATACAAAATTTAAGTGTCATACCGCAATTCCTGAATATGTAAATTAAACCGAATGAATTTAATGCTAAAACAACGAAAGCTGGCAACACTGTAAATAGTTGTTTTTATCTACAACAATCGTCAGCTGTTGTTATTGCATTCGTTAACTCTCGGGGAAATTATTACAACTTCATTTCACTTAAAATTAGGATTTTATCAGACAAGTAAACGGGGTTTCGTTATTTAAGATGTTTTGACGACACTGTTTTTGCCCGCTCAGCTGTTTTCATGTGATATTTTACTCTTAAGCCTGTTTGGCCTATAATCTTAGCACGAGTCGTCCGACAAGCGAACAATCGTCGGAACCCTGTACTGTCTTATACCAACAGATGCGTACTGACCTGCTCTTTCAGATCTTAAAAAATGCTCTTAACTCCACGTATAAAATTAATTGATTTCAACGAAAAAATAAAAGTTCAGCTGAAAACGTTAAGGAGTGCATTATTTTGCCAACATAAAATCAAACTCTTTTAAAGAGTTTTATTTTCCCGTTAAAAAAAAAATTCCTTTAAAAAAATCCCTTATATTTCTAAGAAATACGTTTTATTTTCCCCTCTAAAATAAAACTCCCCTTTATGAGGGTTTTAGTAAAACTCCCATTTAAATAAAACTCTCCTTGAGAGTCGTTTATTTCAGTAAAAAGAAAAATTTAATTTTTATTAGGAGTTTTATTTCCCCGTACAAAAATTTCCCCTTGAGAGATTCTTTTAATTCTCTAAAAATAGATTAATTTTTATTTGTAGTTTTATTTTGCCGTCTAAATAAAACTGCTCCTCGTTTCTCTTAAAAAAATTTTTATATTTCTTATGAGGAGTTTTATTTTGCCGTCCAAGAAAACTGTCTTTAAAAAAATTTCTCTAAAGAGTCTTTCAAGAGTGTTTTACTTCTCTAAAAACGGGTTTTATTTTCTATGAGGAGTTTTATTTTCCCGTCTTAAGAAACTCTCCTTAAAAGAGTCTTTCATTTCTCTTAAAAAATAGATTTACTTTCTATGAGGAGTTTTATTTTCCCGTCTAAGAAAACAGTATTTAAAGGAATTTCTCTAAAGAGTCTTTTACTTCTCTAAAAAAGGGTTTTATTTTTTATGAGGAGTTATATTTTCCCATCTAAATAAAAGAGTCTTTCATTTCTCTTAAAAATAGTTGTTATTTTTTATGAGGAATTTTATTTCCCCGCCTAAAGAAACTCTCCTTAAAAAAATTTCTCTAAAAAATAACTTTATTTTTTTATGAGGAGTTTTATTTTACTTTCTTTAAAAGAGCCTATTATTTCTCTGAAAAAGTGTTTTATTTTTTATAAAGAGTTTTACTTCTCCGCCTGAGATCGCCAAATTTTGTTTGTTTATTTTATTTTTTTTTTATTTTAACGACGAAAGTCGTTGGATTACACGGCATTGGGTCTCAGTTTATACGAAACGAGTTTTACTTTCTAATGAGAAAAGTACAACTCCTCAAATGAGTTTAAAATAAAATTCTGTACAAGAGTTTTTATTTAAACTCTTTTTTATTTTAAATTTAAAAAACTGAAAAATATTATTGTCTCTTATTGTCCAGCAGCTCAAAAAAAAAAAACACCCGCTATAAAATGTTGTTGTTTCCTGAGCATTTCACTTTGGAGATTTTACAAACCGTCAACTGGAGCTGAAATCACCAGATACAATTGTTTTTATGATGTCCTCCTTTCAAGAGGTGGCTGGAGGAACGGATCATTTAATTTTTCTTTTCCGAAAACACTGAGAAAATTATTTTCAAACATACAATTTACATTTTTGTTTTATTATTTAATAGGAATTTCTTTTTTTCGTTTTTGTTTTTGTTTTTGTTTTTAATAAAATACTTGTACAAAATCCATATTTGATATCATCTTGGGAAAATATATAAATTCGTTATCAGTGGCATGAAATCAGTGTTGTCGTCGGCAATTAAAGCATCCCAGCAGCAGCAGCAGCAGCGGCAGAGGCAGAGCCAGCCGTTTACAGTCATTCGCAAAACAATAATAATTATTTTATTATTGTCTTGTCGTTGGATAATAATCAAGTTAATGTTTAGTCGTAGTAGGCCTGCACATCTTCCAGTACAAACGTGCCATTGAGCCGCTCTTCATCGCTGAAGGGATAGAATGTTTTGGGTAGCAAAAGTTGTTTTTGCTGTTCGTGCAAAAGTTGATGCTTTTGTTTTTCTTGTTGCTGCTGCTGCTGCTGCTGTTGCTGTTGCTGTTGCTGTTTCCTCCCATGACTCAATTCGTTTTGCGTGAACAGGGCATGGCCTTGCAACAGTATGAAATCGATGAGCCGCTTGTTTGTTATCATTTTCAGGGCCGATGGATCAGTGCGTTTGCGCAAATAATTAAAACAGCATGTTCTGAATGTGTACCAGAGAATTATTATTAAAATTTTTTATTTATTGTTAATATTTAATTTTAAAAACAATATTTACCGAAACTGCTTCGTGCCACAGGCACTGGCACACTCGTTGCCGCAAGAGTCGCAGGGTATGGCCAAAGTGTTTAAGAACTGCCATAAAAATAAGTCTGAAAGAATCGTAAAAATTTATTTCATAATTCGAAAGTCGCTAATGCACAGTGGGATGAATTAGGGAAGCAAGTAGGGAATTTTATTTCAAGATAAAATTAGCAAAATGAAATTCAAGTGCAGTCATTCTTTTTTTAAATACAAAATTACAATGAATATTTAATACCAGAGACTGTAGCGGTTATAAGTTTTATAAAAATGAAAAGAATATTGAAAACGGTTGACTCCAAAGGCCATCGCGCCAACGTTAACCGCAACCCCGCTATTTTGAAATTGTTTTTAGTGCTGTTCTGTGCTTTTTAGCTCTTCCAGCTAAAATACATTTTTTTCTTAATTTTGAAACTGCTACAATATTTTTTACATCAACCGATTCGTATGTGATAAGCGGTTATTGAAGTCCTCTAAAAGAATCGAGAGCAGTAATAAGACATATAATTTCGGAGCTTGTAAAGAAAAGAAAATGATATTTATAGATCTTTTTTTTGCTTTTGCTTTTGCTTTTTCACAACCTCTCTCGAACGGACTAACCGATTTTGAACCGGTTTGCGGCTGTTTACGTAGTTTTTTAATGTCCAGAGCTGCATCGTTTATGGAATCGATCGAAAAAAGCATTTGAAATTTATTTTGAAAGAAAACACTTTTGAAAAGTAGTTTGTCTTAGCAGAGATTTATCGAAATCCACCATTCGAAATAGGTTCCAATTCAGGTTCCAAGTTCAGTAGAACTCCTTAGAACGTCATCAGGTTGGCTTGATTCGCCAAAGCCGTGCAAAAGCTAACAAGCGGGTCACATGCTACTACATACAAAAACACACATACACAAATAAAGGGTGTTTTTTATATAGTGGTACAAGTTTAAATCATGATAAAACATAATAATATATTTTGGATATCAATGAAACTATACTCATTGGATAGAAAATTTTATGACATTTATGATTACATACAATTTTGGCCATGTGGTTGCCATGGCTGGCGCGTACAAGGCGCAATCTGGAACACCAATTTTCAGAAACACTAACATTCTGAGCATCATCGTTTTTGAAGACATGGGGGCCAATGACTCCGCCAGCCCATAAAGCGCACCAAACAGTAATTTTTCTGTGGATGTAGTGGTTTTTCGACAAAAGCTTGTGGATTCTCGTCACTCGAAATACGACAAGTCTGCTTATTTACGTACCCCTTCAACCAAAAATGGGCTTTATCGGAAAATAAAATTTTGATGGATGAGTTTGACGAACAGAACCATTATTTTGATTAAAAATTTCCACAATTTGCATGCTTTGCTCTGGTGTAAGTTGATCCATAATAAAATGTCAAAGCAAACTAAACAAAAAGCAACTATCAGCTGTTAAATGGGTGGTCAAATAAAGCAGTGATGCCAACTCAAAGTTGTATCACTCTATAAAAAACACCCTATAATAATATTTTAGCCACTTCGCTTGTGAGAGTTCAAACAGAAGTGTTTTAAGTATTCAGCGATTTTGCTATTTTGAAGAAATTAATATAAATAAAAATTTTTTACAAAAATTTAATGAACACACGCACATACACACGCTTATAGTCACGAAAACTTTCTAGGACCTGCAGATGTAATGAGAACTCGATATTTCAATATGAGGCAAAATCAATAACTTTCAATTTTTCTAGTGGGAAGCTAAAAATCCTTTTATAACAGTTATTTCATGAGATGAAACTCTCAAAAATGAGTTTCGTTTTTCTCATCAGAAAATATGACTCGTTTCATATAAATTGAGATCCAACTTTCCATTGCAATTGGACAAATCGTCCTTAAAGTAAAAATAAAAAAGAAAATAAACAAACAAAATGGGGCGACCTCACGCGAAGAAGTAAAACTCTTTACAAAAAATAAGACTTATTTTTTAGAGAAATAAAAGACTCTTTTAAAGAAAGTTTTTTTTTAGAAGGCAAAATAAAATTCCCCGTAGAAAATAAAACTCTTTTTTAGAGAAATGAAAGACTCTTTTAAAAGCAGTTTTATTTAGACGGGAAAATATAACTCCTCATAAAAAAAAAGTTATTTTTAGAGAAATTTTATTAAGGAGAGTTTCTTAAGACGGGAAATTAGAACTCCTCATAAAAAATGAAACAATTTTTTAAGGGAAATGAAAGTCTATTTTATGGAGAGTTTTTTAAGACGGGGAATAGAACTCCTCATAAGAAATTAAATTCTTTTTTAGAGAAATAAAAGACTCTTTTATGGAAAGTTTTTTAGACGGGAAAATGAAACTGCTCATAAAAAATTAAGTTATTTTTTAAGAGAAATAAAAGACTCTTTTATGGAGAGTTTTTTAAGACGGGAAAATAAAAGTCCTCATAAAGAATAAAAACTCTTTTTTGAGAGAAACAAAAAACTCTTTTAAAAGGAGTTTTATTTAGACGGTCAAATGAAACTTCTCATAAGAAATACAACTCTTTTTCTTAAAGAAATATGGGACTCTCTTTAGAAGTGTTTTATTTAGACCGGAATATAAAACTCCTTCAAAGAGTTTCATTTTATGACAGCAAATTAAAAGTCACTCTCTAAAAGTTTCAGCTGAATTTTTATTTGCTCTTTGAAATAAATTATTTTTATACGTGGAGTTGAGAGCATTTTTTACGATCACCAAAGATTCTGAAGGAGCAGGTAAGTACTAATCTGTTGGTATACGACAGTACAGGTTTCCGGCGATTCCAACATGAAGTGCTGTTGAGCTTAAAACGTTTGAATAACTTTTATTTACGGTGCCTGTTAAATAATAATTTTAATAAGACTTTAAAATTCAGAAATTGAGTTTTTATTCGTGGTAAATTGGAAAACAATTTTATATATTTTTTAACAAAATGACAGCAGCCATCGAAATTATTAATATATAAATAAAGTTATTAATAAGATTTTTGTTTAAAGAAAAAAAATGCTCTCAAAGTTTGCCTTAAGTAAAATGCTATAAAATAGGACATGAATAAAATACAGAAACGGCAGCACAGGATTTTAAAGTCTATTACCATCGTTTTAGTCTCAACACAATTCTCGTATTCTATTTCATAACAAAGTTTGTGCAGGGTGGCCTAAAAAGTCCAAAGAAGTTGAGTTCGTCATAACGCTCATCGATTTACGAGTCTTGATCGATCGCTTGCTGAGCCACTCCATCCAGATTCGTCCACCACGACAAATTGGTGCGATGTGTTGCCCGACCAGAACACCCATTTCAATCAAATAATTTTATTATTTGCACGCGCTGTTGAATTCTACACCCGTTCAGGGTGAGATTTGCCAAAACAGACTTAATAAATGACAAATAATTTGCGAGATATAACTTCAACAAAATGTTTGTTATCAATTTTAGTGCTTTCATATCCCTATTGGAGAACCCTTTACATATGTTAAATGACCTTGAGAACTTGAATGTCGTTAAAAGCCGAAATAAGATTGAAATCACTAACAAGTTCATGTTCATACAAAAGCTCTGTAAAGACGAATGAGTACTTTTGAATGGCTCACACTTTTAACGACTATGAGACAGTTACACACACACACACAGACACACCTGTATAGAGTCGTCAGCACGATCGGTAGAACTGCATTTCTTAGAGCGGAAAGGTTAAATGAACTAAAACTTCCATTGATTATTTTGATTTTGGGAAAAACCAAGTGATCAATTTAATTGTGGCTGCAGTTTTAATTTGAAAAAAATAACAAATTTTTGATAAACAAGACTTGTAAAATAAATGTTTGTTGGAAAATTTGTTTTATTAAGCTGTTATTAATCAGAAAACAATTTTATAAATTAATTTTCTTAACTTTGTGGTCATTTCCTTGTACTGCATTGTAATTTTATAAATATGAAAATATTTTTGTAAAATATATCTGCTAAAAAATGAATATTTTAAAGTTTAAAAAGCCAACGAAATCTGATTTAAGTACAGCTTCTTTCAATACAATACTTAAGGCGGCTGTTTTTTTTTTAAAGAAATCTTTATCTAAATGATTTCACTCATCGTCATGCTCATCGAAGCGATCAGTAACACAAAAAGCTCTTAAACGCTAAATATTTTGTACGATTTCTTAAAGCTCATCACGAAATAATGAACTACGAAGTGTTTTCCCAGCGTCAGCTGATTTCTCTTTTTTTTATTGCGGCCCAACCTGTCAAATGTTGTTAATGTTATACAAACACTCAGACGAACTCCTGAGAAACAACGTGACACCATTGTTTTTATATCGGGTGTTTTTTGTAGAATGATACAAGTTTGAGTTAACATCACTGCTTTATTTGACCACTTATATAACAGCTGATAGTTGCTTTTTGTTTAGTTTGCTTTGACATTTTCTTATGGATCGACTTACGTCAGAGCAACGTGCACAAATTATGGAAATTTTTAATCAAAATAATGGTTCTTTTCCTCAAACTTATCGTGCACTTCGTCCATCCAAAATTGTATTCTCCGATGAAGCCCATTTGTGGCTGAATGGGCACGTAAATAAACAGAATTGTCGCATTTGGAGTGAGAAGAATCCACAAACTTTTGTCGAAACACCGTGATATCCACAGAAAATTACTTTTTGATGCGCTTTATGGGCTGGCGGAGTCATTGGCCCATATGTCTTCAAAATCGATGATGGTCAGAATGTTACTGTCAATGGTGAGCGGTTTAGGAACATGATTCGAAGTTTTTTCGTACCTCAGTTAGCTGGCCTTAATCTTGCTGATGTGTGGTTCCAACAGGATGGAGCCACATGCCACACAGTGGGCGCTACAATTGATTTACTCAAGGAAACTTTTGACGAAAAAATAATTTCACGAAATGGCCCAATTAATTGGCCCCCAAGATCGTGATACTTAACTCCATTGGATTGTTTTCTTTGGGGTTAAATAAAGTCACTTGTGTGCGTCGATAAACCACAAATAATTGAACACCTGGAAATCAACATTCGAAGAGTTATCGGCGAGATACAGCCGCAAATGCTGCGAAAAGCTTGTGAAACTTGGTGTTCCAGATGGCGCCTTGTACGCGCCAGCCATAGCGGCCACGTGGTCGTAATCATATTTAAACATGAATGTCATCAAATTTTCTATCCAACAAAGACCGTTTCATTGATATCAAAATATATTACTATGTTTTATTATGATTCAAACTTGTATCACTCTATAAAAAACACCCGATATAAAATCGGGTGAAAGAATTTCAAAGACGTGCTAAATTTCTTGGGTCTACTCATTTGCTAATTGACAGTTCGTACCTCCGTACAACAACAAAGCGTTCGCTTGCTTTAGTTGTTGTTCATTTGCTGTGATCTTGAGATGATCTATTAACTTATTGTAACCCGTGGAAGCTGATCAATTAATTAAGCAAAACAACAAAGAAACCAGAATTAAACTTTTTAATTTGTTTTTATTTTTCAGCATCAATCCGGCTTTCAAGCGTAAACAACTTGAGATTTTTATTTAGTGTTTCCCAAGATTTGGCGGCGAGCGAGTCAATCAGATGAAACTTTTATAAAACGTAAATAAGTACTGAAAATATGTTAAACAAATTCTCAATTCTGTTGTTATTCGGTGTTGTGATCGCCACAATATTTTTATTGGCAAACGGTGAGATTTCAAATAGTTTTCGATATTTTCATTATCAAGAAATTAATACTCGTGAAAAAGTGAAACGTCAGCAATAAATTAAGTGAAAAATTATTTAATTAATTAATTAATGTGTTGCTATTTCAGCTAACGAATGCGCCCTAAACACGGAGTGCAAAAATATAGCGGATTGCGATCGTATTAAATACAACTTTTTTCTGTTGCCGCAAGTACCGTATTGTGATTTGAACAAAAAGGGCGCCCATGTGTGTTGCCTAAAGCCACCCGAAAAATACACCCAAAACAAGGATGAAGATATAAGAAGTGTAAGAGGTAGATTATAGAATACGTTGCGCAGGGGAGAAGCTCTTATCATAATTTGCTTAACGCTGTTCTCTTTAATTTAGAATGCAAATCGTTTCAAAGATATCGACCATCCTGCACAAAGACTCTTATTGTTGGCGGTAATAAGACGGAGCCGAAAGAGTTCCCATTTATGGGCCTGCTTTTCTACGAAGAGGATGATCAAATTCATCCCATGTGCGGCGGTACCCTAATCAGCAACAAATACGTATTGACAGCAGCTCATTGTTTCTTTCATGCCCGGTAAGTGGGACTCTCTTAATTTAATTCTGGGAGAGACTACTCTATAGCGTTGCCAGGCTGCGGCATTATTAGCAAGATTAGGGTTTTGATGGGGGAATCCCTACATCGGAAAGTATTGAAAAATTTTCATTAATGAAATCTGTTTTATGAAATTAAATTTTAATAGGCTGATTGTTCGGAAAGTGTTGCCAATTCGGAAAGATATAAAGAACCTGCAGGGAAAGTCACCATCAGTTTGACATGTTCATCCTACAGAGTAGAACAGCTGCTTTCCAGAGCCGAACTAGATCAAACTGAAGGTAACACATGGTTTCTTTTGTAGTACTAAGCAAATCCATAAAAGTTCTGACGGACAAGTGTAGCGGCCTTCGAAAACAGTGTTGCTCTACTCTGCTGAGTGAACTGAACATTAAATTGATGTTGATTCCTCTATTAATCCCGAAGTTATTTTCCATGCCTTACGAGCACACTTGTACCGACGAGCAAGTGTGGCGGCCTTCGAAAACAGTGCTGTTCTACTCTGCTGAAAGAGTTGAATTTTAAATTGATGTTGACTCCTCTATTAATCCCGAAGTTATTTTCCATGCCTTACGAACACACTTGTACCGACCCGCAAGTGTGGCAGCCTTCGAAAACAGTGCTGTTCTACTTTGCTGAGAAAGTTAAACATTAAATTGATATTGATTCCCGTATTAATCCTGAAGTTATTTTTCATGCGTACACGCTGGCCTATTGATTATAACTCAATTTAAATTCAGCTTATATTTGAACAGACCTCGCATAAAAATTTTGTCCCCTCGAATTCTATGTAAATCGGAATTTTTGATGCCACCCTGATTTTCTAGAGCATCGTAGAAAATTTTTAAAAGTGACCAGGAAGTATTCGTAACTTTGTCGCTTCCGATATAAATTCTGCTACACATCCCTGGCTTACTGGCAAGCAGGGGCTAAGGCTGGGTCCAAGCGGACTTGCTAACAAAAAATTTAAAATATATTTTTTAAATTTATTTTTGAAAGTGAATTAACCATTTAAATTTCATAACAGACTGCCGACCACGGTTCGTTTGGGAGAATTGGATTGGTCGACTACTACCGATGATGCCCAGCACGTGGATTATCCGATCAAAACTATCATCACTCATCCACAATATTTCACAACCGACATACAAGAGAAATACAACGATATCGCTTTAGTGGAATTGACAAACGAGGTGCAGTACAACGAATATATTCTACCCGCCTGCCTGCCGTTGGTTGACGGCAGAGAATTCGACGAATATCTGGCAGCTGGTTGGGGTCATCTCAATGACTCGTCGCACACTGCCTCGAAGCACATGTACAAAGTAAAACTGGACCGCTTTGAAGACGAGACGTGTGTTAACAAAATAAAAACAATAGAATACACTCTGAAATACGGCGTCAATAGTCGCACTCAAATGTGTGCCGGTTCGGTTAACGATGTGCGCGACACGTGCCAGGGCGACTCAGGCGGTCCGCTGTTTGTCGATCATCCCGATTACAATTGCATGTTTTTGGTTGTGGGCATCACCTCTTTTGGTAGCAGCGGCTGTGGTACTCCCGGCCATCCATCTGTCTATACAAGAATTCAATTGTATATCGACTGGATAGAGCAGATCGTTTGGAATGAGGCGGCTAAATTAAATTGAAAAATTAATTTGAAAAAATTTAATTTTCTTATTGTGGTTTGAATAAAATTTAGTTGTTCTCTTTTTGCACTTCAATTTCTTTTGGACGTTTAATTTTTAGTTGAGGGAAAATCTTACACATGCATATAGATAAAGGTACAGTGATGGGATCTCAGAATCAGTGAGGGAAGCTTCTCAAGGACCTCAAACCGTCGAGATCTGATGAGAAGTAGATTCAAAACGGTATGGAATCAATTACTTTCCAATTTTTCAAAACATTAAGTCGGGAATCTAAAAACTTTTTTGTGACGTTGAAAACAAAAACTAAAATTATTAAAAAAAAATTATTTTTTCAACATAAAAAAAGGTCAGATGAAACTCTTGAATTTAAATTTTATTACGGACTTGCACTCCACGGTGTTGCGTAATTGTTTCTGATAAAAAAGGGCAGAAAATGTTGCATATTTTTGCAGAAAAGAAAACAATCATTTAGGAAGTCAAGATTTCATAATTATTGTTTGAATATCTTAGAATTTTTTTAAAGCTCAAGACTGGTTTTCAAATTTTGGTGAATTTTCATTTTCTTAATTAAAAAATTCATTGAAAAGGGCAGAAAATGTTGCATATTTTTGCAGAAAGGGACACAATCATTTAGGGAGTTAAGCTTTTCATAATCCGCTATTCCAATTGTTTTTGAATATTTTTGTTGTTCAAGATCACTTTTCCAATTTTGGTGAATTTTCAATATTTTTATTAAAAAATTCATTGAAAAGTGCGAAAAATGTTGCATATTTTTGGAGAAAAGAAAACGATCTTTTCGGAAGTCAAGTTTTTCATAATTCGCCATTTCAATTATTGCTTGAATATTTTTGTTGCTCAAGATCGGTTTTCAAATTATGGTGAATTTTCAATTTCTTTATTAAAAATTCATTGAAAAGTGCGAAAAATTTTGCACATTTTGCAGAAAAGAAAACGCTTATTTAAAAACTTAATTTCTTCATAATTCGCCATCAAAATTAATGGTTGAATATTTATGAATTTCTTTATTGCTCAAGATCGATTTTAAAGTTTTGGTGAATTTACAATTTCCTTATTAAAAAATTCATAGAAAAGGGCAGAAAATTTTGTTATTTTTTGCAGAAAAGAAAACGGTCATATAAGAAGTCAAGTTTTTCATACTTCGCCGTTCCAATTATTGTTTGAATATCTTAGAATTTTTTTAAAGCTCAAGACTGTTTTTAAAATTTTGGTGAATTTTCATTTTCTTAATTAAAAAATTCATTGAAAAGGGCAGAAAATGTTGCATATTTTTCCAGGAAGGAACACAATCATTTAGGAAGTTAAGCTTTTCATAGTCCGTCATTACAATCGTTTTTGAATATTTTTGTTGCTCAAGATCACTTTTCCAATTTTGGTGAATTTTCAATATTTTTATTAAAAAATTCATAGAAAAGTGCGAAAAATGTTGCATATTTTTGCAGAAAAGAAAAGGATCATTTGTGAGGTCAAGTTTTTCATAATTCGCCATCAAAATTAGTGTTTGAGTATTTTTGAATATTTTTATTGCTCAAGAGTTTTGGTGAATTTTCAATTTCTTTATTAAAATGTAAAAATTTTTATAATTCGATCTGTGAGCACCACCCTAATGCGGTAGCCTACTGTCCGCTAACTGATGGGATTTCACCAAATTTTGGTTTGTCTCTTTTGGAAAAACTATTTAACAACTTTCGTTTTTTTTTTAATTTTATTTGCACACTTTTCTGCCGCATCCATTTTTCGGCTCTTTTCAGTTTAATTATCAATTTGGCTACTTACACAAGACAACAATTTGAAAATGCACTTTATGAAACATTTTATTTTTTATGTTCTCTTCTGAATATATTGTTTAATTGTAAACACATTAATTGAGTGTTTCGAATTTTCTTTTCTATCAATTATTTTGAATGTTTCACTTTTCTTATTTTCTAATTTCCCACGTAAATCTCTGCAGTAGGTCGTCCTCTTGGGCGATTATTAAACGAAAGACCAACTTATGAGTGTAACAGCTTTTTATATCCTTGCGGTAGAAGTCCTGTTTGTTGTGTCAACTAACAAGACGAAGACGAAAAGTTCAAAGAATTTATTGAAGCATTAAAATTTGTCCATTAAAAAGTGTAGAGGAAAAAGCATGAATGACGTGTTTCTATCATTAAAACTTGCACAGAATTTCTAATATATTAATTTCTTTTATTTTTCTAGCACGACATATTTTCCCCTTCACTATAAATGGGGCAATAGATGTGATCTAATTATTTAACTGTTTGTTTTGAAAAATAATATCATCTCGAAAAATTGTGTGGCTATCAAAAATATCGTGGGTGTCAAAGTGGTCTCAGCTAGAATCAAGAGCGGTTGCAGGGGGAGGGAGGGGAAAAGCAATAGTTCACAGGATGGAATAAAATTACTTCAATAAACTGCAATTAGCGGTATTACACAGTTTAGCTTCATACGAAATTTTACAAAATTACTCTTCCCCCAAAAACGGTAAAGCTGCATGCGCCCCTGACAAAAATATGTTGGTTGTTGGTTATCAAGAGAATTACCTGGGTCTATTATTATAACCGAACATGTAAAATATTTTCAAAGAATGTCGAACGTGTTCCTTTAAATTTAAGATCGATCTTGAATGATGTTCGAATTTTCGAAGATTATTTCGAATTTTCGAACATAAGCTGAAACGAAACTAAGACTTATGCTAAGTAAAAAATTTACTTCTTCAACAAGAATTTCAGACAGTTTCGCTTTTTATCATCGAAAATTCGAACTTAATTGTCAATTTCGAACAAAAGTCAATTATTATTGGTTCATCACTTCAATATTGCAGAAAATATAACTGTAAAACTACTGTAAAATCCACTGCAAAATTCAATTCCAGTAAAAATAAACATTTTGAGGCCAAAATTTCATTTCTTGCCGTATGTTCGAAATTTTCGAACTCAATATCGATCTATCATATTAAAGTGAAAATCATATTCAAACAATAGATCTTACAAAATTCTATCTCCATACTAAACTTTCATCAATTTTTTCCCCCTCCATTATCGGCAATTCAATATTAATAACGCTCTATGGCCAAGTGTCAGTTTTACAGTTGTTTTTAAAATGACATGACACGAATTTTAAAGAAAGTATTTCAAAATATTTGAATACATATCACAAAATGTGATATATGTGAAAGTTTCGACCATAACGCTTATGGTTTTTTATTATTTCGACTTCATTATGATAGAAAACTTAATTTCGAACTATTTATTCGACATTTTCGAATGTGTTTGTGAAGTTTTAAGCTGTAATAGTTTCCCAAACCACAGCATTAAACATATAAAACTTTATTTTTTAGCCAAAAAGTTCAGTATGCTTAACTACATTATGTTCGAAAATTCGAACTTAACATATAATTTTATTTATATATAAATTGAACGACTTAATATATCATGATGTTTGTTTGTTAAAGAATTATTTCCAAACTTTTTAATAATTTGCTTATTCGAATTTTCGGTTTTGATGTCTAGTTTTGGAATAATTTATGAAAACTTATTAGAAATAGTTTATATATAATTCGGGCTATATAGAACCGATGAAAACTTTGATTTCGAAATATTACAAATGTTTTAGAAACTATTTTCGAGTCATTTAAGAAATTTGTGTAAAAGAAAGTTTTTACCATAATCGAATTTAATTTCGAAAATTCAAAGAACTAGTCAAAATGTATTAGAAATGATTATCTTATAAACCGATCTATTGAACATTAAGTCCGAAACAATTTACCAACATTTTAGTGTATTCGAACATATTTTCGAACTTTCGAAAAATCGCACAAATTGTATTAGAGTTTATGTCCGACAACACAATGACCTGCAAAGCATTATATGAAAAAATTATTTCAACACTTTGCTTATATCACGATATTCGAACTTGCTTTCGAACTTTCGAAAAATTTTTTTAATTTACAACAGAATTTCACAGCTGCCATATAATCAGCCGAAATAATGTTATTTCACTCAGAGTGTAGGAGATTTTTAAGAGTCGACCTGACCCACTCATTTACCGCAAACTCCAGTCAACTGTTTTTGTTTTTGTCTTTTATAAATTTATATGTAAATATTTTACATAATTTTATGAATCGGTCAATTATTCTGCATCCGAGAAAGTTTTGTATGAACCAGAAAGTATTTGCTGAATGCCAACGTAACTGTAAAACATATTTAACATGTCGATGTGTTGTGCAGAATATCTTGCAAATGATTTAAAATTTGAGTCACATGTCGGTAGTCCTTTTATCCTTCTTGTCTTATTATTCTTCTCAATAAACAAAACGGAACATATTTTTATTTTATTTCTGTTTTTTCTTGAACGAAGTTCATGTATTTACGTAGCGTTTAGAATATATTTTTAAAGAATCTTTTGCGTGAGTGTTGGTTTACTTTGAAGCAGTTTTTTGTGATTAACTTTTTTTATTAAAATCCTGTGCAACATGATAAGTTTTTCTATAAAAGTATACAATGAAGCTGATGAGAATTTATAAAACATCCATCATTCAATTTTTTTTTCTCTTTCCATATACATACATATAAAATTGTTTTTAAAACCGCGATCTCCAACCTAAGCCCCAGATATATGTAGGGTGTTTTTTATAGAGTGATACAAGTTTAAATCATAATAAAACAAGTAATATATTTTTGATATCAATGAAACGGTTTTTATTGGATAGAAAATTTTATGCTATTAAGTTTTAAATATGATTTTGGCCATGTGGCCGCCACTGCAGGCGCGTACCAGGCGCAATCTGGAACACCAATTTTCACAAACTCTTTGCAGCATTTGCTACCGTATCTCGCCGATAACTCTTCGAATGTTGATTTCCAGGTATTCAATTGTTGGTGGTTTATCGACGTACACAAATGACTTTACATAACCTCAACTAACCCCCTCCTGGGGGCCAATTAATTGGGCCATTTCGTGAAATTATTTTTTCGTCACAAGTTTCCTTGAGTAAATCAAGTGTAGCGCCCGCTGTGTGGCATGTGGCTCCATCCTGTTGGAACCACACATCAGCAAGATTAATGCCAGTTAATTGAGGTACGAAAAAACTTCGAATCATGTTCCCATACCGTTCACAATTGACCGTAACACTCTGACCATCATCGTTTTTGAAGACATGGGGGCCAATGAGTCCGCCAGCCCATAAAGCGCACAAAACGGTAATTTTCTGTGGATGTGATGGTGTTTCGACAAAAGCTTGTGGATTCTCCTCACTCCAAATGCGACAATTCTGTTTATTTGCGTACCTATTCAGCCAGAAATGGGCTTCATCGAAAAAAATAATTTTGAATGGATCAGCTTGCCGAATGGCACAATTTGCACGCGTTGCTCTGAGATAAGTCGATTCATAATAAAATGTCAAAGCAAATTAAACAAAAAACAACTATCAGCTGTTTAATGGGTGCTCAAATAAAGCAGTGATGTCAATTCAAAGTTGTATCACTCTATAAAAAACACCCGATAAATTTGAATTTTTTCTTTTTTAATAAAATATTTTTATATATTCCGTCAAAAATTTATTTTCAAATTCGATTATTAGACTTGAGTTTATATAATAACTTTTTCGTTAATTATAAAAAAAGACTCTACACTGAAACTGCCACAAGGAAACTCAAATTTGCTGGTTAAAGTAATTGGAAAAAATAAAAAGGCAGCATTTTTTTTTTAATTTTAAATCTGAAATTAAAACTATTTTATCCTAAAACGTTCGTCTTAATTGTTTGATCAAAAACGATCGTTATTGGGATGAAAACAAAGCATTGAAATTATTTAACACTTCTTTGGCCATAATTGCTAACCAAAATTTTAGTCCTTTTTTAGATAAACTCAAGTCCTTTTAACGATTAATAGCTAATTTGTTTAAACACTTTGCAGTGTTGCACAAAATTCTAGTTAAAATTTTCAACTTCCCGCTAATCCAATGAAACCAAATTTTTGCAATACACATCTGCTCAGTACTGCCACAATTTTCAAGAGATTAACTAATTCTTGAAGAAAAATGTATAATAAATAAAACTTTTATATGCAGATCTCAGCAGTTAATAATTTTTGGATACTTTTAATGTATTTTAATACTTTTTTTTATCATTAAAAGTGCTCTTCAATCTTAGTTTTCAGTCGATTTCTAATAAACATATAAAAAATATTAAAAGAAGCTCAAATGGTATCAGCAACAAACAAAAAAAACAAGCCAATGCTTAATAACTTGTCTGACAATTTCTTATAAAACCCTTTAAAGGCTAAATTCAAGCATAAAAGAATGTGTTAAAATTAAAATAATGTTTGAATTAACGATAAGCAACTATCCCAAATCAGCCGCATCGATGCAACTATATCTCACTATTGCCACGCATATGGACCATCAATCCGCTGTGATTATTGGTAAATTGAACAGCTGTTCCATTTAACCGGATTTCATATGGGCTGCAGTGGGCTTAAACGAGAACGGGAAATAACTTGATAATAGTATTTCGAAATAAAATTAAATTATTCATCTATCGAATAGCAACATGTTTGAACGTTTTAAGGACCTGCCCCGCTTTAGTGGATCCTTAAGAGCCAACACAGATTTGGAAGCAAAACTGCCGCTTTTAAATGATAAAGAAGATTTGCTGGAATTAAGGCAGAAGAGAAATTCATTTTTGAAATTGTTAGTCTAGATAATGAAATGAAATACATATATACCATGTGATTTAAATACTACATTATTTTCATTTTCCAGGCAAGCAGAAGAGCAGCAGACCATAAGTGAAGTGCTACAGCATATTCCGGCCGATAAGAGAGATCAAATAAAAATACACTTTCAAAAGTTGCGAAACATTGTTCACGAGTGCATGGGCTATGAGGAACAGCCGCAACTGGTTGAACATGCTGCTCTCTTTCTCTTCTGGCTAATGCTCGATCAAAGAGTCCTTATGGTGGCTACTACCATGCGAATACTTAGTGTATTTGGTACAATATTTGGCAATAAATTGGCCCAAATTCATCAGACAGTGTCATCTATCAGGGAGCTGCTAGAAGATTATGAATTAGACAAGCTGAAGGCATGGAACCGGAGCTTGAGTAAGAAATGTAAGGGTCAAAAAATGTGGGGAGAGCACATAAAAGTTAAATTTAAACCGGCTCCGCTCGAAGATATTGGAGGTTTGTTAGATTTGTCACCAACCGCAATTAGTAAAAATGCCACCGCCGTGGGATTTTCGATGCAGTGGAATCAAGAAGCTGCTGACAACAATAAATCGGGTTATCACAAAATGGTAACAAAATTTTTGGAAATGTCGCAAAAAGATGAACATGCTCATTTAATAAACAGTCTAGCGGAAATGTTAAATTCTAAGAAATCAAATATTGAGCTACAAAATGAGCTCATCGAACTTTTAGGTTTCGAACATTTTGATTTGGTTCAAGAAGTACTCACAGATCGACTGAAAATTGGGAATCAATTGCAGGAGTTGGAAAATAAAGAAAAACGTGTTAAACGTGGAAAACTATTGCAGCAAAAGCAAAAGAAATATGAGGCTTCAGGAGCATCAAAACCGCCAGCACCAACAGTGGCCACACAAGTAGTGGTGCAATCAGCTCTAGAAAAGGAGTTGAGCAAACAACAGCGTAGAGAAGAAAAGAAAATGAATCGTTTAATACAGTCGATAGGACGCAATGAAAAAGACGAAGACGAGAAGGCACAAGTAATAAATCCCATGCAACTACGTATGCAACAGCAGCAGAAACTGCTTGAACAAGTACAGCACCAGCCTATACTGAAATGCAATCAAGACTTTAAAGAATTTCGTTCAGCGATGGCGCAACCTCAGCGTTATCCGTATGTCTTCGATAGCCAGTTGGAAGCTAAACAGCATGCCGGCTTTATAGGTGCCAATCGTATAACGCTACCAGACACAGCCGAACGTGTAGATTGCAAACAATATGAAGAGGTAAAAATTCCAGCCAAAGATCCTCCACCATTATCGGTGGGTAATAATCGTATAAATATATCCGACTTGGACGATATTGGTAAAATAGCATTTGCCAATTGCAAACAACTCAATCGCATACAATCTGTTGTATATCCGGTAGCCTATCACACTAATGAAAATATGTTGGTTTGTGCACCAACAGGTGCAGGCAAAACGAATGTAGCCATGCTTACCATTGTCCATACCATACGTTCGCATTTAGAGAACGGCCTTATTAATCGTGATCAATTCAAAATTGTTTACATCGCTCCTATGAAAGCTTTGGCCTCCGAAATGGTCGACAACTTTTCGAAACGCTTAAAGGAACTGAATATTGTGGTTAAAGAGTTGACAGGCGATATGCAATTAACTAAGACTGAGATGACGCAAACTCAAATTTTGGTAACAACACCCGAAAAGTGGGATGTGGTAACGAGAAAGGGTAAGAAAAATGGTGCAAACGTTATATGTTTCTTGCCAAGGAGAATTATCTATATTTTATACAATTGTATTAAAATTTCGATGAATATCGTATGCGATATTCTGCTGCGAAATTGTTTCGGCTAATTTCAAAATAATTTTTCGCTTCTTGCAATGCAATTTGCAGATTTCATGCCGCATTTCCGAAATTTGCATGATTATATCTATTCTAACTAGTTGATTTCATATTCCGAAGTTACCTTTGGAGAACAGTAAATGCATTTATAATATAAAACAAAATTGTATTTATAAACAAAATTTTGGAAAGAAAAAATAATCAAGAAGATTAAAGTTGTAACTCTACAACTTTAATCTTCTTGATTATTTTTATTTAAAGAACAATTATAAAGAAGTACTAATTTCATTAAGTATAAATTAATTGTTTAAAAAATTTATTCAATTTGAACGGGATATTTTCAGAAGTACATACATATATGTACATAATTGATATTTTGTGATATTAATTTTTATATATTTTTTTAATATATTTTTTAACATATTTTTTTGTCGGAAATAACCATTATGTGATTTTTTTTTCAGAAATATTTGTCATTTCCTGATTTTTATTTGATTCATTGCAAAAATAATTTTTATTTGCACTCGATAGATATCAGAATATGAAACGTTTGAAACAAAAAATATCAGATATTAAATTTGAACTAACACAATTTTACGTGCTTTATCTTTGACAGGAGCCGGTGATGTTGCCTTAATAAGTCTGGTCAAACTGCTAATTATCGATGAGGTTCATTTATTGCATGGCGAACGAGGTCCTGTAGTTGAGGCTCTTGTAGCCCGCACACTACGTCTTGTTGAATCATCGCAAAGTATGATTCGTATTGTTGGTCTTTCTGCCACCCTACCAAATTATATAGATGTATCGAATTTCCTTAGAGTGAATCCCATGAAAGGTCTTTTCTATTTCGATTCACGTTTCAGGCCAGTACCGCTCGATACAGTGTTTATAGGTGTCAAAGCGGTTAAGCCTTTGCAACAGTTAGCCGATATGGATCAAGTGTGTTATCAGAAATGTTTGGAACAAGTTCAACAGGGCCATCAAGTTATGGTGTTCGTACATGCCCGTAACGCTACTGTACGAACAGCCAGTACTTTAAGAGAGTTAGCACAGCAAAATAATACCAGTGCCGTGTTTTTGCCAGATACTAATAACAGCAACTACGGCTTGGCCTTACGTGCTATACAAAAATCGAGAAATAAGCAATTAGTAGAGTTATTTTCCGCTGGTTTTGCTATGCATCATGCGGGTATGTTGAGAACCGATAGGCATTTGGTGGAAAAATACTTTTCTGAGGGTCATGTCAAAGTTTTGGTTTGTACAGCCACTTTGGCTTGGGGTGTCAATTTACCAGCTCATGCTGTGATAATAAAGGGTAAGTACGGGCCGAGTCGTTAATATTTTAAGTTTTACTTTTAAACTACAATTTTTTCTTTCTTTATTTTTGTGTGTAGGTACTGATATATATGACTCAAAACATGGTTCCTTTGTGGATTTGGGTATTTTGGATGTTTTGCAAATTTTTGGTCGCGCTGGTCGCCCTCAATTCGATAAAAGCGGTGTAGGCACTATAATCACCACCTACGATAAACTTAATCACTATCTCTCCCTGCTCACCAATCAATTTCCTATTGAATCGAACTTTGTGCAATTTTTAGCTGATAATCTGAATGCTGAAATTTCATTGGGCACAATATCCAATGTCGAAGAAGCCGTTGAATGGCTTAGTTATACATATTTATTTGTACGTATGCGCATAAATCCTCATGTTTATGGCATAGAATATGCGGAAGTATTGCAAGATCCCCAATTGGAGGCCAAAAGACAAGCTCTTATTGTAGGAGCAGCTATGAGCTTGGACAAGGCTCGTATGATACGTTTCAATCAAAGAACTATGGACTTTAATGTTACAGATTTGGGCAGAACAGCTTCTCATTTTTATATCAAATATGATACCGTAGAAATATTCAACGACCTATTGAAACCATTCATGAATGAAGCTGATATATTTGCCATGATCTCGCAGGCACAAGAATTCCAACAGTTGAAAGTGCGTGATGACGAACTAGAAGAATTGGATGAACTGCGTCGCAACTATTGTAAAGTTAAGGCGTTTGGTGGCAGCGAAAATGTATGCGGCAAAGTTAATATATTAATGCAAACATTTCTCTCGCATGGTTATGTAAAGTCCTTTTCTCTAGTCTCCGATATGTCATATATTGTACAAAACATAGCCCGTATAGCCAGAGCTTTATTTTCCATTGTTTTGCGCAATAATAATGCAATTTTATCGGGACGCATTTTACAAATTTGTAAAATGTTTGAACGCCAACAGTGGGATTTTGAAACACCACTGCGACAATTTTCAATAATTAATGCAGAAACTATAGACAAACTGGAAAGTAGAGGCATTAGTCTGTATACACTTAGAGAAATAGAGCAAAACGAACTGAAAGAAATTTTACGCAATGCCCGTTATGCTGAGAATGTTCTGAAGGCAGCTAAGGAATTGCCCATGCTGGACATTGAGGCCACCTTGCAACCCATAACTCGTACTGTGCTAAGAATAAAAATAGATATTTGGGCGAATTTCAATTGGAATGATCGAGTGCATGGTAAAGTTAGTGAAAGTTTTTGGCTGTGGATTGAGGATCCTGAAACGAATTATGTGTATCATTCGGAGTTGTTTCAGGTAAGCAAGCTTTCATATATATAAAATATATTTTTAAAAATGTTTAACTGTTTTATACTTTTTTTCTGCCAGGCCACTCGTAAATTCGTTTATAGCGGCAAACCGCAGCAAATAGTTATGACTATACCGCTAAAGGAACCACTACCGCCACAGTATTACATACGTGTTGTTAGCGATGTTTGGTTGGGCAGCAATACCTGGATTCCACTGACGTTCCAACATTTAGTGCTGCCCGAACATCATCCACCTTTAACGGAACTGTTACCTCTACATCCTCTACCCGTTGCCAGCTTGCACAATTCCCACTACGAATCCCTGTACAATTTCAGCCATTTCAATCCCATACAAACGCAAATCTTTCATTGCCTATACCATACGGACAACAACGTTTTGCTGGGAGCACCAACTGGTTCGGGGAAAACTATTGTTGCCGAAATTGCCATATTTCGAGCATTCAATAAAACACCTAAAGCTAAAGTTGTTTATATAGCACCTCTAAAGGCTTTGGTAAAAGAACGTATAAGTGATTGGAAGAAACGTTTCGAGGCTGGTCCATTGCGCTGGAAAGTTGTAGAGTTGACGGGTGATACCACACCAGATATACAAGCGATAAGGGAATCACAACTAATTGTAACTACTCCTGAGAAATGGGATGGTATTAGTCGATCGTGGCAAACAAGAGAATATGTGCAAGATGTGGCCTTAATTGTTATCGATGAAATTCATTTGTTGGGTGAAGATCGTGGTCCCGTGATAGAAGTCATCGTATCGCGTACAAATTTTATAACTTCACATACGGGCCGCAGTATAAGAGTGGTGGGCTTGTCAACAGCTTTGGCTAATGCTCAAGATTTGGCCAATTGGTTGGGTATCAAGCAAATGGGTCTATTCAATTTCAAGCCCTCAGTTAGACCTGTGCCGCTGCAGGTACACATTAATGGATTTTCAGGTGGGTATTTTTATTAAGGAAATTATAGGGACATTCGAGTGCTAGTTTGTATAAACCATATCACCAAAGAAGAATTTAAAATATTTAAAAAATATTTTTTTTGTCTTATTAATATAAATTTAAAAACTTTGAAGGGCGAATCAATCCCTAAATAGTTCTATATACATCTGTAAGTGAGAACTAAGAAACCAAATT
This sequence comes from Linnaemya vulpina, assembly GCA_963675445.1. Lineage (NCBI taxonomy): Eukaryota > Metazoa > Arthropoda > Insecta > Diptera > Tachinidae > Linnaemya > Linnaemya vulpina. The sequence goes on from OY776277.1 coordinate 98,458,862, forward strand.
CCCCTTATTCTCGAATCTACTATAAAGCTTTTTACGAATTTAAAGAAAATATTTGGGTTTTTCTTTAATATCTATAACAAACTATCACGTCGCGTCGATTAGCGTTATAGTGCGCATTGTTAATACAAAATGCACATACTTAGCCTTGAGCAGGTCTTTCACAGTTGATCCATTGTACTCGAAACTAACGAAATATTCTTTATATATAATCTTATGTTTTAGGAAAACACTATTGTCCCCGCATGGCAACAATGAATCGTCCAACATTTCAAGCGATACGCACTTATTCACCTGCCGAACCGGCAATTGTGTTTGTCTCCTCTAGAAGACAAACCAGACTGACAGCCCTGGATCTCATAACATTTGTAGCTGGCGATGAAAATCCCAAACAATTCTTACACATGGAAGAACACGAAATGCAACAAATTCTACAAGGCATTAAAGATTCAAACTTAAAGTTCTGTTTAGCTTTCGGCATAGGCCTGCATCATGCTGGCTTGCAAGAACAGGATAGAAAAACGGTCGAAGAACTATTTCTTAATCGCAAAATACAAGTTCTTATTGCTACAGCCACTTTGGCCTGGGGTGTCAATCTGCCCGCCCATTTAGTAGTCGTTAAAGGAACCGAGTATTTTGATGGCAAAGTTAAAAAATACGTTGACATGCCCATTACGGATGTTTTGCAAATGATGGGACGTGCTGGCCGCCCCCAATTCGACAATGAAGGTGTAGCTGTTGTTTTGGTGCATGATGTTAAGAAAAACTTTTATAAAAAGTTTCTGTATGATCCCTTCCCGGTGGAATCAAGTCTTTTGGATGTGTTACCCGAACATATAAATGCCGAGATTGTAGCTGGTACCGTGCAAACGAAACAGGCCGCCTTGGACTATCTCACTTGGACATATTTCTTTAGACGTTTACTAAAAAATCCCACATACTATAATTTGGATGGTCTAGAACCCGCACAAATGAATGCTTTCCTCTCATCGCTGGTAGAGAAAGTTGTTTATGAATTAGAAGCTGCCGCTTGTCTGGTACAAAAAGAACACATTTTAATACCGACATTTTTGGGACGCATTTCATCATTCTATTACTTGTCATATCGTACAATGAAACACTTTGTGGACGATTTGGAGCCACAAATGTCGACATGCGACTTATTGCTGGCCATAGCCGACTCTTATGAGTTCGATCAACAGCCAGTGCGTCATAACGAAGACAAATATAACGAGTAAGTTTTATTCATATTCAATCTCTGGCTAATGACAATTTTTATATCTTGTATTTTATTTTAGAGAGTTAGCGGATGACTGCCGTTTTCGTCCCCGTTCTCCCAGCTGGGACTCGCCATACACGAAAACATTCCTGTTACTGCAGGCTCATTTTTCCAGACTCGCTTTGCCGAACTCCGATTATCTTACTGATACTAAATCGGCTTTGGATAATGCTACACGTGTAATGCAGGTGAGAGGAAATATTTTCTTTATCTCTTTTCATTTGAACTTTGGAATTTTGTCTATTTTTGCCAAAGATGTTTTGGTAGTGTGATTTATAGCTTAAGGCTCATATTTTTTTTTAAATCCCTTAACGCTTAAATTTGTCTCGACCGTACCAAATCTAAACATCAATTGTTATATGTATTCCGAAAATAATGGCATCAATAGGAATTTCAAAAGAATAAAAAATTTCGATGATATCTGACTCGAACTTAAATTTATTGAAATTTAAAGATAGAAAAAATACAAAAGCATTTTTTTAAATATGTGGTATTTCTTCCAGGCAATGGTGGATTATACAGCGGAATGTGGTTGGCTCTCCACCACCCTTAAGTTGCAACAAATTATGCAAAGTGTTATACAGGCACGATGGTTTGATGAAAGTGAATTTCTTTCTCTGCCCCACGTTAGCTCTGCAAACCTGCATCTTTTCTACAAAATACAACACAATTACGAATATCTTACATTGCCGGCATTAAAAGAAATCACTCGTAATAATTACGAAAAATTGGCTGGTCCACTGAGGGACATGTTCGAAGAGCCAGAAATCGAACAGATTTATAAAGTGTTGCAAAACTTACCGGAAATAGCGGTAAATATTTTCATACAAGGAAGAAATTACGAGAAAATGGAAGATTTAAGAGAAATTCCTACAAATTTGAAATCGAATATTTGGACCAAAATCCATCCGAATGAGGTGAGTGTCGAAAGAAATGTAATTTTAATACAGACCAAAAGAAAAACAATTTCTTTCTTCGCAGGACTATGTAATCTGTGTCAACATGAAACGTTTAACTGCCAGTCGTTATCAAAACACAGCTATCCATTGCCCGAAATATCCTAAGGGTAAAAATGAAGCTTGGTTTTTAACATTGGGCTCCCAGGGCACAGATGAACTTTTGGCCATGAAGCGCATCAATATACGTGGCTCAAAGGCCTCCAATCGTATTACGTTCCAATGTCCGCCACGAAAAGGTCGTTTGATGTTGACCTTGTATCTGATGTCGGACTGCTTGCTAGGCTTCGATCAACAATTTGATTTACAATTCGATGTTGTAGATAGCAAGAACTAGAGGACTGCACAAACAAGGTTACGCTGTAAACTTGAAGAGCTTTTATATTTATTTTTATTGAATTGATTTCCTTTGACTGCATATTTGTGTGCGTGCGACTATGGATGTATGTATTTATGTATAAGATTTTTTTTTTGACGGCTGTTTTATTCAATTAACAGCTTTAAACTTTATTAGTTAATCTAAAGAACGATTTCTTTGATACAGTTATGATAAAATAATATGGAAAATATAATTTATTTTAAATATTTTATATAAATTACTTTAAAAGAATATGAGATATTTTTAAAAATAACCTTTAAATCATTCTGAATTTTCAAAGTGTTGTCCTTAACTCCCTCTGAAATAAATCGTTTCAAGGTTATGGGAAATGCATTTAAAATGTATTGACACCCTGAAGCGTCTTAAGGCCAATGACTCCAAATAAATACGTAATTCGTTAACCAGGTGGGGGGTCAAACGAAGCAAGTGTAAAAAATATACCATACGAAGTTGCAAATGTGTTCATAATATTCAAATCAGAAAATATAACGAGACGAAGGTCGCCTAAATATCCATATGCAATTTAAAAAAAAATATAAAAAAAATCCTTATGCTTTAAATAACAAATTAATGAAATAGTTTAAGCTCATAAAAGCTTGATAGCAGTTAATTTCAAAGAGAGACTTGCCAACTTTCACCGACATAAATCATCGTTTTCACGATACACTGGTTTAGATCTTTGGAGGTTTGCAGAACTGCGTAATACGTGAATGGGACTCGTATAGAAACCGCGGAAATCCAAGTGGTACATCTTGGCATTCATTGCTTTTTTCATACGGTCAGTGATAAGGAAAAGCGTTTATATCAATACCCGTCTCTACATAATTCATAGCTTTCCATTTGTGAAAAACGAACATGTTGAAAGAAATAACTTTTATTGGCGTGATAGAGAGAGGGAGTGAGTGAAGTAGCCTACATTTTATTTTCACGTATCGATTGTAGTTGCAATAAAGGACTTACTCGCCGGCGTATATATGAAATATTTTGGGGTAGTCTAGGCCATTCCGAAAAAAATTTATGTATGTAAAGGATGTTTTTTTAACTGCATGAGAACTGAGAATGTCAAACTCTGCTATGTGACGAATAAAAGTTGTCTAGTGCGAGTGAGATGCAAAACTCACGAAAAATAATAAATTTTATTAACAGGAGTGATGCTACTCTTTGTTCCCTTTGATTTAACAGCTCTGGATTACTTTTATGGGGCCATTCTAAGTCATGCCGAGAAACTAAATTGAACAAAAAAATTTTAAATTATAAAAAAAGTTTTTCAAAAATTATTTATATCGAATATCGTTAATACTGGATAAAAGAAAAAAATCAAAGCTTGGCCGACACGTCGCTGTCGGTGACATTCTTAATCGTACACTCGTTACTTTCCAGCTTCAATTTCGTTAATTGTATCAACTTCATGCCGAGTTCGTGCTATGCCTACGGCTGTGAGTATCTATTCTATATTTAAATTCTTAAAATTAAGCCTTAATAACTCGATTGGTTTCTGTTATTTTAGCCGTTTATTAATAAAAATTTAATTTTGACCTACGCTAAGGAAATAACAATTTCTGCACGCATTTAACCAAAATCATCATGCTTTTAATATGGCAACAGAAAAACAAAGGGAACAAACATCTTTAAGGGCCAAGAATTATTTCAGTTAAACACAAAAAGCAATTACCACCAACCAAACTGACCACGAAAACACTTTACAAACGCAGCAGGAGAAATGTTGACGTAAAATAGAAAAGTAATCCGATTGCAGTTAAAGAAATGCGGGATTACAAAGCAAAAGCTTTGACAAATTATTGAAATACTCACATTGAAAATAAAATTATATTCTTTGTGTTGGGAATATTGAATCAATGACCGAAAAAACGACAACACTGATGCAAACAAAAAATTTAAAGCGAAATAATTGGAATCTCTTTTGAGAAGCTGACTTTCTCCCTCTTTTACGTACTTATAGTTCAATAACTTCGGTCAATACTATTCGATTTTTATTTCTTTAACATATTTCGAAAGAAGAGAGTGAGACCTTTCGAATGATGTACCAAGAGGGCCGGAATAACCGAAGAGGTATTAATTCTTTCTATTTTTTTTTTATAATTTTCAACTCCCCACTATGTTTTTTATTTCTTTTCAGTGTTATGCAACGAAGACTAGGGGAATTTAAAATGGAACAGTATACAATTGAACAACCCGCCCAAGTCGTTGTTTTGACTCAGCGTGTGTATCTTCTACATTCAATTAAATGCCCTTGGGAGCTTTAGGGTCAACAACAGACTTTCACATTACAAATTTTCGAGAACCAGACACAATAACGAACCAGATTTTTAGGCAGCCATGTACTGGACGATCTCTCAGCGTTATTAGAAATTGATGCACGACAGGTTGCAATAATACGAACCGTAAGACTAGTGTTGTGTCAAAAAGAAATCGCCTAGACGCTAATTGGCCACCGCGTAAATCACCCAATAATTTTATGGAATATATCCAGCGATGGGTTGATGGTAAAAGAAGAAGAATAACTGAATTCCCTTTTAAGAAAGCGAAATCAAAAGACCGTGCCTTGACTTTTTTTTTATTAACTTTTTTTTTATTACTTTCCATTTCTCGATTGTAAACGGCGACTAAACAGTCTTTAAGCAAGAAAGCTGATCGTGCGTGAGTGGCTTCAGTTTTGCTCATGAGCAGGCATAAAAATTAGTAAACAGTAGTAGACATTTTTCGGTACTCCGTTTAAATAACAACTTATTTCTCTAAGTGTATTTTCAATGATATTAATAACCTCACTATGGTGTCGAATTGTTAAATTGTGTGTGTATTTATAAGTGGAGAAATCAAAATTTAAGTAGCCCTGATGGCAGTACTTAAGGAACAATCGAATGCTGGCCGTTGAACATAACGGTCGATTGCCAACGAAAGTGGAATAAAATAAAATTGTTTCAATTTTATTAATAAAACAATTAATAATTTGCAATTCAGATCTAGTGAAAAACAAAAATGTGCAATTTGCAGCCGTATTTAATATTTTGGATTTTAAGTGTTTACTTGTGCCTGGGCGCGGATGCTGGGGTTAATATGGCCAATGTAAGGTTATGTGCGAGTTGTTAGTGCCAACAAGTGAAATACAAATTGAAAACAATTTTTTATAAAAATGCTGTAAGAAGATAAGGAAATTGTTTTTTTAAAGGCGGAACTTCGAAATACATTAAAGACTACGAAAAATTTGTGGCTAAGAAATCGGCTGTATTTATTTAAATAAACAAGTTTAAACGTTAATATTTGACTGATTTTTAACGTGGCTGGCATAATCCAATTTCCATACTCTCTTCAAGATGATGATGTGAAATTTGAAGGCTGGCAAAACGCAGCGCAAAATAACTTACAGCGTGTTCTTTTGTGGAAAACATTTTTTTCACTTCTTTTCCAAAAAAAAAAAATGGCAGTTTAGAGAAGTTTTAAAACAGAAATTACTTTTCGTAAACGGTGTTGAATTAATTTCGAATAAATTTTTTATTTTCAAATGACAGAATGTTGCCATTTTGTATTAAAAGGTGTAAAAAATGTCGCACTCTTTTCTAGAAAAGAACTCAAACTAAGACTTATGAAATTTATAAAAATAAATGTTAATTTTTTTTATAAAGTTCGCACAAAAAAATATGGAAACTGTGGACTCTAAAGGACATCCCTGTAACTTCCCGCTAATTTTAATCGCAAAGCTGTCGTAGCCTGGTTTTTGTGCTCTTCCAGCTGAAGCGCTATTCTTTTAATTTCCAAATCAACCGTTTCCCACATGATAAACGGTGATTGATGTAGTTTTCGATTACTGTAAAAGAACCGAGAACACTAACTGATCAGATATAGAATTTAGGAGTTTCTTAAAAATTAAATAAATTTTTTAGAATTTTCTCGTTCACGATATCTCACGAACGGTTTAACTAATTTTGAGTTGGCTCACGGTGATGGACGTGGTTTTCAAATGTCAACAGCTGATTAGCTTGAGGAATCGGTGAAGCTGCTTAAAAGTTATACTAAAAATACACTGTGACAAATATTGTTTTTAAGCTCTTTTGGGAGATCTGATGAGAACTGGATATTTTGAAAACGGTGTAGAACCAACAATAACTTCTCGATTTTTGAAAATTTTCACTTTTTCTAATGGGAAGTTAAATTAGTTTGGAAAACGTTTAACCGCAAAGACCATCCCTGTAACTTCCCGCTAATTATAACCGCAGGTCTAGTGAAAGTTTGATGAAACTTTCAAACTTTTAAAAGAATCAGCCGATTCTCACGTGATTAGCCGGGAGTCAATTAATAATTCAAGAGTTAAGAAAAATTTTCCTTTTTAGTCAACCGATTTTGACCCGTTTAGTGGCTTTTGATCAACGTGGCTTTGCAGTGTCGTCCGGTAAAGTTGTTTGAAAGTTATTTTAAAAATATTTTTGAAAAATTGTTTCTTCTTTGAGACTTAAAATCTACAGACCCGAATCTAAGTTTGTTAAATCTTTTTGGAACGCTACTAGTTTGGTTCACTTATTTACACACACACACACACACACACGCGAATGAAGTGACGGGTTTTTGACATTAGTCAGGGAAGCTTTCTAGGAACTTAAATCGTAGAGATCTGACAAGCAAAACATGTCTACGATGTCTTGCAACTACGTGAGTTGCCAATTATCGCCACTGTATTTTCTGGCCATAATGGGAGCACCCTTTGTGGGCACAGTCAGATAAATACCAGACACTACGAGGCCATTTTTATTGTCACATGAATTAACCTTATTGAACCTGACACCATGTCAGATAAATATTTTTGTTGGCAACTCTGCAAATTGAAGATCAAAAAACTTTAATTTCTGATTTGACAATTTTTGTTGCCACAATTGTGCGGAAATTGAACGGCTAAAGATTTTCTTACAATCGTCCCAAGAAAGCATTTTTATTTTATTGTCAGTACGTTGTCAGATCTTACAAAATTTGTAAGATGTCACAAATGTACATTTCGCCACTATAATAATTTTTTTAATACAATTTTTTTTTTCTTTCCTATTTTCAGCACAAATTAAGTGGCATCATACAATGGAAATTCGAAAAGCGGCCATTTTGCAATGCGTTCACTGGTAAATGATGTTAAAGAAAATGTCTCACAATCATAGTCAAACGCTAAAGTCGGTTGATTGTTTGAGCCGAGAACTTGATATTAAAAAACAATTATTTATTGTGTCTGACATTTTTCGACCTTAATCTATACAAACTGTCGAAAAACGCCAACCATAATTAGACTGAATATTATAAGTCAGAAGAGCACTGACATGATGACAAAATAATTTTGCAAAAAGCTTTCGGAACAATCTGTTCGGAAATGGAGTTAATTTTTCAATTTTAATTTCCCAAAAGGACAGTTCGGAAAAAATTTACCAAATCGAAATAATTTTTTTTTAATCAATCGGCAAACCAGCGTTGCCATTGTGGCTATTGTTTTTATCGAAATCGGTTATTATTTACTGGCATTTGTGGATCTATAATTTTTTTCTATAATTTTTTTCGATATCGTTCACAAATCGAATTTGTAGTCGAAAAACGCCAACCGTAATCAGGCTGAATATTATAAGTCAGAACAGCACTGACAGCATGACAAAATAGTTTTGCAAAAAGCTTTCGGGTCAATCTGTTCGGAAATGGAATTGATTTTTCAAATTTAATTTTAATTTCCCAAAATTTTATTAAAATTATTTTGTTATCAGAGGGATTTTTAGTAAGTTCCCATGCGCATTTCACTGGGATCATCAGGGATTCTTTACCCAACATTTCTTTGGAATAACTAAAAATATTATTTCAATCAGCACGAAATTTAAATTAAAGGACCATTAAAGGACCATTCCCAAAAAGGAATTTACTAAATGGAAAGAATTTTTTTTTCAAATCAATAGGCAACCAGCGTTGCCTCTTTGGTTATTTTTTTTCATCGAAATCGGTTATTATATATAATATTTTTCTTGTTTGATTAATTTTTTTTTTTTAATTCAAAATATATAAAAATATTTGATTTTCACTGTCTATTTCACGATATCCAAAGAATATTTTCTTAAATACAGAAATAAAGCTTTCGTTATCCCAAAGTAGGGATAGTTCTTTTTCAATATTCTTTTACAAAACCGAAAATTATGAAAAAAGTTTCCAAGTTTTTAGCACTATGAAAGCATATCTGAAGTTGGATTAAAATTCTAAAATCGCATATTATCAAAAGTTAAATTTCAAGAAATAATCTGTCCAGCAGGAATAGAAAAACTTTCGAGACAACATCAACTGCGTACTTCAAATGTCGCAGCTTTTATAAATTTTTCTTTCTTGTAAAATTTTAATTTCCATGAACATTTCCAGTTAAAAAACCAATTTTTATTATTTTCAACTTTGTTATAATTAAATTTAATAATTGCTTTGGCAACACTGTTTGGTAACTTGATTCAGTACCGGTCCACACACTTCAGTATTTGCTGCTAAACTCTTCTTTCATTTCGACACAGAGTTGCGATGCAGAGTTCCTTGTACTTGCACAGCAAAAGTTGTTGTGTGTGAACCGGGACTTATAAATTCAGAATTACAATGTTTTCCTGTGGCACAGAAAGCTGTTGTTAAACTTGTTCAAATCTCTTGTGGGTATTTAAAACACACTTTTAAGCTTTAAACACAATAAGGACAGCAGGCTACACGAACACCGACTACAAAAGCCGTTGGCTACAGTCGTATGCCTTGTAGTCAGCGACTTAATTATTCTTAAAACGACACCACCAAATCAAGGACCATGTGTTGTTGTTTGTAGTAGAATTCTCTTCATACGCCAGTGTAGCCGCTTTCATATATTTAATACTCTTAAATAGTGTTATTCCCATAAAATATATTTAAAGTCCAGAGTATATGACAAGGTATCACTTCATTAGCTTGGAAATATAATTTGTTGTTCCTCTTCGTATAATAAAAAACTATATTTTCAAGTTTACCATAATTGAATTTATTTATATTATACTGGCAACATTGAATTTACTTATTTTCGCTTACCAAAATAGAAATTAGTTTAATTTGACTACAACCACAAAAACAGCAGGGACAACAACCAGTAGCCGTGTTGTCTGTAGTAATTAAAATAGTCAGTCTTGGATACGTACATGTATTCTATTTTTGACTAGTTGTAGTCTGTAGCCTGCTGTCGTTATTGTGTTTAATGCGTTTCATTTTTGTCTGTCTATGGTAGACCTAAAGCATAAACAATATTTTTAATCTAATAAAGTGTGCCTTGTTTATGACTACGACAATGAGTCAATATTAAAAATATATTAAGCCTAACGCTGACATATCGTCACCTGAAAAACCAAAAAACTGACTGAATTTTCAAAACAGACTTTTTGATAAATTATAACAAACAAAAAATAATAATAAAAGAAGTTTATATAATAAACCGATCAAAAATATTATTCAAAACTTTTTTATAAGTTGCAGACGTTTACATTTCAACTGACGATATATATAATTAAATTATTTTCAGGTTGTGGCAAAAAACGTACATCTTCTCATCCCCCATATCCGGTAATAAAACGCGGCGAAGTTGATGATAAACCAGTTTACAATAGCAACGATTACATATCCGAAGGCTTGTCCGATTTGATTGATATCAACGCTGAGCCGGCGGTAGAAAATGTCCAAAAGCAAATTATGTCGCAGGCAAAAATATACGAGGCCATCAAGGAGGCGAGCAAAGAAATTTTCCGACAAAAGAACATGCAACGACTACACAATTTGCAGCAGAATCAGCTGTTGAAGGAGGAACAGGACAAACTGGAGGACAACGAGAACGTTTAAAAGAAATCACTTCGATGCAAAAATCTTAAAAGAAAATAAAACGATGAAATAAAACAAAAAAGAAGTGTAAAATGTGTAAATTAAAATAAATAAACTAATTAATTAAAGCAGCGAGTCAAGTCAAGTCAATACTTTGAGAAGTTTAAATAAGAAGAAAAGAAAGTTGTAGGAAAATACACCGGACTCGTGAACAGTAGATTTGGAATTCATTTGAATTCAAAATTTTTTGAATTCAAATTAATTGAATACAAATTAATTTATGCCTTCTTCTTGTTCTTTCTTTTAGCAGACTTAATTATGAAGGTTTGCTCACACTAGTCACAGTTTTGGTGCTATTCACCCCTATTATGAATGACGATGTCGACATCATATCGGCACGCTTCCAAAAATTATCACTATTCTAGTCCTTATCGACAGAAATTGTCAAAAGGCTGTTAATAATAATTAATTATTGTCGACAATTAAATGACAAGTGACAAGTGACAAGTTTTTGCTGTCGTGTTGATCTGACGTCGACGTCGTCATTCATAATAAGGGCGATTATTTTTTTCAATTCTATTAGAAATGAAGTAAAATTTTCAGTTTATTAAGACACACATTTTTTTTTTTTTTGAAAGCATCAATGTAGAGTAGGGGTGGGTTCCCAATTCCACAATATGCCTCATAAAGCAGGATGGATGCGAGAAAGCCAAGACTGCTCTTGTGACTTATTTATGATCCTCGGAAATACACGATTTACTAGGAACTGAAGACCTTCGACCTGGATTCGCAAATCGGTTAAGTAACTTTTTTTTTAAATTAAAAATGTTAAGGTGCAACATAAATACCGCAGATATATTAAATATTTAATTACAGGTTCATTTTGGCCTACAGTGCCAGCAAAATAGATTTCTAGAGCTACCAGATGCGTATTCGGCCTGATTACAGTTGGCGTTTTTCGGCCTCAAATTCAGCGATTTGCAATAAATAATAGATTTTCGTTAATCTGTTAAAAATTGTAGAATTTGAAGGCGAAAAACACCAACAGTAATCAGACTGAATAAAATCGGTAGTTTGCTTGTCAATCGAATTAGATCAAGCAGAGCATTTTTAATAGTAAAATTTTACACGAGAACAGCGAGCTGTCAATAACAGTGTTGCCAACAAGAAATTTGCTAAAACAGCACTCTACATATATAAAGTGTTTTTTATAGAGTGATACAAGTTGAAATTATAATAAAATATAGTAATATATATTTGATATCAATGAAACGGTCCTTATTGGATAGAAAATTTTATGACATTAATGTTTAAATATGATTTCGGCCATGGGGCCGCCACGGCTGGCGCGTACAAGGCGCAATCTGGAACACCAATTTTCACAAACTTTTCGCAGCATTTGCGGCCGTATCTCGCCGATAACTCTTCGAATGTTGATTTCCAGGTGTTCAATTGTTTGTGGTCTATCGATGTAGACAAGTGACTTTACATAACCCAAAAGAGAATAATCCAATGGGGTTAAATCACACGATCTTGGGGTGCCAATTAATTGGGCCATTTCGTGAAATCATTTTTTCGTCAAAAGTTTCCTTGAGTAAATCAGTTGTAGCGCCCGCTGTGTGGCATGTAGCTCCGTTCTGTTGGAACCACACATCAGCAAGATTAATGCCAGCTAATTGAGGTACGAAAAAACTTCGAATCATGTTCCTACACCGTTCACCATTGACAGTAACATTCTGATCATCATCGTTTTTGAAGACATGGGGGCCAATGACTCCGCCAGCCCCTAGAGCGCACCAAACAGCAATTTTCTGTGGATGTAATGGTGTTCCGAGAAAAGCTTGTGGGCTCTCCGAATGCGACAATTCTGCTTATATACGTACCCATTCAACCAAAAATGGGCTTCATCGGCAAACAAAATTTTGAATGGATGAGTTTGATGAATAGAACAATTATTTTGATTAAATATTTCCACAATTCGTATCGCTCTATAAAAAACACCCTATATTTTACTCTCTTATCATCTGATGACCAAATTTTGAAATACGCACTCTTCAATGATTGCGGGAAAATATTTTCCTAATAAAATATTATGACTTGGATTCTTCATAACCTCAAAGCGGTGGTACACTTTGCGGTCTCTCCTTAAGGATATTATAAACAAACTAGGAACAAAATTTCACCTCTTCGAAAGATGTATAAATTTAATTTTTAATCAAATTAAAGAAAAAAAAATTTCTATATTTTTTTCTCAAATTGCCCACTGTGACACGGAAATCATATGCAAAACTAAAGAATGGTGTCGAATGTAAAAATTAAATATTTTATTTAAAATTTTATCCTGCTTATAATTGTCCAATGCCAACAGCTGCCACTGTATTTCCCCACACGTTTGCTACAAAACTGCAAAATCTATGCAAAATGACTACAACAAGAAAAACAATGCCCATGTAGTTGTTGTTGCTGTTGTTGTCGTGGTAGGAATTTTTTTGTTTTTGCTGTAATTCTTTTCGAAAACATGTCGGCTGCTGCTCTATGCCGATTTTCGTGCAACGCGCCGGCTACAGTACGTGCGTCTATTAATAAAATTAGAAAAAGAGAATTCAAACGGTAAAAAAAAAAACAATTCCTTGTGTTCGTAAAACGGTTCGACGATAAATTTCCCTACTACAGGCGTCAATTTCGAAAGGCTTTTCAAAGCGAACGGTTGCATTTGCCAATGTTTCGCGGCAGCTTTAGAATTTTATTTAAAAGCAAAAAAAAATAAAAAAAAAAATTTCATAAAAGTGAAGAAAAAAACGAAAATAATTAAAAAAAAAACAATCAATAACAACAAAACTAAAAGAAAATATTGAAAAACAACAACAAATAGTGCCCACACACACACACACACACACTCTTATATTTGGAAATTTGTTTATCGCGGTTTTAAAGAAAAAATATCGTTAAATAAAATTCGTTTTTTTATCTAAATTTAAGGCCACAAAGGAAAAGTGAGTAGAATTAATTTTAAACCGAAAATTATTTCGAAATATTTTTCTTTTTAAAAATATAATAGAATTCAAATCACTGGGACTTAAAATAAATTAAAGACTTTTTTAAGATTTATGGGCCATTTCATATGGATTTTACCACGTAACGAAATTTTCTGTTGTTTTTTTCAAAATTTTATTTTGAAATTAGAAAAAAATTTCTAAGAATAGAGAAGCGGCAGTCAGCCACTGTTCATGCACTCGAATCTTGCGGTGCCTCCCTTCCTTCATCTAACCGTGATTGCTTTTGTGAGTGAGCGTATTGGCCAACATCTTCACACTCGTTTGTAGGAATATCGCATTGCATTTTTTCTTAGCCAGTGCTGCCAGACTTTCGATTATTATACTTAGTCGATACCCGTAGCAAAAATATTCGCCGACGAAGTAAAAATTGCTACAACGAGATTCTCTGTCCTCAAATCTGTCAAAATCTGGCCTCTTAACACAGCGCAACGCACTGCATTTGTAGGGGTCGTCCCCTGAACGGTCGTGTGGACCACGAGAATGGCATTTTAAATGTCACTCAAGTCTTAAACATTTATTGATTTATTTATTGAAATAATATTATTATATTATTTATAAATATTGTCGAGTTATAACTCAATAGAGCAGAATAACTGTTTTCAAAAGCCGCTGCACTTATATCATACGTACTCAGGAGCATTTTTTTATTTTGATGCCGAACAAAAAAATCATGTGGCAGCGTGATTCTCTAGATTTTGTGAATATTTACACAGCAGAGCGGAACAATTGTTTTCGCAAGCCCCTACACTTTCATCAACAACACACATTCGCGTATTTTAATTTTAATGGCAGACAAAAAAATCATGTGGCAGCGTGATTTTCAAAATTTTTCGAATATTTATACAGCAGAGCAGAACAACTGTTTTCGAAAACCGCTGCACTTTTATCATCCGTACTCAGGAGCGTTTTCTAATTTTGCTGGCTAGTAAAAAATTACGTTGCAGCATGATTCTCTAGATCTTGTGAATATTTATACAGCAGAGCGGAACAACTGTTTTCGCAAGCCGCTACACTTTCATCAACAACACTCATGTGCGGATTTTAATTTTAATGGTGAACAAAAAAAATCATGTGGCAGTGTGATTTCTAAATTTTGCGAATATTTATACGGCAGAGCGGAATAAGTGTTTTCGAAAGCCGCTGCACTTTTATCAAAAACACCCATTTTTCATTTTGCTAACTAATGAAAAATAATGTGGCAGCATGGTTTCCTAGATTTTGTCAATATTTACACAGCAGAACGGAATAACTGTTTTGGAAAGCCGCTGCACTATCATCAACAACACTCATGTGCGGATTTTAATTTTAGTGGATTTTAGTGGCGAACAAAATAGTCATGTAGCAGCATGATTCTCTAGATTTCGCGAATATTTAGGCAGCAGAAGAGAACAACTGTTTTCGCAAGCCGCTGCACTTTTATCGTCCGTACTCAGGAGCGTTTTCTAACTTTGCTGGCTAATAAAAAACTACGTTGCAGCATGATTCTCTAGATCTTGTGAATATTTATACAGCAGAGCGGAACAACTGTTTTCGCAAGCCGCTACACTTTTATTATCCGTACTCATGACCATTTTCAAGTATTGATGGCAAATAAAAAAATCGTGTGGCAGCATGATTCTCTAGATTTTGTGAATGTTAAATATTTTCACACATTTTCTTCCAACTAAAAATAAATTCATCTATTTTTACCGGCGTAGCTGTTTGTCTGTTATTTTTTATTTTTTATATATTTTTTTATGTTAATTTATTTTATTTATTTAAAATATGCGTGATTTTTATCAGATTTCTGGCGATTACAACAGCTTTGCGTTGAGCAGTAGGGTGAAAGGGGCAGTGGGAACGAGGGTAGCGCGCTGTGGTTGTGAAAAGAAATGTTGCACATTTCAGCTTGTCGAAATTTTCCAACAAAATTTATTGTTTACAAAAAAAGAAAGATTTTTAAGAAAAAAAAAAGGTGATACAAACGTAAATATTCTGAATTCTGTTTATCGCCGAATTTAATAAAAAAGAATTTAATTAATCATCGTGTGTGTGTGTTTGCACCACAACAAGATTATTATTTTGTTAAACATTTTCTTGTCGTAATTTCTAAATTTATGTTCTGTTTTTGTTGTTGTTGTTGTTGTCAAATTTGAAAAGGTGTGCGCCAGAGTGTGGGTTTCGAAAGAATTTTCTTTTATGTTTCAGAATTTCTTAGAACGAAAGTGACAATTAATTTATTTTTATCCAGAACATTTGGCTACGAGATTGGTTCAAAAAGGCCTTTAATATAACGAAATCCAAAATTCTAATTTTACAGTAAAAGGGCCATTAAAGCGACATGATCGAGGTTATTTCAATGGGTGCTTTTTTTAATAATTTGAAAATTTGTAAAAGTGAAGAAAATATTTATTTGAGGGGATCAGTTAATGTCTGAATTATACCGTTTGAGTATTATTTCATGTAACTGTTGCCCATCCCTGACCTCCGATTTTCGGTACATCTCTTCCCAGCCAACGGTAGTTTTGTATTTTAGGGCTTGTCCCTAAACAGGAAAGTTTTTATTTTATGCCCCCAAAAATAGTCTAGAGTGGGAGTGATATCTCTTGATCTTGGCACGATGGAGGCGCCCAATACTTAAGGGCGCCCAATACTGCACAGCAAATTACTGTTTGGTGCGCTTTATGGGCTGGCGGAGTCATGGGCCCCCATGTCTTCAAAAACGATGATGGTCAGAATGTTACTGTCAATGGTGAACGGTATGGGAATGTGATTCGAAGTTTTTTCGTACCTCAATTAGCTGGCATTAATCCTGCTGATGTGTGGTTCCAACGGGGGACGGAGCCACATGCCACACAGCGGGCGCTACAACTGATTTACTCAAGAAAACTTTTAACGAAAAAATAATTTCACGAAATGACCCAACTAATTGGCCCCCAAGATCGTGTGACTTAGCCCCATTGGATTATTTTCTTTGAGGTTATGTAAACTCACTTGAACACCTGGATATCAACATTCGAAGAGTTATCGGCGAGATACGGCCGCAAATGCTGCGAAAAGTTTGTGAAAATTGCTGTTCCAGATTGAGCCTTGTACGCGCCAGCCATGGCGGCCACATGGTCGAAATCATATTTAAACATTAATGTCATAAAATTTTCTATCCAATAAAGCCCGTTTCATTGATATCAAAATTATATTACTATATTTCATTATGATTTAAACTTGTATCACTCTATAAAAAACACCCGATACGAACTCTTTTACTCAACAAGCACTTGATGCGGGCCATTTATTGCACACGACTGCATTTTACGATTTATTGTAAACACTCAGCAGCGTAATAACGTCTGAATGGTGCAATTAAAATAAATAAATTATATTCCGAAATAATTAAAGAATTTCTATCAGAAAAATTATTCGTGATGGAAGAAACCATCACAATGACGATGTTTTCTTTTTTGTTGTTGTTTTGCTATATTTTTAATGTTTTGATGTATAATTTTTTTTTTTTTCAGCGAAATTATAAACATGTCAGATGCAAATGGTGAAACAGCGGCGGTAACGAAACAACAAAAACAATCACCCCCACAGAATGGCAAAGAACGTTCCAAGTCAACGGAGGAAAAGGAAGTACCACGCGAACCGGCACTGGTGTGCAAAGACATTAACGTAAGTAGGGGTGTTAGTGTATGTGTGTATGTGTAGGTGTGTGTGTGTGTGTGTGTGTGCAAGCGTGTGACTGTTATTAAGCACGATTATTTATTTAATTGAAATAAATTTTGAAAATTCTTTTCTGTTCCAAAAATTTCGTGTTAAAATAATTTCTATTGCGATCAATTTATTTCAAACCTAAAAACAGCGAAATTTATAATACGCGGCTGTTCGTAAAGGCACCACTGCTGGGCCTCACGTGAGGTGAATGAATTTACTTTGCAGTGATCATGTCAGTTTAACGCTGGTATTTTACAAAAATTTCCATTTTTCGACTTGAACGTGTTTTGAGTTGGCGACGCAATTGAGGACTTTTAGATTGTCAATTACCCAGCAGTATTTTGTTATTCTAGAATTTGCAGTATATATTATGGACCAGCAAGCAATAGAATGCGTTCATTAAAAATATTTTCTTTGTATTTTGATTTCAGATAAAGACTGAATTGGAGTGCCTGGTGAAATTGCTGGATGGTAAAATTTACAAAGAGGAAGAAGTGTCGATCGAAGAATTGCATCAGTATTTAATTGAAGATGAGGGTTCGTGGGCGTTGGGTGATAACTTTTTGGTGTTTGTGCAGAGAGTCTTGAGAGAGGAATCATTTTCGCCCGACACACGGATACATTTGATACGCACCCTGGCATTTGCTGCTCTCAAAGACGATGTCATTATCATTTTGCATCAAGATCGTCGCGATCACACTCTTATGAATTATGGCTTCGATATTGAAAAGCAAACGCCGGAAGAGCAACAGGCCTGGGCCATGTTTGTAAGTAAAAAAAAAAAAAGAAGATAAAAATCATGCGTTATTTTGACGTTGCTTTTCAGATGTGCAACCTTTTCGAAAATGTCAGTCCCTCGGAATGGCTTTTATATATTTCGGAATGGGAGTATAACGGCCAGACCCTGTCGAATATACGTGTCACCACCAAAATTGCTGTTCATTGCATTCTCTCCAGCTGTCCGGTATTGAAAAATATCGGCTCCATGCTTCTGTACAACGTGGCCATTAAAGAGGTGAAGACGGTGGTAAGTGCGGGATGCAGAGGCTTAAAAGCTGAATAAAGAGTTTCATTTCTCCCATTTTTTATGTTCCAAGGTATTCGATGATGTGGCTGTGGAGCTGGCCATGGCCATTCTACAATTCTTCCAGAGCAGCCCAAATGAAGATCAAATTTTCCGTTGCTGCAAGGCTTTGGCCAGATTTCTGGAGGTGGGTTTTATTGCAAAAATATTTTTATTTTCCAGTGACTGATGATTTTCGTTTTTTAAGGTCTCGCCTGATGTTGCCGCCATCATACAAATGATTGGACCGCATCCAAAACAATTTGCGGGCAAAAGTGAACGTGTGGATGACTTGATCAATATTATCAGTCGCAAAGTGCCCGCTTAATTTGCGGAAATGGAAGCAACCGTGTGAAAAGAAATCTCAATCGAAATGTTAAATCTGATCGCACATCAAATAAATTAAGTTTTATGATTTCACAGCCCAGCCATCACGATCATCATGCCACCCACCCACATCGAATTTTTTTTTATATAAAATAAATTAATTAAGACAAATTTTTAACAGAAAATAAAAATTATTGAAATTGAGTTAACAAAAGAAATATTTTAATCGTTAGCGGATTGAGCACTCGAATCTCTGCATGATCACTTATTTCATCTCCCGTTTGTTTGTTTAACTTGAACTCATACACACACACAGACAAAAATAGTGACGTTTTCTCAGAATTAGTCAGGACAGCTTCCTAAAAATCTCAAAACGTTGAGGTGTGATAAAAAATCCATTTTTTTCCAAGCGGAGTAAAACCAATAACTTCCCGGTTTTTGAAAATTTTCCATTTTCGTAGCGAGAGAATTAAAAAAATAATAAAAAATCAACGCTGGTATCTGCCAGCAAAATATTCGTCTTAAAAACTGGCCAACTTTTGGACTTTGCGTTGGCGGACACGAGAGGAATGTGACAGTGCTCATAAGAAACTCAGCTGTCAGTTGAAAAAAGGCAACGCAGGACATATCACGGATTCTATATGTCTCGGCCTGAGTCATATTTTAGATAGAGCAATTTTGCTAGAAGCAAGTCTGAGTTTATAAAAGAGAGAGAGGGAGATAGAGAGAGAGGGAGAGAAAGAGATGTAGTGAGAAAAATAGAAAAAAGAGGGGTACAGACTTGCTTGTACCGAAAAACGTACTTCAATTCTTCTTTGTTATTTCATACTCAATATGGCATCGTATAAGACTTTCTGAATGTAAACAAAAGAGCAATTTTAATAAAAAATGTAAGACAAGTACTTCAAAAACAACTCTCTTGTCCTCAGACATGTCTTAACGTGACTCAAGTGAACTTTTACAAACGCGTAAATGAAATGCGGACGAGCGAAGTTTGTCGGAGTGGGGCCGAAGATGAAGAGTGAGTAGTACACGACTCTCGGTACGGGACATTTTTTCTCTTCTCTTTCCTACTCTTCACAAAGTACACAACAACAACAACAAGTAAACAAAAGCTGTCTTTCTGTCTGTCTATAGACTTCTGCACTGTAAAAGCTTTAGGCAGGCCCCAATGGGAATTGAAAACGAACTGCCTCCCTTAAGAATAAGTCAAATTGTTGTAAATTTCATTGAAACGGGAATAGTAACAAAAACTTTAACTCGCTGTAGTTCATCGGACCAGAGTTTAGCGTGGGAGTCGAGCACAAATTAAAATCAAATTTCGTATTATTAACTCTCCCTTTTTTGTGGTACACTTTTAGGTATTTTTAAGTCCAGCAATATCAATCAATTATATACAATTAGAAAGGTTTTTTTGTGTAGATTTGCACGATATAAAAGTTTTTTCTAAATCCTTAACATAAAAGTGATAAAAGAAAGTGTTAAATTTAGGCTAAAAGCAACAACAAAATATTTCTATTTCAGTTTCCTTTCGTATTTACACGAATAGAAATAATAAAACTTCGACTGCCTCTACGTAATTTCCAAGGCTGGTAGATAGAGAACCACTTGTTTTTGTTGTTGTCTTAAAATTTGTTGTTTATAATAATAAAAATAAAAGCAGTTTTTTTCTTAAATTGGCGTAGAAGTCATTTAAAGAAGGAATCGAATTTCCAATAAAAAAATGTATTTGATGCGTTCGAGTTTCTACCACCGGAAGAGGGTGACCCGCGTTTAATTAGATTCGCCACAGCATAAGGGAAAGAAGAAGAAGCTTGTTTTATTGGCACGCAATTGAAGCCAGTGCTTTTGATTGGACACAAACATTTCCGAGGGCAGTTGAGTTTCCTGGGGAGCGGCATTCGGATCATCTGCTAAACAAAAATTTATTAAAAATAGAAATTTAAATAAATCCGCATAGTTCCGGTCCACAATAGCAACTTTTGTGGCAGCAATTCTTGATTGAAAAAGAGACGGTGCGTATTTCGATTTCACCACTTTCACACCGAACAAGAATTAAGGCAAGAAAAGTTTCCCAATGTGGACCCGGTCTTACTCCTTCTTTACTTACCCGCCTTTTTATCATATTTCGGAGTTTGTGTAATCGCTATAATATCTTCGGGCTTGCGCAGCAATATTTTGCCCACACCCTTGCACATGCGCAACACTTCGTGATTGCTTAGCTTGTCCAAATGATGCTGGTCCAACAAATTGCAATTCAATATCCATTCCCGAACATCATCGAAATCGTTAAGCAGTCGCACGGCTCCATTAACACTGAAATGTATATGACGCTGGTAGATGAAGTCCAGCCACGCTTCGCATATGATTTTCAACATCAATTTTAAAATGGTCACATCTTTGGTGGCCTTGATGCAGGGCAAAAAGATCTGATCGAGTATGAAGCCGACATATTCGCTGGGCTTTTCATTGTCGAAGGAAGTCTTTTGCCAATAGGAAGCGGGTGGAAAGCATAAAGTGAAATTGGCCAGGCTGAGCAGGCGGCAGACATCGGATAGAGTTTGAACACACTCGTCTGTGGTTTTCTGCAACACAAAGATTTTATATAGAATGCATACACACACACACACACACACACACACGTGTGCAAGTGTGTGGGAGTTTCACATTAACCTTTAACTTGTCGATGTTCACATTTATTTCGCATATCAATTTCGTTCGGAGCGCCACGCACACCAACATCAGAATATCTGTTAGATCGGCAGTTAATTTTGGCAGTTTGAAATTTGCAAACGCTTGCAGGCACAACTTGACATCGTTCTCTAAAATCTGAAAGTAACGATCCATTTTCCATTCGTTGCACAGCTGTTTCGTCTCCTCTTTAACCCACAAACGCATGCTGTGCACTGAATGATCTGCAACAAAAAAAATATGATAAATTTTTCTAAAAAATATTTTCTTAATTTTCAGCGTTACCAATTCGATGCAGAATGGGTATTTGCTCGGCCACTGGCACTAGACTCGAGTTGCTGACATCCGTGTTGTGAAAATAGTTGTTGCTTAAATTGATCAGGTTTGTAAAGATGGAAATCCATACGGTGCCGGTAGCGGTTCCGAATTGCTGATGGACAAAAAAACAGACACCAAGAAAATTTTTGTTAAATTTGTTTTTATTCATAAACGAAAGTTAAGGTCTAGCTAAACCCTGTAGCATTAAACACAACAACGACAGCAGGCTACAGACTACAACTTGTCGAAAATTGAATGCATGAACGTATACAAGAATGAATATTTTTACTACCGCGGGCAACACGGCTACTGGTGTTGTCCCTGCTGTTTTTGTGGTTGTAGTCAAAATAATTTCTATTTTGGTGAGCGACAATGAGTAGATGCAGTGTTGCCAGCATAACTTAAATAAACTCAATTAGTGTAAACTTGAAAATATATTGTTTTATTATACAAAAAGAAACAACAAACTATATTTCCAAGCTAATGAAACGATTTCTTGTCATATACTGTGGACTTTAAATATATTTTATTGGAATAACACTATTTAAGAATATTAAATATATGAAAGCGGCTACACTGGCGTGTGAAGAGAATTTTACTACAAACAACAACTCATGGTTCTTGAGTTGGTGTTGTCGTTTTAAAAATAATTAAGTAGCTGACTATGAGGCGACGATTGTAGCCAACGACTTTTGTAGTCGGTGTTTTAAAAATAATTAAGTAGCTGACTATGAGGCGACGATTGTAGCCAACGACTTTTGTAGTCGGTGTTCGTGTAGCCTGCTGTAGTTATCGTGTTTAATGCTTATAGCGTTTTTGCAGATCAGCTTGCAATATCCTTAACGTCAACGGAGATCGTTGCTGTTTCTAAGATCGCAGCGTTGCAAATTCAAAAACAGCTGACACACTGCTAGCAAAATGTTGCGTCTTTTATAACTGTCAAAGCAGATTGTGAAGTTAAAAGATAGGATTTTACCAGCTCTGCATTTACATTTGGATCGATCAAGTGCAGCCCCTGCCACAACTGTGGATAGCAAAACATTCTCCTTAATCGAGGACATTCTCAGTGCTGATACACACACCTCAAGCTTGGCTCTTCAAAGTACTCCATCTTCTATGTCAGTGCCCTGCCCTGAACACCGTAAGGGCAGTGACACTGCGCTCCAACTTCTTGCCAGATCTAGATAGCCTGGCGAGTATGGAGCTTGTCAGAATATCGGACTTCCTGGCGTCCACAGGATGCCTTAATGCGGCAGAGGATGACTCAGGAGTAGTCTCTGTTTTAGGGTATCACAATCGGACCGAATGGACGGACCCAAGTGCATTGTTTCGACAATGGCCCCAATAACCTAACCTAACCTAACCTTGGCTCATCAAGTCCTGACAATTTAAGGAAGAGAATGAGAGGGTATAAAAAAACTGAGCGTAACGTCATGTTCAACAATAATTACACGTGAAGTTGGCTGCAGAATATTAATGCAACATTTCTTACATGAAGTTGAAGGCAAAACAAGAGATGAAACTAAATTTCCGTGTATAGAAAATGCGGCTTCGAAAAAATAAAAAAAAATATGGAAAGAAGTGGACCCTAAAAGCCATCCCTGTGAACCGAAACTATCTTAACCTGATTCTTTTACTATTCCATGCTTTTGAGCTCTTCGAGTTAAAAACGTGTTATTTTGATTTTTAAATCACCCGATTCCCGTGGTTGATGTAGTTGTTCGAGTCCAGTAAAAGGAGTTTAAAAAAAATCATATTTTTCGAATTTTTTTCATTCACGATATCTCACGTACCGATTAACCGACCTTGGCCCGATAGGGAGTGACTGACGTGGAATTTTAATCTTGAGAACTAAAACGATCGAGAACTGATTGGGGATATATAATTTCGGAGTTTTTAAAAAACAATAATTTTAAAAAATTTTTTTTCGTTCACGATATTTCACGAACGGATTAAACGATTTTAGCCCTATTCGCAGTGGCCGACGTGGCATTTCAATCTTGAGAGCTGATTAGTTCCTGGAAGCGATCGTTAAGGCCCTTTAAAAGTTATTTCGAATATATAGTTTTTTTTCTTATTTATTTTTAATTTCTTGAAATTTACCGATTCGAATCGGTTCGGTAGAACCATCCTTTGTGAGACACCGATTTCGAATTTATTATTTAGCGTAAAAGAACATAAGCAAATGACGTTCCTTCCTTAGACGCGTCTGCACTGCACACGTTGTAGATGCAAATAAAGCCATTGGCGAGTCTGGAGCCCTCTAATCCTGGTCATCTCCAACACGAGAGATAAAAAGGTTATATCCACGTTTAGTATTTCTGCGAATTCGAATTTTCGTCCAAAATGAGCAGATGACAAGGTATAATACGTTTTCATACATGCACGATTTTTAAGCCGCATACTATTATACACATAAAAAGGGCGCACATTTTTTTGTGGTACACTTTTAAGCACTTTAACGCCCACCAATATGAATAAAGTAGGCATGGTTTGAAAGGTATTTTTATCTACAAATGCACAATATAAATATTTGTTATCGATATTTTATTTTGTAAGACTTATGCAGACATAAACTTTCAAATAAAAAAAAAAGTTTTTGATTGAGTGGCAGAAAGACGATGCCAGTATTTTGTTGTTGACTTAAAATGTCTTAAAGTCGGTGGTTATTTTTTTTTAATACAGTTTTCTTGTTCCCCAATTTGAGGAAGGAAATGGAAAAATCAATAGGGACATCAAGGCGATCGTATAACTTAATAAAATGGAATATCTAAAATTCTTAGCCCGACTCACATTATTCATAGTCTGCTTATTTTGTTGCATAAATTGTTCCACTGTTTCCTTTTGGGCTGTGGCCGATATCAGAGTCAAACGAAACAAACGGTCCCATAAGTTGGCGCAAACAAAGTTTGTTAATATTTCGCCAATGCCCTGCAACGTGGAATACACCGGCTCCGGAACATCTAAAAATAGGCCAGTACATTTTAATTCAAATGCCACAACATAATTTGTGTCACTTACCCTTCGCGTTTTGCATAAACAGCCAATTGCGTATAGAGTCAACATACGACAGGGAGTAACAAGTGATGGGCGTATCAATCCACCAGAGTATTATGTGATCCAAAATAATGCCCACATAAGACCACATCAAACGCATGCCGCGCAAAACGAACTCATGCAGGTTCTCTTGATTAGCGCGACCTACGAAATCGCAACAAAATAAAAACATATGAAATGAAATTTTTGTTCAATTCTTATTTTACCGAACATCGTGGGGCAAATATCGAAAGCCTTTTCAATAAATTGGGCTACAAAATTTCGCTCATTTTGCAAATACATTTCAATATGGTTGCTGCGCAAATTCGTAGTGCTGTCCTTTTTAGTACCTCCCCCACGAGCCATTTCCACTTCCAAGTTTAGGCCGCTATAGTCCCGAGGACTGTCGTTATTAAATTGTTGAAAATCGCCTTCCGTTGTTAGATTTATTGTTAAAATGCGTAAGATTTCCATACTAGAACAGTTGGACTCGTTGTTCTCACGCCACGCCTCTTGGTCGCCCATATTAAACAGACCGAACATAAGATCTAAAGCGTTCTGTTCGATGCGTTGCTGTGCGGTCAACTGGAAAAAAGCATATTTTTAGATTTAAAAGCAAAAAATAATAATTTGAAATATAATTATTTAAGAAAAAAAAAAGTATGAGGAAAATGGTGTACCCATTTCTCTGTTGCCTGGTGTATATTAAAGGTGTTTAACTTACCTGCAATACATACGCAAAATCTATAGATTTAAACGGCAGCAAGAGAGCCGGGCACATGTTGCTGCAAATGTTTGAGTTCAACAATTTATCGCTGCATTTTTCCATCGCGTCGCTGCTTGCCGCGGCAGAGGGCTGACGACATTTATTGTAAATTTGTGTGATTTGTAGAGCCCAATTCAACCAAATTTCCGATTGCAAAGACTTCTTCAACAGGAAACTGATCTAAAAAGCGATCGCACAAGGAAATTAATCGTCCGTATTATGAGTGACGACGTCGACGCCACATCAACACGACAGCAAAAAATCATTCCTTGGTCCAGTCCTTATCGACAGAAATTAACTTCTGGTAACATGGAGAATACCAAACGGCTGTGAATAATAATTAAATATTGTCGACAATTAAATGATGACAAGTGACAACTTTTCTCTGTCGCCTTGATGTGACGTCGACGTCGTCATTTGTAATACGAGCGATTTTTTTTTGTAAAAAATTATCAAGGATGGTAAATTTCCGACTCACAATTCTCTTTAAAACGAACGTCAACTGGCAAAATCGTCTATCGTTCAGTTCAATTATGATATTGAGTTTCTTTATGAGCAGCACGTTGTAGGGACTGCGTTTGAATTTCTTTGACAAGGACTGAAAGTCGCTGTGGGACGATTGCTTTTTTAAGCTCCAGTACAACTCCACAATGCGTTCACAGTCATCCAGCAGAGAGTCCTTTCGGAAAAGAAAATATCTCATGAAATAAATTAAGTGAAATAAATCTCAATCATATTCCGACACCTCCTCCAGACCTGCCGCCGTGGCCAAATAATTTTTAAAATTCAGCGCCTTTTTTCGTCTTAATTTGTTAATTAAAATTAAAATTGTTTTCTCTTAAAAAAGAAAAACTTACGTGTTCATTGAAAATGTCCACTTTGACATCGATTATCAATCGTTTCGTTATGCGCCTCAGCTCTTCGCCCAGTTTGGAGAGCTCCAGAAACGTCTGCATGGGTTGGCATTTATTGCGGCAGTACCATTTTGGGGTCGAGCTCATTTTTGGGAATTTCAAAAAAATATTATTTGAAAAAAATTAAATTCCCATTTTTAACTCAGTTTCAATAAAAATGTTTTCAGTTGAGCTATTTAATCGATAGCATTTTTCCTTAGCAACGCTTTCATGATATACAGTCGAATTCGGCTACAACGTATTAATAAATCTAAATATATGCGACCGGAAAGAGCAATCGTGGGGGGACCACGTTTAGTAGTGGCAAGAAAGAGTTTGAAAATGTTGTCTTGCAATAAGCCGAAGAAGTTTGTAAAAGGTCGTCTTGAAGGGACTCCCAAACTTTGACAGTTGCTGACGGCCAATTTTGTTGAAGCTGCAGCTGTCAAACTGGTTGTCATTTATTCAGTTTGTTTTGTCAAATCGTCATTGTGGGCATAAGAAAATTGTTCTATTAAAATGGGTGATCTGTTTAAGCGACTTACCGTGACCAATTTACGCTCGCCATTATTGGCGGAGTAAAATTGGCGGAATAGTCCGGAATAGTCCGGAAGGACTTTTCCCAATGTGGTGAAGTCCACTGGTTCAGTAAACGATGGACGAAACAGTCGTACGCCGATGAAACACAAGATCTGCCGAAAAGATTGTCAGCGTTTGTGAGAGTGTGCTGGGGAATTCGAAAAGGTTGGCCAGGCTCTCAATGCCGAAATCGAGCGCTATTGAGTGATTTTGGCCAACCTCTTTTAGCCGCTTGGGTTACATGACGTGGTCAGAAACAGGACGGCGCTATGTTGCACACTGCGCCGCACGAGCGATGAGGTCATGGTCAGCTCACGTGGCAGTGAAGTGAACTGTCTATCGAGGGCATGGTCAGCTCACGTGGCGGTGAAGTGAACTGTTTACCGTGATCGTGCGATTTGACGTCTTTAAAATTTTTCTTGTGGCATTTTCTTAAGCCGCCATAAACGCCAGCGGTTCTTAAAGGCAGCGTAACCCATTCCATCGGCAAATTTCAGAACAATTTATAGCACAGAGTCATGTCGCATTTCACATTTCGAATGCGCTCCGCATAGAGAAGCAGTAGCGAACATTTTAGTCGTTTTAGGTTCCACCAAAAATGGCATCAACAGGTCTTTGAAACGCATAAAAACTTTCGATATCTGCCACGCATTTCGTTTTATTTAAATTCAAGAATAAGAAGTGCTTAAGGCAGCTCCGTGGGACATTCATAGCCGAAGCAGTTGGGCGGAGTCTCTGCACCCACAAACGAATTAAATTGACACTCGGTCCATCACTTCTTCGCCGAATACCGAACTTTGAACAAATTTATCGACTAGCAATTACGCCAGAATTATTTCTCTTGAAAAGTTTCTCCAAAGCGAATATGCGATGCTCACTCGACCTCGTCCGCACAACCGATAATTTCAATGGCGCCACCCTCCTGCCGCACCCTTTATTACTTTTTGAAAGAATCGTATTTAAAAGTAAATAAATTTGCCACCAGACACCTTCCATCGGATGTTTTTTATAGAGTGATACAAGTTTAAATCATAATAACAAATAGTCATTTATTTTTGATATCAATGAAACGGTCTTTGTTGGATAGAAAATTTTATGACATTCATGTTTAAATATGATTTCGGCCCTGTGGCCGCTACGGCTGGCGCGTACAAGGCGCAACCTGGAACACCAATTTTCACAAACTTTTCGCAGCATTTGCAAAACCACAATTAATTTGATTAAAAATTTCCACAATTTGCACGCGTTGCTCTGGTGTAAGTCGATCTTTAATAAAATGTCGAAGCAAATTAAACAAAAATCAACTATCAGCTGTTAAATGGGTGGTCAAATAAAGCAGTGATGCCAACTCAAAGTTGTATCACTCTATAAAAAACAACCGACACTATTTGCAAGATCACTGAAAACAACTGCCAGAGTTACCCAGACTCGCTAAAAAAAAATTAAATAATTAGCAACTCTGGCTTGCAAAAGTTGCAAATAAGAGAAACTTTTATATATATATTTCTTAGAGATTTATATATCTTTTGATTTTTATTTATATATAGTATTTTTTGTGTTTCATTGTTTCCTTCTTCTTCTTCGTCTTCTTCTTCTTCTTCTTCTTCTTTTAATAATAATAATAATAATAATAATATATATTTAAATTTTAGATTTTTTTTCTGCTTCAATTTACTTCAGATAATATAGACTTTTCTTTACTCTCCAACAGTATAATTTGTTTTGTTTGTCACTGTTGTTGTACAATATCCTCTGCTTTTTTTTTCTTTTTTTAATTTTTACAATTCTATCGAAATAAATGAAATGTAAATAGTATATTTTACAATCTTTTCCGTTACGCACATTTTAAAATGTGTTCTTGTTGTTTTCGTTAATTATTTTGTTTTGTGTCGGTTTTGTTTTGTTTTTTAACTGTTTTTAATTTTAATTTTAATTTGTTTAAGCGAAATTATCATCATCAGTTTTTCTATCACAATAAATTGTTACAATTAGTTAGTAGTTTTGGAAATTTGTTTATTTTGTTTTTGTTTTTGTTTTGCGTTCATCTTATTTATGATCATAATAATAAGTGTAATAAAATATCTTGCTTTTTGTTGTTGTTGTTGTTGTAATTTTAAAGGAATTTTTGTTTTGTTTTTATAATATTTCTTGTTTTTTTTTACAATAAACTTTAGTTTTGCAATTGAAATGTGTATCCTTTTTTATTCTTTTTAATTGATCATATCGTGTGGTGTTTGAAGTCAGTTCTCCGTGTATCGGACATGTCTGGAAAATTATAGTTTAATTTCCCATATAATTGTAGGAATTTTGGTAAAAGTTGTAACTTCTGGGAGAGCTAACGGGTGTTTTTTTAAAGAGTGATACAACTTTCAGTTGGCATCACTGCTTTATTTGAGCGCCCATTTAACAGCTGATAGTTGATTTTTGTTTAGTTTGCTTTGACATTTCATTAGGGATCGATTTACGCCAGAGTAACGCGTGCAAATTGTGGAAACTTTTAATCCAATCTAAATTTTATTTTCCGATAGAGTCCATTTCTAGCTGAATGGGTACGTAAATAAGCAGAATTGTCGCATTTGAGGTGAGAAGAATCCACAAACTTTTGACGAAACACCATTTCACATCCACAGAAAATTCGTGTTTGGTACGCTTTATGGGCTGGCGGAGTCATTGGCCCCCATGTCTTCAAAAACGATGATGGTCAGAATGTTACTGGCAATGGTGAACGGTGTAGGAACATGATTCGAAGTTTTTTCGTACCTCAATTAGCTGGCATTAATCCTGCTGATGTGTGGTTCCAACGGGACGGAGCCACATGCCACACAGTGGGCGCTACAATTGACTTACTCAAGGAAACTTTTGACGAAAAAATTATTTCACGAAATGGCTCAATTAATTGGCGCCCCAGGATCGTGTGACTTAACCCCATTATTTTCTTTGGGGTTATTTTTCTTTTGGATTGTTTTCTTTGGAGTCACTTCTGTGCGTTGATAAACCACAAACAATTGAACACCTGGAAATCAACATTCGAAGAGTTAACGGCGAGATACGGCCGCAAATGTTGCGAAAAGTTTGTGAAAATTAGTGTTCCAGGTTGCGCCTTGTACGCGCCAGCCGTGGCGTCCACATGGCCGAAATCATATTTAAACATGAATGTCATACAATTTTCTATCCAACAAAGACCGTTTCATTGATATCAAAAATATATTAATATGTTTTATTATGATTTAAACTTGTATCACTCCATAAGAAACACCCGATATTTGCATTTTCTATAAAGTCAACTTTCCACCCCTGTGTGTGCTATTAGTTGCGTTTGATTGACAAGTTTAAAAATACCGGGGACTGTATGTCAGAAGGAATTAAATGTTGGGAATTGTCAAGGTTTTATAACAACAAATATTATGGTAATTTAAGAACATTTTTATTTCGGATAGATTACAAAAAAGGCCTGGGGCCTTATTATCGAATGCCCTGATTTGCCCTTTAAATGAAATATTGAATGCTAATACAATTGCAGAGATTTTAATTAATAAAAGTGATGAAAAATTTAAATTTAAAATGCGACAATATTAATCGTAAACTCTCAAGCGTATTCGGCAACAAATTTCACCGCTGGGTTACAATAAATAATACTCTGATCGCACAAAAAAACTATAATTTTATCAATACATTATTTTAGTTTTTTTAGCCTTTAATTATTTTATATTTAAGATAATAATATCGAGCTTTAGGCTTGTTTTTTATAAAAATAATAATTATGTATTTATTGATATCAATATTTCGATATCCTCTGGATATCTTCTTCAGGATAATAAACAATATTAACAATTAATAATAACAATTTTTTAAATGCTTAAATTTGAATATTTGTGTTGTTTTGTTTTTTTAAATATTGAAAATGAATCATTTTCAATATTTTTCATTTTAATTGTTAATATTGTTTATTATCCTGAAGAAGATATCCAGAGGA
Source organism: Linnaemya vulpina (assembly GCA_963675445.1). Lineage (NCBI taxonomy): Eukaryota > Metazoa > Arthropoda > Insecta > Diptera > Tachinidae > Linnaemya > Linnaemya vulpina. The sequence goes on from OY776277.1 coordinate 98,489,698, forward strand.
TATCGAAATATTGATATCAATAAATACATAATTATTATTTTTATAAAAAACAAGCCTAAAGCTCGATATTATTATCTTAAATATAAAATAATTTTATCAAAATTTCCATAAACTTTTCCAAATCGCACCTGATTTTTACATTTTTAGCAGAGATGTCATAATTAACAGTTCGCACGACTGTGTAGGCTTGTGAACCAGGGCCTTAAGCAAATGCCAAAATACGGTGACCTCTTGTCTTGGGGAAAAAATGTATGTTGATTTCTTTTCTGAAAAAGAATGCAACATTTTTCACACTTTTCAATAGAAAATGGCAACATTCTTTTATTTGAAAAAAAAAAAAATTTGTTAGAAATTAATCAATTTCTGTTTTAAAACTCTTCCAAGCTGCCACTTTTTCGAAAATAATTTTAAAAATTTTTCATTTTTTTCATGAAACATTTCCATGTTTACGGGTCTCATTGAAAGTGATTTTCATTCAACTTTTACGGAATCCTATCAACATTCAATTCCGTTCAATCCGAAAAAAAATCAGCCTAATTACGGTGGGCGTTTTTCGCCTACAAATTCGACAAAACGCTGAATTTTTCTTTAACCTTTTAAGAACTATCAAAGTTTGTAATCCGACTGAATATATTTACGCATCAACATATTAAAGCAGGCCTCTTCAAGCCATCCCTGAAAGGTTGTATGTATAGCTGGGGTATTCACACGGAGTGCTATTTAGTCATATTGTCATAATACTTTACAACAGTTTAGCTGAATGTTTTCCCACTTGCCGCCATCATTGAGATCGTTGTTGTTGTTGCTTATATATGCAATTTAAGATTTTATAACTGTTTTAATTTCTTTTTTCTTTTATAGCAAATAATAACAAACGTCTTTTTTCCCATAAGCTGACAGAATATTAAAATAGTACCCTACATTGTGAAGGAGTGTTCACACGTGCTATTATTTCATGGCATATGATGTTATCACTTCACTTTGAATGGCTGTGTATATATTTGCTTACAACTTATCTTTCGAGTGATGCAGAGCTGGGCACCCGCAATGGTCTTATCATACAGTTCCCAAAAATTGCCAGAAATTTAATTCTCCATTGCAACTCCATTTCAATAAAAGAGTTCTCTGGCAACAGCAAATAGGAAACATCTGGAGGTCTGTCTAAAACACCTTTTTAATATCCAACAATTAAAAATAAACTTGAAAGTACACATTTTCCAGGAGCTTTTCTTTTGTGATTTTAGATTAAAAATTGTCATTCTCTCTTATTTCCGTTAGTATTTTTAAATTGTTCGAGTTTGTTTTTGTTTTATTTTTTGCTTCAAACATTTACACTTAATTTTTATTAAATTTTTTATATTTATAGCTTTTTTAAAAAAAATATATTCATATATGCACTCTGTGTTGTGCAATATAATTTGCACGATTCTAAATTAAAAATATATATAATTTAGTAAATTTTTATTGTTTATGTGTATGTGTGTATATGCAAATTATTATCAAATTTAAAAACATATAAATAGATTAACATTTTATAAAATAATAATAAAAGAAATAAACAAAAGGAAAAGAGATTTACAAAAATGACTTTAAAAAGATTTTCCGCCTGATTTTGTTAACGAAATAAACATTTTCGTTTGGAATTTCGTATTGAACGCAAAAACAAATTTCAGTTTCCTTTTTATTGTTGTTTTAATATGGATTTAATAAATAAAAATGTTTATTGAATTTACAAAAGCAGGTAGTTAATGGTCTGTATTACGTTTAGGCTATTCGCAGTGGAAATAAAACGACCCCAGTGTTAAACCAATGGCAAGCGCTGCCACATTTTATCGATTTCGTTACGACTACGACAACCGTAATAAGGCTGCATATATCCCAGAATTCTTTCACGGGATTTTTGATTTAAGTTTAAAAGAAATTAATAAATTTTAGCCGTTACAAATATATCACTTTTTAAAAATATCAAAACAAGAACACATCTTATGCTCTGAAGAAAGAGATATATCTAGAAAGAGAACACAACAGTCTGCTAATTGCAAACTCTTAAGACCACGAAGGTCATCAGCAGTAAGACTTTCGAATAAATAAATGATTGTCGGTATATCAGTGGACTGCGTTTGGGAAATGTTAAATGGCTAAATTTACAAACAGTCTGTAGCGCACGCTGTGAAGGTGCAGGGTTGCAAATAATATTGTAAAGAAAACAAAAGTTTACACAAGAAATAATAGAAAACTGCTCCTTAAAAATGGCTAAGGAATAGGCGAATTAATTTAGGTTAGGGCGAATCCGCTATACACGGTTTCTAATTTACAGAAATCATAACTTTTGTGATCTCATTCTAAAGAAGTAACAAAATACGGCACGAGTTCCCCTTTCCGTACGGAATACAATCGTGTAACACGGTAGGATCACCCGCTATAGTCTCAATGTGCCGATTTGTGTTTGTCTTCCGTTGAAACCTGCTTGAAAAGACGCTACCGATTGTTAAAAATAATCCTAGAAAAATCAAAGCCATAAAATTCCTTAATTTAAAGGGTTATCCATTTAGTGCTCTAAAAACCGCCAGATCTAAGAAGGCTGTCAGCTGTTAAATGTCAAGATTACAAAAAAAATTTAAGAGACTCCAAAGTTGTCCCCTTTTAATAAATTTGCAATCATGGATAAATTTTAAGACAAAATGTACTCTTTAAAAATGTCCTTGAAGTTTGTCAATTGTCTGTCTCGATTGTTTAATTATTAAGTTCTTTTGCTTGCAGCTTTTTTTTAAGTAAATCTTAATGCGTTTGACTTCAGATTTGTTGCCAAGAGTATTCGCATAATATTTCTTAATATTTTGATATGAAATCAATAGTTTTCGCTTAAAGTGAGAAGTTCTTGAGTTCATCTTGACAACTGAAAATCGATAACGATGCCTTGTTGTTATAGAAAGCATGGGGTCATATCGATTTTGATCTTAATTTTTACATAAATTGTATTGAAATGAGATAATTTGGGACCCGCTCTGCATTTTAACTTAGTACAACTACTAAAATAAAGTGCCTTTCAAAATTGTTCTATTTTTGCTTCAAAAGAACTCAAAATATAACAAAACTTAAGACAAATATAAATAGAAAAGAAGTTTGAAAATTAAGAAATTACTGCCGTTCAACTTTCGCACTTTACAACAACGCAAACGTGCGGAATGTGAGAAAGATCATCAGAAAACCTGAACTTCAAAGTACAACGAACAACACCGCCTTTCAAAACACGTTAAATTCTTGTTTTTAAAATAATAACAAAACCTTAAGAAATAGAAAAAATAAAAAGAACTTTGAAAATTATAGTTAACAAATTTTTATTGCAAAAGTTTTGGAACTTTACACTCTCATATTTTGTTACACTCATAAACTTCAAATGTCTTCAACTGTAGACAGCCGCATACATATATTATAAAAAGAGTATATATGTATATGTAAGTATGTATAATATTTTAATATATACATGTATGGTATATATAATATAATAAAAATGTGTTAGTCGATTCAAGATTTTTTTGTTTTGTTTTAAAAAAAATTTCTCTTTTGTATACATATAATATTTTTGTTTTTGCTTTATAAACTAAAAGGTTTCCTCTTCGTCTATATATATAATAATATAATAATTTTGGATGTATGTGTGTATATAATGATTTGTTTTTTTTTTAATCTTAATTATATAACAAAAAGAAATCATTTAGCTGGTTCCTCGTACTCATTAACCACAATATTGTTTGAATCAATTTTTGTTTATTTCTTTGTTGCACTTAATTTATAGTTTAATTATTAATAATAGTGTTAGTATTTATATTATTTAAATAAGAATCATTTGTATTATTTACGTTAGTTGTATTTGTTTTGTGTGTTGTGGATGTTGTTGTTGTTGTAGTTATTAAATCTTTATTTAAAATTATAGTTGTATTAAGTATTTGCTGTTGCTCTTCAAGAGTTGGAATATTATCTTGTAACTTTAGAACCTGTAATCTTGGATTATAATAGCCTGCTAAATAATATGTATCATTATTATCATATATTGATTGATATTGCTTTGAATCCGATCCAAATTTATTATAATAACGGCTGAATTGTAAAACTTCGCAACGATGCGATATCGTTTGTACATCATTCTCATCTTCGTGAGGTGATTCAAATAGAGCACCCTGTTTTTTTTTTTAATTTTGCGTAAAAGAAGAATTAAAATTGAAATTTTATTCAATATATGAAATTACACAGCGTAACACTTACCGGATATTTTAAATTTGGACATCCAGTGGTTTCTTCTGGATGATAGAACCAACGTACACGTACGATTTTATTATTACACGAATTTTCCCACATCGATTCGATGCGACCGATATAGGGACGATCTGGTCGTCCAGTTGACAAAAATACTGCACAATCCCCAACCTGTAAATAAGAAATATATTTCAAAAACTTTTCAACATTATTTTTTCGTTTATTGTAACATAAAGAAAGAGCAATTAGAAGAGAAATACTTAAAATGCATTGAAACTTTTATGAAACTGGAATTAAGAGTTTCCCATTTGTTGAGAACATTGTGAATATGAATTGTAGTTGTTTGATACCAACTTCTTAAAGAACTTATGCAGAGGGTTTGCCGGTTAGTTTAGAAACAGAGCAGGAGGATGTACCTACAAATCGGTCGAACAGGTTTTAATTGGGATTATACTTAAATACTTCCATATGTATCGGGTGTTTTTTATACAGTGGTACATGTTTAAATCATAATAAAATATAGTAATATATTATTGATATCAATGAAACGGTCTTTATTGGATAGAAAATTTTATGTCATTCATGTTTAAATATAATTTCGGCCATGTGGCCGCCACGGCTGGCGTGTACAAGGCGCAATCTGGAACACCAGTTTTCACAAACTTTTCGCAGCATTTGCGACCGTATCTCGCCGAGAACTCTTCGAATGTTGATTTCCAAGTGTTCAATTGTTTGTGGTTTATCGACGCACACAAGTGACTTTACATAACCCCAAAGAAAATTATCCAAAGAGGTTAAATCACACGATCCTGGGTGCCAATTAATTGGGCCATTTCGTGAAATTATTTCTTTGTCAAAAGTTTCCTTGAGTAAATCAAGTGTACCGCCCACTGTGTGGCATGCGGCTCCGTCCTGTTGGAACCACTCGTCAGCAAGTTTAATGCCAGCTCATTGAGGTACGAAAAAACTTCGAATCCTGTTCCTACACCGTTCACCATTGACAGTAACATTCTGACCATTATCGTTTTTAAAGACATATAGGGGCCAATGAATCCGCCAGCCCATAAAGCGCACCAAACAGTAATTTTCTGTGGTTGTAATGGTGTTTCGACAAAAGCTTGTGGATTCTTCTCACTCCAAATTCGACAATTCTGTTTATTTACGTAACCATTCAACCAAAAATGGGCTTCATCGGAAAATAAAATTTGAATGGAAATTCAAAATCAATATTAATTTGTGCTTCAGCTCATTCGTCGAATTGGCAGCGCATATGATGGTCGTTTGGCTTTAATTCCTGCACAAGTTGAATCTTGAAAGCTTTTAAGCCAAGATCTTTGCGTAAAATCTTCCATGAAGTGGAAGGACACAACCCTAGTTGCTGAGAACGGCGACGAATTGATTGATGGCTCTCCTGTACAGCGGCTATAGATTCTTCAGTGCGCACTGTTCGCCGTCTCACGGGATGCACATTATAATTAACAGTAAATGTGGTCCGAAAACGATCTATTGTTGTTCGAATTAGCAGCTCTGAAGGACGATTATGTACGCCGTAAAGTGGATGAAGTGCACGATGAGTTTGCCGAACAAAACCATTATTTTGATTAAAAATTTCCAAAATTTGCACGCGTTGCTCTGGTGCATATCGATCCATAATGAAATGTCAAAGCAAAGTAAACAAAAGGCAACTATCAGCTATTAAATGGGTAGTCAAATAAAGCAGCGATGCCAACTGAAAGTTGTATCACTCTATAAAAAACACCCGATACAAACAAATAAAAATACAATCAGCATTAACGTCTTAAGCCCTTGTCTAATCGTTCAACAAATCAGTACTAAATAATTAGTACTGATTTGTTGAAGGTAATTTTCAAACAAGTCTTTTCTAATTATACTATTAGAATTTTTGTTTTTCAAATCAATTTCAAATCGATGGATTTAATGCATTGAGGTTTCTTTAACTTGTGGGAAGTTCATTTTTGATATTCTCTTGACGTGACATTGACAACCAGTTACAGAATAAATCGCAATAATTTTTCAAAAACAACAAGGAAATAGAAGTGAATTTTGATAAATTGTATAAAAATAGTGTTACACAAACAAAAATTACTTTAGGCCTATTAACGAAATTTTGATCGTTAACTGAAAACGATGACTTACGGTTATAGTTTCTTTGCCGCGTTTTATTGTTTTATAAAACTGTTTGCGAATCCGGCCCTTTGAGCCCTTATTGCCAAATTTACAGTATGCTGTGCCCAGCCAACCCCACAGTTGCCTGTCCGGCAGAAAGGCAGCAATTTTGCTTCCCTTCGAACTGTTGTGTTCAATCATGTCATCGGCTTTCGCCTAAAGAAATATTTATAAAATAAAAAATTTATGAATTTAAGAGAGAGAGAGAAGGTTAAAATGAAAGCAGCTACTCACCTCATCCGATATTTCTGACATTAAATTTGATGTGCTCTCTTCTTCGAGATCCAAGTTTTCGGTTTTAACTTTAATACTAACGGACGATGAGGCGGCGTTCAGCGACATGCCATTTGCACCAGAAATATGGCCATTCGATTCCTGTTTTACTCTAGACAAATTGATGTTGTCCTCTGCCATTTGAGAGTCTTCAGTTTGAGTATTCCGTTCATTATCCTCATCATAGTTTTCTTCATCCTCCGCTTCTTCGTCTGCCTCTCTTTCATCTTCCTGCTCATCTTCTGATGGCCTGGTATATTTGATGTTCGTATTGTTGGTTGAAGTATGATGTTGCTGTTCCAGCGCTGAATGTGTTGTGCGTTCGGTTTTCTTATTGTATGACGAGGATTTGTACGAAGATTTTTCCATTTCGGACACAACACCGATTTCCATAAGATTTTTACGATGTTTCTTGTGTTTCTTTCGTTTCTTATGTTTGTGATGTTTGCGCCCATAGTCTGCGCCTGATTCCAAGGAACCATTGAGTCCTGCACTGTCTTGGGCAGAAGACGTGACTGCACTCATGCTGTTCGCTATCGGATTATTGATATTATTTTGGGCTTGGGATTTCTTTTTCAGACTCTTATTGCGCTTCTTTTCGCTACGCTTGGCGGCAAAAATTTCCATGGCCGTTGCCTGGTGATAGTCTCTGCTGGAACCGTTTTTTGTTAGCCTCGAAGTTTTGGCATCGCCACTTGCCTCTGCATCATCATCGCCATAAGTGTGATGGTGATGGTCGGAGTCGTTGTTCGATGATATTTTATTGCCACTGGACTTTTTATGTTTGCCTAAAGAGTAGAGGGGATTATCGTTGTACTCTGTGTTGTGTTGTTGTAGTAGGTTTTTTTTTAGTTTTTGATTTATTTTCGTTATTTGGGAGGAAGTTTGGGAAGTAATTTTAGGTCAAAGAGTTTTCAAAGAAACAAACAAAAAAGAGAGAAATAAAAAGACAAAATAAGAATCTTTCTTTGGCATAATTAAAACAAGCAGTTAATTCTTTTTTATTTTTATTTTAGTTTTTTTTCTTTTAATGAAATGTATGCTGCTAAATGTGTGATATGCTAACGATTTGGTGTAGGGTATGACAAGAACACTTTCCCGGATGGTTCCAATTAACTTTTTGTTAGGGAATGATAACTTTAAGTATGAATCAGGGGCCCTAACATTTTTATTCTACTCATTAACGATGACATTTGAAACCCTTATGTTAACTGCATTTAAAGTGTGTTAGCACTTCTCGTATAATATTTTCTAATAAAGTTTTTGTAAATGAAATATGTTAATACATCCAACTACGAAACAAATAACAATTGCTGAGAAACGAAAACACACATGACAACTGAAGACGAAAGTGTAGCGGCTTTTAAAAACAGCTGTTCTGCTCCGTTGCTTAAGTTGAATAATTAAGTTAATTGAAAACACTTTACGAGCATTAGCCTTTCAATTTTAATTGAATTTAAGAGAGAAATCAGGTTTTGATTATTTTAAACTGATTGAACCAGACTCTTCCACAAGATATCTGGATGGAATGAAAACTTTATGCACCATTTCCATTACAAAAATAACAACAAAACAAACATGTAATTCCTTTAAATATTTCCCTTGCCACAGCTAAACAACTCATAATATTTATAACATTAAAGCGTTAAACACAATAACGATAGCTGACTACAGACTACAACTTGTCAAAAATAGAATACATGTACGTATACAAGAATGATTATTTTTACTACTACAGGCAACACGGCTACTGGTTGTTGTCCCTGCTGTTTTTGTGGTTGTAGTCAAATTAAACTAATTTCGATTTTGGTGAGCGACAATGAGTAGATACAATGTTGCCAGCATAATATAAATAAATTTAATTATTGCAAACTTGAAAATATGCTGTTTTATTATACAAAAAGAAACAACAAACTATATTTCCAAGCTAATGAAATGATTTCTTTAAATATATTTTATTGGAATAATACTATTTAAGAGTATTAAATAGATGAAAACGGCTACACTGGCGTTTGAAGAGAGTTTTACTACAAACAACAACTCATGGTTATTGATATGGTGGTGTCGTTTTAAAAATAATTAAGTAGCTGACTACGAGGCGACAATTGTAGCCAACGACTTTTGTAGTCAGTGTTCGTGTAGCTTGCTGTCGTTATTGTGTTTAATGCTTAACTAAATCATTTGTAACAAAATGAAATGAAAAGTTTTTAAAATACTCGCAAATGAACAGGGGCGTATGCATACACACACACACACATACATGTGTAAATATGTATGAAGATATGATGACATGCTTGTATGAATGAATAAATGAATGAATGAATGAACGAATGAATGATTATTGAATAAACATGATTTTGCATGCAAACAATTTCTTGGTTAAATAGTTTATTTCCACTTCGGTCGCAGCACTTACCAACTTGTGGATAATCGCTGAGTAGTAGACGTATATTTTGTAAGCGGATCCTGCCGCTGTCACCATCATCGAATTCGACACTAACAAATTCTTGTGATGTTACACCATCATCGGACGACTCACTTTCTATGGCCCGTCCGGGATATAAGCAACGATATTGTTGGCTCCAATAGGCACACAAACGTGTACCCACCGGAACATCTTCGACCGTTTTGGGCGCCAGTTCTAAAATCTGCACAAAGAAAACAAGAGAATTAATTAACGAAGTCACAAAAGAAAAAAAAAAGAAAATAAGTCGTATAGGAGCACATAAAGATAATGGTCTATAGCGTCGCCGGCATTTAGTCCAGAAGATTGTAATTCCACTCTAACACTTAAGGTGCGGTCGCATTTGGGCCAATATTTTCCCAAAAAAAACGTAACCACTAAATATGAAATAAAATCATTTTCATTCCGCAATTAAACAGCTTCCAAAAATATGGGATTCTCGGACAGCGTCCGTTAGTTATGGATGAGACTGTTTTACTCTTAATGTTTAGTGGTTACGCTTATCTAGGCAAATATTTGCCAAGTGTGACTGTAACTTTATTCTGCTTAAGCATGTACCCTCAATAGCGATCGGTAACCCACCATGATCAATCGTGTTCAGTTTGGAATATATAAGTGCCGTTAACCAGGGCGATATGTGGTTTCAATAGGATGATAAAATAAAAAAGGCCACCGTAATTGGATATATGAAATTTTTGGCGATGAATTGTTTTCGAAAAAGGAACTTCAAGGACGTGAGATTCGACAACTCTGGGTTATTTTTTTTATATCGACCTGATTCACTTATGCTGATAAACCGACAACAGTTATCGTCTTATTATTCGTGAAATACGTCCAGCGAAAATAAATTAGCACATTGTTGCCAGACCAAAAGTCGCATGCCCACACTTACCGTATCTTTGAAAATCTCCTCTCTCGACATTATATGCGATTTATTGCCTCTCTCTCCGTCCAGGGTGATGGCATAGACATCGGGTGGCTGAAGTGGCTTCATAATGCCCGCATAAAACAGTCCACCCATGTCGGTGAGTACACGAGTCTCTTTGCGATACAAATGATCTTGTGTCAGCATTAGAGAACGGTCGATGGGATTGATTGTACGTGGATTTGCAACAGAGACCTGCTTGGCTGCATCGCTGTCAGAGCTGGAACGATTCTGGTGACTTTCATCTTCAATTTCATTCTCGTTAGAATTGCGTTCGGCGGTTTCTCCATCATCGACATCGACGTCAGCATCTTCGTTGCCACTGGAGTGGCGCGAAGATGCAGAGTTGCAAAGTTTTGGCACCTTGCAGACAATGATGTGAGAATGTTTTTCGGAGGAAGCGTGTTTTTGGGCTAAGCGTAAGATGCCGTTGTTGCTGCCGCTGCCAGCAGCGCCAACACTGCCAACAGCACTATGGGGAGCGGTAATCGAGCGTTGATCTAGAGAACTGGGTTCCAAACGTACCGGCTTGTAAATGAGAGTAGTGGTGCCATTTGCTGTTGTGTTAGTGTTGGTATTGGTGTGGGTGGTGGTGGTGTTATCGTTATCTAAATCTAAATCTGGAGGAGGTGGGAATTGAGGATGCGTATGGAGGAGGTGGTGGTGGTGATTTTGCGACTTGACCGTGTCGGTAGCAAAGCGTATGAAGCTGGAGGGTGTCAAATAGTTGCTGGCTGTTGTTGGGGCACTGGTGCCGGAGGACTTTGTTGAAAATTTTCCAAATTTGTAATCACAGAGAGGTGATGAGGAGAGAGCTGTAGGCCCTACCACAGTCGCTGATGATCTTTCTGAGGCGGCCAATGACAAGGCCGAATTGCCCACCAGGGATATCTGTTGATTCGTTTGCATTTTGGAACACTTCTTCTTGTTCTTTTTATTCTTGGAAATTTCATCCAATTTGCGTTTCTTTTTGCGATACTGTCGGGTTATGTCGGCCAAGCGCATGCGCATGCTGTTCTCCATAATGCTGAATATCTCCTGGGGTGTTGGCCATTTACCCTTATGCTGATAGCTGGGATCCACACAATTTTGGAAAGCGTTTTGCAGTTCCTGTTGCAATTGTGGATCGTCAAAGTCCAAGTCGGTCTGCTGGGTTTCGGCCAAGAGCTTGTGACGTTTCTTTTCTTTTGAAATTTTCTTTTTGTTTTTCTTGCTGCACTTTTGGGACTTTTTACTAGTACTGGCCACGGCAGCCCCGCCTGCGCTGGAGCTCAGGCCATTTAGTAGAGATGACGACTTCGATGAGTGTTTGGAATGTTTATGTTTTTTACGTTTAACTGGGACTTCGGCGGCTGGTTCTGTTGCGTGGGCGGGGAAACAAGTGCCACCAGTACTGGTCGTGGGCAATTCCAACGTTTCCAGGGAAGGAAATGTCGAGTTTTGCATGTCCAAGGGAGGAAACGAGTTTGCTGCTGAGGAAGAACAAATGGGTTTCACAAAGGCGTTTTGGGTAAAGGAGTTGCAGCTGAAGTTATGAGGTGAGTCTGTGATTGAGGATCTGAAAAAACCGTTTGTGGCATTCAGGGTGGTACTTTGAACTTCTTCTTCTTCGTGTATTCGTTGCTCAGCCAGAGCACACAACAGCTTCAAGCCGCCCAAAGGTTCAACATCATCACTTGGTGCTATATTGGCCACGGGCGAGCGCGAAGCCATGACGTGATGTTGAGCAACTGAAGGTGTTTGTGATCGTACCGAAGGAGGAGTGGGAAGATTTTCGGCGTGTAGAATCATGGGCTTATGCTGCTCACTGAGATGTGTTTCTAGATGGCTGGTATTCATATCCATCGCTGGATGATGCTCGGAGGAGGCTAAATGGCACATGGTAGATTCATTTAATGCTTCCAAAGGCTCCTGCTTGACTCGTATGTTGACTGTTTTGGCCAGAGTACTGGTGCTTATGTTGGATAGCAGCTCCAGGCCAGTCAGGTCTTCAGGATTGGGGTGAGGCGTTGCCGTACTGCTGGTAATGGCGGCTGTCAATGGCATTGGCAGGTGATCGTGGTGGGAAGCAGGATGTTCTTCGATCTTTTTAGTTTCCCGATAAACATCGTTAAGTTGTGCTAACGGCTGCTGTTTGATGGGGCTCCTGTGAAGTGGAGAGGTTTGTTCCTCGACTTGTAGCAGCGTGGAGCTCTGCACAAGGGGCGTGCCTGCTCTATGACTATTGCTAGCAGGCATGGATTTCGTGAGTTCCAAGGGCTGTTGGGCTGCTGTGTCGTGATATAATTCATCATTTTGCGTTAAGGGCGGTGTACACTGGGCCGTGGTGCATTGCTCCGTATTATTAGCAGGTCCACTGCCGTTGCATTGTGCATTTGTTGTTGCTGTTGTAGTCGTTGTTGTTGTCGTTGCAGGGTTGAGGGGACAGGAGGAGTTTTCATCTTCGCTGCAGACTGGAGTATCCGTCTGTATATTTACATCTTGCATTTGAGGTGGCGCTGCGGCTGTTTGAGCTTGTGAAGAGGGAAGCGATGGATTGACTGCACGTGGCACGCCCACCACTATTTGGGGAGAGGTGGATGTTGAGTCCAATTGTTGTGCACTGGTTTTGAAGTGTAAAGAAGGCATGTCGTCTGCCAGAGGCGTCGGTGGACCAATTGTACCGTTCAGGGTTGTGCCGTTCGTATTCGAGCAATTCAAAAAGCCACCACTGGGATTGTTCAGAGAGTTGGGTGTTGTGGCTGCCAGAGTTGATAAGTTGTTCGTTACATTTGAGGTGTTTTGAGAGGTCTGAGTGGCCGTTACTCTGTTTAAGGTGGCCGACAGATTGAGCAAACTCGGTGTTGGTGATGACGTGGCACTCTGGAACAACAGTTGCGCTTGCAAGTGGCTGGGAGTAGCACCCGCAGCTGGTGCCGATGCCGCCACGGCTGCAGACTCCATTGTGGCCGATGAGGGTGGGGTTGGTAGACGCATGAGGTTTAAAGCTTGCACATGAGGAGCTGATAACTCCAACATGTTCGTTGCACCGTGTGTCGTTGTTAGACTTGACGTCGTCTTATCCCTGTGTTCGTAATGAGCAGGTGGTGGAAGTGGTGGCTGCGGCTGTGGCACGTTTAGAGCAGCTGCCGTCAAAGTTGTTGTTGTAGTCTTTGAGGCAGCGGCCATAAAATCAGTACTACTCCACTCCTCCATCTTTAATCCTGAAGGGGGTATTAACAACGGCGGAGGCACCGAATGGCCGTGTTGATGTGCCGACGTTATTAACGATTGGCCTGTTGCTAAGGCTAACGTCGGTGGTGGCGGCAATGGAACGGGTAATGCTAAGCTTTTATGACCTGACGTCTTAGACTGGCCGGTATCACTGATCGAACTCCCTCCTCCGCCTGTTGTGGCCAAACTCATAAATCGAGTAGTGGTGGAGCTACTCGAACTGCTCATTGTTGCACCCGAACTTGAACCAGACACGGCACCACCTAGACTTAAATTTATTGAGCTACTGGTGCTGTTAGTTTGGTTGTGCTGGCACAACGTGGAAGTGGCAGCCGCGGCTGCTGCAGCAGCTGCTGCGGCTGTTAAATAATTAGAGCCCAACAGCTGGAGCGACGTTGCGTATGGTTGCGCTGCAGCCGCCGCTTGCAAAGTCGAGTGCGGGCTCATGGAGGGAAAGATGAAGTTTGGGGGCGGTTGTAGAGTGGCCGATGCTGTACCCTGCGGTATGTAGGAAGGCCAGACAAAGGCCGCTGCAGCCGCCTGTTGGAAGGGATCTGTGGGTGTACATAGAATTGGATAATTTGATAATCCTTTGGAGTTTGAATTTTTATTTTTTTTTTTGGTTTGTTTTGTTTTGGATTTGCGATTCAACATAAGCGAGAGTAATAAAAAAAAATAATTATTAAAATGTTTGTTCAAATTGATTGATTAATTTGTTGTTGTTATTTTTGTAAGCAATAAGTTTGCGTGTGTTTTTGGAATGAAGGAGGTAGCGAGAAGCGAATTGCCGGGTGTGCAAAGAAATTGGGAAAAAGGTGAGGGAGTAGGGAAAGAAAGAGAGAGAGAGATGGAATTTAAGCAGATTAGTTTCATGTTGCAAAGATAATTTAATTATTTTATATGATATAAACTAAAGAAAATTAAATATTTAAATGAAAATAATTATGGACAAAACCGAAGGCGGGTGAAACGAGTTCAATACGTAACAAGTCCAAACTTTCCCAATTGGTTCAGTACTGGCGAAATTCTAAGGGAAAGAACCGACGGGCTTTTATCCCATTTTTTTCAAGTGTTTGTTGTTACAACAACACGGCTTTAAAGCTTTTGATTTATAGAAGAGTGAAATAGATGTCGTTAATGATTTTGATTATATTGAACCGGCTTTCCATCCTTCGATTTTCTGTCCTCGAAGAAAAATTTCAGGAAAAAAATTAATAGTTATTTTAAAGAAACACTCAGACACTATTATTGCAATTGAAAGTTTTCTTAAGCTGGATTCATCCATTTCTCCAAACACAATTTTTTAAAGAGAGAGGGAGAGAGAGAGAGATAAGGATTAATGTCTTTCCTTCTCAAAAATTAGTCTACATATTTTTTAATTATAATTTTTATAGTGTTCGAAGGACATGCTAAATAATCAACACTAATTCAGTTTTCAACTTGCACAGCAGAGTGGAACAGCGCTGTTTTCGAAAGCCGCTACACTTTCTCTGCAATGCTCTTGTGCATTGAACACTAGCCTTTTAATTATAATTGAAAATGGTATGATAAAGAAATTTCCATATAAATTCTTAAAAATTATACATATTTTTTATTAGGACCAGCATTTAGGGGATGGCCCCTACATATGCCCTGCATTATCTACGGCGGAATCCAGCTTAAGCCTCATACAGCATTTTGAACTTTTTTCTTATTCCAATCCTTACCTAAAGATGACGCTGTCGCTGGTAGTAAAACAACTTGACCACGACTGGCCTCACGTGAGTATTGTAAGCCTACGGTAGCGGGGGACATGGATATCACTGATTCAATGGGAAGCGCATCTGTGGGAAATTATTGTTCGATTATATTTAATTTTCATATAAATCAGATTATAAATTTACTTGAATATTGCCAAAACGTTGAGGGAGCTCGATTGACACTTTGTAAACTGGCCGCATTAGCCAGGGCTAATTCATCAGCGGTTGCTGAACTGGTCATTAAGTCGCCATTTCCAGTAAAATAAATGTTGCCGCAACCAGCGCCCACACCACCTGCAAGTGAAACAAACAAAAAATTATTATTATTTATTTGTGTGATTTTTTTTTTTTTTAGATCGGGGATTTCACTTCATATCTTTCACACAATAATTCCCGATAGAAAACACACTCAGAGTTGCTTTGCGACTGATATATAAATCTATTTTCGGCCGATTTAGCGATGGCGTATGAATTTGAAATTGAACCAAAAAAACATTTTCTAAAATTGAGGTTTTCTTGCAAATAAATCGGTACGAAAGAAATTATTTTTTCGACATGGTAAAATCAGCAGTTAATTAAAGGGTTTATTTAGAGTACACAAAAAATTCTTACTTTCATTATCTCTTGATCTCTCTCTGGGAAACAAAATAGGGGGAGCAGTTTTTATGAGTGTTCGCCTCAAATATTTTCCAGGTTCAAAATGACAAGAGAAAGAATACTCTAAAAGTTTATACGAAAAATTTTTTTTTTTTCGAAAAATTGTATTTATAAAAAAACTCGCGTAAATGAAAGTTAATAAAAAGTTTTCAAAATTTTTTCACAATAAAAACACAAATTTCTGAACAATTTAGTAAGAAATTAAGTTTTTTATTTATTTTTCACTTCGCATTACGGAAATTTGAAAAGTTTAAAAAATTGGGAAGTCATTGTTTCCACCCTGTATTGGAAAAATGGAGTTTTCAACAGATCTCGACGTTTCGGGTCCCTGAGAAGCGTTTCTTTGCTTCTAATTCTTAGAGTCCATCACTATGTGTGTGTGTGTGTGTGCGTGTGTGTGTATATGTTTGTGTGTGTGTATTTATGTGTGTGTGTGTGTGTGTGTATTTATGTGTGTGTGTGTGTGTGTGTGTGTGTGTGTGTGTTTATGTGTGTGTGTGTGTGGGCATGTGAGTAATAGCTTCGAACGGCTAGACAAAATCAAACCAAACTGATCACGCTCTAAAGAGTTCTACCGAACTTAAATCTCCTGCGGATTGAAACCTATTCGGACAAGTGGAAATGTAAAAAATAAACTAAGAAAAACTATTTGTAAGAAGTGGTTTATTTAAATAACTTTAAATGTTGGCCCTTGACCGGGTCGAAATCGGCCAACCCCTTCGTGAGAGATTGTCATCATGAAATATTTTATATTTAATTAAATAACATTTTTAAATTTTACAAACAATTTATTTAACTCTTTTTTTCTCTCTTTATTATTAAATTGTGATCCTAAAATATTGAAAAAATATTCCCAGAAATGGCGGATACGAATGTCCAACACTGGCCGAATATTCGGCATTTCTAATAGTTCGGCATATATCTGAAATTTATTTCATAACCATTCGCAAACTAAAACTGCACAAATAAAAACCAAATTTCTTGAGCTGATATTTTATTGGTGCAAGAGAAAAAGTTCCCGCGTTTTGTTGAAAATAAAACAGGTTGTTATATTCGATGGGAGCACTGCAACAATGACAACAACTTGACACGAAATACGCACTTATGAAGGTATAGACAGATTTATTTACATGAGTGTATGTATGTGTGTGTGTGTGTGCGTGCATATATTTTTCTTAGTTTTGCAAAACAAAACTTTATTTTATTACACAATAAAGTGCAACAACAAATAATAATCAAAGATGACGTAAAGATATAAGAGGAACCCATTAACATAAACACGCACGCACACACACACACACACACCAGCATGAGCACAATTTAATTTCATTTCAGGGAACAGTGTAAATTGTGTGCAAAAATATAATAATTGCATAAACAAAAACAAAAACACCCACACTCGCCTACTCTCAACAATTCAATGCAAACTCTTGCTCTCCGCTCTTGTTAATTGTAAACATGCAAGAAAAAACCGTTATATGTGCCAAGTATTTATTTGTTTTCTTTTTGTTTTATTTTTTATTTTGCTTTTTGAAACACACACACACTAAAGCCCAGATTTATAGGAATTTCACAACATTTATTTGTAGGCAGTTGCTTGTTGTTTATTTTTGAGAACAATGCGAGCCCATAAATTCACACACACACACCCATACACATAATGAATAATAAAACACAACTTTTGTAAATATTTATATAATTTTTGGAGAAATTCCATTTAAATTTTCTTAAATTCGTGTGTATTTCTTTTAGGGAATGCAAAATTTGTAGGGTTAAATTATTATTATTAATTTTTTATTTGTTTGTTTCACTCAAAACTTGTGCAAAAATTTGAAACGTGTTAATAGGGAAGTAAAAGTTTTTCAACTGCTGCAAATACATTTAGCAGACAACGAACGGATGGATGACAACAGTGTGTTCGAACCGCTCAACCTCAACTGTAATTGTGTAAGTGATTGTGCATGGGTGTGCGTGTGTGTGTGTGCGTGTGTGTGTGTGTCTATATAACACTATTACTGATACTCTGATGAGCAAAAATCAAAATGACCTTGAACTATTTTATTAAAGCTGCCTGCAAGAGCTACAACAGCAAAAGCACTTTATTTTTGTGTTTAAGGACTTTTTGCAATATTCAAGTTGTTGTTGTTTTAAGTAAAAGTAAATGGAAATGGGAAAGTAAGAGACACATACATACAATATATTTGCCAGTAATTTACAATTAAAATAAAATTTTTTAATTTTCTAACTATCTTTTCTTTTATTTTGCCTCTCCCTTTTCATGTTTCCGTACAAGCCCAACTGCATAAGATGCAATTAAAGGCGTTTTCTTTTCTGAAAAAAGTGTAACATTTTTTACTCCTTTTCGAAAAGGAGTTTTAAAGCTGAAATTATTTTTCGCAGAGGAAATTAAATTAGTATCAAATAAGTTATTTAATTTTAAATGACCGAATATTGCCATTTTGTATTAAAAAGTGTAAAAATTGTTGCATTCATTTCTAGAAAAGAAATCAACATAAATTATATAGAAGAAAAATTAGTATATGCAGTTTACGACAACTAAAAACATTTTTAAAATATGAAAGAATATTATAAATAAAGGGTTTTTCATTAAAGGCCATGATTCGCTATTCCACGGCACGTTCGTTTACAGGAAAATCCTGGAGATGTATGAAATCCAGCTTCAAAATCGTGTTGTTAGTGAAACGGTGTAATACAACACAACAAACTTGTGTCAGCCTTTCCGCCAACGAGTTTCACCACCGGGTTATAATTACCCTAAGCGTTTTTCGCCTTTAAATTCGACACATTGTAGCAGATTAAAGTAAAAGTTTGTCTTAATCTATTCCAAATTGCCAAAGAAGACGAGGGAGATTAAATATATCAGAAAAAACGAGATACTGGCCTCGGATTCTCCTGCACACTTTCAGGCACAGAGCGGATATTATCGGCAGATCTTGCGTTTTGTCGTCTTGCGGGTGGTCGATTTTTTACTCAACCTTTAACTTGTTTTTGCCTGTATGAGAATTTCTATACTTTAAAATTTTAATTTGCAAAATATAAAACAATTCTTATATAAAACTGCAGTGTAACTTATTTAAACAACAAAGAAAACTCTCATAAACGGACACTCACCGTCGCGGCACTTTTGTCCGGTTATAAGAGGTGTCCGCTTAAAAGGGGTACCCACTTACTATTTTAAATATGTATTTTATTTCATAATGCTACACTTTATTAAAGCACTCGATTGCGGTTGGAAAAATTGATTCAGGTTTGACTGCTTTAATTTGGACCGCTTCAATGCGAGCTGTTGAGCTTCAAAATGTCTTTCAATGTTTTTTACCCGTTGGAACGAACAATTTGTTTTAGTGCTTCATTATAAGGATTTACGGAATCAGGTACTTCTACGTTTACCTGATCTTCAGACCCTTCAGACCGACTGAATTTAATATTAAGTGAATACATCTACTTTAAAAAATTCACCAAATCCATTTGATTGAGGGAACAGTTTTACCAAATTAGCGTACGTTGCAAGTGGAATATCATCCTCATCAGAATCGAAATCCGGAAGCTCATCAAGAGTTTCTTTAATTGATAAAATCTTTTAAATTGACGCCATTTTTTGCTCTGAAGCAGTCAATAGGAGTCAAGCAAACAACTTCTTCAAATAAACAACAATTTCTTTGCCATCCCATGAATTGTTCTTAGCAGGGGAATCACAAATTTGAGTAGCATTAACACAAATATGACACAGAGTTGACAAAAATATATCAGTTAAATAAGAGTTGTATTTGATTGGAATATTTTTTTGGGGTGTTTTTAAAAAATTCGTTTTGATTTCAACGCTTCTGTCCGCTTATGAGGAATATTTAGAGCATAATTTTTAAAATTTGGTGTCCGCGTGCGGTTATAAGAAATAAAAAAAATTAATTGAAAATTATGGTTCTGCAAAGTTTGTCCGTTAGTAGAGGTTTAACTGTTTATTATATCAATAAAAACAGCTGCAGCACAGTTTGTGCATTAAGCGTTTCAAAATGTAGAGGAAAATACAACAAATACATCAATTTATATGGGAGATATAATTAATTGTGTTTAAATTTAATGCACAAACTGTATGTCGAAACAATAATTTATAACATTCTGCAGTGCGAAGGCAAAAGCACTTGTTTATGGTTTTAATGCTTAAGCCAGGCTTCAACTTTCAGCATATTTTAGAACAGCAAACAAAATTTTATCTATTTTTTTGTAGGTTTTATTATCTCAATCTTGGATTTTCTGATATATTCTTGTACTACAATTTCTTTGGGGGTAGCATTAAAACTAATTTTTAGATTAAGTCACTCGAAATAAATTTTTTATTAAAATAATGATAAAAATCTGTTTAATTTTAATTGTGTGTTAGTTCTTTTTTCCCAAAACTTTATTAAAAAATTTATTGTTAAATTGGTTAAATATTGAAAACTGGCAACACTGTTTATGTAGACTATTGTCCTCTGTAGCGTGAGCATGGCGACCGTAAAATGGATGCGGCAGGTTTCCCGAATCCATTTTATTAAAAAATTTTACCCATATTCTCGTTAACACTGAGGTCGCCCACTTCCATAATTTATTCCCGTCATTCATCGTGTTATAGAACGAAATTTTTCACACTCCTCAACCAAAATAATAAAAAATAACGAAAATAAAATATATTTAACCTGATTACGATTGGCGTTTTCCGACAATTTGGAATAGATTCAAGACAAAAGTCTACATTTTTTTTTTTATCTCTTACAAATTGTCGAATTTGAAGGTGAAAGAAGGCTACCGCTGATTGAGTGTTAAACAACAACAATTCCCAAATATTAAAATATTATTACTTCAGCTTTTTTACAACAACAACAAAAATATTCTAAATTCATAAATCCAACCATCCTGGTTTTCAAAACTCAAACCATTAAACAAAACTTATTATTGATTGCTTCCCCACCCCCTCTCGACACACAAACTATATTTTAATTCCGCTAATAAGATATCAAATGCAACTTTCATTTTCGATATTAAAAGAAATAAATAATAAAAAAACAAATAACCCCCCGAAGAACATTTGAGATGATATAAAATATCAATTATTTCATACAACACAGAAAGAGAGAGAGAGAGCGACGTGAACAATTACAAAAACAACTAAACATAAATGATAATTGACTGCAGCCCAAAAATAGCAGGAATAAAAGGAAAGAAAAAATAATAATTTCTAACCCAAAGCACAAATTATTGTGTTGTTGCTTTTGTGTTAAACATAATTGTATACTCAAGGAATTAATACTAACAACAAAGAGCGAGCGAACGACCTTCTTCCCAACCAACGAAAATCACCCCGACCAGCAACTTCCCCGCGTCCAACAACTCTTTCATACAATAAAAACAAAATTCAAACATTTTTCCCTCCTGCTGTTCTTTGGGTTTTTATTTTTGTTTTTATGCTTTTCTGTTTCAAGAAAACCTGTTAGAGAAATAATTATAAAAGGATTTGCAATTAAAGATGCTGTTATAAACACATAAACAGTGTTGCCAGTTAGCAATATTTAAGCAAATTTTTTTTAAATATTTTAACAAAACACTTACTGGCTGTTTCGCGATGTCGAAAGAATTGTTTCGTTCGCACAACTCCAATTAAAACAAAAACAATTTATAAAATTGTTGTTTTTGTTTGAAATATAATTATGCGAAAGAAACATTTCTTTCGACATCGTGAAACAGGCACTTATTTCGAGTGATTTAAAAATTATTTTCATACTTCCCCCAAAGAAATTGTAGCAAATGAATATATCAGAAAATCCAAGATTGAGATAATAAAACCTACAAAAAAATAAATAAAATTTTGTTTGCTGTTCTAAAATATGCTGAAAGTTGAAGCCTGGCTTAAGCATTAAAACCATAAACAACTGCTTTTGCCTTCGCACTGCAGATGTTATAAATTATTGTTTCGACATACAGTTTGTGCAATAAATTTAAACACAATTAATTATATCTCCCATACAAATTGATGTATTTGTTGTATTTTCCTCTACATTTTGAAACGCTTAATGCATAAACTGTACTGCAGCTGTTTTTATTGATATAATAAACAGTTAAACCTCTACTAACGGACAAACTTTGCAGAACCATAATTTTCAATTAATTTTTTTTATTTCTTATAACCGCACGCGGACACCAAATTTTAAAAATTATACTCTAAATATCCCTCATAAGCGGACAGAAGCGTTGAAATCAAAACGAATTTTTTAAAAAACACATACAACTCTTATTTAAGTGATATATTTTTGTCAACTCTGTGTCATATTTGTGTTGATGCTATTTAAATTTGTGCTTCCCCTGCTAAGAACGATTTTAAGAATGGCAAAGAAATTGTTGTTTATCTGAAGAAGTTGTTTGCTTGACTCGTGTTGACTGCTTCAGAGCAAAAAATGGCGTCAATTTAAAAAATGTTATCAATTAAAGAAACTCTTGATGACCTTCCGGATTTCGATGCTGATGAGGATGATATTCCACTTGCAACGTACGCTAATTTGGTAAAACTGTTTCCTCAATCAAATGGATTTGGTGAATTTTTTAAAGTAGATGTATTCACTTAATATTAAATTCAGTCGGTCTGAAGGGTCTGAAGATCAGGTAAACGTAGAAGTACCTGATTCCGTAAATCCTTATATGGATTTGAGGAATTTTTTTGAAGTAGATGAAAGCGTATGCACTGAGTATGACTGCATTGAAATATTAAATTCAGTCAGTCTGAAGATGAGGTAGATGTAGAAGTACCTGATTCCGTAAATCAGGTACTAAAACAAATTGTTCGTTCCAACGGGTAAAAAACATTGAATGTCATTTTGAAGCTCATCAGCTCGCATTGAAGCGGTCCAAATTAAAGCAGTCAAACCTGAATAAATTTTTCCAACCGCAATCGAGTGCTTTAATAAAGTGTAGCATTATGAAATAAAATACATATTTAAAATAGTAAGTGGGTACCCCTTTTAAGCGGACACCTCTTATAACCGAACAAAAGTGCCGCCACGGCGAGTGTCCGGTTATAAGAGTTTTCTTTGTAATTTGAAAAAAGTTGCACTGCAGTTTTATTTAGAAATTACTATTCTAAAAGTATGGAAAGAAGCGAATAAATACTTCAAAAACTCCACAATTCTGAATTAAAAATTATTATCTACAGAAAAGAACGCCACAGAACGACAACTGAAAGTAAAAACGTTTCGGCCTTTTAAACTTTTAAAATTTTTAAAAATTGTTTCTTTACTCCGGTAACATTGACGCAGACACATGCATGCATGCGTGTATGTAAGTGATGACTTACCCATGCCTGCTTCTATAGAAGCAAGTCCGTGCAAGCATCAACGTTTATGAGGGGGAAGTAGACGGGAAATAACTCTTTGCAAACAATCCATAACGAAGTGAATTACAAGAATGACATAAAAAGGGATTGGAAAATCAAATGTGAAGGGTAACAATTTCTGTGCAGGATATGAAATAGTGGTTTAGATCAGGGGATGATGTGTATTTTGTTGTCACTGTAATTTAAGTGGATGAACAAAAAAAAAAGATGAAAGTTGAAGCGAAGGGAGCGGATGTACGTGGCGAATAAGTTAACATATGGGCTAAATCCCATCCTCCAGATGATTTATCATATATTTCACCAAATTAAACAGAACATTAAAAGGATTCTTTGGTTCTTTATTTGTTGTTGTTGTAATGAAAAGATAAAGCATCCCAATCAATAGCCTGTATGCATCCCCTACAGTCTGACGTATAATTTGGTGTTACATTTGTAATTTAACAGCCGAACATATTCCGAATTGTAAATAGAAGCGAATCGCTTCAGTTATGGGCTATTTGTACTTCTACCGAGAATATACTTCTGGTGCCATCGCCAGCAAACATAATTTTATTTAAAAAGAAGTCTTCCAACGTGGGTGCAGGGATTGGGCGCAACTGCTTCGACTATGAATGTTCTACGGCCAGGGCCCAGTCGATCGTCAAGGACTCCCCAATGCATTGAACTGGTTGAAAGCAGTTGATGTGAAAATCCGCGACATTGAAGACGGTAAAGAGCAGCCTCTCTGGGACTTCCAAGAACGATACAATTTTAAAAAAGATGTGAAATTTTAAAAAGGATCTGAAGTTCCATCCTTTTAAAATTCAAATCGTTCGAGAACTGAAAGAAAGTGACTTTGATTTACGGGACTTCCAAGAGCGACGGAATTTTAAAAAAGATCTGATATTTTAAAAAAGATCCGAAGTTCCATCCTTTTAAAATTCAAATCGTTCGAGAACTGAAAGAAAGTGACTTTCTTTTACGGAAACAATTATGTGAAACGAAGTTGGAGCGTCTTCGTACTGTAAATCTAGTTTTTTTGAGCCACGAGACTTATTTTCACTTAAACGGGCATGTCAACAAGCAAAACTCCCGTTGCTGGTCTCCCAGAACCCGCTACCCTCGATTGAGGTTACCCCAGGAAAACTGTTTGGTGTGCCTTATCCACGCTTGAGATAATTGCACCATTTCCTTTTTTTTTTTCAAAAATTCTCGAGACCAGGCGGTGAATTTCAACGATCAAAGTTATGGACGCAAGGTTACCGAATTCTTTTTGCCAAACCTGCGAGCTCATCCATCGTACTCTTCACACACGTGGTTTCAACAGGATGGGGCAACTGCACACCCACCCACAGCTTCCACTAACTTGATTCGGAAAAAATTTCCCCTAAAAACTGATCAGGACCACCGAGGTCGCCCGATCGAGCTCTCATGGATTTTTTTTAATAGGACCTACCTCAAAGAGAGGGTTTATAATGACGATCCCCAATCTCTTGTGGCTTTAAGGGAAAATATTCGTCAAGAAATCAGCTCAATTACACGAAGTTTCTTGCAGCGTGTGACGCCGAACATAAGGCGCCGTTTTGGACAAAGTGTTCAACTCGACGGCAGACATCTGGTTGACACACTCTTTACAAAAAAAAATCTGCATTTCCAGTCCATCGTTCAAGGCTCTTAACAAAACTTTGAGTCAATTATTACTTTTTTATTTAAGTTTAAAAAAAATATAAAATTGCTACCAGACACCCTGTATTTTAAATTTTGCTAAATTGGAAGATTTCACAAAACCGCTTCCAGCAAACCTGCGGTGGAAAATAGTTTTTAAGATGTAACAAAACCCATTTACCTGCCATTTTCTTCAAGGTTGGAAAAACAAACCTTTTCAAATTCTAAAACCAGTATGACTAACGTGGCTACCACAGCGTGTATGCTGTTCCTTTTCGAGGACACAAAATGCCACGGTTTGTTCTTGGCTTTTCTGCTGGAAAAAATATATATGTATTCTTCACAAGAAATACCCTCGAAATATTATTGCGTAGAATATTCAAACGCACACTTTTTAGTTTTCTAAATATAAATCAGCAATAATTCTTCTTAAAAATACCAGTCCTTCAAATGTGCCTTGAAAATATAGGAAGCGAAGTGGAAGAGCAAAACAAAACGCAAAAACCAAATAAGCAGAATAAATAACACACCAAATCCATAATCATACACTTAAAATAAAAGTTCTAAGTCTTCTTTGTGTAAAGAAAGAAAGAAACAAAAAGTCATCCCTGGCAGATGCCAGGTAATTTTGTTTGTTTTTATGTACGAATATGCCCGTATTTGTGTGTGTGTAGTTGCTTCTTATACTATAAAAAAAAGGTGGTTCAGCTCTTAAACTCCCACATACAAAGTTTTACAACGTCAAACGTAGAGCCTGACAACGGGTAACAAGAGACCACTCGCATACAAAATCAAAGAACAAAAACGAATATTAATTTTAGTTAACGGCAATAAAAAAACAAAAAAACAATAACAAAATAAATCAAAGAGAGGTACTTGAGAGTTAAACAGAATATTTATTACAACACCAAAAGGAAAAAAAGTCCCATCATCTCTGTTTTTACCTCTCAGTGAGACACTGCAAATTGTATACCACAGAGATGGAAAATGTAGTACTATTGCCGATTTAACATTTACATCTCTACGAACTGTTCAAGTACTTCATGACTTGCCTGCACTCAATCAAACTGTTTGTCTTAAGGCAAAACACTTATTTCTGCATTAAATGATAAACAAATGGAACAAAATACAATTAAAAAGTTTGTATATTTAATTTTTTTTTGTATTTATAAAATATATAAAATACAGAATCCTAAACATCTCGCATCGAAAAAAATTTTTTCTGTGCAATGCAGAACAAGTGGAAATATTTTTTTAAATATTTTGCACTTTTATTGGATTTACATACATCGGGTGTTTTTTATAGAGTGATACAAGTTTGAGTTGGCATCACTGCTTTATTTGACCACCCATTTAACAGCTGATAGTTGCTTGTTGTTTAGTTTGCTTTGACATTTCATTTTAGATCGACTTACATCAGAGCACCGCGTGGAAATTGTGGAAATTTTTAATCTAAATAATTGTTTCATTCGGCAAACTCATGCATTCAAAATTTAATTTTCCAAAGAAGCCCATTTCTGGTTGAATGGGCACTTAAATAAGCGGAATTCTCGCATTTGGAGTATGAAGAATCCACAAGCTTTTGTCGAAACACTATTACATCCACAGATAATTACTCTTTGGTGCGCTTTATGGGCTGGCGGAGTCATTGGCCCATATGTCTTCTAAAACGATGATGGTGAGAATGTTGCTGTCAATGGTGAACGGTATGGGAACGTGATTCGAAGTTTTTTCGTACCTCAATTAACTGGCATTAATATTGCTGATGTGTGGTTCCAACGGAACGGAGCCACATGCCACACAGCGGGCGCTACAATTGATTTACTCAAGGGAACTTTTGACGAAAAAATAATTTCACGAAATGATGAAAAGATCGTGTGATTTAACCCCATTGGATTATTTTCTTTGGGGTTGTGTAAAGTTGTTTGTGTACGTCGATAAACCACAAACAATTGAACACCTGAAAAACAACATTCGAAGAGTTATCGGCACGATACGGCGGCAAATGCTGCGAAAAGTTTGTGAAACCTGGTGTACATTTTTAAAAACAACACAGCCAGGAATGTTACTGTAAATGGCAAGCGTTATCGAGCAATGATTCAATTTGGGCTCGATGCGATGACCAAATTGAGGGGCGAGTTTGATAAACAGTTTATTTCACATGTGGAGGCGGTCAATTGGACGCCTAGATCATGCTAATCAACGACTTTAGACTATCTTTTGTAAGAATACATCAAGAATAATGTCTGCAAAGACAACTCCGCAGTGGTTGATGCACTGGAGGTCAATACTGATATATTATTCATGAGATATCCGTCGATATGTTGCTGAGTGTTTTAGTGGACAACATTTACATGAAATCATCTTTAAGTATTGAATTATATAGATCGTTCTGTCGATTCGTATTAAGATTTCAAACATTTCTCTGAGTTTTATGCGTTCTTTTGTCAAATCCGAAACCTATTAAAAAGTCACCCATTAAAACAATGAACAGCCCTGGCAGAAAATTATGTATTTAAATTACAGGCTTCATCTGCAGGTAACACATGACACTTAACTAATTTAATCCTTTTAATAATTATTAGAAACCTTAAATCAGTGGATATATTCTGTTTGATTTACGTCTTATTTGAAATCACCATTTTCCATCTCTGCTATAACACATCAAACATTCTCAATAAACGATTATTCATTCATAAAGCCACCATCCACCCACGATTTTATCTCCCTCTCAAATACATAAACTCTTTTGCAGTGTTGCCGTTTTAGTTATCATTGAGAAAAATTGCTTCATATCACACTTAAGAAGGAAGGGAAACAAACGTAGAAACTTAATTCAAGAAAAGTCAAGGTAAACAAGGATATAAAAATATGAACGATGCATTAACAGACACGTTGTTGTCAAATAGGACTGGGACACGATTAATATTTAGGAAAAATTTCATATTTTAGCAACTAAATTTTGAAGTAATTATCCCAATTGGTTAATTAAAGTTGTGGCAACTACAGATGGCATTTTGTTTTAATCAATGGGGCGAAATATATGGAAAACGGCCATTCCTGTAACTATCGTATCGATATCTATCGTAACCTGTGCCTCGTTTCTATGACTGAAGTGAGAAGTTCTCACATCGAAAAACTAAATAATTATGGTTGTCATGTTCTTTATTGTAGGGTTATCCATATTTTATATTTATTATTATAAAAAATCAACAATCTTATAAAAGCATTAAGAAATATATTCTGACTCATTCTGTGTGTCACAGAGTGACGACAAATTGTTCGATGGGAGAAGTTCTCACTTCAGCTACAGACACGAGGCACTGGTTATTTGACGCTTTCAAGCCCTTCGAAAAAAAATCCTATTATTTTCATTTTTACATTAACGGATTTCGGAGTTTTAAGAAATATCACTTTTTTTTACTCACGAACGTATTAACCGATTTTGAGTCGATTTGCAGTAGCCGAACTGGTTTTTTAAGCTTGAATGTTGATTAGTTTCTGGAATCGATCGGTAAAGCCGTTTAAAAGTTATTTTAAAAACCAGTGTTTTTTTTTAATTTTTTTAAAATTTATTTTAAATCTTCCGGTTCGAGTTCACAGGAAATCTGAGTTCAGCCGAATGCCGTTTAGAACGCCATTAGTTTGCTTGAAATTGGTTAAGCCGTTCCAAAATTATAAGCGAGATCTGATGAGAAATCGATTTTTTCAAAACGGGGTAAAACCAATAACTTTTAGATTTTTCAAAATTCTCAATGTCCGTAGCGCGAAGTTTATAAAAGATTTAAGACTTTTAACGTTAAGGTTATTTAAGTGTGGGTTAATTAAGCTGATATTCAAAGCCCGTAAATGTAGTTTAAATGTGAATGGCGACGCCGAAGTCGCATAGACGCGAAAGCAAAAAATTGTCACATGTCTTTTAATTAACGTAAGCCTTTTGGTATTCTCTAAGACGTATAATAAACATGTTTACAGAAGTTAATTTCAAAGACTAGACAAGTGATGTCGACATCGTCATTCATAATACAGGCGAATGTCAAGGTTTTCTTGACGCGGGACATTTTTTTTTTTTTTGCCAACTAACATGCGTTTAAAAATTTCATTGACTGTGGCAACATCTTTTGCTGCAGCTTCCAACTCTCTCTCTCTCTCTCTCTCTCTTTGTCTGTATTTTTTGCTGCAGCATCAGCCCCGTTACTTACACACTTTCCCACATCATGTTCTTCCTTCTATTTATTATATCTACTTATTTATAGATACTCAAGTTAAAATGAATGTATTTCGTCTAAATTGGAAAATGATACCGAGTACGTTGCTGTTCAACTCCCCCTCAACGTTTGTGTTTATCAATTCTTTTTTGTTTCTTTTTTCTATTTTAAGAAACTACGTCACAACAATGTTTGGAAGTTTTGTAAGAATTTCTTTTTTCCTTTCGTCGCCCAAAAACATGTCATCCTTAAAACGAAATGGTTTTTGCTTTAACATTTGCCACGTTTGTTTGAATGTGCCCTGCCTGTGAAATAAATTCAAGGGCAATAGCATGAAATTCTCACATCTCATTTATTGAAAGATACTTTTTATTCACACATAAAACATAAATGCTATGCATAACCCAACTGGCCACGTTTGTTGGAATAGATTTGAAGACGGTTACAAGATAATAGAATTTCGTAGAAGACATACTGACGGCTGTTCCATACAAATCGTCGATGAAATTTTCATAAAATTAATCCCGATGTCCTTGACATTTTCTCAATGACAAAATTTTTATTGGAGACATCCCTCTCGTACGATATTGTTGTTGCGATACGAGATGGTCACGAAAGATGATTTCATTTCAATTGTCGTTTAGAAAACCTAATCGACAGACTTCAAGTCAAACATTCATCGTTGCAGACTTTGTCCTCGACTACGATTTGGCCAGCTGGGATGTTTAAACACACGCATGCATGCACATACAAATATGTATGTGTGCATGCATGTTTGTGCCTTGAGCAGTATGAACATGGAAAATGTTCAATAAGTGGAACAAAACGAGGGAGCAGCAGTTCTTTGAAAAGCGAACGAAATTTATCTGATTTCATTCATTTAATGTGTTTCGTGGACTTTAAATTTATTTATTTTTTTTCAAATAAGATTTACAAGTTTTGATATTTTGTTTTCTATTTACAAACGGAGATTTATTTGAGCACATTAAAACAGAACATGTTATTCCAAGATAAAACAGACGGACGGACAGACGGTCCTCAAGAAGTCTTTTGAAGTTTTTTTCTTATAAAAAGAATTCCAATAAAAATTTTTATATTTCGCCACGTCTTATAAACGAAGCAGACTTTAAAAATTTATTTTGTTATTTTGAAATTGATTTGAAGTCTGCTGATGAAATGCAGGCATATGGAGGGACTTTGTTAGCCGCACAATAGCCCTCATTAAAGCTGTCGTAGGCGAAATCTGACACCAGTGTTAAGCATATGCCAGGCGTTGCCACATTTTTGCGATTTCCTCACGACTACGACGACTATAATAAGGCTGAGTAAGCAAAGCGCTGGTAAATTTTAGTGCTTAAAACTTTTTTCAAAACAAAATTTATTAAATATTTTTATTTTTTTATATTAAATTGTGTTTTTTTTTATTCATGAAGAAGAATATTTTGAATTAATTTTATTGAAGAAACAAGAGACAAAGAAAAATTTTGTTTAAATATTTTCTTGACGAGGTCACCACAGACGTTTGGAAATATAGAAAATATAAAAATATATATTCCAATTTTGTATATAAAAAGTTTTCAAACTTAAAAAAATATTATTAAATTATTACAAGACCTCAAAACTAAATAGATACTTTATTGATTTTGAAATAGTTGCATGAATAAAATATAAATAATACGTTGGTTTGAATAAAATGTTTCCAAATCGGTCTATAGGTTGTTTTTTATAGAGTGATACAACTCTGAGTTGGCATCACTGCTTTATTTGACTACTCATTTAACAGCTGACAGTTGCTTTTCGTTTAGTTTGCTTTGACATTTCATTATGGATCGACTTACACCAGAGCAAATTGTGGAAATATTTAATCAAAATAATGGTTCTGTTCGTCGAACTCATCCATCAAAATTTTATTTTTCGATAAAGCCCATTTCTGGCTGAATGGGTACTTAAATAAGCAGACTTGTCGCATTTTGAGTGACGAGAATCCACAAGCTTTTGTCGAAAAACCACTACATCCACAGAAAATCCGTGTTTCGTGCGCTTTATGGGATGACGGATTCATTGGCCCCTATATGTCTTCAAAAACGATGGTGGTCAGAATGTTACTGTCAATGGCGAACGGTATGGGAACATGATTGGGAGTTTTTTCGTACCTGAATTATGTGAAATTGATGCTGGTGATATGTGGTTCCAACACGACGGAGCCACATGCCGCACAGCGGGCGCTACAATTGATTTACTCAAGGAAACTTTTGACAAAGAAATAATTTCACGAAATGCCCCAACTAATTGGCCCCCAAAATCGTGTGATTTAACCCCTTTGGATTATTTTCTTTGGGGTTACAAACAATTGAACACCTGGAATCAACATTCGAAGAGTTATCTCGGCGAGATACGACCGCAAATGCTGCGAAAAGTTTGTGAAAATTAGTGTTCCAGATTGCGCCTTGTACGCGCCAGCCGTGGCAACCACATGGTGGAAATCATATTTAAACATTAATGTCATAAAATTTTCTATCCAATAAAGCCCGTTTCATAGATATCAAAACTATATTACTATATTTTATTATAATTTAAACTTGTATCACTCTATAAAAAACACTCGATATAAATAGCAGAGTTGGAAAGCTCGCAGATATTAAAGCTGGTGGAAACGTGGCACAAGTATTAAGACGCTTCAGATTTCGAAAAAGTTTGAATAGTGTGATGCAAATTAATTAACAATTATTGTCATGTCGGTAGTGAATTAATTTTACTTCCTTCATTTCACGTAAATTTCCATCCTTTTAATTTTAATTTTTTATTAATTTTTTTTTTTAAGAGTTTAAATTATTATTAACTATTTTGTAAAACTTTTTCCCTCCCTATATATATATATATATATATATATATATATATATATATATATATATATGTATATATATTGTATTTAAAATCTATTTGAAGAAAATTTTTTATGAGATTATTTGAATAAAAGATATTTCAAACTCATTTTAAATACTCGTATTATGAATAAGGGGGTGTCTTTTAATTCAAAAAAAAAAAAAAACAACAAAGTATCTACCAGGATGGGACTTTACTACTTATAATTATTTATGGAGTTGGAGTATTTTCTTTTTAAATTAATGGTCTAATAAAAACTTTTCCCCACGCAGCATTAATGAAAGAAATAAAACATGAAGTTACAAGTTATATTTTTTCCCTTTTGGGAAAACAGAACTGACAACCCTATTTCGAAGATTTATTTTCAATCTAATATATTTTACAAGATGCTTTGCACAAATTACAAAACTCCTTTACCCATCCCTGATATCAGCATTGAATACAGCGTTTGAGTATGACTGTGGGTTTGTGTGAGTGCATCAGTGTATGACGAATTGTATGAACTTTATGGCACTAAAAAAAACAAAAACAAACAACAACAACAACCATTTACAAACACTCAACCAGAAGAACAGCAACAAGAGAAACACGAACAACGAACAAACGAGGAGAATGTTGTCGGCGCCTTTAATATTAAAGAGCATTTCAATTTCTGTGCGGATGAAACTCATACGAACAAGCCCTCAAATCTACAACACAGTGGTTACGATTCACTAAACAATTATTTAATTACGTCATTATTTTTTATTTATTGCAAGTTAACGTAAAATGTTATGGGACGTGCAATTGGTGTGTTATTATTTCTTCTTTAATTTATTACGTTTTTAAATCTTAAAATTTATGTTCTCTAAACAGATTTAATTGGAAGAATATCAATTGTTATAGTCCAAATACTCAACTCCATGATAAAGAACCCTTCTAAAAGCTTAAATAATACATTGTCCAAGAAATATCGTTCGTGTTGTACATTTAAATCCTTAAGATTTTATTTATAAAAATTATCACACGCTTATAAGTTGCTTTTAAGACAGATTTTACATAAAAAATTTGCCTTGTGAGCGGCTTAAAGCGTTAAATATTTTTTTATTCAGCGCGTTTTTTTTCTTTGAGCGTCACAACTATGACTTGGCATCACTGCTTTATTTGAGCACTCATTTAACAGCCGATACTTGCTTTTTGTTTCGCTTGCTTTGAAATTTCATTATGCATCGACTTACAACGGAGCAACGCGTGCAAATTGCGGAAATTTTTAATCAAAATTGTTGTTCTATTCGTCAAACTCGACCATTCAAAACTTTAAACTGCTGAAACCGAAGTTTCACTGTGTGGACCAGGACTAAATAAGCAGAATTGTCGCATTTGGAATGAGAAGAATCCACAGAAAATCACTGTTTGGTGCGCTTTATCGGCTGGCGGAGTCATTGGCCCATGTGTCTTCAAAAACGATCATGCTCAGAATGTTACGGTCAATGGTGAACGGTATGGGAACATGATTCGAAGTTTTTTCGTGCCTCAATTAGCTGGCATTAATCTTGCTGATGTGTAGTTCCAACTGGACGGAGCCACATGCCACACAGCGGGCGCTACAACTGATTTACTCAAGGAAACTTTTGACGAAAAAATAATTTCACGAAATGGCCCGATTAATTGGCCCCCAAGATCGTGCGATTTAACCCCATTGGATTATTT
The DNA here is from genome assembly GCA_963675445.1 of Linnaemya vulpina. Classification (NCBI taxonomy): domain Eukaryota; kingdom Metazoa; phylum Arthropoda; class Insecta; order Diptera; family Tachinidae; genus Linnaemya; species Linnaemya vulpina. The sequence continues at coordinate 98,523,212 of OY776277.1, forward strand.
TCTTTGAGGTTATGTGAAGTCACTTGTGTACGTCGATAAACCACAAACAATTAAACACCTGGAACAACAACAACATTCCGAGAGTTATCGGCGAAATAAGGCCGGCTGGAAATCGGTCGCGCCAGCCGTGGCGGCCACATTGCAGAAATCCTAATTAAATGTTAATTTCATTAAATTTTCTTGCAAATAGCGCCCATATCATTGATATTAAATATATTATTCTTTGTTTTATGATTTCAAATTGTGTCAGCCTATAAAAAAACACCCTTTTAATGAAGCGGCATCAAAATGTATGCATATTTATGAAACAATTTCTATGATTTACCATCCCCATATAAGTCTTTCGATGATATTGATAATTTTTTTAAATTATTTATTGCGAAGGATCGTTAATCTTCGAGATTGTCGAAAGATTTAAAAATATTTAATTTTTTTCACAAAAAACATTCGTGATTTAGACCCTCTTTGAAAATATTGTTTCTATTATTTTCAGTTTCAGTTTTCTTAAAGAAAATTTTATCAACTTATTAAATTTTCAAATTGTCTTTTAGGGACAACTAAAAAGAATATTTTAGTGTTAATGAATTTTACAAAATAAAATTTAATTTATATTGAACGAAATTTAAAACTATTTCATTTTTATGATGGACCATATAACGATTCGCAAAGTTTTGTTGCAGTTTTTTTTATAAGCTAACAAATAGTACATGCCACGCCCACTAGTAAATACTCCCTCATTAATTCATGGACCATCAATCCACTCCAGAGTTTTAAAACTTTCCCTCTCAAGCATTTTTAAAATAATTCATATCAAAAAACAAGCGCACAAAACCACTGTTCAGCAATTTTTTTATTATTATTGCTGTTGTTGTTGTTGCTGCTGCTGTTTTCCTCGTTGTTGCACCTTCACACAAGTCAGCACGTTCGTAATGAATTTTTTTTATTGTACGTTCTTAAATACATACAATATGGTCGCCAAAAATGCAAAAGTCCCTACTGTCATATATATTTAAAAGTTTTTGGCTGGTTATAATTCAATAATTCCCACTCCAAATGCGACAATTCTGTGTATTTACGTAACCATTCAACCAAAAATGGGCTTCATCGGAAAATAAAATTTGAATGGAAATTCAAAATCAATATTAATTTGTGCTTCAGCCCATACGCCGAATTGGCGGTGCATACGATGGTCGTTTGGCTTTAATTCCTGCACAAGTTGAATCTTGAAAGCTTTTAAGCCGAGATCTTTGCGTAAAATCTTCCATAAAGTGGAAGGACACAACCCCAGTTGCTGAGAACGGCGACGAATCGATTGATTGGGATCATCTTCAGTACTTTTCTGTACAGCGGCTATAGATTCTTCAGTGCGCACTGTTCGGCGTCTCACGGAATGCACATTATCAGTAACAGTAAATGTGGTCCGAAAACGATCTATTGTTCTTCGAATTAGCAGCTCTGAAGGACGATTTTGTACGCCATAAAATGGACGAAGTGCACGATAAGTTTAACGAACAGAACCATTATTTTGATTAAAAATTTCCACAATTTGCACGCGTTGCTCTGGTGTAAGTCTATTGATAATAAAATGTCAAAGCAAACTAAACAAAAAGCAACTATCACCTGTTCAATGGGTAGTCAAATAAAGCAGCGATGCCAACTCAAAGTTGTATCACTCTATAAAAAACACCCGATATAAGTCTACTCTGACTATTTTGTTCGTCATGTTGGCCTTTTATAGTTTAGCTGACGATATATGCCAGTTCGTGTACACACACACATTCATATTTAGATGATGAATGTCTTGTGACATTTACACAAAATCATATTCTTCTCAACATTCTGCGAAGCAAAAAAAAAAAAACGAAAATGAAACGTGCGAAAACAAAAAAAGAAAATTGAAGGAAAAAAGAGAGATCGTAATCAATTTAAGGATTTTTAGGAATCTCCGTGTTTGTTGGAGGAGATATTTTCGTTTCAGTTGCAAAAATCTTGGCGATAAAACTTTGAAAGCGGGCAGCTCAAATAAACCAGCGGCTGTTAACTTTCAGTGTTAATTATTGATGATTTAAAGTGCAGTTTACGCACACCGACGCACACACACACACACACACGCACTAAAGCAGTTACAACAATTTTTCTTTCTAATCAGCGAAGCCGCAGCAGGTATGGGAAACCGGAAATGAAGAGCAGAAACAGCGAGAGCAGATAAGATTTTTGCATTCAATTTCTACTCGTTTCCTGCGATGCGATTTAAATCTTCTTGTTGCCGCAACAAAAACAAAAACAGTGTTCATGTTTTAATATCTGCGTTAGTTAAAGCTGAAGTCTTTCATTATTTTTTGTCTGGGCACAGATATTTTGCACGTGAGATTCCATGCATTTCGAACAATTCTCATGGAAAAAAGAAAGTGTGATACATCACAAGGTGGCAGGTGATGGAAATTTGTTCCATTCCTGGCATGACAGGCATCTTTTTAATTCATAAATAAAAAATTAAATAAAACTAAATTTAAAAAAATTACAACAACTCCAGTCAAGAGGTTCTTGTAAATTTGGGGGTCCTGTTTCTGCTTCAAGACAACTTAACGACAACTGTTTTTTGGCAGCTGGAAATGTCAGACTGTTGTGGCCCATTTTGCGCGGCAGGATTTCGTAAGTCATTTGGAATCGTTTAACGCCAGAGCAACGCTTCCAAACTGTGGAAATTTACTTTAGAAAAATATTTTAAAAATTTTACTCTTCACGAAATTCATAGAGCGCTTTAGAGTCCACACAATCGGCGCAGTGAGCAACCAATTCGCGCGGTTATTAATTTTTTTCGTTCTAATTTTAAATGTTCTCACGATTAAAAACTATTCACAACGCACAGAAATGTGGGCTGCGAAGAAAATATTACCAGCGTTTTCAACTCGTTGCTTTTCGCACCGTTTTTAGTGATTTTTCGAACTACAAAAAACAAAGATTTTGAACTGTATTTTCAGTGGGGTTTTAACTACCCGCTGGGAAGATTAAACATTTTCGAAAAATCGGCAAGTATCGAGTGTTTTTTATAGAGTGCTACAACTTTGAGTTGGCATCACTGCCTTATTTGACCACTCATTTAACAGCTGATAGTTGCTTTTTGTTTAGTTTTCTTTAACATTTCATTATGGATCGACTTACACCAGAGTAACGCGTGCAAATTGTGGACATTTTTAATCAAAATTGTTGTTCTATTCGTCAAACTCGACCATTCAAAACTTTAAACTGCTGAAACCGAAGTTTCACTGTGTGGACCAGGACTAAATAAGCAGAATTGTCGCATTTGGAGTGAGAAGAATCCATAAGCTTTTGTCGAAATACCGTGACATCCACAGAAAATTACTGTTTGGTGCGCTTTATGGGCCGGCGGAGTCATTGGCCCCCATGTCTTCAAAAACGATGATGGTCAGAATGTTACTGTCAATGGTGAACGGTTTAGGAACATGATTCGAAGTTTTTTCGTACCTCAATTAGCTGGCATTAATCCTGCTGATGTGTGGTTCCAACAGGACGGAGCCGCATGCCACACAGCGGGCGCTACACTTGATTTACTCAAGGAAGCTTTTGAGGAAAAAATTATTTCACGAAATGGCCCAATTAATTGGTCCCTAAGTCCGTGTGATTTAACCCCATTGGATTTTTTTTTTTTTTGGGTTATGTAAAGTCACTTGTGTGCGTCGATAAACCACAAAAAATTTAACACCTGGAAATCAACATTCGATGAGTTATCGGCGAGAGACGGCCGCAAATGCTGCGAAAAGTTTGTGAAAATTGGTGTTCCAGATTGCGCCTTGTACGCGCCAGCCGTGGCGGCCACATGGCCGAAATCGTATTTAAACATGAATGACATAAAATTTTCTATCCAATAAAGACCGCTTCATTGATATCAAAAATATATTACTATGTTTTATAATGACTTAAACTTGTATCACTCTATAAAAAACACCCTTTATTAGTTTTACCCCCTTTTTGAAAGTATCGAGTTGTCATGAAATCTCGACGCTTTGGGATTCCTAGGAAGCTTCCCTGACTAATTCTGAGAACCCGTCACTATGGCTGTGTGGATGTGGATGAGTGTGTGTGTGTGTGTGTGTATGTGGATGTGTGCGTAAGTATGTGAACTCTTATAACTTTTGAACCGCTGAACCGAATCACATCCAACTGGTGACGTTCTGGAGACTGTACCTGAACTTTGTGAATCTGAACCGATTCGAACCGGTAGATTTAAAGATATTTAAAAAAAAGTTTATAAAAAATTTAATTTTTCAGAGCTTTTTTTTAAACAACTTTTGAACGGCTTTACCGATCGTTTCCACAAACTATTCAGTTTTTGACAATTAAAAACCACGTCGATCACCGTGAGATATCGCGAACTAAAAAAATTTCGAAAAAAGTGATTTTCTTTCTTTCAGTTGGTTTTCTCGATTCTTTTACAGTAATCGAAAACTATATCCATCCCCTCTAATCGCGTGAGAATCGGATGATTTGAAGTTTAAAAAAAATAGAGTTTTAGCTGGAGCAATTTAAGATCGTAGAAGAGCAAAAGAACCAGGTCACTACAGTTTTGCGGTTAAAATTATAGGAACGTAACAAGCACGGCCTTTGGGAACAACCGTTTTCACAATTTTTATCTATTTTTATTATTTTTTTAAATGTGTTTCCATATTTTTTTATATTTTTTTAATGTTTTTTTAATATTTTTTGTTATTTTTTTTATTTAAGATTTCTTTTAAGATCTCTGAATATTCAGGGCATTTCATATGAAACTTTAACTCAACAATTCCAAAATCGCAACACGCATTTCCCACTCTTCGCGATTTCGAGCATGTGGCAACTACGCACGGATTTACTTGCCCGTCCTATTTAATTCCTTCAATCAGTCAGTCCGTACTTTCAGTAATTAATTTTTATTTTATTTTTTGTCTAACACCAACACCATTATGCTTCACTGTGCCTGAGATTTGTTGTTTTTTTTTTTGTAGGTAGCAGGTAGTTCGTATGGTTGTTGGTTGGTTTGGTTGTTCGGCGGACTGTTGGTTTGGTCGGTCGTGCTTTTGGTCGTTTCCTTTATTAGACGCAGAAGGTGCAACTAAAAGAAGTACAACAACAACAACAACAAAATAAAAATATTAAAAAAAAAAAAAGAAAACGTAATCGCATTCGTCGTGTGTGTAAATTGTGATGGCTGTTCGTGGAATCAACGGGCATGTTATTGTCGTATGAGTTATTGGCCACGTTGTTTTAACTTTAAACTTTTTATTTTATTTTATTTCTTTTTTTGTGTTTTTGTTTGCACTCCTGTTTGTTGCTGGTCGCCGCTTTAATTTTTGTTGTTTGGCTTGTTTACTTCGTTCACACAATGGCCAACAACAACAACAACAGCAACAGCAACTTAACACACGCGACATACTCACATCAGAGTAACATGAGAAATGAATCAACAACTGCAACAACAACAACAGCAGCCAGCAACTACAACTACTTGGTTACACTCAACTTAATACAGTAGTGGGATAATGAATTGGGATGGGGGCTTTTTTTGATAGAAAATCTAGCAACAGCTTTTATACGGGTGAGGGCGGCGAGTGTGAGAGATAAAAGTTAATAAAATTTAACGAGAGAATTTATTTGCTTCAAAGTAACAATTGGAAATCTTTACGAAAGTCCTGCAAACGCTTTCTTCTTAACAATCGATTCGTCGGTAACGAGTTCTCCAGGAGCATATTTTGTGAATTAATAGAGACCGACCAGGTTTGTGCCGAAAAGGGATAGTTTTCAAAGTCACTGTTTTGATCAGTTGTGACCAACTCCGACCGACCGACCGACCGACTTTGACAAGTAGTTTGGAACCAGTTTCATGTAACTGGACTTACACTAGAAGAAATATAGGACCGTGAAGTCATATTTGTCGAAAGAGAAAAATCATGTCTGCCCTAATTTATAAATCACTTGGCGCTAATAATATTTATAAAAAAAAACAAAAACAAATTTTCATTGAAAAATTTGTTTTAACTCCAACTAAAACTATTAAAAATTTTCTAAAATCGGGCAGTTATAGTTTTTACTCCGAGTTCCGGGAGGGCACTAAATTATAATTGGACTGTTTATTGTGAATAGAAAGAAATTTAGAAAAAGTAGTTTTTCCCTCTCAAAATATTAAAATGAAATAATAAAATATTTATTTTTGCTTTGATTTGACGCCACCGTCACTGCCAAAAGGCCCCATAATTAATTTTTAAAAGCACAGAACAACAAATTTTCACATCGATGAATTCAAAAAGCACTAGAAACAATGAGAAAAGCACCGAGTTGGCAACTCTGATATGTGTGGTAAATATGTGAAAGGCCTATAACTTTTAATCAGCCTGACCAAATCGTACCAAACTGGCGATGCTACAAAGTGTTGTTTCACTTTGGATTGGAACCGATTCGCACCGCTGGATTTCGAGAGATCTCAAAGAGACCAAGAAATAATTTTTACTAGTAATTATTTCTTTTATATACATATTTCAAACTGCTTCCAGACTAATCAGCTCTTGACATGGAAAACCCACATCGGACGACGCTAACCGGGTCAAAATAGTTTAATTTGTTTGTGGCATATCGTGAACGAAAATATTCGAGGCAAGTGATTTAAAAAAACAACACCTAAATTAAATATCTTATCGGTTAGAGTTCTCCGTACTTTTACAGGACTCGAAAAACTACAACAATCGCAGCTTTTCAAAAAAATTGTAATAAAAAAGTCACTTAAGTCACTTGCGAAATCAAGGCTGTGGTACCAAAACTATATTGATCTGCTCTATAATCGCCAAAAATAAGAAAAAAAATTTTAAAGTCACTTAAGTCACTTACGAAATGAATGGTGTGGCGACAAAACCTTATTGATCTGCTCTATGATCAACAAAAAAAAGAAAAATATATTATAAAAAGTCACTTAAGTCACTGATGAAATCAAGGGTGGATTGCCAAAACTTTATTGATCTGCTCTATATTCGCCAAAAAAAAAAAAAAAAAAAAAAAATTAAAACATAATAAAACATATAATAAAAAAGTCATTTAAGTCACTTGCGACATCAAGTGTGTGGGGCTAAAACTTTATCGTTCTGCTCTATAATCGCAAAAAATATTACTAAAAAGTCACTTAAGTCATTTGCGCAATCAAGGGTGTCGTGCTAATACTTTATTGATCTGCTCTATATTCGCCAAAAAAATTTATTTTAAGATTATATTTAAAAATTAATTAAAAAAAAAAGCATTTAAGTCACTTGCGAAATCGAGGGAGTGCGGCTAAAACTTTATCGTTCTGCTCTATATTCGCCAAAAAAATTTATTTAAAAATTAATAAAAAACATTTAAGTCACTTGCGAAATCAAGGGTGTGGTGATAAAACTTTATTGAATGACAAAAAAAAATTATAAAATATTAATAAAAAGTCACTTGAGTCACTTGTGCAGCATTTGTTGAGTTTCCTATATCGCATATTTGCCGTACTTTATAAGCTCGTAAATGCCTGTTCTGGAAATTACAAAGAGAATGAATAACAATTCTTTTCCACCTGTGGTGAAGTGTATAAGAACTACATTTAACAACAACAATTATGACTTCAGCAATATTCCAGCTAAAAAAAATTAAAATAATAACAACATGCAAAACAACAAAAGCAACGTTGTTAACCAACAGTCACACACACACACATACACACACGCATAACAAAACAAAAACACAACCATTATAGTTAGTGATGGCGCTAATGACAATTACGATGGGGTGGTGAGGGCAAACCTGTATTTAATGTGGTGAGTTTGTGAGTGCACAAGTGAGTAACAGAGTAATCAGGCAAGTGAGTAAATAATCTTCATGAGTTGTTGTGTAGTGGTGCACTTTGCACTCGCACACGTTTACATAAACGTGTGTGTGGAATGAAAGGCAAACAATATGGTTGTGAATGTGTGAAACTGCAAACACCACGACAGGGTTGCCATGGAGGAAATGGCTTCCACGATTACAGGTTATCAAATAGGAAACGGAATGCAAATTTTTGTTGATATTAAGAACTATTTGTGAACTTCTGATGATTTCGAAGGAAATTGTAGACAGATTTTTGCAACATTTCAACAGCGTTGCCAGTGTTTTTTTTTAATATTTTTATTTGTGGTGTTTTTCTCGAGCGGCAGGGTTTTAAGTTCATATAAAATGTGAAAATAAATGAAAGATTAGATTCAAATTTTATTTTTATTCAACTTTTCGTTGTTTTTTTTATTTTTTCTTATTTTAAAATAATATTTTTTTTCTAAGGTCTTATTAGACGATTATGTTTAAAGCAAAACTCCTAAAGAAACAGTCCCATGATAACACAACGAGTAGAAATGAAAAGTTAAGAGAAAAACATCATAATTAAAAAAGAAAATCGCCAAACCCTCGCCTTTTGCGAATCTTTTTATGAATCATTTAAAAATAATACCAGCGGCTTTTGTTGCATTATGAAAGCATCGTCAAGGATTAAAAACAATTGTAATTAATGAGATTCCTAAGAGACTTTTCCACAGAAATAAAATATATTAAGTAGCGTTTAAAACCGTCTATTTGACAATTCACAAAAATTTGTTAAGCCACTGATTTTTAATGATTTCAATCACTCGTAAGTAAATAGACAAATTTTCAAAACTTCTGTTTCTGTTCAATATTGTCAAGGGAATTTCCTCATGGACATTGAGGGAAAATAAAAGGTCTCTTCCTCATATTGATGCGATATTAAGCGGCTTATTAAAAGAGTGGCAATTATTCAGCAAATAAATAATATTAAAAAAAATTCTAGTAAATTTAAGACGGATACACATTCAGACAGATTTCTGATTCTCTCCGAGAATACACATGCTCGTATGGCAGCCAATGTGTTCACTGGGTTAATTTATAATTATTTAAGGCTGAGTTTTTTATTTATTAATTTTTTTTACAGCCGACTTGTCAACTTTTCCACTGTGCACGTCTCTCAAAAACAATTATTTTGCTGCAGGTTAATAATATTCGTCTGCAAAAGTTCATGTTAAATGCGTCTGACTTAATTTATGTTTCTCATGAACAGCTGATTTGCTTGCAAATTTAGTGAAATAATTTTCTTTTCAAAGTGATTGGAAAATGGACTTCAAAAATAATGCGACTAAAAAGCGTAGCGTAATTTTAGTTACAGCGCCCCCCACTCAATCATCGCGCAGCTTCCTTGACCCAGTCGTTAATAAAATATCGAATAAAATATTCACTCGTTTAAATTCTAAAAATATTTCATTCACTTTTATGATTCGGCTTTCCATTTTACATCCCTTCTTTAGAGAAAAATTTAGCAAAATGGCCGCCAAATTATTAGCAGCGAACATTTAAATTCTTTTCACTACTTTTTCGTAATAAGAAAATGATGCAAAACGGTTAACCCTAGAGGCCATGCCTACAACTTCCCGGTACTTTCATCCTCAAAAAGCTTTCAAAACGTGGTTTGTTGTGCTGCTCTACGATTTTGAGGCTGTTTGGGCTTTTCTAATTTTTAGTGCTACTTAATTTCATTCAAATTTGTTTAATTTATAAAAAAAAAACCAAATTTTAGTTGTTTGCCCTGTTGGACCAAAAATGTCAATTGTCCGGCATCGAATTTTCGATTTTGTTTAATTTTTAACAGGAATTAAATTTTCAAAATGTTGTAACTTTTGAATTAATGAACCGATTTTCATGTGATTAGTGTGGATGGATGTAGTTTTTCGAGTCCTATAAAAGAATCGAGAGCACAAACTGATGGGATATATAATTTCAGTTTTTAAAAAATATCACTTTTTTCGATTTCTTTTTCTCATTCACGATATCTCACGAAGGATTTAACCGATTTTGATCTAATTTACAGTGGCCCAAGAGGTTTTCTAATTTTGAAAGCTGATCAGTTTCTAGAATTGATCTGTAAAGCGGTTTAAAAGTTATTGAAAGAAAAACCACTTTAAAAAAAATTTATTTGGAAGTTTTTTTTTAATTTCTTGAAATCTACCAGTTCGAATCGGTTCAAGTCCACAAGAAGTCGAAATTCAACCATCAGTTTGGTTGAAATCGGTCAAGCCTTTCCAGAGTTATAAGAGGGTCATATACTTGCACACACACACACACACACAAAACACACACCAACGTAGTGACGGGTTCTCAGTATTAGTCAGGGAATCTTTCTGGGAGCTCCGAACGTCAAGATCTGATGAGAACTCGATTTTTTTCAAAACGAAGTGAAAACCAATAACTTTTCGAAAAAATTTTCAATTTCCGTAGCGGGAAGTCAAGAACAGTTTTTGCTGTCGTTTTTGTTGTTGTATTTTTTAATGTTGCATTTTTTTTTATTGTTGTATGAATTAATTTTATTTTCATTTTAGGTCACCCTCCTATTTTGTGTAGCAATTAATTTTATTACACACGAGGGTTTTTAACAACAAATTCCTTTCCATGCCATTAACAACCAGCGTTGCCAGAAGATGTTTCCCAAGTTGGGTATAATAAAAGTACCAGGGAACGATAACGGTTCTCAAAATCTATATATCGGGCCATTTCAATACAGATTTACAAATTGAATTCCGTGCAAGTTGACATCAAGAATTTTCTAGTGGAGAGGGTGTGAATTATTTTATTGAAATACAAAATTCGAACTACTTTTGGGACATAAATAATTTATAAAATTTTTAATAGACGCATTTGAATATCCACTTTTAGAAGCCTCAAGATGCTCTTTATTACACGTTTTTAATTCGCCTCAAACAATTTAGAAAAATTAAATGATTTTTTATCAAAATGAAGTTTTAAAAACATTGTTTGAAAGCTAATCACTGTGCCGGTCAAAAAGTATTTTATTAAAAGTAAATTTTAATAAAAGATTATATTGAACTCAACTTATTTCAGTCAATATAATTTTTAAAGAGATTTAAATTTTAAACGGCATCTGCCCTTTATCAAACAGGGCTTTAAAATCTACAACAATTTTAACTAAATTGATTGTGAATTAAATTTAAAAAAAATATCCATAATTATTCGATATAAAGAGTGATCTACAAAAGGCTCTACAAAAGTAGAGCGACAAGGACAGCAAACGACGCCGTATTTCTTGCCGCTCTTTTGACATTTCTCTTTCTAAAGGTTTGCCATTTTGTTATGGAAAGATATACGAGCCAACAACGAGTTGAAATTATTAAAATTTGCTACCGAAATTCGGAGTCAGGGGCCTCCACGTTAAGAGCGCTACGTCCAATTTATTTGCGGCTGAATGGCTTCGTCAATAAGCAAAATATGCGTTATTGGTCAGACAGCAATCCACACGCACTCCATGAGTCGTCATTGCATCGCGAAAAAATTACGGTTTGGTGTGGTTTATGGGCCGGCGGCGTCATTGAGCCATACTTCTTCCGGGATGATCAAGACCGGCACGTTACTGTGAATGGGAATCGCTACCGTTCAATGATAACCGAATGTTTTTGACCCCAATTGGATGATACAGCGCCACCAGCCACACAGCGAATGTCACAATAAATTTATTGGAAACCAAGTTTGGAGAACGTGTTATCTCTCGAAATGGTTCAGTCGATTGGCCGCCTCGGTCGTGCGATTTGACACTGTTAGACTATTTCCTGTGGGCGTACGTCAACAAGCCAGCGACGATTGATGAACTTCGTACGAATATCGAACGGGAAATTGCAGCAGTATCGGCCGATTTATGCTTGAAACCCGTCGAAAATTTGGTTCAGCGTCTGGACTTCTGCAAGCGTACCCGTGGTGGCCATACATAATGGCATCAAACGTACTTTCGCAAAAATAAATAGTTTAATTAATATCCAGAACCCTTTTCGTTTTATTTAAAAAAAAAAAACTTTTGTAGCGTTCTTATTGAAAAACCCTATATGAATTTTGAAATTTTAGCAACTGGCTTTGATATTGTCTTATATAAAAAAATCATTTTTTTTAGTACCGACTGTTCAAATAGTGTTTTTTCAAACTATAATTTTTATAGCGTCACTATTGCAAAAGCAGATTTTAAAATGCTTTATTTTTTATACTTTTAATGGAGTTATTTTTCCGCAATTATATGTAGAATACTTTTATGAGAAAATTTAAAAGCAATAAAATTAATTTGCTGTTTATATTTAAAAGCTTTGAATTTTAGTTGCTGCTTAATGTTCTATTTCAAGGAACAATTTGAATATTTATATAGAAAAATATCGCCTCCGCTAAAACAACTTGAAAGGGAATATTTCAGTTTTCTAGGGGAGGAGGAAATTACACTAATAAAATTTTTTTTTTTTTTTTTTTTTTTTTATTATATAATTTATTTGCAATCTATTTTACAATAAAAATATTAAGCAAAATGTGTAAGCATTTAAACATAACTTATTCTACTAAGTTCCAGTGAACTAAGTAGACTAAAAGAAAAAAAAAAAATTTTTATTTAAAATTATTATTAATGAAAGAATAAGTATTAAATAGTATGTTAAAAACTAAGTTTTTTGTCGAATATTATTATGGACTATTTTCTAAAGGGTAGATCAAGAATGTGTAATCTTTTAAGCCTACAAATCTCTTCACTATCGTCTAGCAGTATAATGGCTAATAAGTTGGAATGGTTGCTTAATCTATTCAAATATCGTTCAGTGAACCTGTTAATTTCTTCTTTTACGGTGGGTATTTGTAGGTCATTGTGTATGCAGTTGTTACTTATAAACCAAGGAGCATTAGTCAATAATCTTAAAGTTTTTGATTGATATCTTTGGAGTATTTCGAGGTTAGAGTTGCTTGTTGTTCCCCACAATTGAATACCGTAGGTCCAGACTGGCTTCAAAATTGTTTTGTAAAGAATTATTTTGTTTCTTAAACTTAGTTCAGATTTTGGTCCCAAGAGCCAGTATAGTTTTCTCGTTTTAATATTCAAATGTTCTCTCTTAGATTTGACATGATCCTTCCATGTAAGTCTTCTATCAAGGTGGATACCTAAGTATTTTACGTTATTTGATTTTGGAATAGAATTTCCATTTAAAGTAAGTCTTGGGCAATCTCCTTTTCTCAGAGTGAAAGTTACATGAGATGATTTCTGGGTATTTATTTTTATATTCCACTTCTGTAGCCACTTTTCAGTGAGAGTTAATTGCCTTTGAACCTGTGCAGAAGCTTCTTGTGGGGAATTATTCGTGTACATAATGGCTGTATCATCAGCGTAAGTAGCAGTGGTTACTAATAAAATTTGTAATTTTATTTTTCAATCCAAAAACTCAAATATTATCAGTATAGCAACACCCAAATACAAGTCATTTTTGTAAATATATCAATTATTGTATTCGAAAAGAGAAAAATCAATGGAATATATAAATATTTTTTTTTAATTATCTTTAATTTGCCAAATTTTCTATTGATATTCCAGCAAGATTTGCGCATTGAGCAAATTTATCTACAAAAAACTGAATAAAACAACATTTTCCCACTATTTAATTAAAATCGCTGAATCCCCAACTCGGTGGAACGAATTGAAACGAGTGGCAGCCTTGCATGTATGCGGTGTTTAATGAAGAAATCTTATTAGAGAACTTTTTTTCTCATTTACTCTCGGCTCTTTACTTTTGTGTAGGTAAATGTTTGAGGCTTTTTATTCAAAAGAAAAACAAAAACAACTACACATGCCAACAGCAACGGCAACAATAATAATAATAATAATGAAAACAGCTACGGCAATAATAATAACGGCAACAACAAAAACAAAAGCAATAACAATAACAACACTAACACAAGAGCCAATCATAAACAAGTATGATGAGGTTGAAGGGTGGTGTTTAATGGTTTGTTTTTTCTTCTTCTCAACTCAGGCTGTTGTTCTTGTTGTTTTTGTTATTGGCTGTATGGTTTTGTGAGGTGGAGACATAATGAAAGGGATAGAGACAAACACACGCAGGCACACACATACTGGCTTATAAACTTGTGCATGCCCGTAGTTGTTGGCACTCGAAGTGGATCATAATAAATACGATTTAATGGTGGCGAGAATTGCCAATCATTTCGTTTTGGCTATTCGTCAGGCTGTTTTTGTGCTGAAAAATAAGCGGCTTTCAAAGAGAAATACATTTTGGAGGGATTTTTTTTTTCTTCTCTTTTTTTAACTTTTTAATAGACGTTGAGCAGGATTATTTTATTAATTTTTTTAAACGATTATTTATTTATGAGGGCATAATTATTTATGAGTAGCGGTACCCGAAACACGTTCATTGGCAGGCTGTTCTTCTGAACTTAAAAGCGTTCAGAGGAGTATTTAAATTTTGTCTTTTTATGGCGCCCGTAGAGCACCAATCAAAATTTGGCCCCGCCTTTTTCAAGTGTTGCCATTTTGACACGCTTTTAGACAATTCAAATGCGGTTTATTTTGCAACCATTTTCTAAACTCCAGCACAACAGGCAATTTTACAAAATTGTATTTTTAATTTGTAATTAATTTTGACCGTTTCTAGTTAAGTATTTATTATTTATTCTTTATATATGCACGCATACACACACACACACACACACGCAAGCATAAATTGTTATTCGTATCCGGTATTTTTATTCCTTTCAAGGAAACATCTAAAAAATCTTTTACTATTCCTGCTTTTTCCATTGGAATTCTCATTTGGTTTTTGCAAGTTTGTGTTTTCAGCTGAAGAGGCGTTTTTTTTTTTATTAGGACTCATAAAGAAGTCTACTGATGAAGTGCAGGCATATAAACCTGCTTAACAACAAACAAGTTATATTTTTCAATCACTTAATTTTAATTATGTGCTGATTCTTTTTTCACTGGACAATTAAATGAGTTTCCTAAAATTATTTTTGTAAGAATTCAGCTGAAGAAGACACGAGTGTTGCCGTAATTTTCTGCGATATTAAAAATGCAGCAACGAGTGCGCGCCCCAACAGTTCAAAGTGCTGCCATATTTTCACCAGAAATTAGCGAAAGAGTTTGAGTATGATGGGGAAAAGCTGAGAGACTATTTGAAAATATTTTGAGAGAAAATTGAATGAAATTGTGTTTGAATATTCACGGATTTATTGGACGAACGTTTTGCGTTTCAGCCATATAAAAAGGGGAATCACACAACTCAACAAGACTAGAGACAATCAAGGGTTTTAATTCATTTTACGAGGTTCGTTCGGAAATTAAGGTAAATTTTATTAATTAAAATTTTTATTTATTTATCAATTTATATTTTGACAGTATTTTGAAACTGCGAAGCGTTTCTGAAATACACTTCAGCTTTCTGTGTGATTCGGCGTTTGTCTTCTTAATCGTTGCAAAACGGTGTCCTTTTATGGGCCTGTATTTTCTTGAAAAACAGGAGAAAGTCGTGCAGGGGCTGATATTTAGCGCATGCGGCGATTGCAGCATGATCAAGATGTCGTTTTTTCTTCTCAAAAAAATTTTTTAAATGATTCCTGCGCGATATTCGCGAAAAACTTGGATGGCACGAGCCCCACGATATGTCCCAAATTCTCAGCAACTTCTCTAAGACGTCCCGTTAAAACAAATTTTCTTAAATTTGTCAAAATAAATTTTCTATTCTGCTTCACGCGAAATTATTCAGCCTGATTAAAGCTGGCGTTTTCCGCCTTCAACTTCGACAATTTGATTAAAAGATATAATAAAAAAAAAAAAAAATCAGCAAAACTGTCGAGTTTGCAGGCGAAAAACGCCAACCGTAATCAGGCGGCATATTTCATATCAACCATAGACTTCCTCTGTCGCACAGTGTTGTTGCATACAAATAAAAGTTGTTTACAAATGCCGCTGGCTTTCCATCGAAACCGATGTTGCAATAGAAACACTCCCGTTCGCCTGATTAAAGGCAGTCGAATTTCTTAAATTCAATAAGTTTTTATTTCACTTTTAATCGGCAACTCTTTGCCAACGCGTAGTCAAGTTGGTAACAAAATTAGGCCGCTTACCAACTCCGTGTTAACGACAATCGATTAAAGGCCGTATAAAACTTTGTGTTGGCAACACTTTTTAAGTGGCGGCCATTTTGTAAGTTGTCAAGTGTTTTAAATTGAGTTTCATTTGCCATTTCAATGGAGCATCGCGCTCCACCTCCAGTTTACGGTCAAAATAATCGTCCAGCAGAGCAAATAATTCGCTCAACCGTGAATTGGCTTTCGAGATCGTGCGATTTAATGCCGCTGAACTATTTTCTGTGGCACAATTTTCGAAGTTTCCCAACTGATCTTTTTCCTATAGAATCCCCCTGGTCGGTTGTTCTCATTCTTTGCGGGTGGCAACTTGTTTTTGCTGTCATTTCTTTGGGATTTTATTTGCGAATTCGCGTGTTTATATTCAAACAACTTAATTTTTTTTTACATTTCTTTCAGTGCAACAATTCCAAGTAAAATTTCATAGCCCCAGGTTTTGAAAAAATCAAGATTTTTTTATTCGCTTCATCTTAAAGCGGGGAGCGCCCACTAAAACCCACAAAATCAGGCGGCTCTAATCGTATGAACGCGAGTGTATTTATTGAGGTGCATGTTTTTCTTTATTATTTCTTGAAAATTTACAACAATTTATTCATTATCTTATAAAACACACACACACACACACACACACATCCACAATAAACAGCCCGATATTGTAACCGATTAATTTTCGGTCGAAGAACCAACCACAAGTTTGCAATTCTAATTATTTCAGTTTTTTTTGCACCGTTTCTTTTTTTTCTCTTGTTGTTGCTTTTCTAACGCGGTTTGTTGTGCTGAAATATTTTCGAAATTTGCATTTCTGCATGTTTATGCGAATCTTTTCTACTGCACAGTTGCAGAAAGAAAACTGAGAGTGACTAATTTTGCAACGTTTCATGGAAATCGTTTGCGCTGCGGCTTGAAATGGCGGAGTGTGTGAATTTTACTGGGCGCACAGGCGCTTTTGTGACGTCATACAACATGGGCCCGAACTTGTGGTCCAGTAGTAGTGAAATAAAAAAATAATAGAAAATGATTCAATAAAATTAATAATAATAAAAATTTTATAAAATAAAATAGTAGAAAAGAGAATAATAAAAATAAAATAATGAGTGATGAAACAAAGAAAATAGAATAAAATCTATGAAATAATAGCAAATAAATAATAAGAAATAATGTAATAAAAATATACCAGTTAGTACTATATAAAATCATGTAAAAGATACACAGTGAAAGCTCTACTAACGGACACCTCCCTTAACCGGACACCTCCCATAAACGGACAAACTTTGCAGAACCGTGATTTTCAATTATTTTTTCATACAAAATGTATCCGCATAAACGGACACTCTTATAACCGCACGCGGACACCAAATTTTAAAAATTATGCTCTAAATATCCCTCATAAGCGGACAGAAGCGTTGAAATCAACACGAATTTTTTAAAAACACCCCAAAAAAATATTCCAATCAAATACAACTCTTATTTAAGTGATATATTTTTGTCAACTCTGTGTCATATTTGTGTTGAGGCCATTCAAATTTGTGATTCCCCTGCTAAGAACGATTTATGGGATGGCAAAGAAATTGTTGTTTATCTGAAGAAGTTGTTTGCTTGACTCGTGTTGACTGTTTTAGATTTAAAAAATGTTATCAATTAAAGAAACTCTTGATGACCTTCCGGATTTCGATGCTGATGAGGATGATATTCCACTTGCAACGTACGCTAATTTGGTAAAACTGTTCCCTCAATCAAATGGATTTGGTGAATTTTTTAAAGTAGATGTATTCACTTAATATTAAATTCAGTCGGTCTGAAGGCTCTGAAGATCAGGTAAACGTAGAAGTACCTGATTCCGTAAATCCTTATAATGAAGCACTAAAACAAATTGTTCGTTCCAACGGGTAAAAAACATTGAATGTCATTTTGAAGCTCATCAGCTCGCATTGAAGCGGTCCAAATTAAAGCAGTCAAACCTGAATCAATTTTTCCAATCGCAATCGAGTGCTTTAATAAAGTGTAGCATTATGAAATAAAATACATATTTAAAATAGTAAGTGGGTACCCCTCTTAAGCGGACATCTCTTATAACCGGATAAAAGTGCCGCGACGGTGAGTGTCCGGTTGCGAGAGTTTTCACTGTATATAAATAAAATAATAATATATTAAAAATAATATATTAAAAACAGAATATATTGAAAAATTAAATGGTAAAAACACGACACATATATAACATAAAATAACTATAATAATATATATAATATATATATATATATATATATATATATATATATATATATATATATATATATAATATTATAAAAAATTAAGTAATAAAAAATAAAATATTATAATATATAATAATAAAATAAATAACATATTAAAATTAATATAATAAAACAAATAAAAGATATAAAATAGTAAAAGTTATGTAATAAAATTAAAATAATAAAAAAAATTTACAAAAATAATAAAAAATTGAATAATAAGAAATAAAATAATAAAACATGAAATAATAATATATCATATAATAAAATATTATATAAAAAAATTAATTAATAACAACAAGTAAAATTAAAATAAAATAATAAATAAAATAATAAAATAATAATATATATAAAATTATAAGAAATTAAGTAATAAATAATAGAATGATATAAAATGCAATAATAAAAAATAAAACAACAAAATTTAAATAATAAAAATAAAGCAACAAAATTTTTAAAACAATATAAAATTAAATAATAAAAATTATTAATAAAAATTAATAAAAAAAAAATCAAATAATAGAAAATAAAATTTAAAAAAGTTAAGAAGAAATAAAATAACAAAAATAAAATCTTATTAAATAAAAATATAAAGTAAAAATTAAATAAAAATATTATATAAAAAAAAATAATATAAAAACAATAAGATAAAAAAGAAATAATATAATAAAAATTAATATAAAATAAGAAATACAATTTAAAAAATTAATAAGAAATAAAATAACGAAAATAAAATTAAAATAAGAATAAATTAAATTAAATAAAAAAATAAAATAGTAAAAAATAGATAAAAAGAAATAAAATAACTAAAAATTATTTAATAAAATGGAAAGTAGAGTTAAAAACAATTAAAAATAAAAATATAAAATAACAAAAATAAAATAAAAAATAAAAATTAAATAAAAAAATATTTAATTAAATTCAATAAAAATAAAATAATAAAAATAAAGTCAAAAACATAAAATAATAAAAGTTAAGATAATAAAATATAAAATAAAATTGAAAAAAATTAATAATAAAAAATAAAATAATAAAAAATAAATAAAAATATAAAATAAAAATTAAATAAAAATATAAAATAATAACAACAAGATAAAAAACAAATAAAATAAAATAATAGAAAATGAAATAATTTAAAGTACAACAATAAAATTAAAAACAACAACAAAAAACGATGACACAAAAGTTTTATTGATCGTGCAACGGACGGACGGACGGACGGACGGCTGCTGCGGGTTTCCAATTTTTTTCAATTAAAATTTTTCATTTTGAACGAGTCGAAGTCGGAGCAAAAAACCGAGAGAATTAAAAATGAAACAAGTCCAGCTGCTCGACATGACACGATTATCGCGGGTGGTAACGAATGAGTCATTCTACGCAACGCACACACACACACACGCGCGCACACACACACACACGCGTGCACTTGCCGGCACTTAAAAACTAAAAATGTTTTCGTACCCGGGATGAGATCGTGACTTGATTTCTGATCGATGGATCTTTTCGATTGCGAATCGTTTTCCACAAAATTTCCTTAAAAGGAAAATATTTGCCAGAGTTTTTTTCAAAAACCAAAATTTGCAACGATAAAAGAGAGAGAGAGAGAGAGGGGGAGAGGGAGGGGCGGGAGCAGCCAAGAGTTGCAAGGCAGCAACACTGGCCGTCTTTTAATTTTTTCTTAATTTAATTTTTTTAAAATTTTTAATTTTAAATTTTTTTTTATTTTTTTTAATTTTTTTTTCATTTTGTTATTAATTATTTTTATTATTAATTTTTATTGTTACTTTTTTGTACATCAAAAATTTTTCTATATTTTTTTTATAAACTTTTTAAAATATTAATTTGGATTTATTTTTTTTTAAAAATTTTTTTATATTTATTTATTTTTAATAATTTTTCCTTTTTGTTATTGTTATTGTTGTTGTTGTTGTTATTATTATTTTTATTTTTGTTTTTATTTATCGTATATATTTTTTTAAACTATTTTTTCTTAATTTAAATTGTTTCCTTGTTTTGATTTCTTTTAATTTTTTTAATAATTTATTAATTTGGATTTATTTTTAATAAATTTTTTTTTTTTTTATATTAAATTATTTTTAAATTTTTATTTATTCTTAAGCTTTTATTTCCTTTTTTATAATTATTTTGTTATAGTTATTATTATTATCATTATTTTTTTTCCTTATTTTTCGTTTATATTTTTAACTTTTATTTTGAAATACATATTTTTTTAAATTTTTATATTCGCTTTGAAGCAAATTTTAATTTGAATTTTTTCTTAATTTAAATTTTTTTCGTTTTAAATTCTCTAGTTTTTTATAAATTTTTTTAATAAATTTGGATTTATTTTTTATTTCAATTTTTTTTTTATATTTATATAATTTTAATATCTTTTTACTTTTTATGTTTTTATTATAATAACAATTATTATTATTATAATTTTTTTTTTCTTATTTTTGTCTATATTTTTTACATTTTTTAATTTTTACTTTTAATTTTTATTTTTATTTAAACTTTTTCTTTAACTTTAATTTATTCTTTATTTTAATTTTGAAATATTTTTTAAATTAAGTTTAATTTATTTTCCTAGTTTTTTCTTTCTTTATTTTTTTTATTTTTTAATCTGTTATTATAAATTTTTATTATTTCTTTTTTTCCTTTTTATTAATTTTTTTATTTATTTTTATCTATTTTTTATTATATTTTTTATTGCTTTTTTTTTATTTTTTTTTTTCATTTTTATTATTATTTAATAATTTTTATTATATATTTCATTATAATTATTATTATTATTTTTTGTCCTTTTTTCTTACTTTTTTCTATATCTTTTATACGTTTTTAATTTTTACTTTTTATTTTTTCTTAATTTAAATTTTTTCTTAACTCAAATTTTTTCTTCGTTTTAATTTTGTTATTTTTTGATAAACTTTTTAGAATTATTTTGGATTTATTTTTTGTTATAATTTTTTTTATATTTATTTATTTTTAATACTTCTTTTCCTTGTTATTTATTGTTGTTGTTGTTGTTGTTGTTGTTATTTTTATTATTATTATTATTATTATTATTATTATTATTATTATTATTATTATTATTGATTTTATTTTTCGTACATATTTTTAACTTTTATTTTTTAATTTTTATTTTTTAATTTTTATATTTTGAATTTTAATTTTCTACTTTTAATTTTTTTTTTGTTTTGCTTTTTTATAAATTTTCTTGTATTAAATTGGATATATTTTTTATTTAATTATTGAAAATATTGTTTATATTTAATTATTTTTAAATTTTCCTTTTTATGTCATTATTATTATTATTATTATTATTATTATTATTATTATTTATTATTTTTTATTTTTGAGCTTTTGCCGCCCAACTGCGTTACAAATTCGTATATATTTGGCAGTGTCCGCCCGAAACTTTGGCTTCAACTACAGATTTTTAATAAAATGATATTCGGCCAAAGTTCGGTGTTTGAAATTTTTACCGAATTTTATTAAAAACTTATTTTTTTGTTTAAATTTAATTACATATTAAAATTTTATAGTTGCCAATAAGTGAACACGTGTGAGCACTGACGAAGAAGTGCAGCGGATTACGAAAACAGCGCTGTTCTAGTCTGCTGTGTGAGTTTAAAATCAAAGTGATGTGAATTCCTCGATAAATCCTGGGATTAAATTAAAATTTATACTTTTATTTTTGACAAATATTTTTCCATAATTATATTTATAAAAATATTCACATTTCCCCAACGTGCGGGAATGTTTTCATGAATTCTTTGTCATAAATATTTAATTTAAAAACAAAAATAATTAACAAAAGGTTGCGCGTTCTGTTCGAATTCGGCCCTGCTTTGCAAAATTAACTTCCAGTGGCCGAACTGGACGTGATTGGCTGATGTTTTGGACACGGTTTCAATAATTAAGCTCGATCGAGCACTAAAATTAACTGTTGACGGCTAGAAAATGAATTTAAACAAATTTTTCTCATCATTCGTCGAGCGTCGTCTGTATTTATAAATAAAAATTCTTCAATTTCAATTTCATTTTCTTATGAAAATTGCTCTCTTACAGAACAGCTCATATTTCCTATGAAAAACTGTGGAAATATAAAAGACGTCTCGCGGTCTTGTAAAATTCGTTTGAAATTGTTTGCCGGCAAAAGTTTTTCACTTGATCGTTGTAGTTTTTTTTTAATATTCTTTTCTGCAACTGAAATGAATGATCTCACTTGCATAAATAATTGAGAGCTTTTTAATGCGTTACCATTCACTACAATTTGGCGATTTTTTTCTTTTCTTTTCTTTTATATTTTGCATGCTTTTGCATGTCGGCTGGCGAAAAAGTTGGCGCTGACGTTCGACTGCATGGGAGCTGGTGTGTAAGTGCGCATAAATAAATTTCTTTAAGCTCAACATGGTTGCCGGATGAAGTATTCACAAAATCGTTGTGTTTCGTGGACATAAACGTCACATTAATTGTCGGTTCTGAAGATAATTCCACTGCTTTTATGGGGTTAATTAATGTTTTCTTCAGCAGTTGAAATAATATTAAATCGTTTTGGCTCATTTCAAATAGTCGTTTTTGATTTAAAACTATTTGTCTTCGACATAAAACATATACAGTGAAAACTCTCACAACCTGACACTCACCGTCGCGGCATTTTTGTCCGGTTATAAGAGGTGTCCGCTTAAAAGGGGTACCCACTTACTATTTTAAATATGTATTTTATTTCATAATGCTACACTTTATTAAAGCACTCGATTGCGGTTGGAAAAATTGATTCAGGTTTGACTGCTTTAATTTAGACCGCTTCAATGCGAGCTGTTGAGCTTCAAAATGACTTTCAATGTTTTTTACCCGTTGGAACGAACAATTTGTTTTAGTGCTTCATTATAAGGATTTGCGGAATCAGGTACTTCTACATCTACCTCATCTTCAGAGCCTTCAGACTGACTGAAGTTAATATTTCAATGCAGTCATACTCAGTGAATACGGTTTCATCTACTTCAAAAAAATTCGTCAAATCCATTTGATTGAGGGGAAACAGTTTTAGCAAATTTGCGTACGTTGCAAGTGGAATATCATCCTCATCAGCATCGAAATCCGGAAGCTCATCAAGAGTTTCTTTAATTGATAACATTTTTTAAATCTAAAACAGTCAACAGGAGTCAAGCAAACAACTTCTTCAGATAAACAACAATTTCTTTGCCATCCCATAAATCGTTCTTAGCAGGGGAATCACAAATTTGAATGGCATCAACACAAATATGACACAGAGTTGACAAAAATATATCAGTTAAATAAGAGTTGTATTTGATTGGAATATTTTTTTGGGGTGTTTTTAAAAAATTCGTGTTGATATCAACGCTTCTGTCCGCTTATCAGGGATATTTAGAGCATAATTTTTAAAATTTGGTGTCCGCGTGCGGTTATAAGAGTGTCCGTTTATGCGGATACATTTTGTATGAAAAAATAATTGAAAATCACGGTTCTGCAAAGTTTGTCCGGTTATGGGAGGTGTCCGGTTATGGGAGGTGTCCCTTAGTAGAGGTTTAACTGCATAATCAACCAGGGATCTAATTTGTTTCAATATAAATTTAGTATTTTAATGCAGTTCTTGTACACCATTTCCGGATAACATTTTGATAAATAAAAACTGTTGCCACATTCAACCAGACGTATTTTTATTTGTTGTATCATTTTTCAAAAAAAAAGTGTAGTGACGTTTTAAAACTCTACATCCCGACTGTGTATTTTAAATGCATTTAAACTTTCTCACAATCACGTACCGCGTCCGTCGTATTTTATTAATTCAGTCAAACAGGTTAGCAAATCTTGTAACATTAACATTTCGATTATGATGTGTGTGCGTGTGTGTGTGTGTTCAGCAGTTTCGTGCAGCATTTTTGAGTTTTGACATTGAATTTTGAACTTCGATGTACATTTAAAGAGAAGCTGAAATTGCATTTTGTGACAAACATGTTTGTGGGACATTTTAATTCATCCCCGCCAAAATGACAATAAGTCGTTTCATCTGGCAAACGCAAGAAAAACACAAACAAACAAAAAAACATCTCCCTCCACTCTGGCAGTCTTCTCATTTTGTTGCAGCTTAACAGCAATAAAGCAAAAACAAAACACAAGTAAAAGCAACAAGAACACTGGGAGCAAACACACATGCACACCCATTCATTCACACACTCTATTGTATTTGTTTGCATTTCATTTGCTTTTCAGTTCAACGGTTCAATACAATTCACCCGAAAGATATTAATTTTTTAACATTTTTGAATTCGTTTGTTGGGTATTTTCTTCAATATGCTTTCACAGTTGTTGCTGTTGTTGTTTCTGTTGTTGTTGTTGTGTGTGTGTGTTTTTCTACTTCTTCGTTTCCTTTTTTTGTTTAAATAAAATTCTTGTTTTAACATCAATATGAGATTAAAATGAAATGGGAAGAGACAACAAAAAATTCACAGCAAACAGCAAAACAAAACAAAACACAACCAAGCAAGAACAACAACAAAAATATGTATGAGAAAAACAAGTTCTGCTTTTAGTTAAAGTTGTTTTTGTTTTAATCGCTATTCTATCGTGTTGGTGTTGTTATTGTTGTTGTTTTATAACCCACAATAAGACAACAAACGTTTGCAATACCAGGAAAAGAGGGGGGAAAACCTCAGCGGGGGGAATATTCATTTCACTATTTGTTTTTATCATATTTTTTTTGTTATTCGGGTTCTTTATTTTTATTTTATAAATACTCTTGTTGCTTTTATTTACTTAATACACTCTGTTTGCGGCAGGTAGTGGGTTTTAATTTAATTTAATTTTTTATTTTTATTTTTATTTATAAATTTTTTGTTTTGTTACAAGTGTGTCTGTGTGCATGTATTTGAAATGTTTATTTATTTATTGTATGCAGGCACACAACCGTAGAAAGAAACGCGTATTGTTGTTGTTTTTGCGAATATATTTTTGCAACTTAATGAGTTTTATTACTTTTTTGAATTTTTATGTTTTTGGGGATTTTTTTCTTGTTTATTATTTTATTTATTTATTTTTGTTTGTTTGTTTTTTTTTTTTACTTTTTTGCAATCTGAACACAAAACTAAACAGTATCTTTTGCCAATTTGAAAATATTTTCTAAAGTAGGTAGAAATGTTGTTGTTGTTGTTGTTGATATTTTATTGTTTCTTTATGGGTGGGTATTTCTTTCAGTTGAACTTTTATTATAGAAAATATTATAAAACTTTGTTTTATGACCATTTTTTGGTTGTTAATTGTAGATAGAATCGATTGGTCTTAGTGGTGCTTTTTGTTGTTGTTTTTTTCTTTTCTTTTTTGGTTGGTCATAAAATTAAGAGTATCCATTTGATTTTATATCCGTTATTGATTTCTAGTCCACAGAGGCACACAAAATGTTGGCTAAATGTTCAGCAGCATTGCGCAATGGCGTAGATGGGGGCCTCCTGTCTACCCCAGACTTTTTTCCTTTTTTTTTTCATGGAAATAGACGATTTTATATATCTTTTACGACAGTTGCACAAACGATTAGAATATTTGACGATAGTTGTATTAAGTTTGACGATATTTTTAGCAACTGTTGAAAACGTTTGAAAAGAAATTGAATTATTGGAAGTAGGACGAGATTCGAAGAGAACATATAAAAGAAAAGTATTTCAATACGTTTTGTTGTAGACCTTTTTGAATAAATTTGTTTTATTTGTGATGTGCTTTTAAAAGAAAAGTTTTAATATTATTTTATTATAAAAAATGCACATCACAAACAAAAAAAGAAAAGTATTTTATGGATGCCAATACTGAAGCATATATTCGTGAGATATCGGTGCATTATGTTGGAGAGAGTATACCAAAATGAGATTATCTTTAGTTATTGAATTCTACGGATCGTTTTATACACTCAAATAATTATTGCAGATATTTTCCTAAATTTGAAGACTTTTTTAATCAACTCTGAAAGCTCTTTAAAAAAATCACCCGTTATGAATTTATTTAATTGGAAAATACTCGTTAACTTTAATTATTTAAATACTTAGCAAACATAAATTTGGTGTGATACAAAAAAGTATTTTTTTTCTATTTCTTGTTTTTGACAGCGGCTACACTGGGAGTCCCCAGTCAACCTGCGCTCATGGCTGTTAGGCAGCGAAAAGTAATAGTTATCACAACGATTATAAATGTTTCAGGGGTTTTTAATCAGGCATCAAACCCTGCATGCACGAGCAAACATTCACTCATACCCTTGTATGAGCATATGGTTGCCTGAATATGGAAAGTCCCGGAGAAATATTTTTGCATGCTGATATTTTCCTGCTCAAAAGAATAAAGAATTGAATTGAAAAGTGTATTAAAAAAGCGATTCGTTAGGAAAACCATAGTTGAAACTTTTATATTTTCAGACGGCGATATGTACGAACATAAATTCAACATAAACAATTTATTATAGTTTTCAAAGAGCTCCAAAGCAAAGATTTTATTTTATTTTTTTAATTTTTATCGCCGGCGACTATCGCATGAATCCCATTATCAATCATTTTGAGAGATAACAACCAACCGAAATGACCAAAATCGGTCGTTAACTCTCGTGTCAAGCAACTAATATTAGGGTGCAGCATAAACAGTTTGTTTGTAGTCTAGTGTTTGGATTCATTAAAAAATACCTTTTATTTTAAAATTTCTTAGTTGATAAACTTCTATGAAAAAATTGCCAAATAAGAGGCTTATAAACACGAAATACTTTTTATGAATAAGGATTGAGAACCCAGCAATAATTTCATCTTTCAACTGCAACCACTTTCAGTATATTTTCCTATTTTTCTTTTTTTTAATTCGCACATTTTGCGAAATAATTATTTCAAATCGCTACCCAAAGCGTCATGACACTTTGCAAATGCATTAGAAGCGAATTTTGGACTTTTCTTTTTTTTTTTAAATTACAAAATACATGGAAAACGGTTGATTCTACAGGCCATGCCTCCAACTTCCCGCTACTTTCATCCTCAAAAAGCTATCAAAACGAGGTTTGTTGCGCTGCTCTACGATTTTGAGGCTCTTTGGGCTTCTCTAATTTCTAGTGATACTTAATTTCATTCAAATTTGTTTAATTTATAAAAAAAGAAATTAGTTGTTTATCCTGTGGAACCAAAAATTTTAACTGTCCGGTATCGAATTTTCGATTTTGTTTAATTTTCAAAATGTTATAACTTTTGAATTAATAAACCAATTTTCACGTGGTTAGTGTGGATGGATGTAGTTTTGCGAGTTCTATAAAAGAATCGAGCACACAAACTGATGGGATATATAATTTGAGTTTTTTTAAAACATCAC
Organism: Linnaemya vulpina; assembly: GCA_963675445.1. Taxonomy (NCBI): domain Eukaryota; kingdom Metazoa; phylum Arthropoda; class Insecta; order Diptera; family Tachinidae; genus Linnaemya; species Linnaemya vulpina. Next base: position 98,550,814 of record OY776277.1, read on the forward strand.
TTTTTTCGATTTCTTTTTTCATTCACGATATCTCACGAAGGATTTAAGCGATTTTGATCTCATTTACTGTGGCCGACGTGCTTTTTTAATCTTGAAAGCTGATGAGTTTTTGGACTCGATCTGTAAAGTTATTTTTAAAAAAACTCTATATAAAAATTTTTTTTCAAAGTTTTTTTAAATTTCTTGAAATCTGCCAGTTCGAATCGGTTAGAATTCAGAGGAAATTCTAAGTTCAATAGAACCCTTTAGAACGCCAGCAGGTTGGTTGAAATCGGTCAAGCTGTTCTAAAGTTATAAGCGGGTCACATACTTGCACACGCACACGCACACGCACACACACCTACACATACAGACATAGCGACGAGTTCTCCGAATTAGTGAGGGAAGCTTCGTAGGACCTCAGAATGTCAAAATCTGATGAGAACTCGATTCTTCCAAGCGGAGTAAAAGCAATAACTTTCCGATTTTTATTAATTTCTTATGGAAGAGAAACTATTTTACAAAAATTCTATAGGGTTTTTCAATAAGAACGCTGCAAGTTTTTTTTTTTTAAATAAAATAAAAACGGTTTTGGATAATAATTAAATTATTTATTTTTGTGAGAGTACGTTTGATGCCATTATGTATGGCCACCACGGGCACGCCTGCAGAAGTCCAGACGCTGAACCCAATTTTCGACGGCTTTCAAGCATAAATCGCCCGATACTGCTGCAATTTCACGTTCGATATTCGTACGAAGTTCATCAATCGTCGCTGGCTTGTTGGCATAGACCATAGACTTGACGTAGCTCTTCAGGAAATAGTCCAGCAGCGTCAAATCGCACGACCGAGGCGGCCAATCGACTGAACCATTTCGTGAGATAACACGTTCTCCAAACTTGGTCTCCAATAAATTGATTGTGACATTCGCTGTGTGGCTTGTGGCGCCATCCTGTTGGAACCACATGTCCTCCAAGTCCATATCATCCAATTGGGGCCAAAAATATTCGGTTATCATTGAACGGTAGCGATTCCCATTCACAGTAACGTGCCAGTCTTGATCATCACGGAAGAAGTACGGCCCAATGACGCCGCCGGCCCATAAACCACACCAAATCGTAATTTTTTCGCGATGCAATGACGACTCATGGAGTGCGTGTGAATTGCTGTCTGGCCAATAACGCATATTTAGTTTATTGACGAAGCCGTTCAGCCAGAAATAAATTGGACGTAGCGCTCTTAACGTGGAGGCCCCTGACTCCGAATTTCGGTAGTAAAATTTAATAATTTCGACTCGTTGTTGGCTCGTATGTCTTTCCATAACAAAATGGCAAACCTTTAGAAAGAGAAATGTCAAAAGAGCGGCAAGAAATATGGCATCGTTTGCTGTCCTTGTCGCTCTACTTTTGTAGAGTCTTTTGTAGATCACCCTTTATTTAATCATGAACATCATCTCTCACGAATTTAATGCCGAAAATTTATTTAAAGAATTTCTCTTGAAAAATTATGTTGAAGACGTAAATTAATTTGACGCTGCTGTTAGCGAGCGCTTCGTTGCAATTTTTATTGTATTAAAAGCTGAATATCTTTCCTTTTTTAATTTTAGATACAAAAAAAAACTTTAGGAAAAGTTTAAAAAGTTGGACAAGCGAGGAATTCCGCTGTAAAATAAATGGGACTGCAAAATAACAGGGTTTTCTTTTCATGGGTTATTTGTGTTAATTGTCAGGCAAAATGTTATCAGGCAAATGTTATATAAATGAAAATTAAAAAAAAAAAAATCTAATAAGTATCGCTGATGTAACGTTATATTCATCGCTATCGGTTGCCTCCCTGGTTACAACATCTTCCGAAAAGACAATTAATTTTGCCGCCACCCTGTACAATTCACATGATTTTAGGCGGCAGCATATTTTTACTTCGCCACTATTCACATTTTCCTTTATATTAAAAGATCTTTCAAATGAATCACTTTCATTTCTCTAACTTCATTCCTGTTTCTTTTATTTTTTTTTTAAATATTAAATTTCATAAACACGAGACTGTTTATATGCAGGAGGGAGGGTTGACAACAACTACAACAGAGTTGTGTGCGATAAAAGGAGCATTAAAAATCATCCCATGACATAAAAAAACATTTTTTGTTATGATACAAAATTCTAAATTTTAATAATAATCAAATTTCCAACATCCTCTCCCGATCTCTTTCTGAATTCATGAAATATTTTCGTACAGTTTCCCCTCTCTGCACAGTCCAGTCCAGTGACATATTTCGATGGTATGATGTGATTGGATTTGCCTTTTTCTTATATTTCAAATCAAATTTATACTTGAGAATTTCTTAGGAATAGAATTAACTTTTTATTATTCTTTTTTGAAATTTCTAATTTGAATTGAAAATTAAAAGCACCAGGAGAGAACACAAAAGCGGTTTATAATAATAATAAATACTTTTGTATGAACATACGAAATGTCTGAAGTGAAATAACCATGGGAAATAATCAAACATTTTGTGGATAAGCTGCCAGCGATTTTATTTTATATAAAAAATATATTTAAAAAAAAATTCGTGGAAACATTTTTCATTCTATGGCGGAATTATTTTTTGGCTGAGTGACAGACGGACATGCAAGTGGTTGAGTTTCTTTCTTTCTTCATTTCTTGTGTTCTTTTATTCTTTTAATCTTTCTTCTTCTGGCCACACAGCCAACTAGTACGTCAGCCGTTCAGTCAGTCAGTCAGTCATGGAACTGGAAAGTCAGCCAGTTAGTCATTCTGTCAGTTGTTACGTCTTTTTTTCTCTTTCTTTTTTTTTTTTTAATATTTAGCACGTGCTGTGTGGTTTTATGAATGTTGTGGCTTTTAGCTTGTGTTTTGTGGTGGTGATGGATGGATGGATGGCAACGACGGTGGTTACACCTTTTGGATTCTTTTGACATTTTCATTGTGAGTTGTTTCTTTTTTTCTTTTCAATTAAAAATCCGGTTTATGACAGTGTCATGTCAAAAATATATCGTTCTTATTTGCTTTTCGTAACCTTTTTGTAATTTATTATTTATTTTTCATTAATCTTGTAAAGGCTGCTTTCTCCAGAGGTCTCTGTAGAGGTTTTATTATTTTTTTTTCAGTAAATACTACCCATTTTCAATCCAAAAGTATAGAGAACTAATTAAGGTTGTTAAATACACTGATCTTTAATAATATTTTCAAGTAGAAGAGTAGTTTGCAAAGCGACTGGTCGGTCTTATTTATGTCTTATAGCAGTGGGCCAAGTTATAACATCAATAGCACTTAAATGGAATTGCCCAAGATTTATTTGATACCTACATCTTCTTGCAACCGCACTTAACTGATGCCCAGATCATCCGATTCAGGCTAAAAGAAAATAACACTTATGGTTTGTTTTCAAAGAATCCACACCCAACGATGACCTTTTCGGGAGACAATGGACGCTATTTCATCGCATGACGACTCATAATTTTGTAATTTCGGGCACACATTCACCCTGAAAATGGTCTCATCACTAAATATGATTTATAGATAAAATATCGAGTGTTTTTTATAGAGTGATACAAGTTTAAATCATAATAAAATATAGTAATATATTCTTCATATCAACGAAGCGGTCTTTATTGGATAGAAAATTTTATGACATTCATGTTTAAATATGATTTCGGACATGTGACCGCTACGGCTGGCGCGTACAAGGCGCAATCTGGAACACCAAACAGTAACATTCTGAGCATCATCGTTTTTGAAGACATATGGGCCAATGACTCCGCCAGCTCCTAGAGCGCACCAAACACGAATTTTCTGTGGATATCACGGTGTTTCGACAAAAGCTTTTGAATTCCCCTCTCTTCAATAGTGACAATTGTGCTTATTTACGTACCCATTCAACCAGATATGGACTGTATCGGAGAATAAAATTTTGAATAGATGGGTTTTACGAATCGAACAATTATTTTGATTAAAAATTTCCACAATTTCCAAGCGTTGCTCTGGTGTAAGTCGATCCATAATAAAATGTCAAAGCAAACTAAACAAAAAGCAACTATCAGCTGTTAAATGGGTGGTCAAATAAAGCAGTGATGCCAACTGAAAGTTGCATCATTCTATAAAAAAACACCCGATAGTTTTATTATTTGCACGCGTTGTTAAAGTTTATAGCCGTCCAATGGTAATTTGGTCAGACATTCTAAATAAATGATAAGTAATTTGACAGATTTAGCTGTAGCCAGATGACCGTTATCAACTGTCAAAGTTTGCAAGTCCCTGTTGGAGGACCCTTTATATAATATTTTGTTAATATACATATAATTTAGACGGTGTTAGGGCTACAACACATTCTCACATTCCTTGTGATCGCACAGTACGTTCAGTTATTATATTTATTAAAATGTTAAATTTTCAATTATGGGCCTGTTTACAAGTGACAGGACCCTTTTAAAGCAGGCCGAGAAGATATGAATGACGACGCTCGTCCTGGACGTCCCAGCATATAAACAAACAACTGATAATTGCAATAAAGAAGAATTAAATCTCTATTAGAGACGTTGCTGGGGATATTCGCACATGGGCATTAGCTCGTGACATACAATTTGTTCACTTATTTTGGGCGTTAAGCGCGTGGCAGCGAAGTTCATGCCAAAAACTTTAAACTTCAAAAAAAAAAAAATTTTATAATAGGTAAATAAAAAATTATAATTCAAAAACCTCGTATGACGACCAAAAAGGATCACTATTTGAACCACCCAGAATTTTTCCTGTTCGCAATATTGAGGAGAATCGTCAAAAAATTGTATCGTTTGAAGAGGTAGAAATCAAATGGTTGAGAGAGCTCAAGAACATACTAAAAAAGGCATATCAGAACTGCCTAGGGGACTGGAAAAGAAACCCGGACGCAAGTGTATTATATTTTAGGGAAGAGACGACAAAGAAATTGGCGAACAAATGCACTTATTTGAAAAATAAATTAATTTTTATTTTTTTTATTTTTATTAATTTTGTTTGGAGCGGATTGGGTATCCTCATCACTTTTATTGCGGAAAGAAAACCTAATAAGAGCTAAATTTTATTGCTCCACATTAAACAATTTCGATATAGAATCAATAGTACGACAAAGAAAGTCACATTCAATACGCCTGTTTTTGCAATCACACATTCATTTGTTATAATAATTCCGAATTTCATTCTTAAAGCCAACATTTAGTTGACAAACTGTTATATTATGTCAACAAAAATAAACAATGAACACTCGTATTTAAAAAAAGTCCATAAGAGATAAAATATAAATAAGTGTGTAAATAAAAAACGAGTAAAAAACAAACAAACATTCGCTTATTAAAAATAAGTAAAAGAAATGAAAAAGTATTTGTAAATAGTGTAGACTTTGTGAATGCACTTCAGTTGGTAGGAAAAAACTCATACACACAACATTTCCCCACACACACACCCACACACAAACACACGTCCGTACACATAAAATGAAATAAGCTTTGACTTACCCAAATCAGCAACTCGTATACCAAAACAATTCATATCCTTATTAAGTGGTTGTGACAAAGGCAACGTTGAGGAACTTGTTAGAGATGGAGGAGCAGGTGGTGGTGCTGTTGTTTCCTGTGGTCGCTTACGTGCCACTGCAATACCAATCGGCACAGTATTATCTGAAATTAATAACAATAACAATATTCATTTACCATATATATGTATGACAAAAACATATTGACAACAACAAATGGGCAACAAAAAATTATAACAAAAAAAGTACAAGAGAATCTTAGTGGGGAAAAAAGTTAACATCAACAAAACAAATTAGCAGAACAATTCACCATAATTATGAGAAGAAAATGAAGAAGAAGAAGAAGAAGAAGAAAAACACACAAGAGCAATTGAGTCTGTCTGTCTCCATAAAAAGTCAAATCAAAACAAAACCGAAACAGTAACAAGAACAACAAATGAAATCAAAATACCGACGGCAACGGATATTTTAACATGCAAATTTGTTTATTGTTGTTTTTTTCTTTTCTTCTTTCTTTTAACTGTCATATGGGAAGTATGTAAACGTGGTGGCATATCCACATATATTTATCTGTCCTTTTTATTTAAAGTTTGTATCAAAATCAAAAGTACATTTAAATTTTAAAAGTTAATTTATGGGCAACATAAAAAAAAAGTACGAGGTCGGGATGTAAATCATTATTGAGTGTAGCATTTGTGTGGTGGGAAAATTACAGGCGTTTAGACGCCTGGTAGAGCACTATTTCCCCACTAAGGATATTAATAACAACTTCTTAGCAAATGACAATAATAACGAATATGTTGCGCTGTGGATAAAAAATTCTTATTTTAGATACATCTTTTCATGTATTGAAATATTTGAGAGTTTGCGTTTGAAATATATTTAATAAAATAATATATATGGTTAGAAGGTATCTACACTTATGGCGTTTTGTTTTCTGGAAAACATGTAAAATTTTTTCACTTATTTCTTAAAAAGTGGCTGTTTGAAAATGTTTTAAAACATAAATTATTGTTCGTGAGGGATGTAGGATTCATTTCTAATAAATTCCTTATTTTGAAATGGCAAAATGTTGCCATTTTCTGTTAAAAAGTGTGGAAAATGTTGCATTATTTTCTAGAAAAGAGATTAACGTTACTAATTGAATTATGCCATTCTTATGAATAACCGCTCATATTTTAACAAACATTCTTATAGATGTTGCTATCAATTGCTTAAACTTGTGGGATATTCTCAGCGCAAAAATGTTAACATGCGAATTCCAAATGAATTATTATTGCAGGGTTTCTTAAAAAGCTTTTTTTTATGAGTAGGAGAAGAGCCCTACACTTGCTGTGCATGCCCCTGGAACTGGGAAAGGAGGAAGAATTTTGTTGTAGCTATTTTTTAAAGTTCTGAACCAGCCTTTTCTTTAATTTATGTCATAATTAACCCATGCAGGGCTGTCAACTTTTCGGCGTTTCTTTTCGTTAAATTTTCAACCAACATTTCCCTTCTGCATTGCAGAAGCGTTAAATAATTTTGGATCCATTCGTACAGCAACGGCGCGTAACATCGTTTTTTATATTAAAAATAATATTGTTTGTTAAATAGTATTTCTTGGAAACAAATTAAAAAATTCCACTAAACTGAAGTGTAACAAGTCATGATATCATGATAAAATAAAACAGATAAGAGCCCATAAAGCTTTTTGTGGAATTTTTAATAAATTTTATGATTTAAACATAAATATTTTTATATGTTATTTACACACGCCGACAACAATTAACACAAGCATGCTCTACTGCAGACCAGAAACATTTGATAACATATTCGCAGTATACGAAATAACCGCCTATACGAATATGTTCGTTGTACTTTAAAACTTTTGGTGGACTTTTCAGACTGCTTGCATAATGTTCTTTCACATTCCCAACGTTTTTATTTGAACATTTTCAATATAAATAAAAGAAAATAAAATTCATAAACCTCATTTTGTTTTTCTCGTATTTTGCTTTTCATTCTATATATAAAAAAAAAAAAAACAGAAGTGGATAAACTACAACAAAATATGCATGTTGCCGTCGGCAAAGTGGTCGCTCTTTCCTTGCACTGACACCCGTACTCCCTGGCAAACACTCGTGCATAGTTGAGTGCAGGGCTGGTAAAATGGGCATAATTAAACATTAAAATTTTACAAGTGCAATTTTACATAATTGACTTCCGAAGTGAAATCAATAGATCTTTTTAACAGTTTTACTTTTTTCGTTTGGACCGGCATTTGGGGTATGAGCGCTACTCATGCTCTGCATAGTGATGGAACTATAAAAGTTGACAACAAAAAGAATTTGTTGCAGTCATTTGATCCTTTATTTCGCCGGCTACTTTTTGCTACAGTACCGAAGAGGTTATACTGTCTTTGGCACATGAGATTGTGTCAGACAACTGTCGTGGAGATTTCACAGCTGAGGGCGAACTTAGGAATAGTGTCACGGTGTCCATTAATATGCGATTGTTATTGGGGAAATTCTTGCAATTTTTGAGAAACGATCTTCCATTATGACTAATTATTAATGTCTGAGTAAATAGTTTTGTATATAACATTCGGCTGTTTGTCAATGGATTATTATTTATTAATGTGATAATTATAAAAACTACCACATGCTGTTGCTAATAACAAAATTATACATTCGTAGCAACGACACGTTTCTCAAATATTAGAAAGTAAACAGTCATAAAAATTTGTTTGCTGCTGAAAAAAGTTAATTTTGCAAATTTTATTCAATATGACCGTCAGAGTTTCTTCTAATTAACGAATGAAATCGGATTAAGTTATAAAGAAAAATTTTCGAACACTGTTATTCATCTTTTTGAATCATTCTTCTTTTTTGTGCAAAATAAAATAAATTAAAAGGCATGGATGGACGGCAAATCTGTTGTTCGTTTAAGATTTCCTTTTTTCATGTCACTAAAGTTGAAGTTTTAGAAATCTTCTAGTTTTTTTTATCTCTTTGTCAAATATTAATATTCTCTAATAATTTAAAGATTAAAGTCTCTTTATTTTTATTTAAATAGTTTATTTACTTGTCTATATTTCGTCAGTCTGTTGTGTGAATTTTTTATTATATATTTTATTATATATTTTATTTGGTGTGAAACAATTTTTTATGAAAACAAAACTTTTTTGGCTTGATTTTTATGCTTAAATATAGTTTTCTGAATACCTCAAGCCATTAACTTATATCGGGTGTTTTTTATAGTGATACAATATAATAAAACATAATAATATATTTTTGATATCAATGAAACGGTCTTTATTGGATAGAAAATTTTATGATACTAATGTTTAAATATGACTTCGGCTACACAAGGCGCAATCTGGAACACCAATTTTCACAAACTTTTCGCAGCATTTCCTCCCGTATCTCGCCGATAACCGTTCGAATGTTGATTTCCAAAAACTAAACAAAAAGCAACTACCAGCTGTTCAATGGATGGTCAAATAAAGCAGTGATGCCAACTCAAAGTTGTATCACTCTATAAATAACACCCTATACGAGTAAAATAATTAAGTTTTTCGTTAAACCTGTTTATTTGCAAATAACTTCATATCATTCTGAAAGAAATTAAAATAGTTTTTCTTTTGTTATTCATAATAAAAGACTTTTAATTAAACAAAATTGAACATGTGTGTTATGCGAGATCCTTGAAACTTAAAGGGTTAATAACAAAAATTTTGCTATCAACAATTAAATTAAAAACTGGCGTTACCATGCCTGGCAGAGTGTCTGAAAAATTGTATGCGATTCGGAGCCAACAACAAAAATAGAAGGAACACAACCAAAAAACGATTTTAAAAAAAGTATTCACTGGGGAATTTCGTTATGGTTTTTGCAACGCCTATTGCAAAAACAAAAAAGAGGAGCAACAACAAATATGTACAGCAAAAGAGAGAAGAAAAAAATTATGTTTGTGTGGTGTCAGCCTCTGTATAATGCTTTGTCACCAATTTTTTTTTTTAGCCTTTTTTTCTTTCCACAAGTTTCATTTTATTTTTCCCTACCGAAAATTGCAGTTTGTGTGAAGTGCAACACGGACAAAGCGTCTGACTGATTAACTCACTGACGTGCTGACTGAATGTTTTGTTATTTTGAGACGAAAAGGGGGGAAATAACTAAAATAATATGTTTGTACGGACGCGTATTAACGTTCCGGGGTCAGTTTAAAGCGTGTTAAATGTTTACGATCGGAAAGCGTCCATTATGAATTTTTTTTCCCCCTCATTTAATGACAATTTTTAATAGCTCAAACATACAGACACACACACTCAACCGCACTGCGTGTGTATTGGGAATGAAAGCAGGAGGAATATTTCAGCTGGAAGTTTTGCCATAGACATCGTCGGTCACACACACACACACACACATTTTTTCTGTTTTTTTCATGGAATTAAATTTTGGAAATCTATCATAGTGGAACGCCTCCTTTATCATTATGACATTATTCAAGTTGTTTTGTATTTTACACGCCCATTTCCTGGGTTGCTTAAACACCAGAGACAAGATCATACAGTGGGAAAATATCGGGTGTTTTTTATAGAGTGATACAACTTTGAGTTGGCATCACTGCTTTATTTGACAACCCATTTAACAGCTGATAGTTGCTTTTTATTTAGTTTGCTTTGACATTTTATTATCAATCGACTTACACCAGAGCAACGCGTGCCAATTGTGGAAATTTTTAATCAAAATAATGGTTCTATTTGTCAAACTTATCGTGCACTTCCTCCATTTTATGGCGTACAAAATCGTCCTTCAGAGCTGCTAATTCGAAGAGCAACAGATCGTTTGCGGACCACATTTACTGTTACTGATAATGTGCATCCCGCGAGACGCCGAACAGTGCGCACTGAAGAATCTATAGCCGCTGTACAGGAAAGCATTGAAGATGATCCTAATCAATCGATTCGTCGCCGTTCTCAGCAACTGGGGTTGTGTTCTTTCACTTTATGGAAGATTTTACGCGAAGATCTGGGCTTAAAAGCTTTCAAGATTCAACTTGTGCAGGAATTAAAGCCAAACGACCATCGTATGCGCCATCAATTCGACGAATGGGCTGACGCACAAATTAATATTGATTTTGAATTTCCATTCAAAATTTCATTTTCCGATGAAGACCATTTCTGGCTGAATGGGTACGTAAATAAACAGAATTGTCGCATTTGGAGTGAGAAGAATCCACAAGCTTTTGTCGAAATCACAGAAAATTGATGTTTGGTGCGCTTTATGGGTTGGCGGAGTCATTGGCCCATGTGTCTTCAAAAACGATGGTGGTCAGAATGTTACTGTCAATGGTGAACGGTATGGGAACATGATTGGGAGTTTTTTCGTACCTGAATTATGTGAAATTGATGCTGGTGATATGTGGTTCCAATACAACGGAGCCACATGCCGCACAGCGGGCGCTACAATTGATTTACTCAAGGAAACTTTTGACGAAAAAATAATTTCACGGAATGCCCCAATTAATTGGCCCCCAGGATCGTAAGATTTAACCGCATTGGATTATTTTCTTTGGGGTTATGTAAAGTCACTTGTCTACATCGATAGACCACAAACAATTGAACACCTGGAAATCAACATTCGAAGAGTTATCGGCGAGATACGGCCGCTAATGCTGCGAAAAGTTTGTGACAATTGGTGTTCCAGATTGCGCCTTGTACACGCCAGCCGTGGCGGCCACATGGCCGAAATTATATTTAAACATGAATGACATAAAATTTTCTATCCAACAAAGACCGTTTCATTGATATCAAAAACATTTTACTATGTTTTATAATGATTTAAACTTGTATCACTCTATAAAAAACACCCGATACAAAAAGCTCAAAGTGAAACCAGCCCATCGCTTATTGTTGTAAAACTTGACTCGAGTATATTGAAACGAAAGTGCGAATCTGCATATAAATTTCCATGGAATTGAAAATGAAAAAAGAAAACATTTAAATTAATAAAAAAGAAAATTACATACAATTCACAAAAATAAATGACTGACGACGACACGCACATTTTCACGCACGTTTTGCGTGAGAATATTTGATTTTACTTCCGATCACGTTTCCCCCCCTTTTTTCCAACTCGTTATTCAATACGGGATTGGCATTCAAGTGAAAAAAAGGCTTAAAGCGACGGCATTTTTTATGCGACAAAGAAAACTGCAAAGCTTTTCAGCTTCTTTTTTTTATTTATTTATTTATGTATTTTTTCTTCATATAAAACATAAAAGAGAATTGAAAGTCAGGACATCCTGTAGCAGATTTCGAGTTAAACTGAAAGCAAATTAAACTTGGAAATAAAATAAAATATTTAACAAGAAAACAAAATAAATAAAAAATACTTTTAATAAGAGTACATGTAAATCTAAGTGTGTGTGTGTGTGTGTTTGCACATCATGTGTACTTAATTTGACAGGTAAGAGTCCATTTATTGACAGCTGCTCATGTCAACATTAACTTTTTGCTCAGAACATTTTGAGTGTCCACTTAATTCAAATAAAATATAATTAAAAAAATGTATTTAAAAATAACAAACCCCTTCCCCTCCAGCTACTGCGGGCTACAATTAGAAATGACATTTGAAAAATATGTTGCATAATTCTAATTTGAACAGCGAAAAGGCAAACAAACGAAGCCCCTCTTCGAAGAAGTTTTATTGCACGAGCGGGTATTTTTTCTTGATTTTTTTTTATTCGCCGGCTTCGTACGTCGCGTACGTGCAAGAGTGATTGTGTAAGCATAAAGGGAAAGTTCAGTTGTTGTTGTTTTCATTTATTTATCATATTTCTTGTTGTTGTTTCGTGTTTTTTTTTTTTTGCTGTTCCTGGTATATTTTCGCTTGTTCTTGTAACCGTCGCGCTAGTCACACTTCATTTGTTAAATGACATGGTTGGGTTAACTAACTGCGACACGTGTGTCTCCTGTGGCGAAGACGTTATTTACACAGCATTTAACTTTTGGCCTGGTATCCTCCCGGCAGCAAAAGCAAAATCAGCTTTGAGACTCTGTAGCCTTAAAGAAGCCAACACAAAATAAATGAAAACGAAAATAAAAGAAACGAAAAAACGTCTCAATTGTTTCCTTTTTGTTGTTTTTTCTTCTCTTTTTCTGTCTCGACAAAGAAACAAAAGGGCTTTTAGAAGGAGTGTGTTGTTACAAACTTCCATTTACAATTTGCTAAATACTTTTTAGAAATAGAAACAACAGCACACTAATACCCATGCACATACACACACACACACACACACACACACATATTCACTTTTCAATTGTTGGATTGGATTAATCAACTAATCGAAATCGAGAGTCTGATTTATCGTCTTCGATATGGATTTAAATTTAATACGAACGGAAAAGAAAACTTCAGTTGATGGCGATCGAATGTTGTTCAAGCGTAGAAGCGAACACAAGACTACGAGTGTCTAGAGCCCGAGTTCGACTCCGCACTCAGTCATGATTATGATGTCGAACTTTTCCAACCTGCTTTAATAATTGTCGGCCTGTCTTAGCGACGAAGGCATAACACTTTTTATTTATTTAGAAAAAAAAATATTCGGCGGTTAGTTTTTTGTATATTTGAAAATAATAATAATGGATGTTTTTTATAGAGTGATACAAGTTTAAATCATAATAAAGTACAGTAATATATTTTTGATATCCATGAAACGGTCTTTATTGGATAGAAAATTTTATGACATTAATGTTTAAATATGATTCCGGTCATGTGGCCGCCACGGCTGGCGCGTACATGGCGCAATCTGGAACACCAATTTTCACAAACTTTTCGCAGCATTTGCGGCCGATAACTCTTCGAATGCTGATTTCCAGGTGTTCAATTGTTTGTACGTAAGCAAGTGACTTTACATAACCCCAAAGAAAATAATCCAATGCGGTTAAATCACACGATCCTGGGGGCCAATTAATTCGGCCATTTCGTGAAATTATTTTTTCGTCAAAAGTTTCCTTGAGTAAATCAATTGTAGCGCTCGCTGTGCGGCATGTGGCTCCGTCGTGTTGGAACCACATATCACCAGCATCAATTTCACATAATTCAGGTACGAAAAAAAACTCCCAATCATGTTCCCATACCGTTCACCATTGACAGTAATATTCTGACCATCATCGTTTTTGAAGACATCTTGGCCAATGACTCCACCAGCCCATAAAGCGCACCAAATAGTAATTTTCTGTGGATGTAATGGTGTTCCGAGAAAAGCTTCGGGATTCTTCTCACTCCAAATGCGACAATTCTGTTTATTTATGTACCCATTCAGCCAAAAATTAGCTTCATCGGAAAAAAAAATTTTGATTTGGAAATTCAAAATCAATATCAATTTGTGCTTCAGTCCATTCGACGAATTGGCGGCGCACACGATGGTCGTTTGGCTGTAATTCCTGCACTTCCAATCTTCCATAAAGTGGAAGGACACAACCCCAGTTGCTGAGAACGGCGACGAATCGATTGATTAGGATCATCTTCAATGCTTTCCTGTACAGCGGCTATAGATTCTTCAGTGCGCACTGTTCGGCGTCTCGCGGGATGCACATTATCAGTAACAGTAAATGTGGTCCGCAAACGATCTGTTGTTCTTCGAATTAGCAGCTCTGAAGGACGATTATGTACACCATAAAGTGGACGAAGTGCACGATACGTTTGCCGAATGGAACCATTATTTTAATTAAAAATTTCCACAATTGGCACGCGTTGCTCTGGTGTAAGTCGATTGATAATAAAATTTCAAAGCAAACTAAATAAAAAGCAACTATCAGCTGTTAAATGGGTGGTCAAATAAAGCAGTGATGCCAACTCAAAGTTGTATCACTCTATAAAAAACACCCGATAAAAGTAAATATGTCTGCCACAAAATTCTTCTAAAATCTTCTAAACTGCCTTCATCTGCCCTCTTAACGCTTTCTCCTCCTTTCTAGCTCTGGCTAAATGCGTTGCATCTGTAGGGGTCAGCCCCAGAGTCTTTGTTCTAGACAAAAAAAAGAAAACAAATTATTTTATGTATCCATTTAGTTTTCCGCTTTGATTTTTCTTCTTTGAAACAGTTTTTGTCGAATGTAGTGCAAAATAGTTGCATTTATCCGCCGATAGATGGCATCTTACTGACGTGCCTTGACTGTGACAACAAAGAAATGCCAAAAACGAAAATCCGTTGTACATAAATAAAAATAAAGCAACTGCATTAGAACTGGTACCTGCTGTACAAGACATTGAAGATAATCATGACAAAATGCCGACGGGAAAACGAAAATATGATTTTCCTTGTTCGCCGTTCGTTTTCGCATTGTTTTTCCACGGAAAAGTGACTTGGAAATTTTCGTAAAAACACACATTTTTATCTATTCATAATTAGAAATTATTGTGTATGTGAATGTGTGAGTGATACTATTTCACATTTCCTTTTCTAATGAGAAAATAAAATATGTACGTTGAATTATTTAATTTTGCTCTGGCGATTTGCATTTTAAATTAAAACAAAACAAAAAAGAAACAGTTGCCACCATAAAAAAAAAGAAATTGAAGTTGGTGGTTTTAAAATGTTAATTTTTTTTATGTACGTCAGCGATGTATGTGCCACATAACATGTGAGTATATACGAATGCTCATGTATGTAAATACATACATAAATATGTGTGCACATATTTTTATAATAAATTAATGACTGTAACACATTTTTGTACAAAATTTAATACACGCATATCCTCGTACACACATGCAACTGGTTAATGAATGATGTGACATGTCATTCTTGCGTAAACTCACATGAATGTATGAATGTGTGTATGTGTGTCTGTGTGTGTGTGTGCGAACGTGTTAGTTCATTAAGTTAATGACAATGGCATGAAGCAATAAATACCAAACAGAGTTCCCTACCAAATCCAATAACATTTTATTGTCGTGTTTTTATTTTTCCAATTCGAGGGAAATCCATGAAAAGCAAGAATTTTGGAAAAACTCTGGCATTTGCGGATGTAAGAAAATTGTCATGCTTATGGGGATAAGAGTGTGTGTGTGTGTGTGCTACATAAATTGTTGTATATGTATGCGATAGAATGTTTGAAAAGAAGCACTGGGCTTCAAATTGCTAAAGGCACAATAGCGAATTATCTGGCTGTTTCTCCAAAGTACTTTTTCTACTGCCTAAATAAGTACCATTCTATAAAAGTACGTTTTTGAGAATGAATATTTAGAGAAAGTAGCACTTTTTTAAAGTACCCTTTGTAAGAAAGTACCTGTTTTAATATATTACTTTTTTTAAAGTATCTTTCTAAAAAGTACCTTTTTAAAAAAAATATCCTTTTCAAAAATTTGTTAAATATTACTATATCTTTCAATATAAATATCTCTTTCAAAAAGTACCATTTTTAAGAAGTATATTTCTCAAAAATTCCTTTTTAATAAAGTAATCTTTTCAAAAAAGGTACCTTTTTGAAAAATACTACTTTTATCAAGAAGTGCCTTCTTCAAAAAGTACCTTTCATAAAAAAACGATCTTTGGCAAAAAGTACCTTTTTCAAAATAAATACCTCTCAAAACAGTACGATTTCAAAAACGTACCTTTTTCAAAAAAAAAAAAAAAAAGAAGTACCCTTGTCAATATATTATTTTTATCAAGATGTATATTTTTCAAGAAATCCTTTTCAATAAAGTACCTTTTCCAAAGAAGTACCTTTTTGAAAAAAAAACTATTTTTGTCAAAGAGCACCTCTTTCAAAAGAAGCCCTCCTTTCAAAAACGTAATTGTATCAAAAAGTAGCTTTTTTAAAAAAGTACCTTTTCAAATAAGTACTTCTTTCAAATAAGTACCTTTTTAATAATTATGATTATAATTTTGGTTTTAAGGCAATTTCCTTTGCTTTTACAACTTCCGTAACAGTTTTTCCATATTCCCGCGATTAAAATAAGCACCTGCTTCACTCTCTCACTTGCGGTTGCACATCCTACTGTTCGCAGGATGCGTCCAGCTTCGTTTAGGCTCGGAAAACACTACAAAATGCTTTGAATAATTTCCTTCATTTTCTCAATTCTATATTTTTATACTCAAATAGCATTTTACATGCTACTTTGCTAGCGGATGTTAGTAGTAATATATTTTTTCCACAAAGTACTTTTCAGAAAAGTACTTTTTCCGAAAAGAACTTTGCGTAAAAGTACCTTGGAAAACATAACATTTCCAAAGAGTACTTTTAAGAGATGTACTTTTAGCGAAAACGACTTTGCAAAAAAGTACTTTTTTTACATAGTTCCTTTCAAAAAGTAACTTTTCCAAAGAGTACCTTTAAGAGAAGTATTTTTTTTATAAGAAGGTACTTAGCAAACCAAATCTTCCACAGAGTACTTTTTGTACAGAGTAATTTTAAGAGAAGTACTTTTTCCGAAAAGAACTTTGCGAAAAATTACCTTGGAAAACATAACTTTTCCAAAGAGTACTTTTAAGAGAAGTACTTTTAGCGAAAACGACTTTTTAAAAAAAGTACTTTTTTCACATAGTACCTTTCAAAAAGTACTTTTTCTAAAAAGAACTTTGCAAAAAGGTACTTCTTGAGCAAAGTACCTTTGAAAACAGTACTTCTCCAAAGAGTACTTTTTCCGTAAACGGCTTTGCAAAGAAGTACTTTTTTTAACAAACTACCTTTCAAAAAATACTTTTTCCAAAAGGAACATTTCAGAAGGGTACAAGTTCCAAAAATTACTTTTAAAAGAAAAGTCACTATTTCGTAACAATACTTTTTGCAAAAAGTCCTCTTCCAACAACTACTTTTTATAGTACTTTTCGGAAAAGTACATTTTCAAAACAATACTTTAGCCAAAAATAACTTTTCCTCCAACCACCGTTTAAATAAGGGACTTTCCTTAAGAGTACGTTTGCAAAAGAACATACTTTTTTCAATAAAGAAACTTCTCCAAAAAGTACCTTTTTGAAAATTGCATGGTTCAAGACGTTTCAGGTACTTTTCTTAAGTTCATATATTATGTTGCAACATTTTTTCACCACTCCGAATAGCGGGCAACAGCCAATACGTCTCCACTAGACATTGAGCTAAGTATGCCATGGACAAGACGCCGGCAGAGCAACGGCATCAACAGGTCCATGTTCTTGTATGTTTCGACAAAACGCGCTCAGACTTATCACGTAGTTTTTGGAGCGTGAAATGCGATCTGTCTTTCTATCCCTGCTGTAAAATTATATATTAAGACAAACGTCAAGTCGGATATGTCCGGCTTTCGATGGCTGAACATGAACGAGACTTAGACATTTGCCGCCTACATGGGCCTTTTTCATGTCCGGACATATTTGATGTCTAGTGGAGACGAAGCGTTACAGGCCTTCATAAGTGCAACATAAATTTATTTATCCATGTTTAATTATTTCACTAGATTTTGTATTTTTTTTAAAATTGAAAACGCGTTTTAAATAAAAGTTCAGTTCTTTAAAAAAAATGCTTTTTGAAAACTAAAAGTTGACAGCACTGCCAATAAAGAAGAAGAATACAAGAAGTTTGTCTTCTCAGCTTTTGCCATCTGTTCTCTCAACATTATCGTCTCTTTTGTAGGGTTTCCCCAACAATGCCCTGCATGGGCAGAGGCCCATCCCCTGAATATCTCTAATTAATTTAATAAAATTTTTTTGATTTTCTTTACATTTTGCCTTCCAATTGGCACTTTAATAGTTTTGAGAGTTCACAGCAACTGTTCAATTGGCTGCCATTTATTTAGTAACTTTTGGCTACTCATGGCAGGCGCTTATAGAATTCGAAATCACTTGCAGGTGTTAAAATTATTTTCTTAAAATAGTTATTCTTCCAAGAAAACCATTTCCAGTTCGGTGCATAAATTTAAGTCCTCTGGTGAAGTAGACAACGAAGCCACGCTACTCGTATGACGACTAAAAAAAAAAGAGCTGCCGAATATAGCTTCTCTGTTGTTGGGCATGTGCTAGAAAATGTCAATCGGTGTCAAGAATACGTTGATCAATAGACAGCAGATTTGGCGAAGTTTGCGTTATGCCTTGAGACTGCACCCGTATAACACACAACTGCAGCGATGAGTCCTGTTTGTGGGTGAATTTCGGAATTTGACACGGCAGCAATTCACACGAGATTCAGCAGCATCCAATTAATGAAAATTCTTTCTGTTTAGATCACGTTCCATTGAGAATTAGGATGACCAGGTCACCACCGCTATGCGAGGGTGATTAACAATTTATTTTGCCCGCAACTGGATGAAATGAATATGAAAGAGAGACTGCGAAGGAGCCCGAATTAGTAGCGCTGAAGCTTAAAAGCGCATTTACATCGGTTAGGATCGAGTATTGCCAATGAATTCAAGGAATACACTGAGGAGGACAATGGGGCACTTCTGTTGTCCGGGGTGCCCATTTTTCGAGGATGGTACTTTACCAGACATTACCCAACTTGGGAGATATTGAATGGAAGACTTTGCGGCAACTAAGTTCCTGTAAAGGTGGAGGTTTGATCGTAAGGCCCTATTCGCCACGTTCACCTAATTTAGCAGGACAGCCAAAATCACATAGAAAATTTGAGGGACTGATGGGACATCCTACGTGGAAGTGATGGGAATCGACCACCAAGCTCGTACCATTTGTGGCTTTCTGTAGCCCCAAAAGACAACACAATTTATGTGATCGGGAAAGAGAGTCCAGTTTTTATGCGATAAGCAAACGTTTTTTTTTATTTATATTTAAAGATAATAAGACCTCAACGAAACTCTCTTCATATAAATTTTTTTCCCCTTAAAAGTTGACTGACTAATCGCATGAAATAATTTTTTTTTGTGTGGTCTTTTAAAAATTTTGTAATTAATTATGTTTTCGTAAAACAAATTCTCATTTTTGTTTTGCGTGTCGTTGTATGATCACATCAGTTTGAATGCTTTTCAAAACGATGGTTGAAGATCGTTCGACGAGTTGCCATTAGCGACAACGAAATGCAGGCAGCTTGAAACAAAACACATAAATAAACATTTTGAAATTAATTAATTATTAGTTGCGGTTGCAGAAATTTCTAGTCATAGATTTTATTCACATTCGAATAGAAAATATGCATTCAGTATTCGTTCGGATATTCCATTGAAAGTTGAAGATTCTTGTAAAAAAAACATATAAAACCTGGGGGTCAAATTACCCCATTTATTGTTGATTGAATTTTTAATACAATTTGCACACTAATTTCGACCGATATTGAATGCTGTGATTCGCTCCCTGAAATTAAGAAAAAAAAAATAAATAAAAATTTCAAACGAAACGATTTACATCAAACAACTACCACAGACAGCACTCAGGGTATTCAAATATAAATTCACCTCTATCGGGATTAACGGGGGAAATTTTTGTTCCCATAAAATTTGTACTTCCCTTGAATCGACAAAAGCTATCAGTTGTCAGTGAATGTAATAAAAGGAATCCGGAATAAACAACCACATATTTTTAAAATAAATCTTTTCCCAACTATCTTTTCATTTCTTATATTTTTAAATCGCTTTCAATTTGTAGGTTAACGTCCGTTGCGTTTTTTGTTTGTTTTTTTTTTTTTTGTTTCAAATGGCACTCAGAGATCAGCTCCCTACTTCTATACAGTGTGACGTAAAAGGTCACGTCGTGATATATTTAACTCAACGTTAAATATTTACTCAAGTGCCATCACTAACACATACATATTTCACTTGACGTCATTTTGAATAGATTTTATTCATTTTTAAGAAAATCCTCCCTGTCACTCACACAAATTTCTAAAATGTATTTTTGAAATTTTTCAATAAAAATATCAAAATCGACTTGTTGATCTTTTCTTGGACAGGTTTTGGCCAAAACTTTTTAGACAAAATTTTTATCACTCATATTTGACAAATTTCATTTCGAAAACACACGTCGAATTTCTCATTTGTATTGGGTGTTTTTTATAGAGTGATACAAGTTCAAATCATAATAACACATAGTAATATATTTTTCATATCAAGGACACGGTCTTTGTTGGAAAGAAAATTTTATGACATTCATGTTTAAATATGATTTCGGTCATGTGGCCGCCACGGCTGGCGCGTACAGGGCGCTATCTGGAACAGCAATTTTCACAAGCTTTTCACAGCATTTGCGGCCGTATCTCGCCGATAACTCTTCGAATGTTGATATCCAGGTGTTCAAGTGACTTTACATAACCTCAAAGAAAATAATCCAATGGGGTTAAATCCCACGAACTTGAGGTGCCAATTAATTGGGCCATTTCGTGAAATAATTTTTTCGTCAAAAGTTTCCTTGAGTAAATCAATTGTAACGCCCGCTGTGAGGCATATGGCTCCGTCCTGTTGGAACCACACATCAGCAGGATTAATGCCAGCTAATTGAGGAACGAAAAAACTTCAAATCATGTTCCTAAACCGTTCACCATTGACAGTAAAATTCTGACCATCATCGTTTTTGAAGACTTATGGGCCAATGACTCCGCCAGCCCACGGTTGCCACTCTAAATTTTTCTTCGGGACCAAAATCCATAAAAAAAACCAAAATAAAAAAGGAGAACCAATTTTATTTGCATACCAGCATAATACAATACTTTTTACACTGAAGTCAAATTGTCAATTTCTGACTTGTAAACAAAAGTAACAATCGATCAGTGTTGCCAATATAGCTTTTTGATTTACTACTGTGGGTAGGTAATAATCGATTACTATCAAGTGTTGTAAACGAATCAAATCTTTTACTTTATGTGAAGAGTAATTGTTTTCGTAAATACATTTTTACAGGCATGATAAAACTTTAAAAATTTGTTTGTATTATAATCGTTAACTTTTCATAAAAGAAAAAAATGAACCAGCGAACCAAACGTAAAAAAACAACCATTTTTGGTTCAATTGTACCACAGTGGCAACTGTGCGCCAGCCCATAAAGCACACCAAACAGTAATTTTCTGTGGTTTCGATAAAAGCTTGTGGATTCTCCTCACTCCAAATGCGGCAATTCTGTTTATTGACGTACCCATCGGAAAATAAATTTTGAAGGGAGATTCAAAATCAATATCAATTTGTGATTTAGCCCATTCGCCGAACTGGCGGCGCATACGGTGGTCGTTTGGCTTTAATTCCTGCACAAGTTGAATCTTGAAAGCTTTTAAGCCAAGATCTTTGCGTAAAATCTTCCATAAAGTGGAAGGACACAATCCCAGTTGCTCAGACCGGCGACGAATTGACTGATTGGCATTAACTTCAATGCTTCCCTGTACACCGGCTATAGATTAGTCAGCGCGCACTGTTCGGCATCTCACGGGATGCACATTATCAGTAACAGTAAATGTGGTCCGAAAACGATCTGTTATTCTTCGAATTAGCAGCTCTGAAGGACGATTTTGTACGCCATAAAATGGACGAAGTGCACGATAAGTTTAACGAACAGAACCATTATTTTGATTAAAAATTTCCACAATTTGCACGCGTTGCTCTGGTGCAAGTCGATCCATAATGAAATGTCAAAGCAAACTAAACAAAAAGCAACTATCAGCTGTTAAATGGGTGTTCAAGTAAAGCAGTGATGCCAACTCAAAGTTGTATCGCTCTATAAAAAACACCCTATATTTGGGTAAATTTTTATAAAAATAACAAAATCGATTTAGAAATTTTTTTCAGACATTTTGGGACAGAGTTGGACCATTTTGTCACTCATATTCAATGTACCGATATAACTTTTAGCTAATTACTCCAAATATATATCAGCTAAAATAACAAAAAATCAAAACAATTTATTTTTTGCAGTTTATAATATTTTTAGCACTATTTTAAAGCCTATTATCCGAATAAATTTTTTGCATATGGGCACACTAATAGTGCCGTGGTCATTCATAGAGGCTTGTACTGGTGAAGAGAGCACCGAAAGTAGCCATTTTGTTTATAATTTTATTTCAATGACATTTTCTTCTTTCTTATTTGTTTTTTGCTTCAAAAACTAGAAAGAAGGAAAAATACTGACATCAATAACGTCACACAGCGTTGACTTTATTTAGAATTTAGCTTTTACCCACGTTTACAAGCTGTTAACAAGAAAATGTAATAAATTTCATCAGCGCATAGTTTCATGTGCAAATTACGGCATAATATTTGCCAAATATGTATCTTTAAAATGCAAAGTGTTTATAATCGAATTGACAAAAGCAAAAAATTATTTTTGATTTTTTGAGAATATTCTATAAATATCGAGCAGTTTAACTTTGAAAACAGTTTTTGATATGTTTTTGGGTTCAGGCAGATAAGAAATTCGCTGTTACTAAATTGTTTGTTCTACCCATAAACAAGTATAGGGTGTTTTATTACAGAGTGATACAACTTTGAGTTAGCATCACTGCATTATTTGACCGCACATTTAACAGCCGTGGCGGCCACAAGACCGAAATCATATTTAAACATTAATGTCATAAAATTTTGGATCCAATAAAGACCGTTTCATTGAGATAAGAAATATATTTCTATGTTTAATTATGATTTAAACTTGTATCTCTTTATAAAAAACGCGATAGTTCATTTCGACCTTTAGCGAATCAAACAGGCCACCTAACAAGTGGTGATAAACAAACACACAAACACACACACACACACACACACACACACATGATTACCGGCGATTGGACTGTAGCGCACATCCGAAACCCGCTTTGCTTTGGTATGTGGGTTTCAAAATCAAGTTGATGTTGATTTTGTCTTGTTCCATCAAACATCATTCAATATGACTGACCAACTCTTTCCATAATATTAAATTTTAGAAATGTTTGCCCAACAAAGTTTTTATCAAATCATAAACATGTTGAGAATCTTTGGAGGCAACTTAAATTCAACGACAATAAATATTTGTTGTCCATCTTAAGTGCAAAAGCAAGCAAAACAAATAAACAAACAATCGGTTATCTGCAGGTAGCACAGGTGCACCAAGTAAATGCCTGAGAGGAGAAACAAAGTTGGATATTAAAACTTACTTGAACTGTTGACAATGTTGCCACCACCTCCAGCACCAGGTTGAGCGCTAATATGCGTCTTATCCATGTCATGAACTTTTGGAGATGAAGCCTCTATTTTAACCAGTGTTGTCAAGGTCGATGAGGACATGGTCTTGGCAGCGGCCAATGAACCCGAAGCGGATGAGGCCGCCAAAGATGACAGGGATGAGGAAGCAGATGAGGCGGCTGCTAAAGAGCCGATAGTATGATGATGATTGTTAGTATTGGATGTGGTTACTTCCGACACTTGGCAAGGTTCGCGTTTGATTTGGACAAATGTGTACGACGATGATGTGTTAGAGGCTGAATGAGAACTAAGAGACACTGGATTCGAGGTAACAAAGTGAGGTGAGGCTGATAAAAAAGCAGTTGAATCCAATGGCAAGTGGGATGAAGTGACTGGCACTAGATAAGTGGTGGAAGTGGTGTTGCTACTACTACTGCTGCTCCGTTCGAAATGTTGCTGAGCCGGATGATGGGAATGATGTAAAGGATGAGACGGTGGTGGAGGGTGAGTGGGAAAATGATGCTGTTGCTGGTTATGTTGAGTATTTGAGCCGCCGGCGGCCAGAGAGCTACTCAACACATCTGCTGCTGAATGGTGATTGCTGGTGTTATATGATGCCATTCATTCGTTTTATGCCCGCTATTTTTAAAAGGAAAATACACTTTTTTCTTTAATTTGCTTAAATTATTGTGATTATTATAATCTTTCGTTAAAAGAGTTAATAATTTTATTAATTTAAGGAGCGTGTTTGTTTATGTGTTGTGATCGATATGGAGGTGGTCCATAACAAGACACCCTTTCACAAGGCATTATTTTTAGTGAAACATGTTTACATTATTAACTTTTCGAATTTAAATAAAATTCTTTTTAGGTATTCACATTTTTTCCAAAATATTTTTTAAATGACATCTCGGCCATTTTATTTACAGATACTTTTATTTTTGCATAAAATGATGGCGACGGCTTTTAATGGTGGCCGCCACTTAAGTAGACTGGATTTTTATTTTATTTTTTTTTTCTTTTGCTTTAAACCTTTTTTTCGTTTATTTTCCTTTATCTTTGTTTAACTCATGTACACACACATTTCCCCACAAAACACATACATATTTGCACCATTTATAATTTCAAGGATGATTTATGCTTTTTAATCTTGTTAATTCTAAGAAATTTATATATTTTTAAGTTTTAAATAAAAACAGGCCAACATTCAAATTTATGCTACAGATATTTATTGCGACGGCCCTGTTAAACGCAAACTCAAAAAAGACGTCGACATACAACCGAAGACGACAACTATATAACAACGAACATGAATTTTTTTTATTTCAAGCGGAGAGGAGACACAAAAACGACGGCCACCACAACGACGACGACGACGACGACCACCACCATCATCAGCTCTAGCAACACACACACACACCACGATAGAAAAAAGTAACTTATCAAGTTTTCACTTTTTGCTTTAATAGCTTTTTTCATACCTATTTCATCCTTTTATATCTGCAAGATATTTTTCTTCTAATTTTAAAGTTCTTCTTTATTGGAAACATCAACTTTACCAAAAATATTTTTTATTTATGCGCTTTTTTATCCATATCTTTGGATTCTTATTTTGAATTCGGTTGTTCATACGTACGTACTGCCTTTTTCCTACTTTGCTGTTTTCATTGCTATTGCTGTTGTTTTCTGTGTGTTTCCACACTCTTGGCCGATTTTCTTTCATTAATTACCTTCTCCATTCAATACATCTTTATTTTATTTATTTATGTTTCTTTCTTTTTTATTTTGTTTCACATATTTTACTTAAATTTCTTTTATGCACTATTTCCGTTTAGTTCTGAATTATTCCTTTCTCTCTCTCTCTCACTCACATACTCTCTTAACCTTTTGCTTGCATGCATACACACCTATGCAAGTATGTACACACATCCATATACATATATAGAATAATTAGACACAATCTTGACAACTTTGTTGAAACAATACTTTTTATTTTATGTATTTGATGGCATTTCTGTTTAAAATTTCATTCGCACATTAAAAGTTTGCAGTAAAAATGTATATTTTTCACAGTTTAGTTAAAATATATTTATTTAATTTGCCGAATATATATAATTTTGTTTTAATAATTGTCCGTCGAACCTTTCATTTTGTATGTAGTTTTAGTTTTGTGAGCGGGTGTGAGAGTATTTGGAAAATGCCAGAGGTTGTAATATCATACTGCGTTGCATATAAATGTAGTAGAAATGAGATATTCTAAAATCGGCGAAATAGTTGATGTGTATTCTGCAGATAACTCAAAAATTACGATAAAGATGCATATTTTGTAATGTTTTATGTGGAGATTTATAGTCCCAACAAAAAACCATATACCGAGTTTGACATTGGCAAGTAATATCAATATATAAAATCAGCTGTTGTAGCTATGCCACCTACTTAAGTGCACCTAAGTACTGGGCTTTAATATAGGAACAGCCGACCGTTCAAATTGTAAACGTTAAATGTTGTGAATATGGAAATGTTGCTACACTTATGGAATGCTTAAATTGTGAAACGCAATATCAACTTTGGATGTTGCTCTGTTTTATCCGTTGACGTACCCCAACCATTTTATATATATGTTTATTATACATACAATAGTGCCACCTATATGTCATTATTTACTCATTTTTAATATTTTGTCATGTTATCGTATCCTTAAACGGTTCTTTATACAAGAAATAAAATTATTAGAGACAACAGCCGAAAATTTCCCACTCTACGGTTGCACTACAGTTAACTAAAAATAATGTTCCACTTGGGATTTATGCACACGGTTTGTTCCGGTTTAATGAATGGATAATATCTTATGAACTGCATTCCACGCTACGAATTGCATTTCTTGCTTTTAATACGTTAAACAACCATCCCCAAATATATAAATGATATTATATCAGCACATTTAATATATTTGTGTATAAGGAGTGATCTTTGTTGTATGTTTATTGTAGCTGCACTTATAGCTTAAAAGCTAAACAATTATTACTATTATTTATCAATTGTTTTTTTATGCAAATAAAATCATGTTGGCTTAATTCTAAAATAAAACATTAATTAAATAATCATTATGACATAAAAGCAGTAAAACTTAAAATAAAACCTAAATCAAATGGAAATACATCACAATTATACTCTATTAAACATTATTAAGTTATTAATGTGACAAATGGCCGCATAATATATAATTAATAGCTGTGGTTGTGTACTTTGCAATAATTATCAATTAGCTTCGGTTAAATAGTACAAAGAATGACCAAATTTAAGAGTAAACGAATGCAATCCAGTAATTTTTAGATATAATTTGTACAAACCCACGTATGCGTCACAATATTAAAGAAGAAGCATTCTAAGTGTGTTTACATATATATACGTCGCAAGTCTTTTGGTGTTGTTATTAGATTACATTGTGGACACAATTTGCGAGCGCCTAAAGAACGCATCCAGCACTGTTCGCAATGCACATGCCAACAAGCCACCGATATGGCCGGATTACGATAATCATCTAAACATATAAGGCATTTGTATTTGCCCGGTACTTGTTGCTGTTCATAGTACCGCAACTTGGCTTTTAATGAGTCAATAATTTGTTGATAATGAGCGGGTGTTGAGAGCTGAGCGACAGTTTCAATTGTTTTCTCTAGAGCGCCAACTGATGATGTTGGAGCCATTTCACTACAGTTCATTGTATGTTGTGGCGAGTTTAAATCGTCGTTGGCACTTTCTATATTCATTATTAGTTGACTATTTGTTGATCCTGTTATTAAACGTCTCATGTAAGAGGTAACATCACTTTCATCTTCATTAAGTACATGCGAAGGTATAACATCACTTTCGCCATATTGTGCTGGTCCATAGATTTCCGTATCATCTTCATCGACATTGAGATCTTCATCTTCGTCATCATTTTGATTGCCATTAAAACGATGGCCGCTACTGCTACTACTGCCATTTGTCAGAGGCTGACCAATGCCAATAGCTGCATAGCCACCTTGTAGTAAACTAGAGACACGTATGCGTTTCTGACCTGCCCATTCATATTCCTCATATTCTTCGCTACCGCCTATATCTTCGTCATCGTTACTGGAATGTTCGTCACTGTTGCTGCGACCATTTGCTGTACGTCGGCTTAGCCTCAAGCAGTCTTCAGCATGCTGTTGTATTTCATCTTGCTGAAATTGTAAATTACATACAGGACATGTATGCTCAGGAATCGATGGTCGTTTTCTATTGCGTTGCTGTAATATATGACAATTAGCAAGTTTTTATTATTCAATGTTTAACAATCCATAAAATTTCATTTACAAATGTGAAAATCATAAAATCATTATATGTACGTATATGAGACATATTTTTATGGGAAGAATTCTGAGCACCGTCATATACCAACTTAAAGTATATTTCTAGACTTTACTGTACAACTGTTTATTTACTTTAGTAATGCAGTGTCATTTTCATACCTAAACCACTACTGAAGCCATATAAAAATACGTAACTATTTGTAATGGACGTACAGCTTTATAACATCTGCATCGTTATAATTTTACTTACCTTCATGCGCGACTGACGATTCTTTTGTACCCTTTGAAAGACGGTCCAAGGCTTACGTTTTTCAGACTCATTCTGACTGTTTGACGTGGAACGTCCTGCATCACTTTCATTTGCACAAATTTCAGTTTCGGACAGCGTGCATGAATCCGCTGGGACATGTGTCTGCAATTCCTTTAGTCGAAGCATTTCTTGTTCGCAATGTTTCGCCACTTCGTAACGATGTAATTTGCTATCACATGTAGGACACTGTATCATGCTATCATCATCGAAAGATGGTGAAGAGTTAAGAGTGGAGGACGATGAGACTAGGTTGGATATAGTATGCATTTGGGTTAAACCGGCTGTAGAAGACTCCATTTAAGGCCATATAAGTTAAAAGACTATGTGATTTTCAGTCAGTTATATTTGTAATTATTATTAACTATTCCAGCAGTAAGTATGCAAAAAATTGCTATTGAATTTTTTCTTGATTCTTAAGATTTTCAAAGATTTGTTCCTCTTTTTAGGAGACAACAAATTTTAATCTAAATTTTACGTACTAAATTCACTGACAGCTGGCCACAAATCAAAACAACACACACACACACAACGCATTCTAAAAAAGATGGGTTGTATTCAATAGTACCAACTGGTACAATTTTGGTACAACTCTGTGGATTGAGTAAGCCCTCTCTTAGTTTTGTTTTGTCCTTCAAATTCTTCAAAGAAACAATATTCGCAGGGAAAGCCAAAAATTATAGAAGTAAGAAAACGATGAATGAAAATACAAAAAAGGCGAAAACAGCAATAGGAAAGTAGCAATATCACCAGTAGTTCATAAAATTTTCTTGAATTGGACGCACGACTGAAAGAAGAAAAATAAATATAAAAATAATACGGGAGTTTTATAATTTCGACAGCAGTATTTTCAATACAAAAGCTCTTTATAATTTTTTTGGTTCTTTTAATTTTATTTATTATACAATAATAACCTAAGAAAAAGTCAAGTTCATTTGCAAAATAAAGTAAGAAAACGTTCATATTCCTAAAATTGAAAGCAAGAAAAATTAGAACAAAAAGTTGACGCCATTTTGGTGTGTGTTGGAGACCTCAAAAAGTGAAAAATAATAGAAATTAAGCAAAAAGTGCGTGTGCTTTAGTTGTGAATAATAGGAAAATAAATCTATTTATATGTTTAAGCCATTTTGAATAATAAGTATATCATATAAAAAAATTTCGTTTTGCTATAGAAATAGCAAAGGCTTAATAGTCGAATACAATGGCCAAAGTGTATGAAAAATCCATTTCTCAACTTAGCAACAAATCCCTATTGCAGCAACAACAACAACAGCATCATTTAACACAGCAACAGCCCCCTTTATCGTTGTCATCTTTATTATTGCAACAACAACAATCTGTGTTAAGCAACATACAACAACAGCAACATAAGCTAAATAATAACAATGCCCTTGCAAATGCCAACAATTTTATAGGAGGTTTTAGTTCTTTCGATAGCGATTCTTTACCCGATTATTCTGAGTTTGATTCGGAATCGGTAACTTTGGATTATTTCAAAGAAAGGTATGGCTTGACAAAAGGGCTTTCCCAATTTTGTTGTTTTGTTTCTAATATTTTGCATCTCGTTTTGTTTGTTGTTATTTCTTTATTAGTTCTTTCACTTCGTTTGATTTATATTGGCTTTATTTTTATTGTTTCTTTTATTGTTTGTGTTTTTTATAGTTTGTATCTATTATCTATTTACTTTTATTGTTATTGAACGTTATTGTTTTATATTAATTAATCTTATTGATCGCTCATTTAAGATCTCCAGTGAAATTATACACATATATGTATTGCTTTTTATATGCATTATCTTTTAACATCAACCCATTTTCGAATTGCTACTATGATTCTGGTTTCATTTCTATATTTTGAATGTGCTTTCTTGCTTGTAAGTAAACTGAAAATTTCTTTTAATTAGCCTTTAGTTATATTTCTATATAGTTATGTTTTTATGTATTATCTGCATAGTTTTCATTTGGCTAATATACAGTCTAGAAAGTAGTCTAGTAGTGCTGCCAGACTACTGTTTATGTCCATTTCCCGAAATAGCCCTGGAAATTATATATCGTCGATTTACGAAAGAGTAGCATCAAATAATTTTGTTTAACACTCAACATAATATTTCATAAATCAGTTTCTACATAGAAAATCAAGCATGGAATTCAATTCTAACGTATATATGCCAACTGGCGATTATTGGCATCTCAAATACATATTAAAAATTAGCAATAATGTGTACATGAATGAAAACTCAACGTTTCATTCCATTTAAATTATATTATTTTGTTTATATATACAGTATCGGACAAAACCTAAGCACCCCCTCAGTACATTTTTTAAAATGGTGATTTTTTTAAGAAAACAAAGTTATTAAAATAAATTTTTTTATATATTTTTAATTTATTTATATCTTTATTATTGAAAAATACAAACTTAAGGAATTCAGAATTTATTAGAAAAAAGTTACAGTTAAAAAAATATTTTAAGTCGCAAATATAAGCGGACTAAACAAAAGCACCCCCTAATATTGTGCTTGGAAATTTCACTACGCTACTGCGAAATTACTGTATAAGTTAACGGTACACTCCGAAAATGCAGCAGCTATTAAGCTGCAGTGTTAAGAAGAAGAACTTGTTAGAATTTATATGAAAATTGTCATTCTTTTAAAGTTTTCGTTGAGATAATAGTAATGGCACGCAATAAGTACTCAAAAGAGTTTAAAATTAGAATTCTTGATGATTGGAGAGCCGGCTTATCAAGACATCAATTGAGTGCAAAATATTCTATCAACAGATCAATTATTTCTAGGGTAATTAGAATGTTTTTGCAGACTGGTCGCACATCTCGTACTCATTCTGGACGAAGGCCACGTAAAACTTGAGGAATACCTACCTAGTTTTCATTCGTTGAATTTGCAGTACGATGCGAATACGTTATATGTACACTGCGAATACGTTATATTTGAATACATTGTGGCAAAAAGCCTTGTGCTTTGGAATATACATATATTATGCCTTTGAATTAAAAATTACTTTTGAAACAATTAGCCTTTAAAAAATTAAATTTAACATGTCACTGTTTGCTTACTTCTGCAGTAGAATGTAGTAGAAAAAGTTTTAGAAAAGCAATATTGCCTGAGAATACCGTGAGGTATTTAAAATTTATCTTTTGTACTACAACACTAAAGCGAATACAAACAGCTTTTGTTTTATACATACATATGTATATAAATTGTCTTTAATATATTATATAAAATATCTGAAATTAATATTTTATGTTTTATTTGATTTGATCACTTGTAAATTTTACCGATTTCATTAAAAATGTGTAGTACTAAGTAATCATACAATCAGAATAATTAAAACAATTCAAACAAAATATATACGAATTAATGAAGGCAACAAATCACAAAAATTTACAATAACAACTTTTTATTAAAATGTTTTGAATTTCATAATTTTCGAATGACTATTTTTAGTTATCTTTTTTAAAATATTTTACTCTTTTGGAAGCTTTTTACTAAATTTTCAGTAAAAATTTGCAATCAAATTTTTAAAATAATCATTTAGGGAATTGTTGCATTACATAATTGATTTATGTCCTCATATGCTGTATATTGGCTTAATTTAGTAAAATGCAGTAAACATATTTAAAATCTTGCACTAATATATACTTAACGACAAATGGCGCTACATTATTTTTATATTCTGTAGGGGGGATCTTTAGTCCTACTGATCTGTCTATGGTAATATTTTCAATGATATAAACTAAAAAATTACAGAATTATTATCTCGTAATAATGTAAAAAATAATGTGTATGCACATGTATGTGTATTTTTGCTATTGTTTTTATACAATATAATCTGGATTATATCATTCATTTCGCCAAAAAAAGTTAAGTAATTAAATACTATTACTGTTTTATTTAATTCATATCAATGCAACCCACTCATTATCGCCTATTCGTCATTGTTTTATTTTAAAAATCCCACATTCAAAAATAAAACGAACGAATAAAAATTGTATAATATTCACTTGAATATATTAACTGAAATCAGCAACAACATATGTAATTTTTATTATTTTATCGGCTTTTCTATGTTCCGAACCAATGCTTACAGTGTAGTAATAAAAAAAAACATTTCATGGGAAACTTTGAATTGTTTTCGTTACACTCTCACTTAATTACATATGAACATATATTGAAAATTGGTTTTTCTATGTAAATCCAAGCAATTATATATATATATATATATATATATATATATATCATTAAAACATCTGATAATTTAATTATACTACGACCTTACCCAAATAAAAGGTTCGTACTCTGAAAGGCTTTTGTTATGCAAATGGAATAGAACTATTATTTTCTGCAATGTGTACATATTTGTAGTGCTACCTGATAAATGTATACACAATGGAATGAGATGCACATTGCCGAAGATCGGAAATCGCTCATAACAAATATCAAAAAAATTTGTTTTAATGTTAAAACAACTGTACTATATAAATCTAGAGCCATATAAAGGTTATACATGCAAATATGTATCCGATTTCTAAAGAAAATTTCTCAAAAATGTATCGTGTTGTTTTGAAGTTATTGCATATATTTTACTTTTATTACATATGCAGGCTCAATAATATAATAATTAAGTTAGTATTAGCGATCTATATCAATCAATACGTTGTAGGTCGGTCAATATTTAAGTGACCCTCAGGATTATTAAATGTGTTTCGATTTGATTACTTTTCACAAGTTGTTGTAATAAACCACTGGCCATTAATAACAGAATTTAATTAGCATAATTGGATTAATGCTTCGCAAATTTGTTTCAAAGTCATAGATGGATGAAAACATGTTTGAAAAATTACCACAACGGAAAGCTAAAAGTGAAATAAACTTGACACTAATTGAAGAGGTGAGGAAAAAGCAATTATCAAATATTTTATATATATGATACTTGTGAAAAGTAAATATGGTATATTAATGAGAGATACTATTGATTATTAGAAATTTAAGCTTTCGTCGAAATGAACTGACTGCAATAAACAAATGAATTTTAAGCATCAGGCTTGAATTCTATTTGGAATTAAATATAATTTTTATTTGGAATTAAATACAATTTTCTTAAGTAACATATTTTTAAAAATTACTCGCAAACTACTCATAAAGACACCTTCAATGGCAAAACGCTATACATCGCCATTGTCAACAATTGATAAAGGTCTCGATATCCAAATTTTTCTCTAAGCGCAGAGAGCCAATAAACAGTTCGAAACTAAAGTGTAATTTTAATATAACTAAAATTCACCCATAAGATAAAATAACAATCTCTTTAACAATTATTTTTGTATTTTATTCGACCTTGTATTTTAACTTAAATTCTTATTGTAATTATTCTTCAGGCTCTAGGTCTAAGAATCTCTTTAATGTAGTGACAGCCTCTTGCGGCCCATTAATTTCACCACGAAGATATTTCGGGATGTGGAGCAATACAATTATAGTATAGAAACAAAAATTTGTTTATGTTAACTATTTTGATGATTATCAAGTAGTATTTTTAGTTGTTTTAAATTAAAAAAAATATGGAAAATAATTATTCAAGATGAATAATTAAAAAATTAATGTTTTATCTATATATTCTTTGGCAGGCAAAGCCAAATTAATTTAAGATATTAATATCAGCTGTATTTAATTATGGTTTCCAAAAAAACTCTAAAAGCATATTTGTGATTCAAAAAAGTAAACTTAAGCGAATGCAAGCTATTCGCTCGAATTCGAATCAATTTGGATTTCCCACTGGCACTATCTTCCATTCGAAGTAGCTTGCGTGTGTCAACAATATTGTTTTGGTATTTTGTTTTGTATTTAATAAAAGTGTTGGTTGAAATAAATAATAATTCTCAGTTTTGACAACAAAGAAATCGGATTTTATATGAAAACATTTACGTTTTCATTAGAGTTGTCTATAGAGTCACTGTTCGCTTAGAAATAATGTAGAAAAATCGAAATTAATGTTCATTCTCATAGAATGCGATTGAAGGAGTTCTTTCTTAAATCAGAAATAGTCTCTAAATATCAACTCTCAATATTTAATATAATTTTTAGCAACTGGAAATCCAATTGATTATTACTAAATACAATTACTTTTATAAAAATTGAAATTTTAAAATATTTAAATCTAATGCTATAAACTTGTTGTTGTACATCGATTTGCGTAGCTGAAGTTTCTGTGTGTCAGACAGTTGTGGCAAGCCTGACTGACGTACATCTACTTCAAGGAGTTTGCATAAAGTTCCATTCTAAAGCTGCAAAACCCAAATATATTTATGCAAAATTCCACCCTGGTGTGTGTAAACTGCACAGTCTATACGAACTACAAATGTCTAAGTATTTATGTATGTGGGCACCATTGCACATCAGGAATGCTTAATAACCCTTATGCATACTGTTACAATATAAAAAAATTATGAATAGAAAAATTATGTTTAAAATATAAAGGAAAATCAGTAAAAGCATTTAGTCATTGATGCGCTTCAGTAAATATTGAATCACAGAAATTTTAGATCATTATTAAGTTTTTTTTTTACCTGTTCTTGGTTGCTCTGTCTGACCGTCGATGTGTGTGTGTGTCTGCAGATCTGACAGTGACAAAAGCAATGTCAGCAGCAATCACAAAATTTTTACAACAAAAATAGTTTTATTAGACGACCACAACGTAGAGAA
This sequence comes from Linnaemya vulpina, assembly GCA_963675445.1. Lineage (NCBI taxonomy): Eukaryota > Metazoa > Arthropoda > Insecta > Diptera > Tachinidae > Linnaemya > Linnaemya vulpina. The sequence continues at coordinate 98,585,720 of OY776277.1, forward strand.
TAAAAGAAGCAACAACAAAACACAGTGGTCATCCTGCTAGATTTCGTAATTAAAACTGATACCCTGATCAACCTAAAATTGTGGGTGTCAAAATAAATTTAAATTTGAGTAGTGAAAACGAAATTTGTACCAAAGCTAGTACGCAGTTTACAGAGCTCCACTAACCATTTAATGGTTGTGGTGAATTTGGATTAAATGCATTTAGGACCTAAGAGTCAAAATATGAATCCGTCGCAAATCAGCTCCGAGTCGGTCGGTATCAAGCCTCGTTTAAATTATTCTCTAAGTACAGCCAGACCCCAAGTTACTCAAACTAGAAAAAAATTCTCTTGCGCTACAGATCTGGTCTTAGGCATTGGCAATTTTGAAATAACTATTAACACCTTGTGAAATGCAAGACTGGACCGGAGCACATTACCATAACTGACTTTATTTGTAGCCTTAATATACTCGCTTTCTTCCCAAAATATTTTGACGGTACGCCATTGTGCAAAATTAAATGAACAAATACAAATAAAAGCACAACATTTTTGAAAACTATTCATAGAATTGATAAAAGAAAACGTGTAGACAAAAGATAAAATTTATGAATATTTGCATTAAAGGAAGCACAATGTAAGCAGAACGACAAAATGAAGAAAAAACAAGAAAAAATATGTCGAAAAAAGAAATTTTTTGGCAATAGCAGCAGCATTTAAAATGAGAAGGAAAAAAAAATCAATGGATGAATAGATGAATATTAAAAGTCTATAAAATAAGAAAAATAGCAGACTAAACAAAAATCTATGTACGAGTAGGGATGTGTACGACTAATTATTAGTTAGGAGCAAAAGCTTTTTTCTTTTTTTTTTTTATTAAAGGCGAAAGTAAAACATATCAAATGTCTTACAGATTTAATTAGTGGGAATTTTGTAGCCGTTACATTAATTTTGAAGCGTACACTCACAATCGTGAACTTTGAATGTTTAAGATCAATTTGGCATGAAAATTATGTTTTAAAGTGCACAAGTTTTTTATAATATACGGAATTATATCTTATAATGTGATTTACGATCGTTTAATAATAGTTTCCAAATATTTGAACAGCAAATCTTGGCTGGTCACTTGATCACAACCCTAATCAGTGTTTCTGTATTATCTGAAAACTACTTAATACACCGTTTCATTGTTGGGAATCACTTACTGTGACACTGCTCCAATGAAGAGCATTGGAAAATGGCGACCTCATTTAATCTTATAATTAAAGAGTGAATGGATGACTGATTGTTGGCAGTCTATATATAAATTTTTATCATACGATGTATTTCATTTGCTTCAGATATGCAAATTCATACACATGCATGCATATGCCTGTGGTAGTGTCTGTCCATAAGGAAAATTGCTTTTTCATATATTCCACAGCATTTTCTGCATGCTAAAATTTTATATTACGTATTAATTTCTACATAGATATTTTAATTCAATGCTGCATACAGTGAATCAATAAAGTTCAGCCACAACATGTTCTTCAAAAGGAGTTGGTTAAGAAGAAAACTAAGAATTTGTGATCAATTTCACATTTCGTTGTAAATATATGACTTTTAGCCGTTTTGCGAAAAATCCGTGCTTTCTAGGAAGCTTCCCTGACTGTGTGTGTGTGTGTGTGTGTAAGTATGTGAAACCGTTATAACTTTTGAACGATTTGACCGAATCGAACTAAACGAAGGCGTTTCTAAAAGTTTTTATATAATTTAGATTTTCTGTAAATTACAACCAACAGATAGACATAGATTTTCTAAAATCTCAACTATTTTTCAAATGACCTTATATTTGGATGTATAACTTTTCAACATCTAAACTGATCTTGAAATTGAAAAAACACCGTTGATCGCCGCTAACCAAATCAAAGTGGCTTGATTCGCTCCTGAAATATCGTGAACGCAAACATTCGAAAAAAGTGATTTATTAGCAAATTCCGAAATCATATATCTGATGAATTACTCTTTTCCATTCTTTTATAGGTATTTTGGAAACTACATAAACCACCGCTGCTCACGTGCGTTTGAAATTAATAAAATTTTTTCCAGCTCTGATAAGCTTGCGGTTAATATTATTAATATTAATTAATAATATTAATATGTACAAGTATTAGGGGCAAATAAAAATGATATCGCTCTTGAAAATGATCGTGTCCGTAAACTTTATTGCTCCACTGTATGATAGATGTATGCACAAATGGATAGATGTATGCCCAAATATATGTATACATCGTTACAAATACATATTCATGCATTTACAAACTACAAAGAAAGCGTTGCTCAAACGACAAATAAAACTATTTATTTATTGTAGTTTGGGAAGAGGCGATAAGTTATATAAGAAAGATACATATACTTTATAAAATGTTCCAATCCCAGACTCATGCAGTTGTTGGATATACAAATAAAAACTTATTCACTTGTACGATTTGTTTTTTCATATAAACAAATCAATATTTAAGCCATAACCTTCCCGGATGTATGAATCCTAAATCCACTAATTTCCATGGAACGACAGAGATAGGCATGGCATTAGAAGTAGAATAAATTATTCTAATAAATTATTCTGTAACTGTTTGTTCACGTCACGTCAAGACAATATTAAAAATAGGGCACTTGCCTACTTATTGTGATCAGTAACTATTTATTTTAGGTGCTGTTCACAAGGAGTAGGTTATTTTTAAAGAAAAGCTGTACAAATGTGCTTCATTTTTATGTATCTAACGCTCCTTACACGGTTGCCACTCTAAATTTTTCTTCGGGACCAAAATCCATAAAAGGAAGAACCAAAATAAAAAAAGACAACCAATTTTTTTCAATTTTATTTGCATACCAGCATAATACAATACTTTTTACACTGAAGTCAAATTGTCAATTTCTGACTTGTAAACAAAAGTAACAATCGATCAGTGTTGCCAATATAGCTTTTTTATTTACTACTGTGTTGTAAACGAATCAAATCTTTTACTTAATGTGAAGAGTAATTGTTTTCGTAAATACATTTTTACAGGCATGATAAAACTTTCAAAATTTATTTATATTATAATCGTTAACTTTTCATAAAAGAAAAAAATTAACCAGCGAACCAAACGTAAAAAAACAAAAATTTTTGGTTCAATTGTACCACAGTGGCAACTGTGGCTCCTTATATGTTATGCCTCTACGCGTATACTTAATATACGCTACATTGTACCCGTTCAAGTTTGTTGGTGCAGTTCATGTTCTTATTTTCTCATAATGTGTAAGTATTTTTACACGCTTTCGAAGCACACCAAATTGAAAAATAAATATTGTTTAAAATAAGTAGAAAAATCTATGTTTTAACAAAAATCTAACTAAAAGGTTAAAAATAAATTTTAAAATAACTAATAATAAGCCAAAATACAAGAATTACGGTGAAAAAAAGCGTGGTCCCTTTGTGCCCTATTTTTCGTATGCAACGCTCACGACGCTGGTTCAACTGGGATCTCAAAACCCCAGTCTTAATGATACTACTATATATTCTATGTGCCCAATTTAAGGGTGTATGTCGAGTTAAACCAAAAATATTGTAAATAAAAAATACTTTTCCTATAAAATATAATACATTTTGCGACTTAGGCTTTTTTGGCGTCTATGGGACGACATGTCGAAAGCATACTTTTAACAAACGGCTGTTTAACAACCTTATAGCACGACTATGATTACGGGTAAATATTAGCTTATGTGAGTGTCAGAATGACATGTATTTACAACAGGTCAGATCACACATTTCTAAATCAGTCTTGATATTTTCTACTGTTTTCGTAGTAATAAAAATTGCACATCTTTACTAATAAACTTATAAATAGTAAAACTAGATTGATAAATAAATGTGATACAATTTGAACGCCTTAATCGGTGATACTGCCAAGAAGCTCACATTTCTAACGAACACAAGTTCATTAATGAGCACTTAATTGCATTTCTTCTTAATAAGCAACAAACGCCACTTTTTTATCTTACCCAAGTTAATATTTTGAGGAGTTAATCGATTTATGGGTAGCACAGGCTACATGCCACCATCAGCAATTTTTCCAACAGACTTGTTTTGAAAATTTTTGTAAAAAACAAACTCATTGAAAATGTTTTTGTTTTTTTTTTTTTGGACTTTTGCAGCTACTTTAAGATCTTAAGTGTTAGATGTGGTAAAAAGTGTAAATGATTTTTAAAAGCCCACAGAATTTAGAAAAAAAAAAATTTTTTTTTGGTTTAAAACAGATGTCAAGTAGCGTAACAAATTAGAAAGCGCCACTTACACAAACAATACAAACCCAAACAGCTCAATGAATATCGTTTTTAAAATGTAATTAGTTGATAAGTATTTGCATCAACCACTACACCACTACTACAATGACAGCGCAACTAAGAGCAGCAATGAAGGAAACAGGCAGGGGTCTGGCAAGTTCGTTGGGAATCCTCCCCACCTCGCACTTACGTAAATGCATACTTACGAGTGTGTGTGTAAATACTTATATCGGGTTAAAAGCATTAGCGCCCTGGCAATAGCACAGTTTGACAATGAATAAAAAACAACTATCTTGAGCAAATATTCATTGTTAAAATAATGGAAAACAAAAAATTAAATATGACTTTAAAAGAATGCATTGATTTTGGGTCCAATATTTTTCTGACAAAAAGCGTTGGACCTCGCTGATTTTTTAATAGTTGTTCAGCAAAACCTTATGGACTCTATGGAAGTTTTAAAGAAATTTGTGTGGGCTATCACTAAGTTAATTCATTCTAATTTTTTAATAGTTTTTCGGCTTGATTTAGAAGAAAAAAACATAAAATGTTGGGAAATGTATGAGATCTTTATTTGATTCGACAAAAACGATCTAAATAATTCAATGTTTATACTATGGGTCCAATTTGGACATACTCTCTTCAATATATCGGCTGGTGTCCCACGAACAAATTCTTCAATTAAATATTAGCTTCTTGTTCCTATAGACGTGTTCCTTAACACAGGCCCACTAAATGTAGTCTAAAGGCGTTAAATCGCACGATCTAAGTGGTCAATTTATAAACTTTATCCGACTCGCTTCTCAATTGGCACATTGTTTCCCGAGCTGTGTCGCATGTCGGACGATGTTTTTGAAACCATATGTCAGCCAAATCCAGCTGTTCCATGTTTCGGGCAAAATTAATTTTATTATCGCACGATAGCGCTCGTCATTCACAGTAACGTTGCCCCAGAAAAATTACGCTTCAAACATGCTACCGGCCCATAATCCACACCAAACGTTGTACTTTTCGGAATGTACGGCAATTTCGCCTGTTCGCATATCCATTAAACTAGAAATTAAATTCGTCGGACGCTCTGAACCGATGCCAGTTTAGTTTGACTGGTCTCTAGCTCTTTTAAGGCTATCGCTTCTTAACTATATATAACAACCCGGTCAATAATTTTTTGGAAATTGAAATATGTTAAATTATAGCGCCCTCTATTTTCTAGTGAAATTCCCAAAATATGTTTTATATAACGAATGGGGTATTTAGCTGGGAGCGGCTTAACTGGCCTGCATCCTAAATGTTTTGCCAGCGAATTCTGTTTATTCAATGTTATATTTGACCTCGTAATATATCAATAATATATTATGTTTATTTGTTTAATCGTTTTTAAGTATGTATATATGTATTATGAAATTTTCCACACAAAGAAAATGATTTCTTTAACAACTCTGAAAATATCAACAACAATTGAAACAATATAATCGCTGTAGTGTAAATGAGTTCAAATTTGTTACAGCCAAACAAACAAAACAATGCACAAACACATATAAATATGTATATATGTACATGCATACATAGCTATTTGTATATATAAATATGTGTGTATGTGTATAAAACAGCAAACCAAATGTAATGAAAAACGGCGCTTTAAAACAACGACAAAATCCCGGACCCCTCTTCCCCTCCCTTCGCTGCCATATCAGTGTCTCCTACTCCACTGATAACCAACAACCCAGAAAAAAAGATGAGGAGAGTGTACATAAATAAGCATGTGTGCATCTTTATAAAATATTGCAACAAACGTTGCTGTCGTCATCATCATCATGATAGCCGTCATTATGTGTTTTGGGTTTCCTTTTTTCACGCTTGCAACTGCATGGAGCGTTTTAAAAAAGTGCCTCTAATTGAAAAAAGCAACATGCAGTAAGAATGCATACTTGTCGTCATATGATTTAAAAATAAAAAAAATTTCTACATTAAAAAAAAAAATTTTACAGTAAAAGAAAAAACTGCAAATCCACGAAATTATAAAAACGTTTTCAGTTTGCGATTGCAGACTAGAACGCTATTTTCAATTGTAGGAGTGTAAAATCTGCCAGTAGGAAGGGGATTTCAATAAACGCTTCGTACCTTTAAATTTAAATAAAACAACGTGTGCGAGAGATGTTATAAAAATTTTATATTCGATTTAAAGACCCATTGATGTTATTATGAGTGGAATATGGCGTCGTTGAAATGTTTCTCTGGGCGCAGCACAGCCGTAAAATCCCATTTTCGAGGGCTGGCGCAAAAATCATGTAGGCTTCGGGGACTGTTGTGGTTAGAGGTTCATTTGCATTTACCTGCTGCATAAGAAAATCCCACGAGAAAAAGTCTAACGACATCGAACCACACGATCTGGGTGGTTAGTTCACATAACATCCAGGTGAGATAACCATGCATATAAATCGCTCTTGCAGAATATGAAATGTGGCGTGAAGCACCTTCATATTGGAACTATATATCGTTGGTGTCCTGGTCATCCTCTTAAAGGCAAAAGTATCTGGCAATCATTGACCTATTAGGATCGCCGGTGACTGTGATGGCCTGGCCAGCGTCGTTCTGAAAGAACAATTTAGGAAATACTGGAATTGAAAGATAATGTGATAAGAAATTTACATCAGCTAAATTCAAGAGCAAAAGAGCGTGCGATCATGTTTTATAAATTTTTACTTATAAAATTTTCAATTACCACCAGAAGATATAATAGAAAGCTAAATTGGTGAAAAACTAAATTTAAGAAATTTGTGGGACCGAGAACCATCGAAATTATGTGTAAATTAAAATTTTGTTCGATATCGAATGCTGTGATTCGGCCCCTGATCTTGTTTTTTAAGCACCCTTATTCCATTTATTGCCTTCAACTCGAAACGATATCGGTTTGTGCCGATTCTTGTAAATCGGTATAACCATTTTCAATATCAAGAATTACCGATAAGCGACGATGTATATATTTTTGGTATGATTTAGCCAACGTTAACGCCGGCATCGAAATGAATTTATTACAATTTTGCCCTCAGTTTTATTGGTGTCGAAACAGTTTTATTCATTTTTCTTTTAATAAGGCGCTGATGTCTCGTTTTGCAAAACGAATTGGACAAGTGACAGCTGATTTGACAGATGTAGGTTTCAAAAAGATGGACGTTATCAATTGTCACAGTTCGGTCTTCCGAGTACCCGTTGGAAGATCTTTTACTTTAATACGATGCGTCCAGTCAACTTTCCTAGTTCACGTTTGCTTAGTTGTTCCAGTAGTACTCTTTTGTTTTATCTCTCTCACAGAACTTTGGATGTGTTTCCCACAATATCACTAGATCATCGTGTAGTGGCAGCCATCTTTGTCCATTTTAATAACTCAATCTGCGTTTCGTTGAAATAAGGTCTTTCTTTCTAGAGGTCTACTGGGTGCATCTTTCTGACATTGTTCGCCGGGTCATTATCGCGACTAGGTCATCATGGTGGGCTATCCCAAATGGTCCTACAAATTTCTCTTTCCACCCTGATTGTCCTATTTGATGATTGGCTGCCTACAATGATGTTGACTTTTGCTGTAGGTTGCACAAAATTCGTCATGGTCGCATATACCACACATTTACTTGCTTCATATATATATCTTTTTTCATTTGGTTGAATTATTTGTCTCTATTTAGTAGTTTATTTGACTCTGGTACAGTGCGTATATATCGCATACATATTTGAAATGAATTTTTAATTTTTTTATATGTATTTTGTTGCATTTTCATGTTGTTATTGTTGTTGTTGTTGCCGTTGCATACACACATTGCATGTTTCTGTTGAAAGATGCTTTTAATTTCTATAAAATTTTTTCTAATTGAAATTTAAAACTTTATGCTGTCATAAATATACCAACGAGTATATCCATCCACACATGCACATACATACATGTACACATTAACTATGTATTTCAATAGTGAAATCCAGCAGGGAAATAGATTGAAGATATGCAGTGATATTTGAAGAGTTTGTTTAGTCACTCTTTTCCACTCGAAGTGAATTTGATCACTTTCTATACAATTCTATGTAATTCATATAATTTTATTAGTTGCGGGGGGGGAGAAAGAAACTATATATTTTTCTTTCTCTGATAGACGGCCACAGAATCAGCTCTACCTTTAGTTTTCTGTTCATTATGAATTGCTCCTCTGCTTCAAACCTGTTCTGCAATTCATGCGAAATACAAATTGTTCGGAATTGTCATATAAATACACCACATATTTTTGTGGTACACTTTTTGGTATGTTATCGTCAGCCTACATTAAAAAAAGATTTGTGATTTGAAAGGTATTTCGGAGCAGATATGCACAACCAAAATAGTTTTTCTAAATTCTTGTTATAAAGGAATATAAAGATGCCTAAAAGTGGATGGAATACGTATTAATCGAAATACATATAATGGGTGATTTTATAAGAACTATCGGAAATTAAAAAAAAGAAAACACACAAAATTCAGAAAAATGCATGAAATATTTATTTGGATTGATAGTTGGGTCGATATAATTTAATGTTTGAAGATTATTTCATGCAAATGTTGGCCGCGGCTGCGCCTCGAATGGTCCATCCGCTTAGTCCAATTTTGGCATACTCTTTCCAACATTTCGGCCGGTATCTCACGAATAATGTTGGCAATGTTGGCTTCCAGTGCGTCAATCGAAGCGGGCTTGTCGCTATAGATATAGCCCCACAAAAAATAGTCGTTAAATCGCACGATCTGGGCGGCCAATTGACTGGTCCCAAGCGTGAAATAAACTGTTCACCGAACTCGCCTCTCAATTGGTCCATTGTTTCGCGTGCTGTGTGGCATGTGGCACCGTCTTGTTGAAACCACATGTCATGCAAGTCAAGCTCTTCCATTTTGGGCAAAAAAAAGTTTGTTATCATCGCACGGTAGCGCTCACCATTCACAGTAACGTTGTGATTCGCATCATCTTTGAAGAAATACGGCCCAATGATGCCGCCAGCCCATAATCCGCACCAAACGGTTGTTTTTTGTGGATGCATTGGTAGCTCTTGCAATGCTTCTGGCTGCTCTTCACTCCAAATACGGCAGTTTTGCTTTTTCACGTATCCATTCAACCAGAAATGAGCCTCATCGCTGAACACAATTCTTCGATAAAAAAGTGGATCTTCATTTAACTTTTCAAGAGCCCATTCACAAAATATTTGGCGTTGTGGTAGGTCGTTTGGCTTCAATTCTTGCACCAGCTGTATCTTATAAGGCTTCACACCCAAATCCTTCCGCAAAATTTTCCACGTAGTGGAGTAACAGAGGCCCAATTGCTGCGAACGGCGCCGAATCGATAATTCACGGTCATCACCAACACTGGCCGATACGGCTGCGATATTTTCTTCAGTTCGCACTCTACGTAAGCGTGTTGGTGGTTTAATGTCCAACAATGTAAATTTGGTGCGAATTTTTTTTACAATAGCCCGAATAGAAGCCGCAGTAGGTCGATTAAACTGACCATAAAATGGAAGAAGCGCGCGATGAACTTTCTTAACAGAGCACGCATTTTGGTAATAAAATTCAATAATTTGCAAGCGTTGTTGGTTTGTAAGACGATTCATGATTAAATTATAGACCAAACTGAAGATGTTTGACAGTGACACAAGATACAAAACGTGCGCGAGCTGTCAAAACTAGTGTTGCCAAAAAGATAATAGCAAAAAAATCACTCGTTATATGATCCCTTTTTTAATTTTCAAAACGGTGATCGATAACACAGGCAAACAACAGTCTGTGCAAATACCTCACACCAGTGCTTACGAGCACGAAATTGAAAGGCAGACATATTTTCTATTCTCTCAATCTCTTGTCCACTGCATTCACAAGCACAAAATTAATAGCACTGGACAAAGCGAAAAGGTCGTGTGTGTGATTGTCAAAATGTAAAATCAAAAGAATTCTTCCCACCAGGTTGGGGATGATTTTGAAAAAGTTTTGATTGTATAAAATTGCACGTTCATAATAACATATGCCTTATCCCAGCTGAGGAAATTATATATTATATATGATCGTGTCATATTCATAATTCCACTCATACACAAAGCCAAATACAAACTCATTGACTCATTTATTATCATTTTACATATTTTTTTCCTAATATTTTGTTTATAATTGTTTTATAAAATGTTTGGTTTCTGCTACAAAATCCTTCCTGTTTTAAATACGTATTCCTTAGCTTGAGGTATTAAAAAGTGCATTAAAAATTCAAATAAAAGCTAAAGAGCAACGTCATATTTTTCTACTAAACAACAACGGAGACAACTGCTATTCAAATGCAAAACAAAATGTATGAAAAATATGACAAAATAATTAACATATTGATTGATTGATTGATAAATTGCATTCCCCAACACGACAAATATACAAAACAAAAACAAATATTCGAAACTAATGCTGAACTTTTAACAATAAATTAAATGAAAACTCGAAAACCAAGATCAAAGCATTTTTGTAAATTACAAAACGATTAACCAAATAAGCAATTAAGTTTTACAAATTCAGTAATTATTAAAATTAAAATAATAATAATAAAATATCACAAAACAAACAATTTTTATATAACTCAATTAACTAAAATTAAATCGTCAAACATTATTTTACAAACTGGTAAGTAGCGACTAAAACGTAAGTTTCTTTTTTTTTAATTTACCTTTTCTATAAATATATAATTTGAATTTGATTTGAATAAATACATTTTTAATGCGGCTTGAATTTGTTTACATCATGACTTGTCATGTGAAAAGAATGAAGGCAGTTTTAGTTTAAGCAATTAAAACTTATTGATTCAAACTTTAATTATAATGACAAGATCAACAAGTTATGCAAATACTAAGAGATATCATGTTCATGTATGAATAAATTCAATCTTTCTTAAATCTATATAGTTCACGACGTCCATCACCATCGAAAATGGCGCCCACAACGACTATCGAGACCATAACAATCACGCGACCTTTAAAGGTAAGATTATGATTACATTATGATTACAAACAATACAATAATCATATTTTATTGCCAGAAAAAAAAAATTTATAAAATAAACATAAACATATTGTTTATTGGTTTATTGTTGTATTTTTGAAGAACTATTTATATATATTTTTCAAACGATTACTGGTAAATAAATAGTTTAGCTTCGAAAATCCAATTTAAGAATGAAATATAACACAAACACATGCATACATGTGTATATATATATATATATATATATATATATATATATATATGTATATATATATACATATATATATATATATATATATATATATATATACATATATATATATATATATATATATATATATATATATATATTTATTAATTTATTTTCTTCTTTTGTTTTTCAAATTCCAGGTCATTGCATTTATTTGTATATATATATTATATATATATATATATATATATATATATATATATATATATATATTATATATATATATATATATATATATATATACATATATATATATATATATATATATATATATATACATATATATATATATATATATATATATATATATATATATTTATTAATTTATTTTCTTCTTTTGTTTTTCAAATTCCAGGTCATTGCATTTATTTGTGGCGTTATAGTTGTTTTACTTATGATTATGGCATTGGCTTCCACAGATTGGCTAATGGCTGCAGGTTGGCGTCAAGGTCTGTTTGTACACTGTATTGAAGATGATGTATTGCCACCACTTCCATTTAATTTACATGATCCTCCAGGCTGTTATCCCAGTCGTGATGTCTGTAAGTTTTGGCCACTATATTTTATTAAAACACTCTTAAATTAAAATTGATTAATTTTTAATTAATTTTTTTTTTAGTTTATATTAGAGCAACTGCTGTTTTATGTGTCATAACATTGATTACCGATGTTGTCGCAACAATATTAACGGGACTTGGCTTAAAAACACAAAATCATAATTTAAAATATAAATTTTATAGAATTGCAGTGTTAGTAATGTTATTATCATGTAAGTAATTTTATAAAATATTATTGCACACAGACACAGAAAAAAAAATTACACTCTACATGCTTAAGCGGACCACATGTGTTGTAAATAGTTTACCAACAACGTTTGTGGTCTAGTTAACCACGCAGTTGTCAATTCGACAACGAATGTGATCAACAGGTCAATGCAACTCTCAAGATTATTTTTTTGTATTGAATATAAAGTCGTCACACCTAACAAGCCTACTTGCGACTGCTTTCTCACGCCATGACAATGTTTATTTTGAATTTTTTGTCAGCTAGAGCCTTTTGACTTTTATGTTACGATATAAATAATTACATTTTTATATGCATTTTAAGCCAATTTTTAATAATTAGATATGGTTTGGAAAAATTTAGTTCAATTGTACTGAGAAAAGTACAGTTTGTAAAAAATTATTACAATTGGAAAAATTTCATTTTCCATATCTGCTTAAACGTAACTTAAACTACATGTTTCTGCTAAAAATTAAAATAAAGTCCTCTTCAGTTAGTGTTAATTTATTTCTTATATCATTGCAGTATTATCTGTTTTATCGGCCTTAATAATATATCCTGTATGTTTTGCCGGTGAATTAAATCTGGGTAAGATGTCAATTTATAGAATATTATAAATTCATAGAATATTAAAATTAATTTTCTTGTCGGATTTTCTTTTCAGCGAATCGACCAATTTGGGAGTTTGGTTGGGCCTATGGCGTAGGCTGGGGAGCTGCCATTTTCTTATTCGGAGCTGTAGTTTTATTATTATGCGATAAAGAGTCGGAAGAAATTTATTATAAGGAAAGAAAAATTGTACATGAAAACCAAATGCGCGCCTAGGCCAGGCCGCACGACCTGCCTGACGTCGTTCTTTAGACATATAAGTATACTTTTTGAATTGAAAACGAAACAACTTTATTTATTATAATTATTAACAGTTATTTATTTTTCTTACTTTTGTATTCCCCCACTCCATAAACTGTCCTGTCCCACATCCTCAGATTACTCCATTTTTCATACACACTCTCCAGAATGGAATTTCTTTTATAAGACTTAAGCAAAAACTATTAAACACAAACTCCCACTTTTAAGTCGTACATACGCGCATAATGGATTGAAAAAAAAGAAAAAAACTACCACAAAAAATCATTATTTAACATCATAGACATTTAGAATTGCATATATTACGACATACATAAATACTACATGAAAAAAAAGCAAAATTCATTATAAAAACAAACCAAATCATATGGAACGTATAAAAAACATATATAATATGCACAAAACGTATATACATATGCACATACATATATGTATATACAAACTATATAAATATATATAGATGACATATTTATTTAGAATTTGTTAAACAAAATATAAAATTTTCGATTATTCTAAACTAGTTTTAGTTGCCCATTTATTTGATCTTTAAGCGCTTAGAAAGTGTTTGATTTTCTGTACGTACATACATACACATTTATATACAGACATATATACAGTCACTCATATACGATTAATATATACATACATACATGTATTAGAAGTCTTGTCATAGTAATTGCTTGATAGTTTATTTTTCCAACTAGTTTGTTTATAATTTAAAATATTTAGAAATTTCCTCAAAATTTTTTCTTTAAAATATACTCATAAAAAGTAATTTATTACTACATACATACATATAAATGTTTGGCTATATTCCATGTAGTTTATGTGTGTAATTGTGTAAAAGTAAATTTTATTAGATAAAACAAAACCTAAACAATACAAAATTAAAAAATATATTCAAAATTCTACAAACAACAAAACTTTTGGCATAACGATAAAAAAAAAACAAAAAGAATAATACATACATACATACGTACATATAGACATGTACATATGTATAAATAAAGTTAAATAAAGGTAACCCGGTCCGATTTAAACATTGTTTACAATTTTAAGGTTATAATTTGCTGTTATATCGATACATATTACAATTATAAATCGTTTTAAAATTTATTTCAAACTTTCTCATACATATGTATATTAGATGATGCTAATATGAACTCATCACTCATGATATTCAAATACATACATACAAGTCCGTTGGTCTCATGTAAGAAGGCGCTAAGCGATGTAACAAACCGTTCGAAATCTTGTTTCTAGTTTGAGAGCTTATATATATATATATATATATATATATATATATATATATATATATATAAAATTTATAAACCTACTTCAAGGATTTTATCTTTGGTCTCACCTAGAATCATATTAGTACTGAAATTGGTTTTTCAGTTATTCAAATACATTTCACCCAAATGCAACAACTCGTTGCCAAAAATATAATGTAATAAAATTTAAGGCTTTCTACATGAAACAAACGATATGTGGATTTCGTAATCCATAACAAATAAATATTTTTGGAATATAAATCTTTATGTTACCATATCGATTGAATATAAATTTATCAGTTAAAATCCTTTAATATATATAAATCAAACTCAAAACTTTATTTAAAACATTTATATTATTTTGTACAAAAAAATTTCAATTACAACCAAGTGATCACCCACCTTTCCTATCTAAATTTGTATTTAAAAAAATATGTATATTCTTGAATTGAGTTAAAGCGAAAAGTGTAAAATTCTCCATAAATAAAGCTTTTCGCTTATTATATTAATTCTCTTAAGTGTGTAAAAGTTACTGCAGCTGCAGAGGAGCAATAAAAAAAATCTATCAATATCAATTTTAAATATTAATAATATCTTGCACTATAATTTTGTATAACTGCAGTACTCTTAAAAAATATATGATAGGTTTGAGGTGTATTTGAAAACAAAATTTCCATACTCAATTTTTTAAAAGTTAATGTGAAGTACAAAGTATTTCTTTTATAATGAATATGATTCTAAAAAATTACTACTTCAATATGTGTATTGGTATTACCATCGCATCGGCGAAAATTTTATCTTAAAATAAAATAGAATGACTTTAAAATGCTTTAGACATTTAGCATTCAAGAAATTCACAATAAATCAACACTGAGCGCTTAAAATTGCTCTGGTTAACTTCCTAGCGAATCGTTTGAACAAAAGTACACTTTTATCGATGTTAAATTGTTTGATATGTTAATATATTTCAAACACACTAACAATTCAGGATAAATATTAATCATGTGTTCTTATTATTGATATTAACATTTTCACTTTACATAGAATTTGTATTAATTTGCCTTAGTGTGTTTATTTATAAATAATCAAATGATTCAGTGAAACAAATTATGTTGAAGATAGCAATCTTCAACAAATACATAGTCATAAGTGGGAATTGTAAAAAATTTATTTTTGATTTAACATATGTGTTTATATATAATATATATTATATATACCCTTTAGACTTTTAAAAAAATTTAGTGCATAAGGAAAAAACTCGAATCATCAATATTATTTATATATATATATATATATATATATATATATATATATATATATTTGCAACTTACAATTACATACTTTATTTCGAATTTGAAAGATTATTAAAATGTCATATTCATAACATCAACTTTTGATTTTGCTAATAATTCATTGTACAATAAAATCGATTTTCTTGCCCTGGCAAGAAAACTATAGCCAGCACATACAGACAATAATAAATATAAAACAATGAAAACGTCATTCAAATGCATCTTATGCTATATATCAATTTTCCTCCATTAAGTCTGCTTGCAGATATTATGTATGTAACAATGCCTTTCCTTTATATTTATTCAAATGCGTCTCGTTGAAATTCAAATGGTAGCTACAACCTGTTCAAATCATATACATATTGAGGTTTCAATGTTTATATATCCCTTTCTAATATAGTCCAGTTTATATTTGAAAAGTGTATATCTGTAGGAGAGATACTTTAATTTTTTTTTAATTTATATATAAGCATTACTTTAATTTTATTATTTATTCCTATTAAATAATTATTAAACGAACTCACAGGTAACTAAAATTGTTTAATTTCTATAAGGCAGCTACAACTTTTCAGGCTATTTATAACTCAACAAATATAGCAAAACGTTACATGCCTTTAAAAGTACATGTTATAAATTTATTATTATTATTATTCAAATTGAAATTACTTTTAAATTTTGTATTATTATTTTTGTATGATTTTTAAAGATGCGACTTGAAAACTGTTAACTTGTTTAGTGTTTATAAATACATTTTGCACTAAATCACAACGTCATTCAAAAATAATTTTATTTACTATTTGTTATATTATGAACATTATATTTGACATACTTGCTTACTGATTTGTACAATTTTATTATTATTAATTTTATTAATTTATTTGTTCTTAAATAAAGATTTTTGTTTAACGAAATTTTTCGCTGTCATTTGTTTATTTATTTGTTTATTATATTTTTTTGTTTGTTTAGTACTTTTGTTAGTTATTCACAAAAGTTATAATATAACATTTTTACACATTAAAGCAGCAAAATGGTCTAAAATAATACAAAAGTATTATATTTGGAATATAATATGTAATTCAAAATCTAATCAAAAGTTATCGAAATGTTTTAATACAATTTTGTATTTTTCGACGGATGTTTCGTGTCTGTTAGCAATTGAAGAAAACAATTTCATTATAAAATTCTATGCTAAGTGGGTCAAAAGTCAATGTCTTATTAGCGACTATATCGAATCATGAATATTCTTTAACCATACCTCTGAAGACTTTTTTAAATTTATTTAGAATTACATTTCTTAGACACTTTTAGAAAATAAAAATAAGTTGTGATGCCCTTCAGTCTGCAGAAGGGATTTCGAAAAGCATCGTAAGGAGGCTACAACATTACTCTGCATGTTTTTCGACGTCTTACCGCTTTCGACCATGGCAGGTTAGTTAACTGTGGAAAAACTCTTTTTCATGTGAACATAAAGGGCACATAAATGTATACTAAAATGATATACATATATGTATTATTATATACACATAAATATTAAAACTGCTTTTATTATGAAAAGAGAATGAATATTTATACTATTTCCCAATAATATACATATTTTTTTAAATATTTTATTTAATTGCATTTGATTTTTAACGTAATATTTAATAAATTTATCAACCAAGAAAACTCAATGCAACTTTTGTGTTCCAAGCAATTCAAGTTTTCCATTATTTTTACTGAATTGAAACACAAAACTCAAATACATACGCAGATACATACATGCATACTTATTTATAGAGAAATTTAAATAAACTATAGAAACCAAACTCACATGAAAAACTTTCACTC
Source organism: Linnaemya vulpina (assembly GCA_963675445.1). Classification (NCBI taxonomy): domain Eukaryota; kingdom Metazoa; phylum Arthropoda; class Insecta; order Diptera; family Tachinidae; genus Linnaemya; species Linnaemya vulpina. Next base: position 98,603,311 of record OY776277.1, read on the forward strand.
ACAGCACTCAAAGAAATTTTTGCAGAGAAATTCAACTGCATATCTACTATGCACATGAACTTCGAAAATAAAAATCATACAGTCTTATTTATGTACATATAACGAACAATTGCTATGAACTTAACAAGAGTTATAAGACGTCAATGACTGAGTCTAACTGGCGTATTCATAAAAAGTAATGGTCTCTTAAATAGTACGTCAGCATAGATTTTGTGTGAAAATTATGCTTTAAATTATGCATCAATGCAATAGAATACTTGTTTCCTTTCACTAAATTTGCAATCGTGAAAAAGTTCTCCTTGAATAATTTCATGCTAAAATAAAATTCTCCTGGTATTGAATGATTTATTAACTTTTGTTATTTGCTGGCCTTTCTAATTAAATAAAAGTTAAATAGTGCAATAAACTAGTGTTGCAATCCGGCCACCACTCCAGTATTAAATATATAGTTTTATATATGCGCATAGTTTTCAACAAAAGTTAAATTTTTATATTTTTAACCTTCTTTGGCACTCACTGGGAATTGATAGAGGGAAAAATTGCTCACGGGGGATTCACGATATTATTTTCCCTTCGAGGGAAATACATATTTTATGAGAATGAAAATTCGACTCGTTATTAATATTGCGGGCGTTTTATTTTTTATGAATGCAAATAACGCTGCGTTATTTTTTCTCTATTTCTTCGGAATCTCGCTTTTATAACAATTAAAATCATGAGAAAAAAGTGCCCACGGGCAACTTCTACTAACCCGATTGCTTTTCTACACTTCTTGTAAATGCGGTACAAGACAATATTAAAGCTTTTGTTTTTTGAGATCGCATTATATTTCAAAGCTTTTGTTAACTTCATGGCAATTTTTTGGTATAGAAAAATGTTAAAATATCCATCTTAACCAAAAACTATTTACCGTTATATATTTTAAAATAGCAAAATGTTGAAAAAGTTGTGCCAAAGCTGAATTACAGCAAATATGTAATTGTTTGATAAAAGCTCCACATCGTCTCGTGTAATTTTACAGGAGAAGATAAAAATATATTAAAAACTGCAATTAACAATTGATTGTAATGCCGTTATTGTAGGCTGCTTTGCTACCTGTACTGTATTTGCATCTTTGATGGTTACGTTATTTACTTCCAGTGTTGCCAAGTTGCAATAATACACATGTTGAAACCGTCATATCTCTATAAGTGGGGACATTTACAAATCCATATCAAGAGACAGTTTGAAAAGTTTCAAACCTTTCATTTAATGGAATAACTTTTATAAACCATTTAAGAATTTAGAAATGATTTATAAAAAAGTTGCATTTCAATAAGTGTAGCAGGGTTCAAGGTGATATTCCGGTGGTGCTATTTTAGAAATGAACTGAAAACGGATAAAAGAATAAGCAAAAAGATAATAAAAACTATTGATAGAAGAAAAATTAGAGTTAAAAAAATTTTGTAAATGCGGTGAATCACCAACACAACTCGTTAGAAATATATGAAACTGATACTTCAAAAGATTTCTTTTATAAAATGTGTATTCAATTATAAAATAAATTTCTTAAAATTTTATTGCTGTTTATATTAAAACAATTAAATTTTCAAGTAAGTTTGCTTCTTAATCATCGTTTCATGGGCCCACAAAAAAATTTTCACGTACAACTCAATTCTGGTATAAGTTTAGTTTGAATTAATTTTTAGCCAAAACACCTGAAAACAAATAATTTCAAGAATTTTTTTCTTGTTTTAAAATTGAAATTGTGTATGATATACAATAATAAAGTACCTGCATTTAAAAAATAGAAAAAATATTGAAAAATACTCTGTTTAAAAGATGGATATTTAGAAAAAGCGCAGCGAGACCAAAATACCCAAAAGCGTCAAAATGGCATCACTGTTTTATATCCTTTACTTCTCTTGGTTTGTTCAAAAGTCTTTCGTTCTTTCATGTAGCATAAGATATCCTGAATATCTCATATCCCAAAAGTTATTGCAATGACAAATTATCCAACTTTAAGGACTTCCACTTTTTGGTGATGGAAAAAGTATTGAAATATAATATATCGAAATGGCTACTTGCTTTATGTAATCAGCAGTAAAAGAGCATCAATTCGAATTTTCAATACTCTTTTTCGGGCGAAGCTTTTTTAACATTTTGCTAACAAAACAACAAAACTAATCATATATATATTTTAATTACAAAATTTATATTGAAAATCTTCAAAACCGAACTTTGCAACAACATCAATCAAACCAAATAATTAAAATATTTTATCTACCATTTATTTGTATGTATTCATACACACATGCGTACATACATACAAATACTATTATTAAGAAACTAAATATGTACTTATGCAATTTACATTAAATAACAATGCGACAAAGAAAAAACAACAAAAACAACAAACACAAGAGACAACAAAACCTTTTTGAATTCGACTGTTTATTAATTTGAGCATTTTCTTTTCGTCTTCATCTGATTTTGTTTGTGATTGATAAAACATTTACATATTGAATTCATTTGTGTTGTACATTATTTGTGTGTATGTTAATTTTGATTAATTGATGAAACGAAATGGATAATAATTTTTATGTTTTACAAAAACAAAATGAAATATATTTATATGTGAACAAATAACAACAACAACAACAACAGCAACAAAATCGTAGGCAGGAATCGTGCGGTGGTGAAACAGCAAAAGAAAAAAACAAAACTTTAACTATAAAAAACAAAAACATACAAATAATAAGGATACAATTACAGATAAATTGATGAAATAATATTTTACAAAAATTAACAACAAAAAAGAAAAGATAAATAAACAAATACATATATGATAATATATTAATAGAAATTGTAAATGAAAAACCGAAAGCAAATTACTAATTTAAGCAAGTTTAACTATAAATAATTATTTATTTAATTAAACAATGGCTATTAATTAATTAATTAATTTTAACAATAACAACAAAAACACAAGTATTGACATTTATTTTTTATTGTATATCAATTAACAAACAAACAAACAAACAAAAAAAACTCAACTAAAACAAACTATTCTTTTTAAGTATTTTATAAAACAAGTTTATTAACAAGAAAACAAAACAAAACGTACATATTTATAATTAATTAATAAAATTAAGTAACATTTTCTAAACAACAAAAACAAATTAATAAAACTCATAGCAAAATTATGAACAAACACAGCGTTACAAAGTATTATTATGTAAGTATGCGTTTAACAATAACAAAATGGCATCTTGATGCACTCGGTTAAGAGGAATTTTGGGAAAATTGCGCTGCAGTGCAAAACTAGTACGACTTCACAATTACAGTGGTCGTGGCGTATACGAAATGTGCAATTACGAATACGTATACGTGTACCGCACAAAGTTTGTGTTAAATTCAGCTGCGACATTTTAAGATCGTCGTCTGCTTATAAAAAGTCATTCGGTAATTATTGAATTGAGAATTGAGTCATTCGGTTCAATTATGAAAGCAAGTTCCAAATAAACCTGCAGTTTATAAATAGAATTTTTTTTATGGCTTTAAACTTTGTCTTCAAAGCTTAAAGACATACACCTGCTGGCCGTGTGTTAGAACTTCAATCCAGATGTTTCAATTTTAGATTTTCTAATTGTTACGACTTTTGAATGCCACTAGTTGGAATTGGAAACATGTCGTTAGCATTATGGATTGTGTTTTCTAGTTTGAGAGATATGCGACATTTACGCCGAATCTGGCCGACGTAAGTATGTACATCTGTTGCTTTTATGTGCCAAAAAAGGTTTCAATTGTACAGCCCTGGTATGGTATTTTTAATACTAATTCAATTCTTTCTAGAGTACAAAATAGGTTCAGTTAACCAAAATAAATCAAAATTTACTGTTTTTTGTGTACCAAAAATAAGTTTACATTTCCCAGCTCTGGAAACGTACTTTGGATTATGCTGAGTTTAAATAGCGATCTTTTCAGGACTATTTCAAATATGTGTATTAATCTAAAAAAGACTTCACTTATTCGATTGCCCCATTCATTAAATAATATGTCAGGCATGTCACAGAGTTCAATTCCGTTCGGAAACAGATTTATTCCATAGTTTTGCCCTTCTGAAAATGAAAACTGAAAAATTGTTTTGGCAATAAAATCATTTTTAATATCATGAACGGAGTTGTTGATTCCTTGTATAACAGTGGAACTAAATATTTGTTTTATCGGTAAATAAATTGATTTTCCATAAATTTATTATAGAAAAAAACTTAAGTCGTTTTAAGAGACCGATTTTGAAAATTCCCTCAAAAGAATTCTACAATTTTAACTATTATAGGGTGTTTCTTATAGAGTGATACAAGTTTAAATCATAATAAAATATAGTAATATAATATTGATATCAATGAAACGGTCTTTATTGGATAGAAAATTTTATGACATTAATGTTTAAATATGATTTTGACCATGTGGCCGCCACGGCTGGCGCGTACAAGGCTCAATCTGGAACAGCAATTTTCACAAGCTTTTCACAGCATTTGCGGCCGTATCTCGCCTATAACTCTTCGAATGTTGATATCCAGGTGTTCAAGTGACTTTACATAACCTCAAAGAAAATAATCCAATGGGGTTAAATCCCACGAACTTGGGGGCCAATTAATTGGGCCATTTCGTGAAATAATTTTTTCGTCAAAAGTTTTCTTGAGTAAATCAATTGCAGCGCCCATTGTGAGGCACATGGCTCCGTCCTGTTGGAACCACATATCAGCAGGATTAATGCCAGCTAATTGAGGTACGAAAAAACTTCGAGTCATGTTCCTGCACCGTTCACCATTGACAGTAACATTCTGACCATCATCGCTTCTGAAGACTTATGGGCCAATGACTCCGCCAGCGCACCAAACAGTAATTTTCTGTGGATGGAATGGTGTTTCGACAAAAGCTTGTGGATTGTCCGTACCCATTCAACAAAAAATGGGCTTCATTGGAAAATAAATTTTGCATGGAAATTCAAAATCAATATTAATTTGTGCTTCAGCCCATTCGTCGAATTGGCGGCGCATACGATGTTCGTTTGGCTTTAATTCCTGCACTTCCAATCTTCCAGATTGATTGGGATCATCTTCAATGCTTTCCTGTACATCGGCTATAGATTCTTCAGTGCGCACTGTTCGGCGTCTCACGGGATGCACATTATCAGTAACAGTAAATGTGGTCCGAAAACGATCTGTTGTTCTTCGAATTAGCAGCTCCGAAGGACGATTTTGTACGCCATAAAATGGACGAAGTGCACGATAAGTTTGACGAACAGAACCATTACTTTGATTAAAAATTTCCACAATTTGCACGCGCTGCTCTGGTGTAGGTCGATCCATAATGAAATGTCAAAGTAAACTAAATAAAAACCAACTATCAGCTGTTAAATGGGTGGTCAAATAAGGCAGTGATGCCAACTCAAAGTTGTATCACTCTGTAGAAAACACCCTATACTACAATTTTAAACGTGATGTGCTGGCAAGTAAATAAAAATATCAGATTATTTAACCCTTTTAATAAGAGACATTTTCCCTCCCTCTCACCCCTTTTAAGGGCATTAACTTAATAGTGAATACCGCATATATGGTTTCATGGTCTTCTGAATTTTTTGTAAGAATTTCGTTTCTACTTAACTTCTTACATGAACGAGGAACTTTATGCCTCAATAATTGGAAACATTAATGCCTCATATCATGTCCAGACATGTATTTTAAATGATGCAATTCACTCAATTATAATTTGACTGCCGCAAATCATTTGGCGGTTTCACTGCTGCCATCAGCAATTATAGTCTCTTTCTTATTGAGCTTCAGTAAACTTTTCAATTATTTATCATTTATTTTCGGTAAAAATCTTTTCCTAATTTACCAACCATTAATTTCTTTAATTGTTTTATTATCATATTTCTCATATATACGAGCAATTTGGTTATTGTTAGAGTGGCTACGAAACAATTAACTGCTAATTGTATAATTTATTAATTGATGGTAAATTGAGCTCAATTAAGGCTTTGATTGTATCAATTTTCATGATGTATATTGCGAAGATATTGTCGAGTGATTTCGCTGAAGACTTGAAAACTAAATATATTGTCTTAAAAGATTTATATAACAAATATATTTCCATGTTAATTGGCTGTTTTGCAATTGTTGCAGGCATTATTATATTTAATTGCATCGTTGCAGTTGATATTAACATTCGGAAGTTCATGTTGCAACAACAAGTAGGAAAACTTGAAATTCTTTTTGCTTTCAATATAAATTCGCAAACTAAAGTTTTTTTTTCATTTAGGAGGATTATTTAGGAGATATTTTCGTGTCACAAAAAAATAATAATTTTTAGGTCTGAAACCAACACGTTATCTTTTATTATGCGCAACAGGTCTTCTTTGCTTGTAGGTAGTTTACAAGAGTGTTACAGTGCAGTTTATAAGAGTGTTGGCTCGAATAAAAAGCTACTTGTGCTTAAAAATGACTTAATCTCAATCCTAAAGATTCGCTCCAAAAGTTGTAAGCTTCTGAAGTGTAATATATTTATGAATAGGTTCACATGGTTCGTGTTTATAAAACGATACACAATATGTCTGTAGAAATTTAACTGACAGATAAATGAATTAATCAAACCGGATCTTGCGGAAGTCTTTCAATAAATTTTTGGCGAAAAATAGAGAGGATGCAATCGCAATGAACTTATTAACGTATGACGAATTACATAATTATAGAAGTATTATGGGAGTGAACTTACGAATGTCCGGCCGAATTAAAAATACTGCCGTAGTGTAAATTTTCTTTTATTAAAACATAAAACGCATACACTTTCATGTATTCCGAGTTTTTACAGTTAGTTTTTGCCGTTTGAAATAAAACTTTTTTCAAAAAATTTTATGTTTAAAACTTAATAATCAAGTACACGAGATTGAATCCCAAATTTTGCAACTGGCCTCGGGTTAGTGAAACTTATAGGAAAATAAAAACAAATTTCTAAAATTATGTTTTTTGAAAAATTTTTGATTTTGGTACAATTTCTTTTCCAAATTATTACGAAAAGCAAATAGAATATACGAGAGTAAAAATACATAAAATTTTATTGTTGTGTACACATATAAATTTCACTAACGCCAAGTGATTTAGAAAATTAGGCCCTAAGTGGGATCGATCTGTTTTGACGCTTACACTTACATGAGCAAATTTTCAGCGTGCATAAGTAAACTGTGTATTTTGCTGCTGAGCTGATCAATGATCGTGAAGTGAATGAAGTTGCTCACAATTTCACTTCAAATGCGCGTTATGAGTTTGAATGAAATTTCTATTTAAAAACTAAGAATTACATAAAAAAAACTAATATATAATGGAGATGAAAAATTATCAATTGCTAGTGATTTATAAATACATACATACATATATACATATGAAATTAATAATAATATTAATATTTAAAAAATTATTTGATAAAATAAAAACCAAACCAAACCAAACAAAATCAACAAAAACAAAATTGAAATGGCAACAAATTATATACATACATACATACATACATATATTTACAAACATCTAAAATTAACAACAAAAATAATGTGAAATTAAAGGACTTGAGTATTAGTTTTCATCAATCTTATTTTAAAATTAAAAAAGTTTGTTGCATTTGAAATTGAAATCGAAATCCCTGTTTTGTTCTCATGAAAATCCCCGCATATTAAAAGATATTATTATTAATAAATAAAAATATTAAATCCATATAATTGTAATAGAATTAAAGAAGAAAATTAAAAATAAAATGGTTTGAAAACATGCAAAAATTACAACATATACAATTTAAAACATTTTATGTCGTCCCAGAGAACAAAAAACAAACATGAAAGCAAATAAAAAACTTTTAAATAAAAAAAAATAATCAAAATGAACAATGTATTTTTATTAATTGAAACACTGCGACCCGCGGAGGAGTAACGAACTGATACGATACTCTCTTGCAGGATATGTCAGTAGTGAAACTGGTACTGACTCAGTACGCCACTTGGGGATATAGTATGTAGACATTATAAGCAGATATTTATTACTGGCTGGTCTTTTTTGGGAACTACATACATATTTTCTTTTATATATATAATATTTTTCTAGGGCGACACTACCACATACGATACCGATAGAAATTCCAACGCCATAATTTGCCCCTGGTGCTGAAATTTCGAATTCTGTCAGCTGACTTATTGATAATTGTATTCATATCTATTTGTATATTGTATTTTTATATACTCCGACAAGTTTCTCTCGTTTTAACCTGTATTTTAAGCATTTTAGTGTTGCTTTACCAAACAATCAGTAGACTACAGTTTTGAAACTCTCATGTTATGCATAGACTTTTGTAAACCATTTGAGAGTTAACAAATGATTTTTAAAAATCACATTCGAATAAATGTAGTAGGATGTGAAATTCATACAAAACAACGAATGAATGTCATTTATAATTTATTTCATAAAAATTTTGAAATTTTACAATCCCGAATTCTATCATAAAAAATGGAAACTGTATGTGGATAGTATTTGAGAAAGAGTGAATTCAAAGTCCAGGGGCAGATTACGGTATTGGATATAGATAAAAATTTGTATATAAACGATTATTATTTAAAGTACACATTTTATAAGAGAAAAATATGTGACGGAGATATTAGAAACCCAAACTGAATGAAAAAACCTTGGAATTATCCTAAATGAAACGATTTTTGCTGCATTCATTTTCTGTTCTCATCGTTTTTTTTTATTATTATTTTAAATCATACACGTTACTTACTTGTGTATGTATGTATGTACACTATATAAACTAAAAACAACGTGGTATTATATTCTTGTTTAGCTTCATCGACATGTTTAAGTAGTGATAAAAGACTTTCGTGACACTTAAACGGCCAATACTTTTACAATCGGATTGTTAAATTTTTAATATTGAACATTGTGACTATCATCTCACAAAATAGCAATTATCAAATCGACGTTTTATTGCAAAATATTCTGTTATATCTATCAAGGCTGCTTTTGTTTCTCATATACTTCACTTTACAGATTATGTTTACATTTTTATAACAAAGGATGAGTCATGTTTTATTTAAAATTATTGTGCTAGTTATTGAATAATGTGAAGAAAAACTGCAATAATATGAGTAATAATATATTTGAAAATATTGTAGACCGTATGGGCCGTTTAAGTAAAAAGAAAAATATAAAATTGCAGTTTTGAAGCTCTGCTTTTGGTTTTTACGAAAGATAAAGAAAGCAACACATACAATTTCTGGCAATAATTTGATTTATATACTATATGGAAAGCAACTAAAGTTTTAAATTCTTTTATTTTTTTCCTTGTACTAGAGTTTTGCACAATTAAGCTATCAAATGATGCAGTAATGAGCTTTTTTTAATACAAATTTATCTGCTTCATGTTTAGGATTTGCTAATTTTACTTAGAATTAAGTAGTCAATTTAATACGGTTGAGTTATGTACGATGAAACTGAGATAAAGTTTGAATAAATGGTGTTTTAGTAAATTGCATAAACGAATTAAGTTTGGTTTTAATTTAGATTTTTATATTCTAATTTTATATCTTCTTTTTTAGAACAAAGACAGTCTTGTTTTTTATAATTTATAAATTTTATATTAAATTGAGATTTTTAGTTTGTAAATTCATTTATATTATAGTGTTTGTTTGTTCTTTTGCAACGATCATTTATTTGATTTTATATTGTTTTTCAAATTTATACATTTAAAGGTTTTTAAAATTTATTTTGGCCAACAATGAGAAGCTATAAAGGGGCTAGAGGTACGTATATAGAAATTATTACAATCGTTGAAAATTAATAAAATATTTTTATAATTCAGCAGATGGTATTTTGCGTTTTCGAAATTTCAAGCCATTTTTTACAACAATCAGGCAATAGATACTATGTTTACGAGAATTTGATCCCCAACTATTACTAGTTTAGATGAAGTTTTAATCATTTTAAATGATCTTTACAGATATATTTTTAGAAAATACACAAAACTACACAGAATTATAATACAAAAACATTAGTAAACATTTTTTAAATGAATAAAACTATAGCATAATTTACAACCAAATATAATAATAATAATAATAATAATAATAATAATAATAATAATAATAATAATAATAATTATAATAAGAAAATAATAATAATTATAATCAAATAATAATAATAATAATATAGTAAACAAAAAATATTGTTGATTCAATATCAAACACACATCTTAAAACATTTTAATTTGCTTCGAATAAATACATATATATTTGTTTTATAGAAAAAGTTTGAAAAAAAAATAAACTTTATAACAACTGTGTTTCTGCATTATTGTGTTTGGAATACAATTTTAGTTCATTGAATTATAGCGCAAATTACTATCTATACCAACATCAGGACTATCAGGATTTGGTCCTAAGTCAGAACTAGATCGTGAGAATGGTCGCCTTGTGGGTAAAACCTCACGTATACTATCAATTAAACGCTGATGGAATGTTTTATATTCTAGATCAACAGATTGCGTTTCGCCGAAATTAAAATCGGCCACTTCCACATTAAAGCTATAACAATAATAATAAAAGGAAAATTGGAATGTTATAAAAAATCCATATAGTCATATAAAAACTTACCGGTTGCGACTTTGCAAGTAATAAGATACACCAAATACAACCGTAATTATAGCAAGTAAACTGAAGGAAACAGGCACCACAACGACCGATAGTTGAGATTGTTTCTTAGCTACAAAGTCAAGAGAAAATGTAAACATTTTTTATATTTAAATTAATTGCAGGTAACGGTTGAGCTCATATAATCAATTTTTCGAATTTTTGCTTTCAAATGTCCATCATTCATTTAAATTTTCATAGAGCACAGACTTCAGTTACCTCGAAATATTTGTACGACCTGTTAAATCAAGATTATTTTGTAGTGCGTCTTACCTTCATATATATTAATTGTAACTTGGTTGACAGTCTCCGATACATCATTGCGTATAAAGAACAATACCGTCTTACTTTCCGCGAAATATCGCGAATAATTAAATTCACACTCATCAAGATCGTAATAATAACCACAGGTCTCATTACCAGTGGCATTATATGGAGCTAAATAAAATTTAAATGTGTTAAAAGTTATTATGTTATTTTTACTAAGAAATAAAAGCTCTATAAAATCTCTATTGCAAACGGCATACTTCTTTACAAGCCTTCATGTAAGAAGTGTACATCTACTACGTGCATATGTATCAAGATTATTTAATGGTAAAATATTATTAATTGTTTATGCCTCTAGATGAGTATGCAAATGTGTGTCACAACTTTTGAAACGAACACAAAAAATTTATATTTTAATTTATATCTCGAATTTAATAGAAATTAATAATAATACAGTTTAGAATCTGAGTCTGAATAATAATTATTATTTTAATAATTAATCCTATAAAAATCACTAAAAATATTTAAAAATCAAAATATTTTGAAGATTTTACTTACCATTGAAAACTAAAGGACAATATTTTATTTTTGATGAACCTTTACATTTGATATTCAAACTAAGTATATCACCATGTTGTAGCCAATTTTTTCCATTAGCAGTAAAATTGCTAATGGGAGCTAGAGCAAGAGGATATTTATTTTGTTAACGTATAATAATTTATATGGTATAAATGCTTACATTTCGAAACAATCGACCTTTTGTAGTAACCATACACTTTCATGGGATCTCGGGCTATGACCGATTTATTAACACAATTAAATGGTGGCTGGCTGTCATACAGTGTAGCAGAAGATGGTAAAAGATTATAGTGTTTTACGGTTGCACTTAGTTTTGGATTGATCAATACGGTGGAGACATTGGAAGGTGAAAAATTCTTATTCTTATTTTGTTGTTGCAAGGCAGCAGTAAGATTTAGTCCTAATAGTGCTGCATTTGCGTGTGCCATTTCAGCAATTTCTTTGTTGGCTGCTAAAGTATCACGTTTTGTTTTACTTGCCGGTTTGGGTGTATTTGTACTGCTTGTTGTAGTAGTAGTAGGTGTAGTGGTTTTAGGTGTTGTTGTGGTAGTTGTTGTCGTCGTTGTAGTAGTAGTAGTTGTAGTGGTAGTTGTGGTCGTAGTTGTTACTGGATCTGGTAACTTTTCAAATGACACAACTACTAAAGCTTCGATTTCATAGAATTGTTCCGGTTCACTGTATGAGGCTTGATAGTTTAAACCGTCTGTAACACCCAGATATGTGCAGTTTTGGAACCAATATGTTTGTATATATGTGGCGTTTGCAAGTATATAATTTTTTTCTTCTTCTGGCAAATCAATAACGTGATTTACAATTGCCTTAGTAGACACATATTGCTTTTTACGTACACTATTATCCTGTATGAGTTGCATTTTACCGGCCAATGTATCGGTAACTTCAATAGCCACCTCACTCGAGGCAATTTTTATCCAAAATAGGTAATTCTTTTGCACTGTCAAATAAATTCGAAATTTCCCATATTTGGTTGAATTTTTAGGAAAATCTATAGACCAGTTATTAACGGGGTTGGAAGAAGTAAATTCCTACAAATAAAAAATGAAATATTCTCCGGTTGAGGAACAATATAAGTCAATAAAAAGTTTAATATAATCTTTATATATTTAATGCGTAGCAAAATATTTACAGATATTTTATTTGTTTATTTTTATATCTATACTTATTGCAAAATAGCAACGGAAGCATGTAATTCACAGCTTCAGCCTAAATTATTTTTCAACGCTGGTAGCGATAAAAAATATATGGAGTAACTAAACAAATATAGTATTGCTGACATCGCATGAACTTTTCATTGGAAATTGTGCGTAATATTGTTATTACAACGCCGTTTTCTATTTTTAGCTTTGATTACAGAACATTCTTTTAGCACAATTTATTTATGTAATATACTTTATACATATCGTTGGCTCAATATAAAACAGATACAGCCAATTTCTTCAAAATATCATTACATACTTTTTGATCCCCAAACTCGATAACGAAAATTTCATAATGCAACTTTTTTCCGAGATGGTTGCTTTTGCCATTATATATATGATTCGAAACTTGAAGTATGACCCATCAGGACTTATTTCAAAATATATATACAAAAAATAATAAATTAAAGAGAAAAAGTTAAAGTCATATTTATTATATTAGAAAATATGCAATTTAAAGGCGAAAAATGCCAAACACGATAATAATGAACACTTTTTTATGTAAAACATACAATTTCTATACAGAATTGAATGCACATTTAACATAAAAATACACATTTTATATATATATATATATATATATATATATATATATAATATATATTTTAAATAGCAGCATTTTTTTAAAACGTTTCGAAAATATTAAGACATGATAATATGAGTAAGTAGCACATCGTTTGAATTATCTATATATGTCTCATTTTCAATACAGTTTATAAAAATGCCTAAAAAGTAGAAAAAGAGCTTATCTTAGATATCCTGATTATTAAGGAAAGAACCTAATTAAATATATTGAAGAAACATTTTTTACACCCTTTTTACCAAAGCTTACATTACACATATATACAATTTTACGGAACTTATAAATTTTTTTCATTTCACTTTTATTTCGAGTTAAGCCAGTGTTATATTAAGCCATCGATATATAAAACCTGTTAATATTAAAAAATATAAAAACAATTTGCACTTGAATGAGTAATTATATGATAAGAAATAAATCACAAAATTATTTGTACTACCAGTGTACATACTTATGCAAACATGTACAAAAAAACTTTTCTTTGTACAATAAAACAATAAATACAGTTCGCATTAGTGATGGGATATCGATAGCTTTAATATATCGAACAAATCGATAGGAAAATATATCGATGTTATTATACTGTTTTGACAAAAGCCCATAATTATATAACATCAGTGACCTAAACCAGATATGGTGGATTATAATTAAAAAAAACATGATTTCTTATCTAAAATAATTTTAATAAAAAAATCATAATAAATATGGTACATAAATTTGTGTTTCATTAACATGATTTGCTTGCCAACTACCAGTTTTGTTACGTTCAAAATTATATGAATAATATTTTTGTTGACGATTTGCTTTAGTTCCATTTAATTAATCGCTTTAATTTTTTTTAATGCATAAGAAGTAAAGCTACTATTATGCGATCATGGGAAAAGCATTAAAAACGAAATACATGAAAACATGAAAGAAATTACTGGTTGCTTTTCTAAATAACATAAAATCTTTGATGGGTAGTGCTATCACGGACAAGCTCAATAATTTTATTTCATATCATATAATAGATTTTTAACTTATTTTTATTTCGTTTCGCTTTTCCATAAAAGTTCTATGCAATAATTTTTTATTGTCTTATATAAATGTATTAAGACTTATGCATTACATTAGATACGGTTCAAAAATTAATTATCATTGTCTGATTCATTTTTATCAGGTTCGATATAAAACAACCGATTAAAGTCCATTCACATAACACATAATGTCGTTATACTTGTTTTTAAAACCAAACCATATATAGCGTAATGAAAGTATATTATATATGTCCGATACAACGAAAAGACTTCCAAAAAGATCTTAAAGTTTTATGTCTATAAATTTCATATAAACTATTTTCTATTTTTCATTTTAATAACTAGATTTTTTTAGTATTATTTTTGTATTTATTCTTTCATGAAAATTGCTTGCCATGGCAACAAGACCTTGGGCTTGTTCGATATTTATATTTTTTCAATTTCATTGTCATTGAAAATATTGTAAAAAAATTCTAAGCCAACTTCAAATTATCAAAGTACCTTTGCGCATGATTTCATTTATTTCCAAAGTGTTGAGGGCAGAAAGTAGTATCCAATAAAATTTTTTTAATTATATATTTCATTCAATGTATTTTGTTTGAGATATTCGCTCATATTATGAATGACGACGTCGACGTCACATCGACACGGCAGCAAAAAATTGTCACTTGTCATTTAACTATCGACAATATTTAATTATTATTAACAGCTTTTTGGTGCTTTCCAAGGCATACAATATTAATAGTACATGTTACCAGAAGTGAATTTCTGTCGATAAAAACTAGACAAGGGACGATTTTTTGCTGTCGTGTTGATGTGACGTCGAAATTGTATTATGAATATATACATATGTGTTACTAAGAAACCGTACTAAGATGATTATGTTTTTGGATTCGGATCGCCCCAATACCAGATATCGTTCAGTATACAATATACATGCATAGTATGTATGTAAATGTATGATTAAAAACTAAATTATCGTCATGTTTGACATATGTTTTTGTGGACAGAACGATATCGCATGATCTGATGGGACGGGCAGCCAAGCTAACACCGAAATTAGTAGAGAATGTGTACGAAACAACAAATTGTCATAATTCAATGATCAGAATTCAAACAGTTTTATAAAGAACAAGATTTATCGGAATAATGTTTACTTACAACATAATGTGAAGGATTTCTATCATCAACTTTCCATATATAACGATATTCATCAATGTCGGCAATCTTACCATCATCATACAAGGTAGCTGTGAAATTTACAGACGATCCAATAAGAACCGAATCCGAACCTTTGATTTCAACATAATAAGCTTCAACTGATACGGAAAATAATAGAAAAAATTTAGTTTTTATGTCATGGAAGAGGGGCGTTTCTATGTTTTTTGTATATTGACTATATCTTATTAATACTCACCACCGCTCCAAATTACGCAGTATGAGAAAACTTTTATCATGATATGCAAACAACTA
This sequence comes from Linnaemya vulpina, assembly GCA_963675445.1. Classification (NCBI taxonomy): domain Eukaryota; kingdom Metazoa; phylum Arthropoda; class Insecta; order Diptera; family Tachinidae; genus Linnaemya; species Linnaemya vulpina. The sequence goes on from OY776277.1 coordinate 98,619,148, forward strand.
TGCGAATGATGCTTAAAAATCTGCATATTTGCCCCTGTCTATTGCAATTATCGGTCTTGTTGGAAGATGGGTAGTCAGCCTTGACGTTGATACCAAATTTATATTCTTATCGGCAATCTGCAATATTTCATTTGTTTGCTAAGATTCAATACTTTCAGGCAATATATTACGGTTTTTGTTATTTTAAATAATTATTTGTTGTAATTTTCTATTTGCATGTACACTTCTTGCTTTCAAAATTTAAAAACAATTTTATGGCAAATAATGTATTTTAACTTAGCACTAGTTTTTTCGTATATGCTATTTTCACATTATAATTGCGCTATAATTATATTACGTTACAATTTTATGAATATACAAAAGATATTTAAGTTTTTAATAACTTTTTTTCCTTCATGCAAATATCTGAATCTTTTCTTTCTCTTTTTTAGCTTAAGAAAACAGTGCTGCTACTGTGTAAAGAAGCCTGCATTGTACTCAAGCGATTTTTATTGTACATATATATTGAGCTTTTTTGTGGATAGAAATTTATATACTAAAGTTTCACATCAGATGCAAAATGGGTTTGACAAACTAGACTTATGTGCTTAAACGTATGATGTTTGTTTAGTCCGTGTATAAATCGACACAATGCTTGGGTGGCTTACTTTGTCCGCAAATATGCCTTGATGATATCATAGATATATATTAGAGACTTGATATAAGCAGCACCCATTGAGCTCTTCTGGGATCAAAATATTTTCAAAGCTGGCACTACTGTTTTATTTTAAGATTTGTTTATTAGTCTGGCCTGATTTCTGCCACGAAACACGACGGACCGTGGCCGACAAAGTTGAGTTTTCATCAAAACCATACTCTGCCGTTTTCCTTTCGACCAGGATATAGTAAGAAATAAGGAAAAAATGTCCAAAGATCCGAATCTGAAGGAGAATATAATTAAAAACGCTTATGCGGATGTCAATAAATATGGTCAAAATGGAGAATTTGATAAAGCGATAAAAGCAGTCAATCGTAGTAAGTACTTACATACGTTGATCGAGGCTAATATATGTGCATATTAAAGTAAAATTTTATTAGTTCTTGGTGTTGCACCCGATGACGCTACAGCTTTGCATTGCAAAGTTATCTGTTTGATTCAACTTTCTAAATTTGAGGAGGCTAAAAAATGTATAGAGAAAAACAAACTAGCACACCTTGTTTTTGAAAAGGCATACTGTGAATACCGTCTTAACAAACCTGAGAACGCTTTAAAAATAATCGATGATGCAAATTTATCCATATTACCGCCTAATCTTAAAGAATTGAGGACACAAGTGTTGTATCGATTGGAACGTTATGAGGAATGTTTCGATTCTTATAAAGAAATCATTAAGCACACCAGTGACGATTACGAAGATGAACGACGTACCAATCTCAGTGCAGTTGTTGCAAATTTAGCTCTTGATCAAAATAAGGATATCCCCGAAATTCCTGAGGAAACCTATGAGCAACATTTTAATGGCTCTTGCGTTTTACTAAATCGCAAAAAGTTCTCCGAAGCCGAAAAGAAGCTACGGGCCAGTGAGAAGCTATGTCGAGAAACATTAGAAGAGGACGGCGCTACTGAAGATGAAATTAGAGAAGAATTGGATGTAATTCGTGTTCAAGTGGCTTACTGCCTACAAATGCAAGGTAAGACAAAAGAAGCCGCTGCTATATATGGCGATGTTCTGAAAAATAAGCCTAAGGACCCGGCTTTGATTGCTGTGGCTAGTAATAACTCGGTAGTTATCAACAAGGACCAACATGTTTTTGATTCGAAGAAAAAAATTCGGTCAGCCATGTCTGATGCTTGCGAAAACAAGCTGTCTACGCGCCAGAAGAAAGCCATCGCTTTAAATAATTGTCTTTTAGCATTGTTTACTAACGCAAGTGACCAAGTGCAACAGTTGTGTACGAAATTGGCACAACAATATCCTGATCTGATATTTCAGTCTTTGCTGATTAAATCTTCTCAATTGGCTCAGGAAAAAAAACATAAGGAAGCAGTAGAGTTATTGCAAAAGTTTGCATCATCCAGTGCAGATAAAGATCAAGCCTTTGCAGCTAAGTTTGCCACTGTTCAGTTATTGCTGTCTCAGGGAGCTCGTAAGGAAGCTGCAGACGTGTTACTATCGTTAGGAGAGGCAAAGTATAAACCCGGCGTTGTTTCTGCATTAGTAACTCTTTATTTAGGTATGAATAAGAAGCCAGCTGCTTCCGAATTGTTGAAAGCTGCAGTGGATTGGTACAAGAAAAATAATTTAAGCAGTGCAGATTTGTCAGATATGTGGCGTCAAGCAGCTGAATTTCATCTGAGAGGTGGTGCAACTGAGACAGCTGCAAGCTCTTTGGAAGAGCTACTTAAACTTAAACCCAACGATATGAAAGTTTTAGCCCAATTGGTAATTGCGTACGCCCAATTCGATCCGAAAAATGCTCTGGAAGTGAGTAAGAAGCTTCCTAAATTGGAAACGCTGACCACAGCTTCAGAAATCGATGCTTTGGAAGCTGCAAATTGGGTTATGTCTACCAAGGCAGCTAAAAAATCAGCCAATGCTAAAATCGAGCAATCACCGGGCACACCAGTTGTTGAACGTAAAAAGAATCGTAAACGCAAACGAAAGGGTAAGTTACCCAAAAACTACAATGCTGAAGTTCCACCAGATCCAGAAAGGTGGTTGCCCAAATATGAACGGACTGGTTTCCGCAAGAAGCGTGATCGCAGGGCCAAAGATATAATTAAGGGGTCACAAGGCATGTCTACTCAAGCTGCTGATCAGTAGTAAGTTGAAATGTTCTCCATATCCATATCCGGTGTAAAATTAATTTTTTTTTCTTTAGTGATATGTCAAACCGTGCTAACTTGGGTAAAAACTCACCAGCTACTCCAGTTTATCAGGAAACTATACCTGGCCCTCGTCAACAGCACCGCAAAGGTGGTCATAAGAAAAAGAAGGGTGGTCGTTTCTAAACCACTACAATGAAAATATATACACAAATTTGCTTGTCAGTTTGCTATTAACCATTTGTTTTATTTTAGTATTTTTTTATACGTGAATAAAGTATGCAGAAACACCAACATTTTAAAAACAATGTTTATATTAATTATTCCTCATCGTCCTCATTATTAGCTTTATCGTGCTGAGGGAGATTGTCTTCTTTTCTAGTATCGTAAGAGTGTAGAGGTAAAGTTTGGAGCCACTCAAGCAATGGTTTTTGTTCACATTCTGTACGGTATATATTGTCAAAGATTTTCTCCTGAATAAATTTTTGTATCTCGGGTTCTTGTTTTTCCCAAGTCAAGGGATTGTGAATACCATCGTGACCATAGCGATCATTGTAACGTTCGTAATGCACAGTGTCGAGTACTAATCCCAAACCGGGGGCCATTGGCAAATCTAAGCGTTCTTCGGTTAAAGCTCTTTCTAAGGTGCTAACATCTGTATGTCCGCGTACTATGGCTATAGTGAGGCCAACCATTTTTCTTATTTGATGCAGCATAAAGCTTTGACCTTTAACTTTCACTGTAACAAATTCAACGCCTTGTGGGCAGAGAAATGGCTCCGAACAACTGAACAACATAATGAAACGTTTAGCTGAAGGATCTAAAAAGTTCCTGTAATATACATTTTTAGTTTAATTAATTTAATACGCATGATTGACAGAAATACTTGCTTTCTACTTGTGAAATTATGAAAATTTTTTGTTCCTTCAAACATTTGCAATACTTGACAGACCTTTTCCAATCTGTTCTGTGAAAGGCGAAAATTTTCAAAGTCTGTATTTTCATTACAATCTGCAAATGCTATGCTTGGCGTTGTATAGGTATATGTGCGGGCATTGCATTGATCTTTAGCATTAAATCCTTTTGTAACTCGTTCTGTTCCAAATAGCCGTATTTGATCAGGTAAATCCGCATTTAAAGCAACTAGGTCTAGGTCGTCAGCTAAAATTAATATAAATTATGATTTCATAGCGAAAGGCGCATACATATGTATGTAGGTACTTACGCAGTTTTATAGAGCACACCTGTCTAGCTGCAGATACTCCTTTATCAGTCCGGGCCGCTCGTTGAAAACAAGCCAGCTGCGACTGTTCAAACATTTCATCCGTCACCCATTTATGCTTATGCATAGCCTTAAACAATTCCTCTTCAATTGTTTGCATTCCCGGATTGCGCTGCATTCCAAAATAGTTTGCCCCTGAATAACCCAACAAAATGGCAGTTTTCTTCCGTTTCACCCGATCTGCTGGATTAAATGGGGGTCTTTTTACATCTCCCTTTTCCTCGTCTTCTGTCTTCCAGTCAACCCATTTGCGTCTCTTTAAACTTCGTTTCAACCTTTTCATTTCTTTGGTACTTTCTATGGCTTCTTCTCTTTCCATTTTTTTCAACTCTTGCTGTTGTTCCAATTTTTCTAGCGCCTCCGTCATGGCTGCAGCAAAACTTTTATATCTTTTATTAATGAATATAGAGGAATCTCGAAGTGCATCGAATGTATACAACACCTTATCAATATATTTCATGCGACCTTAAATTATACACACACACATATATAATGCTCAAGATATTGAGAACTATGGAACTATTTCTACCTGCCTTTAGATTTGTCAAAATTGTACCTTTAAATATCATTACTAATAAGTTAATTTATTGAATACTGGTACTTTACACGTGGATAATAGAAAACTTTTTATTATAAACAGGCCCACAGTGGGTTTTTTATATTTCTATATGAAGTGCTCCCACTATTATGCAGAAATGTGGGATTTCGCCGGGATTGGGAATGAAAACTTATTTTCGGGGAAATGGATATTTTTCGGAGACAAAATTACGAGGATATATATGTCTAAGCATGATAATAAATGGAAGCAAATTGGATATAGTCCCGATGGATCGGCTTCATACATAGTTTTTTTGTGCAATCGAACACATATACACGAATGTTGATAGAGGGATATATCAATTACTATAACTATGTTAGCCATAAATTCTATCATTTTAATGTATATTTGATATAAAGTCATGCTTGCTACTCACTAACGCACGCACACACGTTTTTAGAATTAGGTGCAATTCGACAAGTCGAACTGACAGAGTTGAATTGATGTATGTACCTTCTATATTGTACATTGGTATCAGCTGAACTCAATACGTCTTCTGTGAATCAATTCGTAATATTCGTAATCGGCCGCTCATAGTCGGCTTCATGATCATTTGCGACGGCCTCGACTAAAAAATAATATTTGGATGTCGACTTGATCCTATGGTACAGTTTGTCTCAACCTTAAAAAACTTTTATCGCACAATAGTTAAATTGCAAGAAAGTGTTATTCATTTATATAAATTGGTCTTTGGTACAAACTTTGTTCAAAAGTTATATGATGAGTTATATCCCGCTACAACTAAATCCGGATTTATCAAATCCTACATGTCGAGTTTGTTTACAAAACAAAGATGAAAAGATGTCTTCAATTTTTGATGTGGACGCGGACATTAACAAACTGCAAATCTATGAAAAAATCGAACAATGTTCTGGAATAAAGGTGCGTTTGAATGATGTTTGCATAAAGTTCCCTTACAAATAATACACTTGCTTTGAAGTAGGTCTTGGAACATGAAGATATGCCGACTTTAATATGTAGCGAATGTCATGGTCTTTTACAAGTTTCTTTTAAATTTCGTTCGATTTGTCGGCAGTCTAATGACTATCTAAGAGAAAATGTATTAATAAAAAAATCAAGTCCGAAGGAAAATCCTCTATCTCCAAATAAGAATACAACCGAAAAAGAAGTAAAAAGGCCCCAGTACAAAACAAGGTTAAGAGAAAAACCGAGTCCATTACTTGAAACAATTAAAAATGAGCAAATTAGTCCGCCTGAGTCTCCTAGAAATTTTGGTGAATTTAGTGATGAAAATTTGGGCGATAATGGAAGTGAAGTGTGGTTTGATATTGATTATCAGGACGATGATGATGATGATATATCTTGTGGAGAAAATCTTGAAGATGAGGAACCTGATGATAAAAAACCCATTAAGCGCAAGAAAAACACAACCAAAAAAGAAAAGAAATCTAATTCTAAAGTTACTGAAAGCTTGGAGCCTTCTTCAAATGGCGATGCGATTATCCGGAAGAGTAAGAAAAACCCTACTGTTAAAAAAGAGAAGGTGAAAAAGGAAAAAAAAGAGAAAAAGGAGAAGAAAGAAAAACAGCCGCATATCTGTGATGTTTGTGGCAATATATACTCTCTCCGTTATGCCTTGGAAGTCCATATGAAAAGGCATAGCGATGAAAAACCTTTTAAATGCGAGTAAGTAAAAAAAATACTGTAGTGTGCGTAATATTTGTGCACTTATTAACAATTTTTAAATCTGGAAAGTTTCGAAGTTCTTTCGAGTTAAGATAGTTTTTGAATATTAATTCTCCTTATGTTGTCTTGGAATTATTATAAAGTCTAAAGATGATATGCTATAAGAACCACTGAAACGCAGATCTAATATTGAAATCAATTAGCTGGACTGAATTCAAGATACTCCCATTATTTTTATTATTGGAATTTTGTTAAAAACATAGCAAAAATACTATTGGGAAATCTTTTTGCTGGCCTCTGAAAATTTCAAACCGTTTCCGTATACTATCATTCACTTGAAGAGGATAATGCGAAAGATTTCGTTTAAATAGCTTTCGTCAGCTAAATGCAAAAGGTGGTAATAATAAAAGTTTCCAAAAAGTTTTTTTTTTATTATAGAACTGCGCACGTGTAAAATTCGTGTTTTTATTTTCACTGTATATAACAAAACTTTTTTCTGTTTGCTTTTAAGAATTTGTGGATACGCGTTTTACAGTAACTCCGAATTAATTCGTCACATGCGAACACACACAGGATCTAGACCATATAAGTGCACATTTTGCCCACGGGACTTTGGGGATCAGTCAACTTTAATAAAACACGAAAGGTAATATATGACTTTTTTAATTTTGAAAAAGTGCAATGTTCTCTAAAACGTTTTCAAATTTGCCTATGCCATTTCTAGCATAGGAAAAAATGCGGCTTTTATTACCGAGTAGGTTACAAGATTGTGTTATGTTTTTATCAAAGACTTGGAGTTAATATGCAAGAAAACCATACTAATTTAATGAAAGTATAGTAGTTATGATTTCATGATTTATTGTGCGGGGAAAGGCTTTTTTGATTGCTTTTAATTATTATCCTTTTTTAAATTTTGAACAATTGAAAACACATCAAACAAATTTATGCAATTTTGTGCTAATAATGAATGACAATATGTATTTTAAACATGATTTAGGGGACCCTACATATACAAGCAGAAATACTCTAAACTATATTCTGTATGCAGTTTAAGGGCGATGTGGATAGATAGATCTAAATCAGTAGATAATATGGAATATGGCGATTCTTACATATTTGAATTTTGATTAAGATTTTATAACTTGTTTCATTTATTTAATTTGTACTTAAAAAATCTAACTTTAGTCTCCCGCAAAGGAGTATAAAACCCTTTTGTTTCAGCTTTTGTTTAAAATAGAAACAAATATTAGTAAGAGTGTGAAATTTAAAAAAGGAAAAAAGATACTGATTGAAAATTTATTTCCGTTAAGAATTATATATTGAAAGTCAAAGTGACGTTATGTAAAAATTGTGAAAAAAAAAAAAAAATAATAAAATAACTTATTCAAACTTCAACTTATTTTAGGCTTCATCGCAACGAAAGACCCTTCAAATGTGAAACGTGTGGCAAAAGTTTCACATATTCGAATGTATTGAAATACCATAAATTAATACATACGGGAGAAAAACCATACAGGTATGTAGTTTTTCCATACCTGCTTAATTCAATAAAAAATGTATTAAATTTTTAAGTCTGGAACTTATTTAACCCGTTTTACTTTATGAAGTTCGCAGTTGTTTAACAAAGTTTTTTAATTTCTAGATGTGAGATTTGTGGTAAATGCTTCAATAGTCCTCATCACCTTCGATCGCATTTAAGAACGTTGCAACATCAAAATGATCCAAGAACTGAAATGCTTTTACAAAACATAAGAAAAAATAACTTGGAATCATTAACTGTAACTGGTTTCCCAATTTAGGTGTGTATATATTTATATATGTACATATAAGTAAAGATGTACATACAATCTTAGTTGAGTTTTGTTCAGAATTTATATTACAGTCTTAAAAAAATTCAAATGAAAAAGAATTAGCATGATACAATAAATTTATTATATACCAAAGGACCTAAGTCTTGAGAGTATGTTGTTTAAAATTGTTCTTAATATATTCCATGACAAAATTTCTATAACTCTTTTATGACAAAGAATATCTACAACAGTCTATCGGTTGCTGAAACAGTTATTTCTGCGTTATTAATTAAAAAGCTCTGTGTTATGATATTGTAATGAGCAATATAAAGATATCGCTCTACTGTAAACAAAATAATAAGTAATACACGTTTGTATATAAGAAACACATGTTTACATATTAGTGTCGTCATTCATATAAGAACTATTCGAATATTCGATCCCTTTTATATATTTGTTCGAACGAATTGACTGGCAGTTCGTCGATATCGCAAGCTATCGTTCGATCGAATAAATAATTTTGAAAGCAACAGCAAAATTTAAAATTTATTTTTGTTCTAAATGTTATTAATTCGATCGAAGTTTATTATATGCTTTTTAAGTTGTTAAGATGCGTTAAGAAAGCAAATACCCAAATTAATAATATTAAACATAGCAATTAAGAAGGTATGAAAAGTTAATGCCTCTGTAATAGAACCGGAAAGTATCTAGCATTACACTGACGAATCAGACGAAGTTTCCGAATTGTAACCAAATTATTTAAGAAACATTAACAACATGATCTTCTTTTCAATACTGTTTTAACCAAAAAGCCAACGTTAACAATTTATGAAAGAAACTTTTCCTTCTTTTATAAAAAACAAAATAATTATTATTTTAAACGATGTCCATGAAATATATTTAAATGAATTTGTATAAATTTTTTTAGATTATGTTAAAAACATTAGTTTTTCTTTTGTAATGTGTTGTTTTCTTATTGTTAATAGAAATAATTAATCTAATATTTGGTTTTTTTTTTGTTTTCGAAGTTATTCTTACGAAAATGTTTATTCTTTGTTCGTTCCAAAAAAAAAAGTTTGAAGTTATTCGCCTGTTCGAACAAGGAAAAAAATGAAATTTAACTCTTTCTGCATCTGGTTATATAATTAGAATTTTATGCTATAATAATTTACAAACTATGAATAACTTGAACTATATATGTATAAATAATGTTATTACGACTACCAGCTTCATACTTATTAGTAGTCAATTTTAAATCGATATGAGAATTGAAATTATATAATAATTTGATTTTAATCAAAACTGTTGGATACATTTTTTGAAATTAAGAGGAAATAAGGTTTGTTTGTAAAATCGAATTTGATAAAAATATAACTAAAGGAGATGTTATTGTATCATGAGAAGTACTATATATACATAAATTTTATAAGACAATGTCTGTAATTATTAAAAAAGTAATATTAAATTTTCAAAGAGGCAAAAAGTGTACAATAAAAAATTATTGACTTAAAACTGTAAAAGTGCCGGGGTCAAATTACAGCACTAGACACGGAAATTCTTAAATAAACAATTGAAGTTTTGATCGATATCAAATGCGGTAATTTGGACCCTGATTTTATTTAAATTGAAAAAAATTATGTAAGTTTATATATGTATCTTATTTAAGCTTAAGGTTATAAATAATTTGTTTTAATTAATCTATCAATTCTGTTAGCATCGCTAGGAATAAATACATATCTATAGGAATTTTTCTTTTGTATTCGTTATCTTGCGATAATAAAATATTATTTGCTCGTAGGGAGTATGTAAGATATGTCAATGAAATTTTTATGCAATAACTATAAGGATATGTAAAAAAACTTTGCATCATTAATTATAAAAATTCATTTGAGAGTTATGACAAAATTGCAGTGTATTAGCGATATAGTTTTTAGAAGTCTTCAAAGAAGGGAAAATGAAAAATATAGTGAAAAAATGTCAAGATTTCAAATACCATCAAGTATGTCAGCATCAGTCATTCAACTATTTTCATCGTCAAAACTAACTTTCACCGCCCCGTTTAGCGTCAAATCAGCATAACCGACAATTCCGTCGAGCAAAAAATCAATATGTATATCGTGTAGCCTTGGTAGTATTGGATGCGAAGTACCTGTTCGTGGGACCACTGTCCGTGCATCAATTATTCACAGAAAGCTGAAATCTTCCAACGACTGCCAATGGTGTGACAATATAACATGACAGTGCTAGGAAAACATACACGACACAAGAATAAAAAACGATGATATGTTAAATATTATAACAAATAACAACGCCTTTCATTGCAGTGCACAATTATTAAGAACGTTCAAATATAAAAGCACTACAGAACTTATTATGAGATATTGTAGACAAATAATGGTTAAGAAACAATTAGTCGTAGCACCTTATATTGTTGCACCACGGCAATATTGTTGCACCATGGCAATATTGTTGCACCATAACTTTTATAAACCACAGTGTGTCTCAGATATATTCATAATTTGTTTAGTATATGTATCATCTTAGAAAACATTAATTAATACAAGCCAAAGCACTCTTTACACCAATTTATTTATAAAATTTATATTATATTAGAAAAAGCTTACAATGAGTGAATGCCATTTCGATTTATCAAAACCTACATGCCGAGTATGTTTAGAAAACAGTCAAGGGAAAGAAATGTCATCAATATTTGATGTGGATGAAGATTTCTCTGATCTTCACATATATGAAAAAATTGAACAGTGTGCCGATATTGAGGTAAACATATTAGTAAAATATAATATATGTTTAAGAGAGTGTTGTTTTAGTTAATTTATTAAACATTTGCTTTGTTCGTTGCTGTTAAAACATGTATTCTTATGTCTGCATTTCATTGGCACGAAATTATTTTGAAGTGACACTTGGTGTAACATTTATGTAGCTTGTGGAATGCATATGTACATATCGTGAGTGATATACTAAAAAACTAATTTAATAACTTTTATATCTTATAGGTATTACGCCATGAAGAAATGCCCAGTCTAATATGTGGCAATTGTTATGGACTTCTAAAAGAATCTTATAAATTTCGAACGATATGTCGAAATTCCAACCAATATTTATTACAATATGTAGCTATAGATTCGGAAAGTCCGAAAATTCAAAAGCTTCACGACAAAAATCCTTTGGCTATAACAGAAAACATTTCTGAAGGTAATGAATCACGCCTCGAACGCAGAAATGGATCGAATGATATTGTAATATTTGAAACCATCAAAATTGAACAAGATTTTCAGTTTCCGCCACCCGAGGAAGAATTTATTGATGACAATAACGATAGAGAGGAGTGGCTTGATATCAATTACACAGAGGAAGAAGATGATATATCTTGCGGTGAAAATATTGCTTTAGAAGTTAAACAAGAAATACAGGAGCCTAATAACCTTAAAAAACCTACCAAACCGAAGGAAAATTCCGATGCAAAAAGGAAAAATAAACGTACTAAATCTTCTAAAACCTTAGAAATCTCTTCAGATGGTTCTCCAATTATAAGTGAGAAGAAACCTCGTGCAAGGAAGAGAAAAGAACCGCAACCACATATATGTGAGGTTTGTGGTAACATATATCAACGTCGCTACTCCTTGGAACTCCACATGAGAAGACATAGAGATGAAAAACCATTTGCATGCGAGTAAGCTATTAAATATTTTTATAATTTACCTACAAACTTTTATGCTATTCATACATATGCACATACTTATGCACTTACAATCTTGTGTTGAGTATACTAGAAAGAAAAATACGGTTGTAAATGTAAGGATTAAAACACACACATATCTAGACGTAAAAAATTCGTTACAATACCATCATACTGTTTGATGATAGTGGACATTTGCATTGACTTAATACAATATATTCTTATACTTACTTATTTTAGAATTTGTAGTGACGCATTTCATAGCAATTTCCAGTTAATCCGCCATATGCGGAAGCATACAGGGGCTAGGCCCTATAAATGCAGCTACTGCCCCCGAGCCTTTGGAGATCAATCAACTTTAATAAAACATGAAAGGTAAATTTTATTTAATTTCCTATGAAAATCCATATTTAGTAATTGGTTTGAAACTTTTTTTAGAGTACACCGCAATGAACGACCTTTTAAGTGTGAAACGTGCGGCAAATGTTTTTCTTATACCGGTGTTTTAAATTATCATAAACTAGTACATACTGGAGAAAAACCTTACGCGTATGTTATAAAAATATTTTATTATATAATATATCTGAATTTTTGATTTTTATGAAATTTAGATGTGAAATTTGTGGTAAATGTTTTCCCCGTGCACATAATTTACGCGATCATTTGAAAACACTCCAACATCAGAGTGATCCGAGATCTAAAATACTTTTGCAAAATATTAGAAGAAACAATGAAAGTGAAACATTAAAAGTCCAAAACTTTAATCTTTAGTTATAATACGAAAGTGTCAAAAGAATGTTGCATTGATTTAAAAAGAAAAAGGAATTCAAATTGTATAAAAAATGAAATATTAAATTAATGATGTTTTAAGGCTGTATTTTAATATATATATATAATATTAAAAATCTGTTCATCAGATGAAGTATGAAAACAAGTTCATTTTGCCAGACTTATTACTAGTTGGAGTTCTTTTGTGATTGCCTTGGTCTTTTATAAGCATGTCAAAAGTATGATATAACATCATGCACGATGTACGAATGTCAATATATCAGAGCTTAAAGGAGATATTGGCTATATGTACGTTAATATTTTAACAGATTGAGATTTGTAAAATATTCTGTATAAAGTTTACGAAATAACAAACAAAACAATTGGCTACTGCAATTATATTCTGTCAGAATTGTATGATATGTTATTGATAACTGGACCTTGCTGTCAATAATTTGAGGCATTATTTTATTCAAAGCAGACCCACTGTGCGCTTTGATTTTTCTATGTAATGATAACACAAAACTGCTGACTGAGTTATCATAGGGTGTTTCATATCAAAAGGTTGCATTTACATATTTAAAACTCAATACTTACCATTTTAATGCACAACAAACATAGAGTAAATAATTGTCACGACGAAGAAGTTTTTGGCAAATTTCAAAGATAAAAGTCTGATAAACAGAGTACGTAATGACTGCATTAAATCCCGATTTATCGAAGCCGACTTGTCGAGTATGTTTACAAAACAACCAAGAGGACGATATGTCTTCAATATTTGATATTGATGCCGAATTCTATGATCACATATACAAAAAAATTGAACAGTGTGCCGATATTGAGGTAAGTTTTAGTAATTTTGTAAAATAACTTAAAAATATACACCTATGCTTTTCATAGATATTGCGCCATGCTGAAATGCCCAGTTTAATATGTGACAACTGTTATGGACTTCTAAAAGTATCTTACAAATTTCGGACGATATGCCGAAATTCCAACGAATATTTGTTACAATTTGTAGCTTTAGAAACAAGTTCAAAAGTAGAAGAATGTTGCATGGTGAATCCTTTGTCTACATCGGAATGCATTTCAAAAAGTAATGAATCTATCTTCGAATACAAAAAAGATTCAAAAGACTTAGAAGAAATTATTACAATTGAAAAAAATGATCAGTCAGATTCACGACTAAACTCGGAAACACTTTTTGAAGAGAGCTTTGATGGGGAAGAGTGGTTTGATATTAATTATCCAGATGATGACGACGATATATCTTGTGGCGAAAATGCTGATCTAGAATATAATGAAGCAGAGGAGCCTGATAAACTTGAGCAAAAATCCAATGTGAAGAAAAAAAATGTTAGTGCTGAATGTTCGAAAACCTTAGAAATCTCTTCGGATGGTACTCCAATTATACGCGAGAAAAAACACCGTGCCAAGAGAAAGGGGAATGAATCGCAACGTCAAATATGTGAAATTTGTGGCAATATATATCAACGTCTTCATTCCTTGGAACTCCATATGAGAAAGCATCGAGATGAAAAACCATTTGCATGCGAGTAAGTACATGTTTTATATATTTATAGGATTCAAATCACCGACGAAATTTATATACAATTTCGACTAAGTCACACTAGACGAGATCGCCTCTCAGCCTCCCAATGAAATAAAATTTTATGGAAGACAAATCGTGTGGCATTGTTGTCAGATACCCTCGACTTTATACTTTAAATTGTCGATTAGAAAACCTAATCGAAAATATCGACTACAACGATTTGGCCAAGCAAAAAGAAAAAACACATATATATATATATATATATATATATATATATATATATATATATACTTTCTTAAATTCAGGTAATTGATACGAATGTATCTGGTTGATAAATTTTTAGTGAAGATATAGTTGGCGCGATTTCGCAAAACGGCTTCTTCATTTGGTGTAGTCACTGAGTAATTTGTCCGACATCCAGAAATATATATAATACTCAGAATAAAACTAAGAAGGTAATAGCAGGAGAAAGAATAGATTTAAAACGATGGTGTCTATTAAAAAGGTCTTAAGCTGCAATCGTTTCGAAATTGATTTATAATATATTTCACACATAAATTTAATGCAAAAGTATCTTCAACTTTATTTTTTTGATTGATTTTCTTATTAATACAAAAATAAATTTATATATTAATAATAATTACAAGGAGAAAATATTAGGAACTGGCTGGTATGGCCTTCGTCTTCAACTTCACAATTATTGATATGAAAGTACAGTTCACTGCATTTTACCTTCTCCTAAAAAATTACTATTACTTGAGTTAGGTCTTTGTAAATAAGGCTTTTCATAAGAAAAACGTACTTGGAATAGCACAAAGTGATAATTAATAATGCTTTACTGGGTTGTGTTTTCAGCAGTTTTTAATGGAACTAAACTTTGTTTTATCCCAGATTAAACATTATTCAATAGATAATAAGAAAATTACCCTAAAGAGAAAGATACAAAATCAAAATTTATTAAATTGTTGAGAGTTATTCTGCACTACAGCAGTTGAACCTTAAATAAATATTTTTTTTTCTTATATATATGTACATATAGAATTTGCGGGCATGCTTTTCCTAGCAATTTCCAGTTAAAACGCCATATGCGCAAACATACAGGTGACCGACCTTACAAATGCAGCTACTGTCCTCGAGCCTTTGGAGATCAATCAACTTTAATAAAGCATGAAAGGTAAAACTTATTTCTTTTACTATTATAAAAATTGCTTATACGATTCGATTCGAATTTTTTTAGAGTACATCGCAATGAACGACCATTTAAGTGTGAAACATGCGGGAAATGTTTTTCGTATACTGGTGTTTTGAATTACCATAAACTCGTACATACTGGAGAAAAGCCTTACGCGTAAGTTAGAGAAACTAATTATTGTAATATATATTTTATTTTTTTGCTTTTTATAAAATTTAGCTGTGAGCTTTGTGGTAAATGTTTTCCTAGGGCTCATAAATTACGCGAGCATTTAAAAACGCTTCAACATGTGAATGATCCCAGATCTAAAATACTTCTGGAAAATATAAAAAGAAACAATGAAACTGAAACGTTAAAAGTGGCAAATATTACACTAAAGGTATAACACAAAAGTGCACAAAGAATATTCTTATCAATTTAAAAACCTATTTCAAAGTATGCAATTTATTATTAAAAATCATCTTTTCATAAGCTAAAAACACTTTTTGAAATACTTTGTTATGTATACATATATGTAATGTATATAAAATTTAGACAAGAAACAATCAGCCTTGTTAGTATCATAAATTTTGTATAAAAGATCGCTATGGCGTTGTATAAGCTCATAAAATTAGTATCTCACATATATTTTATAACCTTAATTTATTTCTTAAAATTTTTGTTATATTAAATCTAAAATTTTTACACTATAGTATTTATATACATATATGTATGTATAAAAAAATCTATTTTCGATTGGTTTAGTCAGTTATTATATTACCTATTATGAGCAAGAAACAAAATATTTTATATTGAAGAAAAAATTTTAAAAGGCTTACAACAGATAAAGTATACATGAATGTACATAGATATAAGTATTAGTTATTTTAACTGAATCCTCATTAATAAATGGTTTCTAGATTCTGTAAATAAAAAGCTGTATTTATTATTTCTCCAAATAATTTCAATATATATCTTTGAGGACATGGAAACCTTGCTTTATTTATTTCTTATGCCATTATATGAAGTTCTGACTGTTATGAAACTTAAACTTTTCCCAAATATTACCGTTTCTCTTCAACATCTCCTAACATATATATTCTAAAAAAATTGGTAGATAACGGGTCCTTGAAAACATAAATGAACATGGAAGCATATCTTAGAAACTGGGCCACTGTGCTATAATATGTACTAATAACTGATAACATGATCTGCTGCTTTGAAGCAATCACAGGGTGCTTCATTTCATGAAGTTGTGTTTACATATTTGAAGCAAGAATCTTATATTAAACATGTTAAGAAGTTTCTTGCACATAATTGTTATTAAAGTTAAACTATTGCAAGTGTAATTGAAATAGGTTTCAATGACTACAGTAAATCTGGATTTAACAAAGCTCACATGTCGAGTATGTTTACAAAGCAGTCATGATGAAATGTCCTCAATTTTTGATGTAGATACGGATTTCTATGATATTTGTATCTATGAAAAAATTGAGCAATGTGCTGGTATTAAGGTAAGCTTCTATAGTTTATCTGAAGTTATTATATCATAAATTAAACTCTCTTTAGGTATTGCGCCACGAAAAAATGCCTACTTTAATATGTGGCGATTGTTATGGGTTCTTAAAAATATCGTACAGATTTCGCATAATTTGTCGAAACTCTAACGAATATTTAAAAGAATTTGTTGCTATAGATTTGGCAAACACGAAAATAGAGGAATATGTAGAACAGAATCCTTTATTAATACAAGGAAACGCTCGCATAGAGGAAGATAAACTGTCCAAAAACAAAAGCAAACTAAAATATAAACCAAAAACATCATTTCAACCGATTGAAACTTGTCAAGATAGTAGTACCTGCTCACCTATTACAAAACCCGAAGATTATGTTGAATACAATATAAATGAAGGTGAAGTCGAGGCGTGGTTTGTTGGTAATGAAGAGGATATATCCCGGACGGAAAATGTTGAAGCTTCTGTAGAAAAAATTAACTCATATGTTAAGACGGAAAAAGTTAATAATATATCTATTCAGCACAAGAAAAACACTTTTGTAAAGGAAGAAAAGAATAATACTACTCCTTCGAAAACCTTGGAGATATCTTCAGATGGCGCAGCAATTATACGGGAGAAAAAACCGCATACAAAAAGTGAGAAAAAAGACAAACAGCCTCATATATGTGATGTTTGTGGTAATATATATCAACGTCGCTACGCGTTGGAACTTCACGTGAGGAGACATCGAGACGAAAAACCTTATGAATGCGAGTAAGTATTTAAAAAAAGTAAAATTGCGTATATATATGTATATCTATGTGGTAGAAGAGTGTTTTATACCATAGGGTAGAAGTAATTGAAGAGTATGAAATTTTGGAAGCACTAGCTTTTGTATATCAAGCGAAATGTTTCCATAACCAATTTCGTAACACATTTTATGTAAATAATATTTGGAAACCAGTCAGATTTTCGACATGATAAATATCATAAGCGTATAGCGTTTTAAAAACAAATAGGTTTAAAATTACAATTTTAAATAGAAAGTAATTGGATAACATTAAAGATCTCTAATTATGTCCATAATGTGGGTTTGAATTTACTGCAATGTTGACGAGCTGGAGGTGTTCATAAACTATGACATAGGTAAAACTCTTCGCAGCTAGAGGGCCATCTTTCCCACATAGATACAATCGAACATTTTTGTTGTGTGTTAGAATCCAAAATTTTAGATGGAATTAATTGTAAAAAATAGTATTTATTAACTTCCTGTTTTTGCATATGCAATAAATATTTTCGTTCGGAAATTCGTATTGAAATAAAAACTCAAATTCGTCTTTGCTTTCAATATAAAACTCCAAATGAAAATGTTTTTTTAGTTTATAATTAGGCAGTAAAACTAACAGAATAATCATGTATATGTATATCGACAAGTATTAGTATTAAATTAAATATAAATGGTGGTTCAACCATAATACACGATGTTATTTGTGAATCATGCCTTAATGCGGATTTTGTTTCTTCCAACTTAATTTGATATATCTCTGTTTTACTGTTTGACGAGTTTGATCATGGAGAGGTACACAATTGAGCGTTGCGTTCAGATTGTTGAAGCCTTTTACGAAAATGGGCATTGCAAAGAAAGATGTTTCGTAATCTTTGTGATAGTTTTTGGTCAGCATAATGGGCGAAATGTGTGCAAAATCGGGAGAATATCAGCTTGTTGGAAATGCGAAAAACTGGCGTTCGCTATCGCCAGATGATAACAAACTTTCTGTTCCAGAAATCGTGAATATGGATAGTTCCACCAGGATGGTGTCACTTGCAACGCAGCCAATAAAACACGTGTTATTTAGCGCGAGAAACTCAATGGCCGTGTTATCTCGCGTTGTAGAGATGTTACAACAAAAAGATATGGACCATCGGATAGAGATATGCCACATATAATTGTCATAAATCCTTTTTTCACAGAAAATATATTAACATAATTTTCTGAACAATTTTTGTTTTATTTCCTATGATCATCGTGTATTATTGTTGGAATACTCTTTATAACTACGAATATATGTAAATATATATATGCATATACATATATACATGCGAATATATAATTTTTCTCTATAAATTCTTTAGAATTTGTAGTTATGCGTTTCATAGCAATTTTGAGTTAATCCGTCATATGCGAAAACACACAGGATCAAGACCATATAAATGCAGCTATTGCTATCGAGCATTTGGCGATCAATCAACTTTAATAAAGCATGAAAGGTATAATTATTAGATATCCAAGATTTAAAATTTCGTTGTAAATCATTGTTTTTCTTAGAATTCATCGCAACGAAAGACCTTTTACATGCGATACATGTGGAAAAAGTTTTACTTATTCGAATGTATTAAAACATCACAAATTAACACATACTGGAGAAAAACCATACAGGTTCATTTTGCAGAACTATGGGAATTCTTATCTATTTGTATATAATATAAATTACAATTTTTTTCTCTGATTTTAGTTGTGAACTGTGTGGAAAAAGCTTTACGCGGCCTCATCACTTACGCGCTCATTTGGAAACACTTCAACATCTGAGTGATCCGAGGTCTAAAATACTTTTGCAGAATATCAGAAAAAACAATGATGATGAAATATCAAAAGTAGAAAATTTTACAGTAAAAATATAACACAAACTTGTGTGGTGGATCTCGCAGTAACGTAAATATAATTTAAATAACTATGTTGGTGGACTTGCGAAATTTTTGCTGAGCAAATTTTCGATTTAAAAGGTAGACAAACGCAAAAGGAACACATTCATGTACAATTCTTTCACGAAAGAAATGCATTATAAGTACATATCTACAAAATGTTGTCCATGCAACCATTTGAACGAGTTACATTAGGAAATATGGCGCGGATATCTGAAAATTTAGCATTTATCCCACCAATCTCAAGTTTAAATGAAAATTATTGTTGTTAACTTTTTCAACCATGAAACTTTCTTACAAACCAAAATCAATTTAATTTTCCTACACCTTTACATAATTAGAAATCTATTGGATAATAATAAAAGTATTTATAAGGCGAAATAAAATCTAAAAAGTATTTTTTATAAAACTTTTGATATAAGAATAATGTTATATATATATTAATAATATATTTTATAAACTTAACTTTATTTTTTATTAATTTATTAGGTTTATTTAAGCAAAAGGTCTATTATTTTTTATTTTTGATATACAAATTATGTTTTTATTCCAATATTTCGCTACTTCTTTGTGTGGCTTCTTCAGAGATATGTAATTTAAAATTAAATAAACCTAATAAATTAAATGTTTTTCTTTCTTCAATTTAACATATACAAACAAAAATTATTTAAAAAAAAATTTTTTCAATTCACAAATACAAACAAAATATTTTTTATTTTCAAAACAAAAAATTATTATTATTATATACTATAATTAAATGTTCGTTTTTATTTCATAAATATATGTTTGTGTTTGTGAATTGAAAAATCTTTGTTTCAAATAATTTTTGTTTGTATATGTTAAATTGAAAAAAGAAAAACAATTAATTTTAAATTACATATCCCTGAAGAAGCTACACAAGGAAGTAGCGAAATATTGGAATAAAAACATAATTTGTATACCAAAAATAAAAAATAATAGCCCTTTTGCTTAAATAAACCTAATAAATTATATTAATAATATAAAAACGTATTTTTGAGACAGTTTACTGAAAACTTGGGAAGTGACTTTTGCCTCAGTGTAGATAATCACAGGGTGCTTCGTATTAATAAGGTTTGTTTACATTTGTTTAAGCAAAACTCTCAATTTAATGCATGCGAATAAATTTCTTGTAATTTTCAAAGTTAAAATATTCAGTGTAACTAAAATAGCATTTAATGACTACATTAAATCCAGATTTAACAAAACCCACATGTCGAGTATGCTTACAAAGCAGCCAAGATGAAATGCCCTCAATTTTTGATGTTGATGTGGATTTTTATGATCTTCGAATCTTTGAAAAAATTGAGCAATGTGCTGGTATTAAGGTAAATTTTTATGATTTATCTAAAGTTATATCATACAATAAATTCTCTTTAGGTATTGCGCCATGAAAAAATGCCTACTTTAATATGTAGCGACTGTTATGGGTTCTTAAAAGTCTCTTATAGATTTCGGGTAATTTGCCGAAACTCGAACGAATATTTAAAAGAATTTGTAGCTATAGATATACCAAACACAAAAATAGGGGAATCTGTGGAACTAAATCCTTTACTAATATCAGGAAACCCTCCCACAAATCAAGATGAATGCTCCCAATATAAAGGTAAACTAAGAGATAACCAAAGCCCATCACATCAAACCATTGAAAATCATCAAGATACCACCTGTTCCTCTATTACAAAATCCAAAGAGTGTGTTGGTGACAATATCAATAAAAGTAATAATGCTGTCACGCGGTTTAATGTTAACGAAAAGGATATATCCCGTACTGAAATTGTTGATGATAATTCTATAGAAAAGACTAATTTATGTATTACGACGGAATCAGTTGATATTAAGCGCAAGAAAAAATTGATTGGGAAGGAGGACAATGATAGTACCGCTTCTTCTAAAACTTTAAAGATGTCTGCAGGCTGTGCTGCAATTATACGTAAGAAAAAACCGCACACTAAAAGGGGGAAAAAGGAGAAACATATATGTGATGTGTGTGGTAATATATATCATCGTCGCTACGCCTTGGAACTCCATGTGAGGAGACATCGCGATGAAAAACTTTTTAAATGCGAGTAAGTGTTTTCACAAAAATAGGACTAGATCATATATCGAATTATTGATTTTAACATTGTTAATTTTTACAATCTTACACTAGTTAAAATGCTAGTTATTTCATTTAGAATTCTTTAACATAATATTTACAATGTTCTCATTTCGTTACTTTTGATAAATCCAATTTTGATTAACAACGTTATCTGTTATACTATAGACTATATCGAAGTTTTAACAATCACTTCTATTATTGTCAAAATAACCTTTTTTAATTATTGACGCAAACACCAAAAACTGAAAGATTTATTAATTTAATAACAGTCTCTTTACAACTAGTTATATTACTGTCGCAAAATGTAACTGGTTAAAAATTCTTATGTATGTATATGTAGGAATTTATTATTATTATTGTATGTTGTGTTCTAGTTAGCTGATATGTGTCTATAACCAAATCTGTTGACACATTTTAATTTCGCTGTGTAGAATCCGCCATATTTTCATATTTGTAAAACCAAGTCAGACATGATAAACAATATTCTAATCTGAGAGCCAAGCGTTAAAAAACAGAGATTTTATTGAAATTACATTTGCAAATGGAAAGTATTTGGCGAATTATGATTATGATGTAGATTATTGTGCAACTGTTAACCCAATGGGTTTGTTTGTTCTAGACAAAATGAGCCTGTCCGTAAATGCATCACTGCGCTGCAAACGAAAATATACATAAATGCCTTAAAATTAAATTACGGACTTCATGAATGGCTACTATAGTAATAGATCATCGGATAACTTATATTAGCATTGTAAAGTAAAGTTTTTTAATATGATGTAAACTAGCGATGCATTTACGAACAGGCCCAATAATTCCCTGCTGGAGGGCCATCTTGACCACACTGGATATGAGTCAAGACAGTTGT
Organism: Linnaemya vulpina; assembly: GCA_963675445.1. Lineage (NCBI taxonomy): Eukaryota > Metazoa > Arthropoda > Insecta > Diptera > Tachinidae > Linnaemya > Linnaemya vulpina. The sequence goes on from OY776277.1 coordinate 98,641,639, forward strand.
TAATCTAGATACGTACGTTGGCAGCTTTTCATCGACGAATATCCGATATTGATATTTTTTGAGTTGACAACCTGCGGGTTAAAATCTAAAGTCTTAGATGGAATTAATTCTAAAAAAAACAGTACCATTATTAAAAATAACGGAGTAATCCATATGTATGCATATCAACAAGTATTATTATTAAATAGAGTATAAATCTTTAAACCCAATTATTATAGAATTTGTGGATACGCGGTTCATAGTAATTTTGAGTTAATCCGACATATGCGAAAACACACAGGATCTAGACCATATAAATGCAGCTATTGCTCTCGAGCGTTTGGAGATCAATCAACTCTAATAAAACATGAAAGGTATAACTATTAGATATCCAAGATTTAAAATTTCGTTGTAAATCATTGTTTTTCTTAGAATTCATCGCAACGAAAGACCTTTTACATGCGATACATGTGGAAAAAGTTTTACTTACTCAAATGTATTGAAAGATCATAAACGAACACATACTGGAGAAAAACCATACAGGTGCGTTTTGTCAAATTATGTATATATTTCATTATTAATATAATTTAATTAACAATATGTTTTTGCTATAATTTTAGTTGTGAACTGTGTGGAAAATGCTTTACAAGGCCTCATCACTTACGCGCTCATTTGGAAACACTTCAGCACCTGAGTGATCCAAGGTCTAAAATACTTTTGCAGAATATTAGGAAAAACAATCAAAATTTATTATCAAAACTAGACAATTTTGCATTAAAAATATAACACAATTGTGAACAGGCCTCTCAGTAACTTTAATATAATTTAGGTAATAACTGTACAAAAGTATAAGTAGTGTCCCATATTTCTCGTAGGAAAGAAATATATTCATTATACGCGCATGTCTCACCAATCTGTCGCAATCTAAATATATATATATATATATATATATATATATATATAATATATGGCGAGAACAACCGAAAATTTTGCATTTGTTCCACTAGTCACAAATTTAAATGAAAATCATTGTCTTTTTTTAGATTTGTCTTAAAATCGATCACCTTTATTTTTCGGTTTCTTTTGTTAAACTTTATTAAGTTATATTGAATGTTTAAAAATAAAGAAATTTAAGTATCCAATTTTGTTGTTTTTAAATATTTATAAACAAATTTAGGAGAAAATAAATAACGAAGGATAATATAAAAACATAAATACATGTATACATACATCATAAACTGGTATTAGAATCAACAACTTTTATTTTAAAATGTTCGTCTTATTTATTCCAAAATATATAACTTTTAATTAAGTAATCAAATTTTAAACTTGCATTTGCGGATAATTGAAATTACTTATTTTGGGTAAATATTAAATACAGAAAAATATTGAAAGTGATGGATTTAAAAAATTAGCTTTTACAAAACAAGGCGCTTTTTATTCTCATTGATATTAGTTAATAAATATGTTTAATTTTATACTATCTGTAGTTTTATTTACTTAATAACATGCGTACTTTATCATTTAATAGATTTCTCAATTCGGTTACCATGAATTCATGGGATTCTTTGAATGTTGAGGCGACATCACCTATTAGAGTAGCTTCCACTTCGGGTTTTAAAGACATATCAGCCATGAAAGAGTTCAAATTTTTCGGCAGTGCTGGTGTTTTCCAATTAACTGTATTAAAAGGAGAAGTATTTTAATCAAATTGTATATTAGACCTTTCTTGTTTTAAGCTACAATTAACAGGAATTGAAGACACCATAAAATTTCAGAAGCATTCGTACATTTTATGCAAATACACTTACAATATTTTTTTCTATGTACTATTGGCTACTAAACTTACCTAACAATTTATCACAACGTTTGATTTCCAATTTCAATTGACGCATCAATTCAATTATTAGCAGACAACGTTCTTTTTCAGTTATTACTTTTTCGACTTCAGCGTTTTGCTTCCTTTTTTGTTTGGTTTTTGGCGAAGCCTGAAGTTTTTCATGTATTGCTTGTAAAATAAAGGCGTAAAGTGAGATAATCTGCAATAAAAATAATTCATAAAACCGCATTTCATTAGTAAAATAATAATTTAGAAGTAATTTAAGTTAAAACAAAATATTTGCGACGGTAGATCCGCGATCACCGATTTATATCGAAGTTTTTGTAGTAGTACAAACAAGACTATCAGTCAGTACGTCGATGTCGATCGATAAATGACATTAAAAACAAAAATAATTTTTAATTTTGTTTTGGTTTCAAATGTTATTTATTCGATCAAACGATAACTTGCGACATTGTCGAACTGACAGTATATTTTCTAAAATTTTCGAGATTGTAGAATAATTTTTTGAACCACAATATTTTTTTGCTATATTTGAAGTCAAAAAGATTGTTAGAAAAGGTCGCAATGTTATATTCGGACGATGTTTTTTGATTAATTTTCAAAAGTAAGAAAATTAAGACTTAAACATTTTTTTATTTTTTTCACTCACCTCTAAACAAGCAGCCACTTTACTTTGCCATTCACGCCTTCTCCATAGACCATCCTCAGTAGCGCCATCACTCTCTCTTATTGTGGAGTCGCACAAATTCACTACAGACACCACATTATCACTTACTACTTTACATTGTAGAGGTAAATTTGTATCACCCACATACATCTGTTTCACCAACATGGCCAAATCACTAAAAAAACGTTCATATGGCATTTCGAGTAGTAAATGCAAACGAGTTGGTAATAGATTGACTAGAAAACGATTGTGTAATGGCTTGATATTGGCCAAACGTAAACGTTTAAAAAGCTCCAACCATGAATCACACAACGATTCAATGATTGCGATTTCTTTGGCAGGTGTGGAAATCGAGTTTTGACAATCCTTGGAATTAGTAGCAACAGCTCGACAATATTTAGCGCTCAATGTGGGATGGAAGACATCTACAAACGAAGCAATTAAACGCAAAAGCAATGAACGTATATGCAACACTTCAGTTTCTTGATAGAAAGATTCTTTACGTTGCTCTTCCACGTCCACTAAATGTACTGGATCCCATCGTATCAGAGCACCCAAGTCCCGATTATCACTTAACTCATTCCATGATATACGATCTTCTGCTGGATCGATGGCCATAACCATGTACGTGTTGAGATTCTGTTGAACATTGCCATACAACATTACCAAATCGCACAACTGAGCTTCTACAGAGCTGGACACATAATGTAAACTATTCGTTAAACGTTCTTTGAAATTCATAAACTCTTCCAGCTTTGAAAATGTACAAAAACGATAGGTCAACGCTATATATTCCAAACGCTCCTTGTAGCTGTTGGTGAAAAATTTCAAAGTCGAATCAAACACCGAACGAGACATTGAAAATCGTCCCGATAATACTAGCGGATTGCAGTGTATATATCCCATTGAGTCTAATTGTATTTGCTTAATTTCCAAATAATCATACATCTCTTGGGCACCCAAATGGCAGCCCAACATGTGATAGATTTTAAGACTTAAAAGTTGTACATGAAAATTGCTTGTGCTGTTGCGAAAAACATACTGCAGCAGACATAAAGCTTCAAATATGCGATCCGATTTTTGCTCTTGCTGACTTATGTCATACATCACATTAGCTAATTAATATAAGTAAATGTAAAATAAAAATCTACGTGTTAATTGAATATAATTGTGAAATATATGAAAAGAAAACAAGTTAAAATTACCTGCTAATAATGCATAAGGGTCTGATGGACCCATATCTGTTGGCAATAAATTTTTACCGAACGTAACTAACCCATGCTCATAATGTAGTTTTAAAGCTGTGTAAAACGCTAAACGTTGCTCTTTGTTCTCATTGCTTTTAGTTAATAAATACATATCTAAATCCAAATGTGAACCACAAATGCGTGAAACCTGCAAAGCACATATATGTTTTTGCATCTGTTCTTTCTGAAACATTCAATTCGCGTTAATATGTGATTTTGAAATTAACGTATCAAATTTCTATTTGTACATACATGTTGTGGTAACCTTGTCGGGCTAATACCACTTTCCACCAATAATTTATTAGCCACTTCTTTTCGCGCTTCCATTGATATAGATGGCAAAAACATAGTTATATCATGAGTACAACAGGGCTTATCACCAAATAAGCGAAAATATTCTACAACTAATTCCGAAAAATCCCCTAGCAATTTTTGTGCATCCATATTTAGTTCGCGCATGCGTTTATGCAATTCTAAGCGAGCCAGATAAGGACCACGAACTTTTTTCTCTGCAGATTCAATAAGCTATAACAAATATAATGAAAAGAATAAATACAGATTTTGCAGAAATTAAATTTTAATCTAAATCACCTGACACAAAAAGTCATGACATTCATCTAAAGCGGTTAGTATGATGTTTTCTTTTTGTTCATCTGTTTTCTCAGCATTTGCTTCATTCTGTTGAATTTTTAACAATTCAAAACAGGTGACCAAATAATCTTGATAGTAGTCCCAACGATCGCGTCTGTTTAAAACAAAATATAATTAGTTATAGTTGAGTTTTGAGGAAAGTGGTAAAAACAATTTACTAACTCATCATTCAATAAATCCTTAAGCAAAATATTGCAGTCTTGCCACATTTTAAGCTCTTTCAGTAAATTAATCTTCATGTAAATAGGAGCACCGGGATATAATTTTTCACACACTGGTCCACTGAGGAACTCTAAAGCTTCCTTGAAATTTTCTTGCAATTTCAAGATATGCAAATACAAGTAGACTTCCTGTTCTGATTCTAATTTGTTTTCTTGTATCATTTTATCCACCATACGCTGAGCCAATGACAAATATATTTTACGTTTATCTTCATTATGACTTTCTGGACCACGTATACCCTGCAAAGAGAAATTTTATTAGATTACACGTTTAAGGCCGACCACGTTCAATATTTGATATTTATGGAATTGAATTGCGTCGAAGTCTTTATAGGACAAATTACTGTATTCTCAATCTCACCAAAATTTATATACGAATTTCGATCGATATTCACTCCAGTAATTTCTTCCTAGCAGTCGTTCGTTTTAGAGAAAACAACAAGAAAAATTCATTGGCAACTATTTTTTATAGGCTACTTCTTATGTGCAAGCATAGCTCGTCTACGGTTTGTCAAAGGAATTGATAAAAATATGGATGAATAACATCGCTGGCATATGGTGCCAGTATGTCGCTGTGCGCCGGTACTTTCTGAATTTGCTTTGCAAGCTATTTATACTACATTCCTATCTTTTGCTCAAAATTACTTTTTTTTCAACATTTATAAGGATATTTCGGGCAACTGGGTTCAAATTCCAGCAGCTTTGAGCGTCGTTATATACTTCTTCCAGTTGAAGTAGATGACAAAAGAATACAATTAATTATCGTCTGTTACAAGTTCCACTTTCAAGACATGGTTTTTTTGGTGCATATATTTTTTAGATGTTGTGTTGCTTTTCCACTTTTTTATTGTGTGTTAAAAATATATATAAAATCTATCTAGTCTTCTTTTTTAGCCTGTTTTATTATCCAACAGAATTATGGGACTATAAAGTTCTTGTAACATGTATAAAACATTTTAAAATTAATGTATTATTATTTATGTTGGTCGGTTCAATTAGCCTGATTACGGTTGGCGACAATTTGTTATAGATTAAAGGCACAAAGCTGAATTATTCTTTAATCTATTACAAATAGTCGAAGTTGAAGCCGAAAAACGCCAGCCTTAATCAAGCTGAATATGTAGATGTAAATATAATTACCTGCAATACGACACTCATAACAGCCCAAAAATAGTAGGCATTTTTTGGTTGAGCCTTGTACATTTGAAGAGCCACTGATTGTTGCGCTTTAAAATCCTCCAAACGGACATGCGATATAAAAAGATGGGCCAATAATTCCTCATTATTAGGGGATTGTTTAACAGCATAATTGTAAATTTCCACAATTTTATCCACTAAATAAGAAATAAATTTTTAATTATAAAATTGTAACAACATTTTTATTATCATCTTTACTCTTTAGAAATCGAATGCCAAATAAGAAGCTAATTATAAAGGTAAACCAAACATATAAATATTGTTTTGCACTTTCATATATTTATTTTTAAGTAAACCGACAGCTGTGTGAATATTTTAAATATATTGCATTTTGTGTTATAATAATTTGTCTACATTTTACCAAGTCTACAACATATTCGCACGCAATTATTATTGTGTTTGTTTATTTTTGTGTGATTAATTACCCACGTACATTGTTCTAGTTCTTTGTAACAAAACGATAGCACTTGCAGTGTAGCATCATCCACTGGCTTTTCATCGGCAACTGCTTGCAAAAAGCCATGACTTTCTTCGTAACGTCCCAGACGTAATAGCGCCAGACCTTTAAGTGCTTTGGCACACAAGAGATTTGGATGTTTTTTCAAAACTTTTTCGGTTTCTTGCAATGCTTTCCGATTGTTGCCAAGTTCCAAGTTGTCTGCAATGGTGGAAGAAAATAACAAAGTACTTCAAATTCTTAATATGTAAAATTTAATTTTTAAACAAACTAATAAATATCTTTTAAATGATTAATGAAAAGGTTTACCTAGAAGGATTTAATTGTGGTCTATGTTTCAAATCGAAAGACATAATCAATCACTAAATAAAATACATTATTTTTGTAGAAATTTAATATCAACATACACACATACTAAAGAGCTGCATAAAACCTTTATTTTGGTACGGAAATCATACCAAAAAGTTGATGTAATTTTACCAAACAAAGATTGTTAACTCTAAAAAAAAAACAAGTCAAAAAGCATCCAAATGACAGGAAACGGATCGGATAAATATAGAGCTTTAAAATTTACAAATAGTGGCTTAATTTAATAAAAAAACAAACTGATTTTTGATATTAAAGATAAATATATGTAAAAATTTTAAGTCAAGAATACTATCACACATAACTAAATTCGGATCTTACGCACAATGTAGGCATATATCTGGTGGAATCAAATGTGTCAAGGAGCATTGAAATCTATTTTATTTCCTTATTTAAAATGTTGCGATTACTAATGCACCCGAACAGAATTAAGTTTTTTTCAAACTGAATTTTTAATACAGACTTTAATTAAATGATAATCAAAAATTTTTAAATTTTACATATAATATTCGTATTTTAACCGATTCTCTCGGTTGAAAATAAGGAAACCCCTGTATTTACGTGCATGTGGTTGCATATATGTAAATATATTCGTGTGTTATTTAAATGTATGTGTATTAATTTTTTCCATTATTAAGAATACGTTCATGGGTACGTATTTTAGAAGCATTTTCCTCCAATACTTACCATAAATAGGACGCAAACGTCTCTCAAATACAGCAGGATCTTGCACGTGTTGTGTCATTTTGTTATTTGTTTTAATGACTGACTGCTTCTGCGCAAAATATATCCCACTTCTATGATTTTTATATTTTGGTAACTGTTTTTGGTTCCGATTTTATACTGTAAGTGGTATGTATGTACGTACGTATTGATAATGACGAAATATTCATGAAATTATATATTAACGAACACACATTCTCTGCTACTAACAAATGTAGAAAAATTTATAATTTAATGTATGCAGTTTCATTAGGTTACAAGTAATTTACCACTTCATAGTTTAATTAACAGACAGAATGTATAAATGCAGGTGGTCATTACAACTATAAAAATAAATTTTCTTTAAATTTTTTATATCTCATACATACATATGTATACTTTCTATATATAAATGTAATGAAATTCTTTTTTAGTTCACTGCAACAAAGTACTCGTGCTCTATTTCTTAAATTTGCTTTTCATTTACAATAGATTTTTAATTTTTTTTAACCGGTGTCTGCTTAGCTACACGCAAACTTTTTAATCCGTTATTTATACGGTAAGGCGGAAGCTTTCAAGTAAATTTTAATGAAGTATAGCTGCGACTTATTATATAATTTCTATTTCAAATTTATATTAATATTCTAAGATCTTTTTCATAGATTTTGGACATAAATTAAATTTTCTTTGCTACTCCAATAAAAAATATTCTGTGCGAAAAAGTACAATGGCGAATTTGGTAAATGTCAACTTAAAAGAAAAACAGAGTAATAGAGCTACCAGACTATAGAAAATGCTTACACTACAAAAAAAAAAATTTGTACTGGCAGTATAGAACACGACATACCAATGTATTAAAATCTGTTTTGGCCTAGCGTTTTGAATATATCACTTTGCCTATAAATTTTGCAAAAGACATTGACTCTAAGACATTAAGTGAAAACCAGCAACTACTATTGACATAGTTTTATGATATATATACAAAGCACATGGTTGTAACTGTGTAGTTGCCTCCGTTAAGGTCTCAACTTTTTCCTGTATAAAACGCTAGACAGACATCATTGCTCATTAAGTTATTGTCAAAAACATAAAAAGAATCAAAAACAGGAATACCAGTAGAGCAGATTGGTAAAAAAAGAAAAACAAATGAGGCCTGAATTCCAACAGATAAATAAATTTTACATTAAAAAACTAATTTGGGGCTATTGAGTATATACTTTCCCCTTTTTTTTACCAAGATTTTTATTACAAAAAAAAGAGATCAAAGTCTTACGGGAAAAAATTTTACGAGTGCTAAAAAGTTCCTGGCAGTTGTCTTGCAGATTTATATTTTGGTTTGCTTAATTTTTAGTTTCTTTAGTTAATTTGGGTTGCTGTTCATCGAATCTAAGTGCTTAATAATCAATATATTAGTTTGAATTTAATGGGATGCTAATTAGACAATAAAAAATAAATTTACACATTTTAATCGGTGAGTTTGGCACAGGAATTGTTTTGACAAAATTAAAAGACAGAGTTGAGAGGAAAATTTTGGGACTACATATATATAATCAAAGGCTTTTTGCAATGAAATGAATGTTTCTTGGTTGAATGCTGTCATTGGCTCGATTTTTAATAAGACTGTGACAACTTGTGGCTCGGCCACCGCTCACATTTACGAGGCATATCAGCAGCAGCGGGGGAATATCGTGGGCAACTACACATTGACAGAATTATTACAAGACACGTTTGCTGTGCTCCATCCCCAGGCGATATATAGACGTTTTGTGAATACTTCAGCCGAAGCCCTGGAGCACTTGATATACGCAGTAGTGGTATACTTATTAGTATGCCTCTCCATTTACGTCTTAATTTTCCGCTACAAAGGACTGGCCAATATAAGGCTGCCATGGCCTTCACCAACTACAACTGCCAAAAGGATTCTTTTTGTTACATCGCATCCCGACGATGAGTGCATGTTTTTTGGTCCCCTACTCTACGCTCTGGCTCAATACAAACAGTGCCAAATATATTTACTTTGCCTGTCAAACGGTAAGAATATAGCTAATTCTTGTTAATTTCTTTATTAATTCTTCTAATGAATTTTTTTCACGCAGGAAATTTTGAAAAGCAGGCTTCTAAAAGACGTGAGGAATTATGGCAAGCTTGTATAGAGTTAGGTATCCCTGAAAGCAATATTGTGCTCGTCAATGCCACTAACTTGCCCGATGACCCGAATGTCGATTGGAAAACAGATGCTGTTGCTAATATTATATTGCATACAGTGGAATCATTGGGCATTCAGGCAATTTTCTCTTTTGATCGTGATGGTGTTAGTCAACACCCAAATCATTGTGCAGTCTATTATGCAGCCGCATCTTTATGTTTAGCTAATTTACTACCAAAAGGTAAGAAACTTTACCAGGGCATTTAAAAAAAATTTAGTTTTTTTGGATTTTAGTTTTCTTTTCTTATAAAATATTGTCGCGGATTTTTAGTAAGTTGTACTTGGCGTAAATATTTGATATTTGACAGTAACATTGCTGATATTGATGTATTAAAATACGCAGATATAATTATCAATAATTTTTTTCAAAAATTAATATAACAGAAAATTTTCTATTGAATATAATATAATCTTAATCGTAGACTTTAAATTTTACTCGGCCTGTTTATATTTTATTTATTGATATTTTGCATACATATTTCTATTTTCAGATTGTAAATTTTATGCCTTGGACTCCATAAATATATTGAGAAAGTATTTATCTATTTTTGATATAATATGCACGTGTCTCATGTCGAAACATTGGTAAGTATTATAATAACGGCGTAACTGTTATACATCACTTTTCATATTACGTCAGTGTTGTTAAATTAAATTCGATTGAGATTTGTAGGAATATATTTAAAATATTTTTAGCTTTATTAATTCAGATTGATAACTTGTGATGTTCAAATTCGATACAAGTGAAAAAGACAACTCTGGTGAAGGGTATCCTATTCCGTTAAAATGGAAGCAATAGTATTATACTGTGTGCTCCCCTGTAACTTATATATTTAGTTATTTTCCTATGTAGCTAAAGTAAACTTTTGAAATGAAAAAAAATTTAAACACTGCTTACCGGTTCATATAAATTATAGAGAAAATCCGATAATAAAACAAGCTTGGTTTTATCGTTTATAGTTGTGTTTGAAAAGACAATTTGAAAAGAAATTCTCCATTTGCGTACACTAATTATTTGAAATACGAAATTGATGCAAGAATATTTTAAGTGTTCCTGTATTATGTAATTCCTTCTTAAAATTATGTAAATATTTGCTCCAACGAAATGTGAAGGAAAGGCCTTAAGTAATGAAATATTTAAACAAATGAAGCCACGATGAGTCGCGTATATTAAAGCCCTACGCATCATTAAGTTACATAATATTGCGTAATTTTTTAGCTAAACTACAGTGTTGAAAGTCACGTTAGCAGCAAGGTACGTTTTTGCAGTACATTCAAATCATAAATACGTACTAAGATGCTAACGCTGCGCTCAATGCACCAACTTAGGTTGGACTGCTAATAATTTAATCCAAACGTTAGCAAAACTCAAGATTTAAGATGTACATGAAAAACATTTTTAGTTACTTGAAAATAATATTGAGGTACAATTCTACAGTTCTCTTAGAACTATTCTTTTCGATGCTTTTTTCATAATATAGTGTATTACAGCGAGCGTACGTACCTTTTAATAAATCTAGTTTCTCAAAAAGACATATACTGGGTAACATAACATAATAAACTATTTCTCTGACGTTTTAGGTGCATATTAAGTTGGCAGGAAGCTTCGGTTATACGTTGCGCTATGAAAAAACATGAATCGCAAATGAAGTGGTTTCGTTGGCTGTATATCATCTTTTCCCGCTATATGTTCATAAACTCAATACGTGAAGTCAATTTGTATGATGTTGAACTGGAAATGCAAATACATGATAATTGAAATTTTGTGCAAAAGAAAACTATGATGATACTTAAACCAAAAACAACCAAAATGAAAGCAATTTTGAAAGAAACTCAATACCTTCGGAAAGATTCCCAAAAAACCCCTGCAAGTGTTCGACACAATTTTTTCTTGCAATGCTTCAACTTATTACGACTAAAAAGTGGCCAAGACGATTTCTACATATTATAACAAAATCAAACGCTTTACACCTATATATTTTTTAATATACACATACATATACACATATATATTTTTTTATTTTTATTATTATGTTTTTGTTATTATACTTAAGGTATAAGAATAATTTTGTTTTTGCATATTTTCAGGTTTAGTTATTAGTAATAAACAAAAAGAAACAATTTTTTTTTATTTAAATGAAACTTTTATCCTACATAAAATGTTTCAACATATTTGTTAATATTGTTAAGGCCAGGGTACATATCCGAACCATTTCTTTTCGACTTGGTGATGTTTTCAATACATATTTGTATAGCTTTTTTTAGTATAAACTATTTTGTGTAATTAAAATTTAGCTAATTATGTTTTGTTAAATACCGGTAGACAAATAATGAAATTCAATTAAGTCAGCACCACTAAGTAGTTTAATTAAATTTATTTGAATTGTTTATTACGAAATTTCATTTAATAAATATCGACACCATCCTTAATAGAATATCTACTACTCTATATATTCATAGATTTCCAATGTCCTAAATTCTTTTGGATTTCCTCTTCCTGGAAATTTCTTTTGTGGATATGATAATACTTGATAGTGTGGTGCACTATTTTGTGTCTATTACTTACATATGAGTTCATAAATAATAATTGCAATTTATAGCTTTTAATATAAATAACAAATACTGAAAAACACAACAATTAGTGTAATATTTTAGCTAAAGTATGTTGTGTTTTTTTAAAATAATAATAAAAGGAAAAACTATTTTAGTCATAGCAAAAAAGTAACTCATAAGTTTTAAGATGTACTTTATTAAATATTTGTAATAAATGGCAGCGAAGCGATGAAGACAAACTGTATTAGATTTCTTTATTTTATTTCCTTTTATAAATACTATAAAACTTGGCCTCATATTTGTAAGTCACTGTGCGTACGTGGTATTTATAGGGTTTCCATATGAACTAATGTTTTAAATTTTAATGTGTATTAACAAAATTCGCTCATCAATATGCCTATATCGTCTGATGAGATCTTTCCTCATGACGTAGAAAACAAGCTATGCCGAATAATTTTTAGAGTATAACGTACAATCAGACCGGTTGAATGACTGACGCTGCTCTTGTAGAGATTGCAACAATAAAACAAGCCTTGCATTTCCTTCATATTAAGATAACATTTTGTCAGAGACAACTGACCAAAGGTATAAGCAAACAAACATCGGTAAGAGGCAAAGTTATATATAATGACGTCCAAAACCTTAAACAGCTTTTGACAGTATGGATACATTTTAACGGTAAAAACAAAATCCTACGAAAATTCGTGTGAAGCGTTGAGATAGCCTATTTAGTCGGCTATACGACAGTTATTCTGTGGACTATGCTCCTCTTTCCTTGTGGGAACCGGGACTATGGAGTTCATGGTGTAATGATATACTAGGTATTTTCGTATATACAACTGAGTTGTTCCTGCGAGCGGTTTTGTCATGTGATGTGTATGTTGTACCCGTCCGGAAATTTCCTACAACAACGATGCTTTGCTAGAAGCTATTCTGTGGCTGCAAATTCCTAGAATAACATTGAGCAATGTGTTGGGAGCAGAATAACCTGAGGTGTTGTTTATACGGTGCTATATTAGGTGGCTGCAGGATAACAGCTGATGAGGAATTAATATATTTGTGCCAGTGATTGTGATAACGCTTGTATATGCATTGCTTATATATAATTCGTCCTGTTTCATATGAAGTTTTCCAGCGGAACAAATTTTAATATCCTATTGTTTTCAACATGTGCAATAACTAGCACCCTGCCCGTATTATTGTAAAAAAAAATATATATATATATATATATATATATATATATATTTATATATATATATATATATATATATATATATGTATGTGCATTAATTTAGTTTTACCCTCAATTTTTTAATACCTTTATTTACGACGCTGTGCTTTACTTTTTATCTTCTAGCAATATTTTTCTCTTTCGTGACATTCATTATTAGATGGATTTTTCGAGCGGTTACTAATACCCGTAAAAATTACATTCGTAATTGAAGAGAAAAGTAATGAAAATTAATTTCCAATAAATTAAAATTAATAAAAATACAGTTGCAAAGATAATAAAACATTCGTGATGCAAAGTTGAAGTAAATAACATGCACTATCTTATAAGGTGTAATTCTTTTAAAGTGTGAAAAATTATAAATACACATTAAAATATACAAAAGGAGGACGTCATCAAAGAAACACTGTTGGAGACAATTTTTCATATATTTGATGTGTGTGCAATAGTTGCAAAAATTCAATAGATATTTTATAATTGCAAATATTAATTAGTATTAGAGAAAGCATATACAAATAAATTTAAAAGGTTTTAATAATACAGTGCAACATCATATATATATATTTTACCATATTTTTTTAAATGCTTTAACATAAATTACATATTTTATATTTGCCAGCTCAGAGCCACGACCTTCTCTCCCCGTTTCGACGACACGGTTCTCCACCAATATTTTCCCCTTTTTATATTTGTTTCCTTCTTCATCACCATTACTGTTCTCAGGCATAAAAAATAATTTTAAAAATCCATCAAACTTTTGAACGTACACCCATGTGTACTAATGTATATATCACAAGAATACGTATAAAGTGAATGTTACTGATATTAGTGTCAAATAGAATTCCAACTTTAGCAGTTTCCGTGAATTCTAAAAAATTAATACATTGTAGCCTCATATCTTACTTAATTGCCAACAACTTAAGTAGACATCGTTAAAAATGCTGATTAAAGAATTGTAAGTATTAACAAATTTCTTATCCCTTTCAGAGTCTATTATTAATGAATACATGGTATATGTTGTATGTATGTACACACATATGTGTGTATTCAGAAATATGAAGTTATGTACCTAAATAGTTTTGTGTTTGCTTTTATATAAACATCTTCTCTTTTGTGACCAAATGGAACATTTCTTAAAATAAATGTTTATAACTCCAAAAATAGGACATTTATGCCATCATGCATACAAATATGTCTAGGACCATACCTACATACATAGTTACATGTGCATACATATTTGTATATAAAATGCACATCCATGCATATATATGCATGTAGAAACTTGATGTTTACAAGTATATACGCGACATTTACATATGTATATGCATATTATGTATAAATTCTATTTTTATGTAATAATGGCAAATAAGAAATATTTGCCGCTTAATTTAAGTTTATTTTTGGGATAAATCGATTAATTTCTTATTTTACTTTCTCTCATGGTCACATTCATTCTCTCTTTCTTAATGGGTGATAAAGAAACACATGTTCTTTCTTTTGTTTTTTTTTATTTGCTTGACATTGCTATTTTTGCTAATATAGCGTTTTTATATTATTATTGCCTTACAGTTGGACTATGTAATATCATTTGCAATACAAGATATGGGTGTGATTTTTTTCTGACGTACTATATATCAGTAGAATTTGCTACAATATATATTTTAAAATTAAAGTTTATGTTCATAACGCATACTTTCACACATCCATATGCGTGTATGCATATCTTGAGATGGCCACCTATATAAATGCAAGTACATATGTGGAAAGCTGGCTAAAGGCCGAGACACAAAGAATCCGCCATACGTTATGCGTCGACTTTTGCAACTGATATTAACGCATTGACGGATAAGGTTGGCACAATGAGTACTTTGTTAACGGATTGAAAATCAGTTGTTTTTATGCATATATGTTTTTTTAAAAGCACGCCCAAAGCTCGAACGTGTATTGAAAAAATAGAGAGAGTGCTGAAGAGCACTTGGCGTTGACTGAGAAGTATTGTATGTGATCAAGCTTATAAGAGAACGTGTATTTTAACTAAGCTGTCACTTGAAAAAAGCGACGGATAACGTATCACAGATTCTATGTGTCTCGGCCTTAAGCCCGAGACACACTGAAAACATCATTCGCTACACGTCGCTCTCTTCAACTGACAGCTAAGTGGAAATGTGTGAATGGTTTTTTATGAGCTGTCACACTCGGTACACGTCAGCGAACGCAGAGAACAAATGTTGCTCAACTTTTAATTTTCGACGTACGTTGAATACCGTCGCTGCCACCAGCGTGGTTTTTCCATCTTTTTGATTAATTGGTTTGTGGTGTCCTTAGGAAGTATCAAATAATATACAAAATCTTGTATGAAAGATAAGATTAACACCTAAATAAATAAAATAAAATATTATATCTTTCAAGCTATTCATTGTGTCAACCTTCTCCGTCAATACGTCAATGTCACTTAAAAAAATTGAGGAATGTCGTACGTCGGATTCTATATGCTTTTAAACTTTATTTAGATGGTAAAAAGTAGTTTTTTGAAGATGAAGTTAGATACACCTTGAAAACTTTAGGATTGACAAGTGTTATGGTAACTGTATAATTCTAAGGATGCCATTCCAAATTTTCTTATCGAAGATCGCTTATAAGTTCATCAAATTGTACCTTTTCCACAACAATATACTAAAATAATATTCTTTATGTTTGTATTTAGTACTTTAAATAAAAAAGCCATGCAGAATGGTCTTATTTTCTATTGTCATGGCGTGACGTTGACATATCGATACAGAATAAGCTTGATTGCTTGGAGTAGATTTGATGTATAAATATTATGATTTTTTTTTAAGTTCTTTTAGAATTTTCAACGTTATAATTCCACGATACAGAAAAATACATATATACTTCTACTATAAAGAAAAAAATCAGATAGTATCTCTGCCGGATTTTGCAAAAAAAAAAAAAAATCGTCATGTACCGCCGTTATAGCAAGATATACAAAAAGTTCGCAAATCTTGTAAAGCAGAAGGTTGGAGAAGTTGTATAGTGAAAAATTTTTTAGATATGAAACATAACATCTACAACGAACTTAGATAGCTCTCCAATTTTGTAAAAAATTAAATATTAATAAGATAATTAAATAATATTAGCCGATTGGGTCAATAAAGCGTTTTAATAAAACGTGTTAAAAAGAGATTAAAAGATTACGTGGCGTACAACGACAACACAAGTGGCTTATTATTGATTTCTTGACTTTTACGCCGAAAATTAGTTACAAAATAAAGTTAAATATTGTAATTTTTAATACTATAATAATTTAATTATTTCAGAGATATCCATCTGTCACATTGCGAAATTATACCCGACCGGAAGAGATAAAAAATAAATAAAAATCCTTATAATATTCCAGTATATCCAACGGCTTGTAAAAATTAAGCATGAACATGAAACGTTGATGTTGTTGTATTGTCATCCCATACGTTATTGCGACAATTCCTAATTTATAAAATTATTAAAAGCAAAAGATATGTATGTATGTATATGTACATATGTATGTATGTATATCTCAAGAAAAAAAGTTTTACATAATTTTTGTTATTAAATAAAGAAATTATTTACATATATAACTTTAGAAAGGCTCCGCTGTGTATAGTAGAGTTTGAAGGCGTTATTATACAAAATTTTAGTAAATGATGATGAGAAGTAAAAAGTACAAAGTGTATCTTGTTTCTGTTATGAAAAAAAAAACCTGAAAAGAAATAAATTAGAACTTATAAATCAATGAAGGAAATAAATGCCATCAAATGGATGCAGATAAGAGAAACATTTATTTATTTACAGCCATATGAAAGTATATGATAGAATTAAATTTGCCAATAAATTTTGTATGTACACATACACACAGATTCAATATTTGTCCTTGTGTGTGAACACAACCCCACTCTCTTGAAATCAACGGAACGGTTGAAGAGTTTGAAAATTAAAAACACAAAATCTGCAGTAAAAAATGAAGGCAATTGAAAAAAGACGTATGTATTGCTTGCGATATTTACAAAAAAATTCGTAATTCAATGGTCACTGCCTATGTCGGTCTAAATAGAATGTCTTCGTTCACTACACGTGCTACATGATATGCCTCTGGAATTTCTGAAGTCAATAAATAGATTTCTTGATTGTTCGTTGGAACAGTCGATAAACTAGTACTGCTTTGATTTCTTAACATTCATTGTTAACTCATTATATCAGAATGAACCTATAAAAATTTAATTTTGTCAAAAGACCTTCTAGCCTAGCTTCTATAATTGACTTTTCGTGTACCCATTCCTCTGGATGTGCCCGGCATTATTTACACGTGTTGTCGAATATTAGGTCCGTTCATGGTGATTTGCATAGTATAATGACTAAAATAATTTGACAGATATAGCATCAACAAAATGTCGGAAGACTCTTTATAAAAAGATTTTAAATAAAAAAACTATATGCAACTGTATGGTTAGAGCTGAATGCAATTTCTGGTCAAACAGCTACCGCAATAACCAAAATTGTTCTATTTAGTAATTATTTTTAAGGATTTACTTAAACGTTTTGTCGATTTTCTTTCGAGATTTTATATGGGCGATTGTAAAATTCAACTAAAGAAATTTTAAGGCTCTTTACAAAACGGAATTCAGCGCTTAACACAAATCTCTAGCACGTGAAAAAAAGATATTTGTGATTAAAAAATTAAGTGAAGCAAATAGTCGAATTATTTGTATAAAAAAATAGTATCGTTTATCAAAGCAAATAAACATGAGTTGCAAACAGTCAAGAAATGAAATTCCTTTTTAGCTCAGCACTTCTTAAATTCAATTTGCTAAAACGAAATATATGGTTTTTATGAAATATCTGTTTAATTGCCGCAAAAAGCCCTGTCTGTGACTATAAACTTTTCATTTCGCATTCATAAAACTATAAAAAAATTAGAAAATTTGTACACGTACACCAAATATAATGACGTAGATACGTATGCAGTCACCGGCTATTTATTACTTTTCTTCTAGCCAATAAGCTGCTACTCTTTATTATTGTTGTGTTGCAAAAATTATTGATCAGATTTCCGATAGTGATTCAACTATTTATTTTTTCTTCAATAAATTTTATATTCTAGGCAAAAATTATTATACAGATTTGTATTAAAGCACGCTCAGTAAAAAAATTAAACACATGCTTTAGTCAATGATATGGTAGTTTCGTGAGATAAGATTTGGTGTATGTTATCAGGGCTGTCTCATAATTACTCTATATATCAATAAAATCACGTTTATTTATTGGGAATTGCTGTAGAATTATATATAAAATTTTAATAAAATTGAAATCTGTATAAAACTCAATTTTAATATGCTAATTATTAGAAAGGTGTTTTGAATTCGGAAAGACATGCTAAGAGTTTCAAAGTATGAGGGAAAGAGAACACCTGTTTTAAGTATTTCACTTACACAGTGGAGGATAACAGCTGTTTTCAAAAGTCGCTACGTTTTCACCGTCGATACTCTTCTTAATTTTTATATAAATATTTCTTCTATTTTGTGTTGAAAAAGCGAAATCCTTGTTGAACAAATGCCACAACATCGAATCAGTTTCTATTGTGTTCATGGTAACAATACTCGAATGAGAATAAATTTTCTTATCTTGCCTACTGATACCATCAAGTACCTATTATACACGTATGATGATAAATGCTAGTATTTACATACTTATGTAATTATTTTAATTATATATATTTAGATTTATTTATTGCTTTATTACATACTGCGAATTGTACAGATACCATCAACAAATTAAAAAATGTGGGCGCTATTGACAAATTTAATATCCCTTAATTTAATAGTTTATTTACAATAATTTATTTTTTTCCCCAAATTTTATGTGTGCGTGTTAAATTGAGCTAGAAAAATTGTTTGTTTTCACTCCATTAAAAGTGATTTCCTTTTGCGTTTCCATATCCATTTCCATTTTGTTTTTCATTAAAAATTTTAATACTCTATATAATTCTTGCATAAAAAATTGCCAAATGAATAAATGAATTTACACCAAAAAAGTTTGTTTTCCCAATTTCTCGTCTTAGCTATCGAAATGTTTTTATAAATGTCGTCGCCAGGATTCTAAATTAATTTCAATTAAATTACCAATTTCCATGACAGGACAGAAACAGTTATCAGGCATGAAACTAGGGAATGCAAGAAACTAAATAGAAATTCCATAATTAATTGCTGGTTAAAGATGCACAGTAGGGCGTATAAGATTGCAAACATTTTACACTGTGTGCTAAATTAAAAAAAAGTGATAACAATTATGGATCTTCTAAAGTGTCTTATAGTATTATTTATTACCTAAGGAAATATAAATATGACATAGTTATTTTAGTAGTATGATTTTATAATTACGCAATTGTTTTTGCGAAAAAAAAAAGAATGAGGAAATACTACTTTTTTTTAATTTTTAACCTAAACTGACTTCCGCTCTTTTTAACTAAATTTGTCTTTTCCATATATTAAAAATTTTTGATTTTATTTTTGACAGAAAGTCGAACATGATTTGGGTTTCGTATTTGCAATACAATGGACGAATTCCGGTCAAAGATAAAAGAGCTAAAATTTCAAATCTTTTAGCCGATTATCTTAATCTTTGAGCGGGAACTGAAAAAAATAGCAAGTTGTTTCCACTTAGCTTAGGGGTCTCCGCCCTCTCTTATTTTTCAAAATTCTCAACTGTGCGATTAATTAAATTCTGCGCATCTAGAACTTGAGGAGGAAACTAGTGCTGAGTTACGTCTAGAGTATTCCATTAAGCGATGTTTTGTTTTAATCGATTAATGCCGCTAAAAATTATTTAAGGTCAAAATGCAATCTAATAATAATCGAACAATTTTATGGTATGCGGTGAATCACACATTTTCAATTTGATCACTTTAATAGTTTAAAAATATTTAATTAAAATTTTAAAAATACAAAAGTTACTCCTTGTAATTAAAGAGAAAAACTTTTAAAATAAAAAATTATTTAAGTTTTTATGATGTAAACTATTTTATTCAAGTTTTTATGAAATTTGATTTTCTTTCAATTATTGTTGACGTTAGAGAGATCGAAAGTAAAGCGTTATAAAGCATATTCAAGGCAAGTTAAAATAAATCATTATTTCTACATTTCAAATGAAATATACGTACCGATTTGTGTTTTTTACATAAAACCACAAAGAAATACCACGAAAAATCAAATTTTCGATTCATCGGCATAAAGTATTCGAACTGTGTGTTAATCGAAAATAGGAAATTTTCAATTATTTGAACAGATAAGAGCCCAAAGTTAATCGATTAATCGAAGTTATCCAACGGCTTATTATTTGAATACCCTAGTTACTGCAGACCATGCGCTGCCGGAAAAGTTTTGTTCTTTGAAATTTTTATTTGAGTAAGAGTTCCCTTTAACTACGTGCTTTAGTTTGGGTTACCCATTGTAAAACTTTCGAAATAATCAGTCCCAATGTGTTTCATATCGAATGAATACAATTTTAACGATTTTTCCAACACAAAGATCATACACACGAGTACATACACAATTGGTGTCAATTTAATAATAAAATAAAAAAGCATGTCGTCCATTCAACTGAATTGGTTGGATAGACTGTTGTTGACCTTTAAACCAACGAATTTTGTTCTATATTTTGAGTTTTTCTTCAGTTTGGTTTATTTTTGTGGATGTATGCAATTATTTGTGTATCTACATACGCTTTGAAGTATAAAAATAATTTGCATGACAAATGGTTTATTTTTATAAATAATGATGGCAGGCGAAATTTGAATAAAATATTTGAACAAATTTGACATTTTGCTAAAGTTCAAATTTTTGATTGTAATTAATATTTTAAAGCTTTCAATTCAAAATTGTATGTTCGAAAATTCGAAATTATTTTTGAAATTTCGAACAAAGGCAATAGGCAAAGGCCATAGATAAAACAGTTCTTTTATTATTTTACTGACGGTCTTTGTAACCACATACATCTCGCAACTTGCATAGACGTTAACTGATTACAATCACAAAAAACAATCACAGTAAACAATAAAGCATTTTCATTCACAATAGAGAATAAAAGAAAAGAATTGCTGGAACTTGACAAAAATTGTTCCCATTAAACGGAATTTGAAGCACAATTTATTATTTGCTTTCGATATGAATCTATAGAGATATTTATTAAATATCTTTTATTCTTCTAAACAATTAGGCAAATAAAGAATGCATGTGCGCATAAAATATTAATTTTTATTATAATTTCCATAATTTGCCACACTTTATGAAGTATTTGGGGCATGTGTACAATAAATATGTATTTGGGTTTTGACCCCAACATTTTGTTTTTTTTTAACATTTTTTGTTTTATTTTATTGTATATTTATGAATAACCCATGAGCGACTTAGACGGAGCTTATTTATTGTTTTTGATTTTGTATAGAAATTTTTTATGCAACAGGATAAGTAAAACCAAATGAAATATACAAGCGGTTGGATAAATAAGCAGGAATTTTGGTTCTGTACAAACTATTTGTTAGTTTGATATTTGACAAACATGTTTAGTGTTTGTCGAATTGTTTGCGGATTGAAGGAGTAGAAGAAGGAACAAAAAAGGACATGGAAAAATGTTTCCAATTAAACTTTTTGGAATTCAATATTTTTTCAAACCAAATACTTTTTCTCTGCCTTACTTATTGGTTTTAATTTTAAAAGAGTATATGCATTTAATGAAAACAAATTTAAAAAATTAAAATTTGTCCCAAAATGCTTGCGAGCTTTTCAGCATGATTTGAATTTAATTCAAATTCCGAAAAAGAATTATTTATTTTTCTAGCTGGCGCTTTTTGTAGTGGGTTAAATTAACTAAAAAAAGCAATAAAAACTCAAACAAATTGTTTTTTAGAAATAAAAAAAAAACAATTTAAATATATTGAAATACTCGCAATTAAATAGAATTGAATAATTAAAATGAAATGTGTGTCTCTAAGTTAAGGTGTGCATTTTAATGGCAAATTTTTTGTATCTTCTCGCTTTTATTATAAGCGTACAGTTTTCTATTATAATGCCATAGATGAGTCTAGTCAGGTTCAACTTGGTTTTTCAAACATGTATTTAAATTATTTTAATTAATTGCGATCAATTGCAAATAAGACAGGGGAAGTTAGATCAGTTATGAACATGTGGATTTTCTGTGACGCCACGATTGTCATTTCGTTAGCCAAACATTTAATAGAATTTTGATAAATGGGTGATTTTTTAAGAGCCTTGGGATTTAAAAAAAATCATACATTTAGATAAATAATTGAAAGCTTTATTTGAGTCAATAGAAAGATCTATATAATTCAATGTTTAAAGTTGATCTCATGTAAATTTTGACTGCGTCTACGCTCCATATTGTTGATACGCTGTTTTAACTTATTAAGGCTTCTTTTAATATATACATTCTTTTCGCAAACAATATCTTATAAAACGGCCCACAAAAGGAGGCGGAGATGAAATACGGCTTTTGCGATCTGCTAATCTAAACCTATATATATAATTTATATATGCGAAAAAGATTTAAATTTATAGATAAATTGAATTGAAAACTAAATCAGTGTGTCTCATTTAATTCAATAGATGCTGTTGAGTGCAAAAAGTGATTGTGTGAATACAATTTGAAACAATGGAAACAAAACCCGCGGTCATCTATATACCCTTTTTTATTCGTTTTATTTTATTTTATTGCAATCGAGCTGGGTAACGAATTCCCCAGTCACTGAGCAATTCAAATAAAACGATGTTTAATATTATTTTTGTTGACTTTTTTGTTTGCTTGAAATTCAAATGTGTCTATGGATTTATTTTTCGTTATTCATTTTTCGCTTACAACCAGAATGATAATGATTATACAATTTTCGTTTTTATTTTTATATATCTATGCTTTTCAATCGCCTTCAATATAATTTTTGTTTCAATTATAATTTTTCTAATAACACTTACTTAACTGATTGTGTGCGTGATGTATTTAATTTTCCACTAGAATATGTGCTGCGATTCAATGCACAGTGGGAAGATATGAAAGCAGATTGCAAATATCGCTTTCATTATTAGAAAGATTAAGAAAAATTAGAGAAACTAATTGTATATATTAAATAAGTGGAGCTGTTTGTTAAGATTTATAGGGGGCTCTAACAGTGCCATAAGTTTTTTAATTTAACCCTCTGCGGTTAAAACAAAAGCTCTTTTGCAGTGGGCAACTTTACATTGCAAAGTTTTAATTCAGATATTAGTAAGTCAAAGAGAGAGAGAGAGAGAGAGAGAGAGAGGAATATTTCATTTCTCTGTTTATCTACCTTCTGAATCTAAACTTTGCAAAGTAACCTTAACCAGCGCAAAAGGGCTACAATTCTCAAGCAGTTGATTTATAAAACTTAGGCATTAAATACGTGGGACCTTATCATAAAATTTCACAAGCGTGATTTCTAAACCCGATTGTTTTTAAAATATACAAAATTAAACTTGACATGTTTCCTGTATTAAATTTGAAAATTTTTAATTGAATATCCGACATTTTAGGCGACTAAATCAATTTGAGTTGCTATAATATTTAAATAATATAATGATCCTTTCCAACTTTCACTGTTCCATGGTCGCTGCATATATTGTCTGCTTGCATTAAATATAGTGCAATGAAAAGAAAATTAAACTTATTATTGCATGAAGTGCCAATAAAAAGCATTAAATTTTTCAAAGCAGATTGTTTAATTGGGTTAATTATTTTTGCTTTATTTATGTCAAAATACAGCTCTTAGGAAATAATATTTCCATCGACATATTTAAAATGTAATCTAACGTGTCAGGCAACATCGAAACGATCGCTGCAAAACAATTAAATAATCTTATTGGAATTATTAATATGAAAAATTCTTCTTTTTTCATACATTCTGATGATGTTTTGCTAATCTTTTCATAAGAAAGTTTAAAACACATGCTATAAAACAAAGTTGTGTGTGATTTCCTAACTAAGCTCACGATCACTTTTCTTCGATGGCAAATAGTGCTGTTGTAAAAAAATGTTAAAACTTATCGTGTTTGCTTGTTCGCCTGCAAGTCATTGCACTATTTATTAGATGATAATATTATTAATTTATATAATTGAGCGTATTATATGTCATTAAAATATCATTGAAACTGTTGCAATTCAATGCCAATCAAAATTTTAAATTCTAAAACTAAAACATAAAATGGTTTGAGAAAATTTAATCCAGTTTATGATCGCTTTTTCTCTTATTATTTTACGACACAACAGAATTGCTAATGATCGGACTATGCTACCTGGATACTTGTTTAATTTTGAATGACGTCAGCTCTGTTTGAGTTGATAAAAGATGATTTTATGTAAATATTGACTGGCTACATCTCGACGCTGGGTACAATGTTCCGGTGTTTCACGAATTAAAAAATATTAAAACTTTTTCACTAAATACTCCAATTATTACCCATTTAATATTTTTAAACACGTGGTTTACCAATTATTTCATCTCTGTTCTATTTCTTTCTTAAATTACTGTCTTTCTACATTTTCACTTTACCCATATTCATATTTACCATATATTTCACTTATTTTTGATTGCTTTTTTTTCAAATAACTTAAATATGCTGCTCGTATCGTTCGTTATATATTCAATCGTTTCTGGTTCACCAACAATGCGTCCGTACACCACTTAACTTATCTTTTTTTCCGTTTTTTCTTCTTCAACAAATAAACATGAAATAATAATAAAAAGAGCAAACTTAAATATTATATGCAAGGTCGGTTCTAGAATTCTTTTAAAATGAAGCAATTAAAAAAGAAAATAAAATTAGTTTGGCCTAATCTTTAGCGGCAATTTAATAGGTTTATAAACAATTAAAGTATTTAAACATTTCTAAAGAACCAACCAGCAGAGTGGAAAATAGTATTTGTTTTAGAAATTCCACTTCATATAAGTGAAACGGTTTTATATCTACTTATTTTTATTTTCAGAAGGTCAACTCGTTATTTTTTAATAGACGAGTATGTACTCGGTTTATTCAGTAAAAATAACAGTTGAAGTTGAATAAAAATACGTTTGGTATCATATAATTTTGTTTCATATTTCAAATGCCACAGGGCGTCATTTCAAAGTTTAATTTTTGTATAAAAATATTGGATATATAAAAACTTTAACAACTTAAAATGTATTACCGTTCATAGTTGGTTGTGTTACTTCTTTGGCAGTTGTTCAATATTTTCGAATAGAAACAAAGACAAAAATGTCTGAAGAGACATCGATAAATTTTTCAAAATTCAATAACATTTTAAGTTAAAATTAAAAAAAAAACTAACCCGATTTATGATTAAAACTCACAAAATGGATGTGTTACCAGTTTTCATCGATTTATAAGTTTTAAAAACTATTAAATAAACCCTGTGATTTCACATGTTTGAAAGTTTGCATAACAAATCTCACTCTCATTGAAAACTTGTTCTAGTGGCTTCATTTCAAAACTGTTGCAACAACAAACTTTTTGATGCACTGAAAGTTGATGGGGAAAAAAAAACAAAAAGGCGAACAAACTTTATATTGGCACCGCTTTCTAGAAAGTGTTGGTGGATCGTTTCCATGTATGGAAAAGAAAATTAAATAAGAAATAATAAATTCATAATAAATACAGAACACTATTTTGTAATGCTTCGACTTTTACTTTCAGTTCAGCAGCAAAAAAAAAAGAAAAAAACTAACAAAATAAAAATTTAAATAAAAAAAAGCTGATGTGAAAATGAACAGAAACCTTGGAAGCCTTCTGTGTGGCATGATTACAATGTTTTTGTAGCAGAACGAAGAAAGAAACACTTAAAACATTAATCGATTTTCTTTTTGTACTCAATATTCCCAACAAACACAAAAACCAACGTTTGATCGAAATAGCTTCTGAGAGTAAAATTATATTATAAGAAAGTGAATTGTTTTTATTTTTGTTTTATTTTAATTTCAGTTAATTGCAAGATAAGAAATGAAATTCCCACATGAGAGAAAATTTAAGGATTCAAAAAGCTGTCTTTTGCCACAAAATAATAGCACAAAAAAAAAAAATATGTCAAAACTTGGTCAGCTGATAAGGAAAACACAAATCGACAAAAAAAAAGCAATTAAAAAATGTTTAAAAACTTGTTTTGAAATAAAATTTTATCTGAGAATCTTCTAAATAAATATATATATATATATATATATATATATATATATATAACTGTAAAATATTTCTTTTGCCGCGTAAGATGCTCGAAATGAATTTGTATGTAAAACAAAGGCAGCTGCTGCCGGTGATATGAGCTGAATAATTTTTTTGGTGTGCAGATATAAAAAATAGATATAATTTTTAAAGTTTTTTTTTTTTTAAATAGAGAGAACTTTTATATTTAAATGAGCAGACAGTCAATTTTATGGTGGCATCTTTTCAGACTTAACAATATAATTAATCGTATTTATACGCAACAAATGGAAAATTTAAATTGTATTTGAAAAAAGAAAATAGTTTTTTTTCGAGTTAATGAACTTTATTTTATCTTTTCGAATTTTATGTTGAAGAATATTTATTTAGAATATGTTATACTCAGAAACAATCTGTCACAGTTATAGAAATATAACATGAGTTCGAACTGTCGAACTTAAACTAAAAAGTTGGATAGAGTTAAATTATGTCTTGGACCAGCACTTAGAAGAAGGCCTCAACTTCCCTAGTATAGCTTTGTGGGACATGTTTAAAGTTGACAAGAGAGAATTTATCATAGTAAAATTTTTTAAATAAAATTTTAATGCGAAAGATGTTTGTTTTCCTTAAGAAATTGTTTAAACTTAATTGGAATATGCAATTAATTAAATAAACAAACAAGTTTATTTCGTTTGGGTTATGCATTTCAAAACTTTTTAAAAAAAAATTTAAATTTTAAAATTTAGAAAATTTTAAGCATGTCAAATCAGTCAGTCTAAGTTGTCTCTCCAATAAATTCTCCTTCCAATTGGAGGAATAATTTTAACAATTGTTTGCTTGTGTTTGTTGGGTTCCATGTTGACAACTACTGCAGTTTCAGTTTATTTATTTATTTTTTCACTTTCTTTTGTAACTTTATGTTCTACATGGTAAAAAACAAAAAAAAAGTGCTTTAATGTTTAAGCGACAATGACTGTGATGCCGCATTAACTTTATTTATAAAATATCAATTTAAAAATTAAACGTTTTCATATATAAATTAATTATAGAAAACAAGAAAATGTTCTGTTAATAAATTACTAGATTTTAATTAATTAATTTGCTTATTAAATCCATTAAATCTTCATGTGACCAAACATTAAATTGCGAGTAGTTTTTAAGAATATAGAGAAATGGGTTTATTTCATATAAGCCATTTTAATTTTTTTGTCGAAAACAGTTGCGCAAAAATGGAAAAAAATTGTGCCCTCAAAAATAAGGTTTTCTGAGATTCTTCTTCAACCCAAAACGTGTTTTAAAATAGTAGAACACACTCTTACACACACACATTACAACATTACATATACAACCACACAACTTTATTCGTCACGTCACGATTTCTGTCGGTGCGGTGTACTGCAAGTCGCGTCTAAGAAATTCGTTAAAAAATTTCTTTTTCATAAAAACTAAACATAAAACGACCAGTTTAATTTAAACAGCCAGTAAATGTCATTGCCAAATGTGATTTGTAAATATCTGAATGCTAAAAATTAATCGTATTCATAAAGATTTTATATGACACCTCCAACACTTTGATGAAGATGGGGAATGAATTACATTAACTTTTTTCACTTATTTAAATTCCTTCTTGTGCTCTTATTATTGTGTTTTATTTTTCAGTATTAATTCCACAATATAAATTGTGTACATTTTTAATTAAAATTTTCCATTGAACATCAACATTTCTAATTAAAATCTTTTTACTTTCTTTTCTCATTGCAGCCGAGTTACCTTGCCATTAACTGTTGATGAGGTTTGTATCGATTTTAAACGAATATAATCATGAAATTATGCACTCACTTAGTAACAATTTCATCTCATGTACATCGGATAGATGCAAGAATACTTTAATATCTTATTTATACACTCTGATCACAATTGCCATTAAATGGACCAGTCAGCACAATTTAATTATGTGATAGAAAATATGTATGTCATTGAGAAAAATTCGATCAAGATTAAACTGGTACAAAGTAATCGGTATGAAAATTCTTTTAAGATTCAGCTAAAGAAAAATGATGTAACGATTTAATAGGAGAATTAGCGGATTATTCCCCAAACCAAAAGGCTTAAATATCTAATCAACAGGACTCGAATTTTAATGCAAAAAATAATAATAAAAAATTAGAAAAAAAAGTTATTAATAAATACATTTAAGGAAGAGGAATATAGATTCCAATAATGAAATAAAAATAAAATTGAAGTCTTACAATAAATTAATATAAATTTATGCTGTAATTCGGAATAAAGTAGTTCAAAGGGTGCAAATGTTTGGAATCGGTTGCCGTATTGCAAGAGGACAGGACCAAAGGAAAAATTTTGTTTTGAAAAGGATGTCCCCATTAATACGAAATTTTCTGTACGAGAGGATTTTTGTGCAAATCAGAAAAAGAGAAAATCATTCAAGGGAAATGTTGTTCGCAATTTCAGTTTTGGAGAAAGGGATTTCGAGGGAAAGATTATTGACGGTAGGGATGATTAGGAAAACATTTTCTATATCTGATGTGTCAACCAACCAAAAGTGGTTCAACTTAAATAGTAGTACTTTTATTTTTTACTATAGTAACAAAATAGTTAATAACAGGTTTTATTAATTTTTAAAATTGTTTTTTGATTCACTTCATTCATTGTACTTTTTTAAAAATATGTGAAAGAAGTAAATTTGTTATTTATTAGTAACCCTGTAGATTGATTACACACGATATAGAATGATTTTATTTTTGCCTTTCAAGCAAATTTTATGCTAAAAATTTGTATTGTGCATATCTTCACAAAAATACCTTTGAAACCATATATATTTTATTAAGATTGTGCCATGAAAGTGTGTATCACGTGGACTTACTATGTAGAAAATAATTCGATTTCATAAATTACACCAATTTTTTTTTTACAATAGTATTATATTCAAATGGAATTGTACGAAAGACTTCTCGTGAAGAAGACAGCAAATATTTTCTCAATTCAAAGCTATTGTTGGATCGTCTAAAGTTGTATTGGAAAAGATAAATTAAACAAAAAATCTCTCAAAACAAAATATTTAGCAAATTAATTATTGATATTAAGTTTATTTTAATTGTTTTTTATAAATGCCTTTTCAGTTACATTTTGAAATGGTAAAATAAGGCCAGTGAATTCCGCAAATGTTTTCGAATCATGCTTGTCGAAGTTATTTTATATAAAATTGTGGGTACTTTAAATGTGAGAATTGTATTCCCGCATTAAGTTTTTGCTTTTTGTGACCAATCTGTATTGTTTTTTACTTATTATTGTAGGGGTATATCCTATGGGCTTTGTGGTCAATAATATCTCTAATCAAATCTGAATAAAAACTATATCATATTTTCTTTTACCCAACGTTTCGTTTGCTTTTTACAAATTTCTTCATGGGTTTTTTTATTATATTTGTTATATGATTTAAGTCCTTGTCAAATTATTTATTCTCAATATTTATTATCACAATACTGAAATAGGCGATGTATAATAAATATATAATTAAATAAATAATTTGGTACAGCACAAAAAAAATCAATGGTCCCTCATGTCACGTCCATTTTTGTTGGTAAAAGGATCGGCTTCATTGATGTCCCATCTTCGCATTTAATAATTATTATTGCAATGCGAGTAAAAAATGTTTCATGATTCTTTGTCGGTATTGCAATAAAGCTCCCCAAAATATTCTCTTCCCAACTTCCATGATATGTAGGTCCACTCAAAACTATTCCTTTTTTTTTCTATAAATAAAGCATTACATGAATAGGGTCATTACCTTAGAAAGGAGCTTAATAAAATAATACTTTAGTGGAAATTAAATCGTCAAACGCTTTGTGATTTCAACTGAAAATTTTAAGCGATGCTGGAATTTTTTCCTTTGCTTTAATAATAGTCAGCAAATATTGTTGAGGAAATTTGCCAAAAAAAAAACCTCAAATAAACTGACATCAATAAAACTTTAGAAAGTTCGAATATAAATCACTGTATTTTGTCAATAAAAATTAATGTTTTAGTAATAAATTTTATATTAAACTGTCATCGTTAGCAGCAATAGTTTAAACGTGCTTTTTATACTTTTCTGTTTGTATATAAAAGCAACATTCAATTATTCCTTTTTTATTTGTGTACTTAACAAACATCGAACTTCGTTTTGTTTAAATATTGTTCTTTTTTATCTGATTTACGAAATGTAAACAAATTTCTTTGCACTAGTTTTTGTTGACTTTAATAAATGATATATATATATATATATATATATATATATATATATATATATTGTTGTGTATTGTTTCCATATCGTTTGTCGTCCGTCTGGCATGTTAGTCATTTTGTTTTCTACGCACACAAATTGAAAATTTTTTAATCTTACATGCTGCGTTAGAAATAACTTAATTAAAATCAGTTTTGAAATTACAGTTTTGGTTTTATATCGAATGCAGTAATTTGGTCCCAGTAGTGAGTTGTGCTTTAATCGATTAATCGGCTGCTAAGTGTAGCCATTTAATAACAAGTTACTTTTAAATTATTCGTTTATTATATCTTTACGCTTTTATCTTTGGACGAAACATAAAACACGCAACTTGCTTCTTCATTAACGCACATTTAATCACGCAATTATCTTCTTAATTAACGCACACTTATCAGGAAACCATTTAATTGTGCCTATACTTCATGTGACGTTGATTTAATATATGTCCTCAATATTTTTGGATGAATATCCTAAAAGTTATGTTTTCGTTTTATATTAAAAGTTGGCAGCAGTTACAGTTAAATTGTGGAACACTGTGCGATATATGAAAATTAGTTAGTGCGATGTATAATTCGCCATACCATACATAGATCCGGTCACATCTCTTTCCCATAATAGTTCCAAATAAAATATTTCATTATGTTCATCGTTGCCAGAATTTTCCTTTTCTATATCCCACTCATGGAAAACAAAATAGATCGGGGAATAAAAGACCCCAGTCCAGTAGAGTTTAATCTGTAATAGAGGCAAAGTGAGAAATTTCTTGAAAAAAACTCAAGTTGTTTGGTTTCGCTTAAAATAAAGGAAAAAGGCACAAGATTTTGAATAAACGATATTCATGACAATTGTAAATGTTTTTTTTTTCTTGCCATAAGCGTTAATTTATGAATCTGTTGCTAATATTTATTAAAAAAAATGTTTGTGTAATATTTTGAACACCTATAACTCTTGGATCGACCTTCGCATATATTTGCATAAATAAATATATTAAAACGCACACACTCATTCGCATTTACGCAAATTTAAGCAAAATGCCCACAGGCAACTGGTTTTGAATAGAAAATAAAACAAACAAAAAACTCCTATTGCATGCTTGTTTCTCTGTCTGTCTGTCTGTCTGTCTGTCACCTTCTCTAATATTTCCTATTACCATGGCTCTTTCTTGCATTCTTCCTTTGTATTTAATTTTATTTAACTTGTTAGCAACCTTTTCACACTCTCTTACATAAACAAATTTAATTGTAAATACAAATTAAATCATTTCACTTTATTTGAAACTTACTTGTGCATATGCTATATGTTTATCTATTATATTTATGTAAAAACAAGTGTAATTAACTATAAATGGAATATTTTCTTCTATTTTTCTTTCTTTTCAAAAATGCAAATATAAAAAACAAAAAATATAATCAGTATCAAGTTGCACAACTTTATTCAGTGGCTGAGGCCTCGAAAAATGAAACTGGTGGTGGTGAAGGCATTGAAGTATTAAAAAATGAACCCTTTAGCGATCATCCCTTGTTGGGTAAATATAAATTATTTATTTTATTTAACATAAAAATTTTAACTTATTGAATTCTCTTTTACATTTAAGGTGGCAAATATAGCTCCGGTCAGTATACATACAAAATTTATCACTTGGCTTCAAAAGTTCCAGCATTTATAAGACTATTGGCACCAAAGGGCTCTTTAGAAATTCACGAAGAAGCATGGAATGCTTATCCATATTGCAAAACAGTCATTACGGTATGTTGTTTAAAAAGCAACCAAAATTATATGTACAAAAATGCAGAGAATATAATATGGATGATCAAATTTT
Source organism: Linnaemya vulpina (assembly GCA_963675445.1). Lineage (NCBI taxonomy): Eukaryota > Metazoa > Arthropoda > Insecta > Diptera > Tachinidae > Linnaemya > Linnaemya vulpina. The sequence goes on from OY776277.1 coordinate 98,674,301, forward strand.
TATACATATATTTGTAAAATTGGTACTACTTTCTAAATATCTCTGAAGTCGTTAATTAGATAAAAATACAAGATTATGATTTCTTCAAAAGAACTTAATGGCCGGTCACCTTTATATATTTATGACATCATATCGGAGGATTTTGGGTAATTGGAATAAAGTTCACCCGATTGGATGACATAAAATATACAAAATTGTACCCCTTATCTCATTGTATTTTTATCTCATTGTTGACATACAAACAAAATATTTTATATCGCCCCCAGACTCAATTGTCCCAATGATTGCGAATTCAGTGGAAAATCGTGAACGTAAAAACGACAGTTTTGAAAATAAATTATTAAATTTTCAATTTCGTATTTTAATCGTGCTTTTTTATTTTCTTTTCCTTTGTAAATTTTCATTTCCTTTGTTTTTAAAATGGCAGATATTTTCATATACGAAATTTATTTGAAGTATTATCTGTGTTAATTTATTAAATATTTCCTTTCTTTTGAGACAAACAATATCTAAAATAAATTACAAAAAAAGCTATAATATAAATTTTATCCTTAATCTTGCCTTATGAAATACTTTTATTCTTTTGGAATGAAATTCTTTAATTTTATTTTAAAGACGACGGTTATATACCTTATAAATTATCAGACCTGTCACAGAAATTATTTTCATCGAAAGTTCTTTCAATTTGTAGAAAGCTTCTTTAGAAATTCGAAATCGATAAATTTTCTTGGAATTATATCGCTTTTAATTTCTAGATCGAAATTAAAAATTTTTATGTGATTAAAAAACATATTAACCATAAAAATAAAAAAAATTTTTGAGAAAATTGATCGTATTTTGAAGAAGGTAAAACAAAATCGTTCAAAATGAAATATCGGATTCTAAACCACTCCGAAAAAATATCTGCGGCAGGGCTGTATATACAAATACATTTTTAAACTGACTACTGGAAATTAAAATATCTATTAAAAATATTTTTAGAATCCAAAATTTATGAAAGATGGCTTTAAAGTTATCATAGATTCTCTGCATTTACCCGAAATTGGTGAATCTGAAAATGTAAGTCGAATACGAAGAACTAAATATAATTAATGGTGTTTTTTCTTCTTTTTTCTTTCTCTTTTTTACATCCATCTATATGTATGTTTTAATGCTTCAATAACAATTTTTGAAAATATTTAATACAATAATAACAAAATGGTTGGTGTTGGATTTATTTGAACTATGGTCTAAATTAAAAAAAAAAATCATATATCCTTGATTTAATATTAAATAAATATTAAATTCTATGTCAACTGGCAACAACTAAATGTGTGTGTGGCTGGGTGTGTATGTCTTTTTTAATTACTATTTTTGAAATTAATTGCTTTGATATGAAAAAATAAAACAAATAAACAAACCAGAACCCTGGTTATATGAAAGATAATTTTATCATAATCATTGAATCTCATCACATTGCTGATATAGGAGATCAGGATAATGTGAGTGAAATAATTAACCATTTCTAATTAAACACTATCACTAAATAATAACAACATTATTTTAATGTATGCTAATTTTTGTAACTTTATTTTCTGTTGTGTCTATAATAATAAGTTTCTTGTAACAGTATTTGTTTGTTTTGTAAAAGTAATTTTTTACTCGTATACGCTTGAAAAAAATATATGTATATACATGCTTATTACAAATATATAATTTTTTTTTTGCTTTTCTCAATTATAAAGGTACATGAACTGCCTCCAGAAAAACTGAAACTACGTGAAGTCGTATTCATTGATATTGCCAATGATCCCGTTACGCCTGCAGATTATAAAGTCGATGAGGATCCTACAAAGTATGTATTAATTTTATTATGTTTGTATTATCATGTGGTTGCAGTTGAAATTAATTATCATATTTGAATAGATTTAAATCAGAAAAGACCGGTCGTGGTCCTCTCGTTGGTGCCGATTGGAAGAAAAAAGTTGATCCGGTTATGACTTGCTATAAATTAGTCACTTGTGAGTTCAAATGGTTTGGCCTTCAGTCCAGAATAGAAAATTTTATACAAAAATCTGAACGAAGATTATTTACAAACTTCCATCGGTGAGTAAAATTCTAAGACAAGTTTCAGAATTCCAGGATTATAAACAGCTTGAAACAATGTGGAGCAGACAGTTAATTGACATACTAAATGTGTAAATCATATTTCCAAAGCGAAAATATATGCGGGAAACAAACACAAAACTTCATCGGATTTAAGAAATTATTAATTTCCATAAAAATTTTAAATATTTTGAAAACCAAAAGATCTAAGATTCTATGTGAGTGTGCAAAAAACCCAAATTTTGACACTTCTTTTGGAAATGTTTGTTTTCTTTTACTGACCGTGTAGGTATCAGTGATACGTCGTGATTTACACAATTACAGTCTTTAATTGTCTTAAAATTAAAAAAAAATTCCATTACGAAAAATTATTTATTAGGTAATTTCATTCATGATATTAAAAATGATTACAACAAAACACAAACTATTTCTTTTTATTAACTATTCTTTTTCGTCCTTAACTATTCTTTTCTATTAACTATTCTTTTTCTTCCTTATTTTTAGCCAAGTATTCTGTTGGATGGATCGCTGGCACGGTCTGACAATGGAAGATATACGTGCTATTGAGGATAAAGTCAAAGAGGAACTTGACAAACAGCGTCAAGAAGGTGAAGTGCGTGGCACTAAAGCCGATAGTGATTAGGAACAATATATTTAAAAAAAAAACATATATAAAGCAGCAAAGAAAAAAAACATAATATAAAGTAAAATGCTACAAAAATTTTAAGAAAAAACCATAAAATCGTATTAAAGAATTATAAAAAAATCAATAGCAATAAAATTACAGAATTAAAACAACCAACAAAAATATCAAAGTATATAAATGGCACTATATTCCTTCCTTGACAACCTTAAATAATTAAACGAAAAACATTGTGTTTGTAAAACATTTGACATTTACTACTTTCACTACCAACAAAAACAATAAAAATTTAAAACATAATTACGGTTTTAAGTACTATTTATTACTTAAATACTTATTGCTGAAATGCCTGGCTCCCGTTTATTTTATTTTTGGTTTTCACTCTCACCTTCCCCCACTTCCTTATTTTTTTTTATCTTTGTTTGTTGGGTTTGAATTTTCTTGGAATTTTGAGTTTTTTATTATCAAATATTTCATTGTGTTTGTTTAGTTCTTAATTTTAGTAACTTTAAATAGTTTAAGAGAGAAATATTAAATCGAAAGCACATAAATGAAAAGATTTTGAACACCAATTTTGAAGCAGCAAGTTATAATGAAAATATAAATAAATATTCAAGCAATAGTTAAGTTAATAAGTAAATATTTTTTAGACCAATAAAAATCACTTACTTTTAATACATTTAACTTAATAGGTTTTTAAATTGTTAAACAATTATATGTATTATATGGAAGGTGTACAACTTTGTAAAAGCATCTTATAAATTTTCACAGTTCTGCGAATGAACTCAATATTTAAGCATTTAATTAAGGGATATAATTTGATACACAACATCTAAATGAAGTTTATATACAGGATAGTTTAGATTGCATAGGTGCCAGTTTTAGTAGGTCCTATCGTGTTGGCTGAAAATTGAAAAACACAAGGTCTTTGCTGCAAATCTAACCCACGACTAGTACCTACCAATCCGGACAAATTTAAGACATAAACAAAAACAAAAATTTCAAAGAGTTATATTCTCTGCTAGTGAGCAAATAGATTGTTTGAAAAACAAAAAAATAGTTTGTGCAATATATAAAAATTTTATTGTTGTTTTTTGCATAAAGTTTACTAAAGTGAAGTGATTTGCACAATTAGAGCCAAAACAGTTTTTATTTGGACCTAAGGCCTAATTATCGTATTTGATATCGACCAAAATTGTAATACAATTTAAAGGAATATCGTCATAATAGTTCGTTCACAGGATGATATAAAATGAAATAAAGCACCTGTTTCACTCAATGATTTTGTATGATGGAGCATGTTGTTGGAAAGATTATAGATGTGCGATGCAAGAATGGCATTTAAAAATCAGCCTAAACATCAGTGTTGCCAACAATTTTTTTCTTCCCATCAAATAAATTAAAAACCATCAAATAAATTAAAAACGCAATGAAAAAATCCCTTTGAATGTGAAAGCAATAACTTCAACTAAATATAAATGAATGTTGAGTGGAAACTCCCTAAACTGCCAACTCTGGTAAACATATTTCAATTTGGTTCCTGTTCTGTGTTCCACTTTGCTCATTTTCGTTTATATCGCACATTCCGATTGGAATGGTTTTGATTTTTTATTCACAATTCCAATCGATTTTTATTCACACAAATAATGAAATATCTGCTTTTCAGAAAAATTATGACAGTGTTGAGGATGACAAACAACTAGAACTCAAAACAAAAACCCAAGGTGTTAATAGAAATATTTTATATTAAACCATATAAATTTCAAAATGTATAGGAATCCCAGTTGCTGCTGTACAAGATGCTAGTGCGGCGAACTTTTTTTGTCTTGTCCTCGTCGCTTGTGTTGCCACCGCTTAAATGTGTTCCATTGGATAGAGATTTTGTTCACATGGCATTTTGTTTTTAAATGGCATTTAAAAACGATAATTTTAATAAACAAAATACTTATACTCTTTGGCTGCTATTCAAACTCTATATGAGAACTTGAGGTGTGATTGAAAACATAATTCTCACACGGAGTTTACTTTTAAGTGTTGTGCAAAATCACGTTATTTTTTATTAATACAGCAATACTTGCATAGTTACTATAAACTTGACACAACAGCTAAAAATTTAAAATTTCAATAGCAATCAATTACATTATATTAGTCTACATTAGTTAGCTAATTCAGATGTATGTATGTTTATATACATATATTCACATACTTATACAAGTATTATATGGGCAATTTGGAAAAATTCGAAAGCAGGCTGTACACCTAAAAGCAGGATTTCTTGAACCAACCCACAGCAATTTTATTTTTGATAGAAGTGTTATAAAAGAAACTACATCTTCATTTAAAAACAATTTTGGTCAGGATTAACAGAAATAATTCTAAAAACTACTTAAATATTTATACGTATAGTTTTCCATATAATTTAGCTTAAATATATTTTATACTCTTTTATGGATTAATTAAACAGCACCAGTTTTGCTTTCTTAAGATTTTATAGCCACCAGATGAATTTCGAACAGTAACAATGAATTGTATCTACTCTTTTGAAAAGCATGTTAATTTTATTTTATTTTTATTTATTCGTATAATTTTTTTAGCTTAGGTCTGCCTTGCTGTATAACCTCGTTTTTTTACTTGTAAAATTTTGTTTTGATTTTAAATATCAGAGCACTTAAATAATATAAAAAAACCAACAGTAAACAACATGTGTTATTTGTAATTGTTAGCTTAGTTTATAAGCAAATTAAAAAAAAAGAAGCTAGAAAAGCAAACATATTCCAAATTATTAAAAAGGATATATATAATAATATACATAAATATATATTTTTTTCAATATTCATAAAAGTCTTAAAATTAAAATAACTGTTTTTAAAAAAAGAAAGTACATACAAAAATTATATAAATTCAAAAAGAGATAAACGTTTATGGAAGCAAATAAAAAATAGAGTTTTAAATTACAACAATTTTCCTTAAATTCTTTTCATTTTTCATTCCTGCAGGATCTTTTGACTGTTAAACATTTTGTTTGATTTCGCGAGGAGTATTTTTAAAAAAACATTTGCACCACAATTTATCAATTCTGTGAGAATTTTTTTTTATTTCATCGTGTATTTAACATTACAGATGTATAATTAGTTTTCATTTGCATTGACATACGGTTCGAGTTTTTTGGGTGTTTTTATTAAAGTTTAATTGAAATTTTGCTCGGTTCCCAGGAAAAAAAACAGCAGCTGTTTCACAAAAATAGAGAAAAACTTCAAAATTGCATTATTCTGCTGCTAAAAAAAAATAAGAATAATGAAGAGCTGCAGCGATATATTAAAAGCAGATTAAAAATATAATTCATCAATAATATTGACAAAAGAAGGGCGATCTGTCCAAATTAAATGGTTGTTAAATATGACACTCAGAAGGTTTATTCTTTCTTGTGATGCGAAAGTTCAGGCGCGGATAAAAAATTTGCATAACTTGCAACAGATATAAAAGTGCTGGATGTTTTAAACTGATGAAAAGTAAAAGCAAACTAAGACTTTTTTGGCATTGAATAAAAGAACTTCAAGGTTTTTTTTTGGGAAACCCCTCCATTTTGCTTTTTCATCAATTCTTTTCTTATTCGTTTCATTTTCAAAACAGCTGATAACTTAATTCTATTTAGAACTTAAAAAAAATTGGTACTATTTTGAACTACAAATGAAAAATTACGCTCCCATTTTCTCTAAAATTTGTACAAAAATGGTTAACTGGAACACTTTTGGACTAATTTGTGGGAGTTTTGGACTGTTTTGTTATGCACCTGGAACAGACCTATTAATTATTTGAATGATATGAAAACAACTTTTATCAAAAGAAAACTGTTTAAATACTTTTGCATAATTATTTTTTCTAAAGCTAAGCCGTCTCTAACCACTTAAAACCAATTAAAACCAATTAAGGAAGCAGCTGATGGCAAATCGAGTTGCGCCAACTGTCAAGGCCCATCTTGTTAAACAAGTCTAGTTTCCATTTTTTATATATAATTTCGTAATATTATTGTTTTATGAATTGTGTTATTTTCATAATCTCCACTATAAACTGTCTCTCAACTGTTGCAGGTATTTGTTGCACTTAACAAAATATAATAATAATAATAAATTACAAAACACAAAATTCATTGCTAAGCAAAAAAATTTATAAATAATTAAAAATGTTAATGTTTAATCTACAACAGAAAATATAAAAAAAAAAAATTATAAATTAAATTAAAAACCAAAAATAGTTGATTCTATTGAAAAATACAACATACAACTTAGCACACATTGTGAGTAAAAAATAAAAATGAGAAAATAATTTAAGTGTCTTCAAGCATGTACTAACTCTTGTATGTGTTGTATGTACTAAAGTCTTATAGTCTAAAAAGAATTGAATGCTACAATATTTTAAACTTTAATATACAACTTTTGTATATAACAGATACAACACTTAGTACACAATTGTGAATAACTTTAATGTTTCAAAAACGTAAATAAATACTTAAAACAGTGTGTAATATAATTTTAATTTGCCAAGTTATTATTTTTATTAAATACCAGATTCTTATGTGTCATTATAGAGATGCTAACTTCATAAAAATTATTATGAAAAAAAGAGAAATTTAAATAAAATATATTACATACATACTTACATTTAAAACAAGAAGCAAAAAAGCATGAACAACAAACGTTATAACAAATTACAGCAGATTAATTGTCATTTTAATTAAAACCAGAAACAAAGAAAACATTAATAAAAAGTATACAAAATTTATTTAAATTAATTAAAAAATATAGATAAATAAAATTAATAAACGACAAAGTAAATAATTTAAGTATTTTGCAATTCTTTTTTGTAATTTTTGGGGGTAGTTTTCTAACAAACCAATATTTACTGATCAGTTATCTCTTTTAGTCAGTTAGTCGCTGTATTAATCTAACGCTGTGTAATTAAATCAGTTGCTATAGTGATATTGTTTTCTTTGGAATTATATTTTAGAAATTTTTAGAAAACACAACAAACAAGACTTATTCGAAATGAATCTATTTATATTACTTATCAACCATTATAAATACAATTAGTTTCCCTTTATTAAAGGTTTAATAAAATCCAATTATCGGTAAAGCATTAAACACAATAACGACAGCAAACTACAGACTACCACCTGTCAAATATAGAATACATGTGCGTATATACGATTTATTATTTGGTTGTAGCCAAATTAAACTAATTTCTATTTTGGTGAGCGACAATGAGTAGATGCAATGTTGCCAGTATAATATAAATAAATTTAATTAATTTAGACTTGAAAACATATTGTTTTATTATACAAAAAGAAACAACTAACTATATTTCCACGCTAATTAAATGATTTTTTGTCCTATATTGTGGACTTTAAATGTATTTTATTGGAATAATACTATTTAAGAGTATGAAAGCGGCTACACTGGCGTATGAAGAGAGTTCTACTACAAACAACAACACTTGGTTATTGATTTGTTGGTGTCGTTCTAAAAATAATTAAGTAGCTGACTACGACTTTTGTAGTCGGTGTTCGTCTAACCTGCTGTCCTTATTGTGTTTAATGCCTAACTTATTGTTTTGAAAAAAATCTAGTTCTCATTAGATCTCGAAGTTTTGAGTTACTAGGAATCTTCCCTGATCTTCTAAAGAGTTCTACTGAGTTTAGATTTCCTATGAGTTGGAACCTATTTGGAATTCTAGATATCGAATTTTTAATAAGATTTTGGGGGAAAAAAAACTAGCACATAATTAAATTTAAAGAGTTTTAGAAAAAATATATTTTCAAAAGTGTATTATTTTCGAAATAGTTTTCTCCGTTCGGTTCCACAAACCGGGTCAATATCGGCCAATCTGTTTGTGAGATATGAGGAACGAAAAAAATCCGAATTGATTTCAAAATAAAAATCACAAACAATATATTTGATCAGTTAGTGTTCTCGATCCTTTTACAGGACTCGAAAACTATATGAATAACCGCTTATTGCGTAAGAATCGGTTGGTGTTTAGTAGGACTAGAACCAGCAAGCAGGAGAAAGCTTTGAGAGAACAGATAAAGAAAGATGAGAAGATAGAGAATTTGTTGTCGTTATTGAAATAATGCAGAGTAGAACACTTCAAAAGCATATTCATGACTGAGTGCAGAATCGCACCGGGGATCGTAGCTTTCCTAGTCCAAGTGTTGACTAGTTTAGCCAACAGCACCGTAAATTCATTGTGCCGAAGCTACGAAAAGATATTGATAGTCTTAAGAGGACAGATGTTGGAAGTTTAAGAAGAATATAGAACTTTTGGTAGCGCTCTTCAGTGATTAGTGTTGTACACTCTTCATTTCAATAGGCCAACCTCGAAATAACGCAGATCAGAGTAGTTGAAACTGTTTCGAAGTACTTGGGACATATTATTTTAGGGGGGAAGTATTTTGAATATAGGACAGACAGACAATGTTGTCTGATAATACACTTTTAGGCCAAAAATGTTCGTATAGTTTGTAAAAAGTCACAGAATTATAAGACAACCCATACAATCACAACTGAGTTTCGAAAACATAAATGCAACGGCTCAAACCCACGATAAAATTTAAAATATACTTTATGTAAAACCGTTATAAAACCTCGATTTCAAACTCTTAAAGTGTACTTTATCCATGATTTATAGTAGCAGCCAATATATTTTACCTGTGATGCGAATTCCAAACGGAAACAGCGTATTAGAGCAACACATATTATTTATTTAATGGAATATATATGGAATGAATAGTTGTTGTCAAATAGAAGTCATTTAATAGCTTTCATTTTAATCTGCCAACCAAAAGAAGTTACGTATTTCATCCTCGTTGGAGGGCCGGCAATGTGGTGGTCCTTCATCAGGAGCTCCTTCAGCTATCAATGAGTTACGCAGTGCCCGCATAGCCAACATGTTACGCTCAGAGGCAACACTTAAATCAATCAAACGTTCTGGATAGTGGACACCAATCAAGCAGCCATATTGTTCTTGAAGCTCCAAGGACATGCGCCAGGGTTCATGTCTGTTTGAAAACACGCAGAAATTTAATTAAGAAATAATTAAGATTTTGAAATGTTGAGAAGTCACTACATAAACGAGTACTTACATGTACTCCTTGGGTACTTTAGACAGCTCAGGTACATATTGTTTTATATATTGTCCCAAGGGATCCAAGCGCTTAGCCAAAGCAACTGGACACGTGACCAAAGATGAGTCAAGCAAACGCTCAAAAGCCGACGAACTAACCCACATCCAGTTGCCAGCACACACCGACCAATCGGCATCCAAGAGGTTTTTTAAAAAATACCTCAAACCATGCTCCCAATTTTGCCACAGACCACCGCGTGTTAGAAACGTTGCCACCGTATTGCGCAGTGTATGATGCAGCCAACCCTCGGCCAGTAGTTGACGCATGGCGGCATCGATCAATGGGAAACCAGTTTGACCCATGGTCCAACGTTGCAGATGCTCATGGTTTGGCTGAGCCCAGGGTATGTTCAAACATATTTCATTGTCCTCCATACGATCATAATTGGGATTATTGACGGACATGGTATAGAAATACTCGCGCCATATCAATTGGCCAGTTATGTGAGCTCCACCAGTCATATGCAAACCAAAACCTTGCGCTTCCAACTGTACATTTTTGAATAGATCATGAACGTCCCAGTAGAATTTGCGCACCGACAAGCAGCCAAATCTCAGATGGGCGCTCATTGATTTAGGAGATTCCAAAATATTGGGCTTAGCCTGATTTGGTAAATAGTGGCCGCATTTAAATGCATTTTCCTCTACCTTGAGACGCTGATCTAAATGCCGCAGGGCCTGGGTTTCGCCCCCAATCCACTTGACCTTAGCCAAATAGCTTAAGTTATCGGGATAAACATTGAAATCCTCGGGGGTGGGAAACTGAATAAATAATTTGATTTATTATAAAAGTTAAAATGTTTTTTTTTTGGCTACGAATTACCTCTAGAAACACTTTCAGCTCATTTAATAGTGGTTCACTTATCTTGTGGAACTTGACGTCTATCCAATCTGGATCTGGTACCGGACGTGGTGGCAAGCCAATTATCTGCACCGTGTGCTAAATGATGTTAAAATTTATTTTAATTATTTTATTTTTTATACTTAAATTTTTAAATTAAAATCTACCAAAAACATTTGATAAGTCAACGGTGGTATTCCGCCGTTAGTGTCTATGACCCTCTTGGGCTCCCATAAAGTGTGCGAGATCCTTTCAATGCATGTTATATCCAAATCATGGCAAAGCTCCTTTACGGCATTATCACGCCTATTCCAAATCGGTTCACAATCCTGTTCAAAGCATAACTTCTTAATGCCGCAGTGTTCATGAAGACGGCGAAATATTTGAACTGGATTTCCTTGCAGCAAATATAATCGCCCCAGGCTTAGACTAACATTTTGCAATTGATCGTGTATGTCTTTCAGGGAATCCAGAAGAAATTTCAAACGATTGTAGCCAACCGATTTGGTGCCTGTGAAATAAAAATATGTGAAAATAATTCCTGCACAAGAGCAACATCGCAGCAAAAGAAAGAAAAGGATGGAAGAAAGATCCGACAACAAGTCCTAACAAAATATTATCATTGTATAAAAGAATAAATAATATCGGGTGATCCAATTAGCCTTTTTTGACAGATCACTTGTGACTTGTATCAACAGCCCTGTCAGTTTTCTTCAGTGTCGTTTAGCAAGTCATCATGGAAAGACAACAGCGTCTGAAATTGCTCAGCTGTATTACAAAAAATAGTGTCCTGCCAGAAATGTTTTTCATGCGATTCGATATTTTGATATGCCCTGATTTATTTTGGAAACAACTAACGCAAAGGACGGGGCTAACAAAAATGTAGCCTTTTTAAAGAAAATTTTTAAAATGTCGATATTTTTACAAAGAAAATTTTTCAATTTTAGTTTTTCTTTTATAAATTTTTCTTTCATAAAAAATTAATGCTGATTTCTTTTCTAGAAAAAAGTGAAACTTTTTTACACTTTTTAACAGAAAATGGAAACATGTCGATACATCAAATTAAGGAATTTATTAGAAATTAATCCAACATCTTTTACAAAAAGTAATTTCTGCTTTAAAACTCCTTCAAACTGCCACTTTAAGGAAAAGAATTGGAAAAATTCTACATGTTTTCCACAAGAGAAAACGCAATAAAATTCTCTTCTTTTGAAAATTAATTATTTTGGAAACTACTTTCAAAAAGGAGAGTACTAACAATTTCTCAATCTCCAAGAACATTTTTAAAAAGTACATTTTTTATTCTTTTATAAATTAAAAGAAAAAGCTTCTCTACTTTCGCAAATGATTTGTTTTGGAAAATACTGGTTCGCTAATTTGGGAGTTCATAGATTTCAAATCGTTTATTCATTATTCGAGTAAACGTTTATGCCATTCGATTATGACTTTCGAATCTGAATAAATTGGAACCCTTGATAAATATGTACTACCCTCATATCAATATGGTGAATAAGTTTCCTAATTCCAGTTGGTCAAATAGCGCAAAATTTTGTTAGAGATTTTTAGTAAAACCTAAATTACGTCAAGTAATTCAATTTTATTGGTAACTAAATAAATAAATAAAGCGAAAAATTCGCCCCAACCCATTCACTAATATTATTTAAGGAAAAAAAACATGTAATTGGGATTAATACTCAGAGATGGACAATTCACTGCTTTTGTTTTTTGAGTACTCTTCAATGAACTAATTCAAGACGGTTCACAATTTTTACAAATTGTTCCTCTAAAAATTCTTTTATTTGCTGAAGTTTTTAGTGAGGAGTAGCAGTTCGAAAGTTTACGTAATCGAATCATCTTCAAACTCGATACTGTTCAGAAAATCGTTGGAAAATGTATATAAAAATTTGAACAATTGCTGATGCATTTTTAAAACTCTTTTCTACTTAAAATGTTAATCAGCCACCTGTTACTATTGATTTGGGAAATAATAGTTTCGCAGTGACTGGTTTTGGGGTAAATTTTTGTCGAAGAGAGCAGTAATTGACTGATCTGAACAAAAATTTTTTATCCGCAATGGAATTCACCTTCAAGAATTTAACTCTTGAACGCTTCAGGCTTCGCTGAATTAATGAAATAAGTTTCGTTATAATTAGTTTAATGAATTGCGACACTGTTCCAATGAATATCAATGAAACGAGTTTCGTTAAAATTAATTTAACGACACTGTTCCAACGAAAATTTTTATAAAAAATTAAATAAGTTTCGTTAAAATTAATTTAATGAATTGCGACACTGTTTCGATGAAAATCTATGAAACAAGTTTCGTTGAAATTAGTTTAAGAAATTGCGACATTGTCCCAATGAAAAATTTCATTGTCCCAATGAAAAATTCATTGAACAAGTTTCGTTAAAGTTAATTAAATGAATTGCGACACTGTTCCAATGAATATCAATGAAACGAGTTTCGTTAAAATTAATTTAACGACACTGTTCCAATGAAAATTTTTATAAAAAATTAAATAAGTTTCGTTAAAATTAATTTAATGAATTGCGACACTGTTTCGATAAAAATCTATGAAACAAGTTTCGTTGAAATTAGTTTAAGAAATTGCGACATTGTCCCAATGAACAATTTCATTAAAACTCAACCATCGTCTTGCTTCGCTAAATTCATTGAACAAATTTTGTTAAAATTAGTTAAATGAATTGCAACTCTGTTCGAATGAATATCAATGAAACAATTTTCGTAAAATTTGTTTATTAAATTGGAACCGTCCAACGATAACTTTCATTAAAACTCAACCAACCTCTTGCTTCACTGATTTAATGAAAATAGTTTCGTTAAAATTTGTTTAACGAAAACTTCGTCAAGTAAATAAAATTCTTCCGTTAATGCAATAAACTAGTTTCATTGATACTGGGAAATAATAGTAATTGACTGATCTGAACAACAATGGAATTCACCTTCAAGAATTTAATTAAGCATTTGGAAAATTTAGCTGAATTTTTTTATATACTCAGAAAACCTAATATTTTATATGTCAATATGTTAAAAATGGTCACACTGATATCTGCGCACAACTTTAAGATTGTCCGCTACTTAACAGAGAATGAAAGCAAAACTAATTTATTAATTTTAAAGCGAAGTTGTTAATTTTATTTGCTTGCGATTTCTTCAGAATTAGTGAACAACAAAAGTTTTAACACTTTGCATGAATATATTTTTCTCCAAGTCTTTTTGTAGTTTTTCTAAAACTTCTCCACCGATTTCTTCTTAATATGTTTGTTTCTGTTATTGTAGAGAAAGATGTATTTCAATAGCATTTCAAAATCTTCAATTTCCATCCCTGCCTATTCAATCTCTCTTTAGAGGCAGGCTACAATTAGCAGTTTCAGTCTTGCATTAGCAGTACACTTACCCGCACTTTCGCCATCAAATATAAAAATAGGCAAAACTTCAATGCCCTTGTCTTTGTCCGCTATCGCTTCTAAAAGCGCAGGATTATCGTGTAATCGTAAACCGTGGCGAAACCAAATTATATTAACCGACATCTTATTTAATATCTTCGATAAGCAATTACGAAAATTTCTTTCCCTCGATGCAATTTTATTTTATATTTTTCACAAACTCGTCTTAATTAATTGACCTGGTGGATTGATTAACTACGACTGGTTTCGAATGCCAGTTGTTTAGCGGTTGTAAGTCTTTACACGACAGCGTGCTGGTGGCAAATGCACTCAATACACTTGAAATTTTTATCAAAGTCAAATTATTGTTTATCTCTGTGCTCTGCTCTGCTCTGCTCTGCTCAGTTCTGCTCTGTCCTGAGCTATTTGTTTTGTGTTTGTTCTATTGCGAACAATTTCACTCATTTAATTTGCTATTTAGCTAGTGAAACTACACCCTCTCCCTTCAACCCACATTTTAAATATATACTTTCGATTATTTACATTTCAATTGTTTTGTTTTTTTGCATACAATATTTCAGTGTTGCCAGTTTGTAAGGAATTAGAGTACTTGTTTATAATTTTTCTATTACGACAGCTATTTATTTTCTGAGGATTAAGGCGAGAACATGTTGTAAAAATATAACAACTTTTTTCTTGAAATTATGAAACGTATTACAAAAGATTTATACTGTAAATAGTGGATGAGCAATTTTAAAAATCTTTTTAAAATTAAATCATTAGAAACTCCTAAAAGCAGACTTATATTGCCAGAATTTTAATGAATAGGTTCATTCATGTACGAGGTCGGTTCAAATAATAAATATTTTTCAAAAAATAATTTTTTATTAACTAAAAAGGTGGTTTTTGACCCTTTTGTATATACTATCCTTAACCTCAATAGGCTTTTAAGTATTTCGGAAAATACATTCGCCCCTATTGTGAATAACATGTGGAAATTTCGTTTTCATGAAACTTTTATTCTCTCGAAGTGGAAAATAGAATCGCAAGTCCCGTGAAAAACTTTTCTCCATCAGTTCTCAGTGAATATGAAAAAATGGTTAAAATATTTGCTTTCAAGTATTTCCAAATATATAGGCACCCCTATTGTGAATAAAAAAATGGAGTTTTCGTTGTCATGGAATTTGTATACCCCTCGAAGGGGAAAGTGCTATAGTGAATCTGTCGTGAGCCATTTTTCCCCATCAGTAAAAACAGAAATAAAATTGAAAAATTTTATATTCAAAGATATATTTTTAAAAAAATATACGTGCATGTAATATTTGAAAAAAAAAGCAAAAAATATTTAAGATATAAATATTTAGTAACACTATTCAACTTTTATGTAATAACATAATTCGGGGTATTTTGGAAATCCAAGCCCTATTAATGGACTTTGTCGTCCTTGAAATAAATTTCGTAAATGAATATTCGGATTTTAAAAAGAACTACCAACACAGTTTACTGTGTTTCTCAGCAAAAATAAAGTTAATTAAATTAATTGAAGTGAATTGAAAAAATTTATTTCAAATAATTTTTGTTTTTATATGTTAAATTGAAAAAAGAAAAACACTTAATTTTAAATTACATATCCCTGAAGAAGCTACACCAAGAAGTAGCGAAATATTGGATTAATAAACTCAATTTTTATATAAAAAATAAAAAATAATAGACCTTTTGCTAAAATAAACCTAATAAATTAATATGAAAAAAAATAAGGTCGAATAAGTTTAAAAAATAAATAAAGTTAATTATTTAAAGGGAAAAGTGTTTAAGACTTTCGGGAAAAATATCATTCACGATCAGGAGAATTTCTCAGTTGCGTTGAGTTATTTAAGGGGAATTTGTTCACAAATCCAAATTTAGGGCGTTCCGTGAAAAGCAAGAAAGCTGAGGCGAATACTGAATATTGAATAATTTTAATATTTAGACTTTAAAAAAGATAGGAAATTTTCTTCGTAAATTTTACATACAAAAAAACATACATATAAATTGTGTTTTTATATAGGGTGTTTTTTATAGAGTGATACAAATTTGAGTTGGCATCACTGCTTTATTTGACTACCCATTTAACAGCTGATAGTTGCTTTTTATTTAGTTTACTTTGACATTTTATTATGGATCGACTTACACCAGAGCAGCGCGTGCAAATTGTGGAAATTTTTCATAAAAATAATGGTTCTGTTCGGCCATTCAAAATTGTATTTTCCGATGAGGCCCATTTCTGGTTGAATGGGTACGTAAATAAACAGAGTTGTCGCATTTGGAGTGACCAGAATCCACAAGCTTTTATCGAAACACCATTTTGTCCACAGAAAATTACTGTTTGGTGCGCTTTATGGGCTGGCGGAGTCATTGGCCCATATGCCTTCAAAAACGATGATGATCAGAATGTTAATGCGTCTTGTACGCGCCAGCTGTGGAGGCCACATGGCCGAAATCATATTTAAACATCAATGTCATGAAATTTTCTATCCAATAAAGACCGTTTCATTGATATCAAAAATGTATTATTATGTTTTATTATGATTTAAACTTGTATCACTCTATAAAAAACGCCCAATATTATTTGTAAGTGGTGTGGCCGCCATTTTCGTTCTATATGGTGGGCTAGACGGCAAGATTTTTTCTACTCAAAATTTTAGTACAAGGAAAATCTGTAAACGCATTAGAGATGCCTAAATGTGATTTTTAGATGTTTTGGAATATTTTTAAATATATTTTTGTTCGAAAATGCCCCACTGTGCAGATGAATTTGCAGCATATTGTTGAATATTATTAACATTCAACATCTTGTAGCGCATGTTACTCCAGTGTATGGCAAATATTTGTTTTCTTACAGAAAGAGGCCATCAAGTCCCGTATTACGAGAAGTTCCGGACTCAAAATGTTTAACTAACTGTTTCGTAGTGTTTTAAAGAAGTGTTTGGCGTTCTTTAGAACTCCAATTTAAGAGTTAAAAATACTGTTGATCCACTATATGAATCTGCAAATCTATCTCTAAATCCATCTACTTGCTCTACTCCAACAGAGTTAATTTTGTGATAAAATTTTTTGTTGCGCAGTGTAATTAGAAAAAGTTTTAATTGATTTACAATATTTTCATTGTTTAGATTCACGCCAAAGTTTTTTCGACTGCAAAGCAAATATTTCAAAACATACACACGGTAACACATTCGCAAAAACCACAGGAGTTGTTTTAGAAAAGTATATATACAAACCGTCTGTCTGTTTCAATGTCTATATATTTATTTAAATAAAAATGCTAACGGTTTTATTATGCATACAAGGCTTTAGTTTGATAACTTTTTCATAATTGTAATCGCACACACACACACACAAACGCTTTGCAATACTCAATGGAATTCTTCTTAAAACTTTTGCAACAGAGTGAAGGAAACTTTCTCTGAATCTTCGAATCAATAGGACACATGCGGCTTTTGAACAGATATATTTTGTCTGACGTAAAAGCGGAAACAGAAAAGTTAGTCAATAATATTCTATTACATACGACGCGTATCTGGGCAGAACACATACGTGAGTACGCTCTTACGTTTATATATAATATTATAGTTTTCTTTTAAATATTATGAGATTTAAAATCACGTGTAAATTCATTCACAGCATGTGAACTTAAGCAGTTACGCGACATGGCAGGAATGTAACAGAACAGCGGAAGAGGATATGGAATTCAACTTTTTGCAATTGGCAACGTGACGTCTTAAATCATTTCTTTTATAGTTTCATATGACGCTCCGTTTGTTTTTCAAGTTCATTATCAAGGAATTTATATAAAAATTTAAAACAAAAGAACTGAGTTTAAGAGAAAGATTCTTGTTAAAGTGGGGATTTCATTATTGTTTGAAATTACAGGAAAAGGAAACCGAACTACGTTTAATTATTTAAAAGCTGGAGTTTAGGATGGCAATATTGACAGGTAGTTTTCTGAAAATATCTATATGAAATGCTTTGATAGAAATTGATTGTTTCGATTACAGTAAAACCAACTAACCCCACATAAGCTGTTCTTAAAAATGTGTAAAGAGATTTTGCTAATTTGTAAAAACCGTACGACTTTTGTTAAAAAAATAAAGCAGTTCTTAAAATATCACAGGATAATTACATTCGATAAATGTTTGTGTGATTGCATACACTGAAGTAACACTTTCCCATTGAGAAACTTCACTCAAATTCAGCCAACGTCATGCTTCGCTAAATCAATGAAACAAGTTTCGTTAAAATTATTTTAATAAATTATGACACTGATCCATTGAAAAATTTTATTAACCAATTTCAGCTTCGCTGAATCAATGAAACAAGTCTCATTAAAATTAATTTAACGACACTGTTCCAATGAAAATTCTTATTAAAATTCAACCAACATCGTGCTTCGCTGAATCAATGAAACAAGTTTCGTTAAAATTAATTAAATGAACTGCAACACTGTTCCAATTAAAATCAATGAAAGAACTTTCGTTAAAATTAGTTTAATGAATTGCGATACTGTTTCAGTGAATATCAATGAAACAAGTATCGTTAAAATTCATTTAAGGACACTGTTCCAATGAAAATTTTTAAAAGAAATTAAATAAGTTTCGTTAAGATTCATTTAATGAATTGCCACACTGTTTCGATGAAAATCTATGAAACAAGTTTCGTTGAAATTAGTTTAAGATTTTGTGACATTGTTCCAATGAAAGATTTCATTAAAACTCAACCATCGTCTTGCTTCGCTAAATTCATTGAACAAGTTTCGTTAAAATTAGTTAAATGAATTGCGACTCTGTTCCAAGGAATATCAATGAAACGAGTTTCGTTAAAATTAATTTAACGACACTGTTCCAATGAAAATTTTTATCAACCAACATCAGGCTTCGCTGAATCAATGAAACAAGTATCGTTAAAATATGTTTTTAAAATTGCGATATGGTTTGAATGAAAACTTTTATTAAAACTCAACCAACCTCTTGCTTCACTGATTTAATGAAAATAGTTTCGTTAAAATTTGTTTAATGAAAATTTCGTCAAGTAAATGAAATACTTTCGTTGATGCAATGAACTAGTTTCATTAATACAACCACACATTTGGAATGAGACATTCCATATCGTTCTTCAATAGAATGAAATAATTGCTTTTATTCAATGTAATAATTTGATTGATACAGTGAATCTTATTCATTGATAAAATGAAATAATATGATTGAATTGAAATACTAAAGTATAATTTATTTCAGTTTTTTTGCAATCAATTTATTTCAATACGCAATTGTTTTGTCGATTGTGTTGTAAAGTAATTTTAAGGAGAAATTGTTCCATTAATCCAACGAAGCGTGATTTTAGTTGAATTTGATTAAAAGTTTTCATTGGATTAATGTCAAATTTCATGGAATATATGAAGAAGATTCTTTCAGTGTTGTATATCCTTAAAAATTTATATACAATTTTAACCCATTTTTATTTGAAATCTTTTTCAAGAAAATTTCATATAAAAAATTTGGAATCAAATACATTTCCAACTCATTTTAAATAAAGGGTGTTTTTTTTATAGAGTGGCACAAGTTTAAATCATATTAAAACATAATAATATATTTTTGATATCAATGAAACGGTCTTTGTTGGATAGAAAATTTTATGACATTAATGTTTAAATATGATTTTGACCATGTGACTGCCCCGGCTGGTGCGTACAAGGCGCAATCTGGAACACCAATTATCATAAACAGTCTGACCATCATCGTTTTTGAGGACATATGGACCAATGACTCCGCCAGCCCATAAAGCGCACCAAACAATAATTTTCTGTGGATGAAATGGTGTTTCGACAAAAGCTTGTGGATTCTCCTCACTTCAAATGCGACAGGTCTGTTTGTTTACGTACCCATTGAACCAAAAATGGGCTTCATGGGAAAATAAAATTTTGAATGGACGAAGTGCACGATAAGTTTGACGAACAGAACTATTATTTTGATTAAAAATCTCCACAATTTTCACGCTTTGCTCTGGTGTAAGTCGATCCATAATGAAATGTCAAAGAAAACTAAACGAAAAGCAACTATCAACTGTTCAATGGGTGCTCAAATAAAGCAGTAATACCAACTCAAAGTGGTATCGCTCTATAAAAGACACCCTATAATATGAATTTTAGAATATAAACGGCTCTCGTACTTTCATTGTCATAAAATCATGTCCGTGTCTCAAAATAGTTGCACTCTATCTCGATTAGAAATCAAAGTGCAAACAAAAGTATTTCCCAAGTACGAATATTCTGCAAAAATTTATAATTAATTTTTCATTCACTAAATGCGAACAGAGTTCAGTGTCGAAGCTTCCAAAAATGCTGTTGCATTTCATCCAGTGAAATAAATATTTAATCAATTTGATACTCTATTTAAACGTATCCTTTGAAAATGTGCTGTTGAACACAATCAAGAGAATTTATTTACTTTACGTTCATTTTCTTTTTTTTTATATTGTTATTTCTTGTGAATTCACAAAATTGGAAAAAGGAAAAACTAACAGAAATTGCAACAACAACAAAAAAAAGAAAAAATCCATTTCTCTATGACTGAGTAATGAAATGTGATTCAATGGAGGATTTTCAATGGCTTTGGTTTCTCTTTTTAGTATCCTTTTTTCTTGTTGCGATTTATTATTTTATACACACACACACACACACACACACACACACACACACACTTACACTCACATGTACACAGTGTCATGATTGCACTAAATTATGCATTCACTTGCCACACAGAGTTTTATGGTCCTACACGTTTGCATAAGCATTAAGTTGAGTCGGTTAACCGATTAATTGCTACCCGATTAATAGTTTTAATAATTTGAAATTGTCTATTGTGGATGGACGTCTAAATCGGTTGAGTTATCAAGGAAAGTTTAATATATAAATTAAATTATTGCTTAAAATAAACTTGTTTTATTAATAATTTCAACAAAAATTAGGAGGCAGTTATTCTGCGTAGATATTTAAAGAACTTTTAACTAAAATATCTTAGAGATATTCCTGCCAGTTTGTACTCAACTGATTAGGAAGTTTAAGCAAAAGTTTTGAATTCATAAGCAGAAGAACTGAATCACTATGATGAATATTAAAATGAATCAATAAATTTTGTTTAAATCAAAAGGGCAAATTAAATTCGTGTTATTAACTGCTTGGCGAGTTTCGATGTGAAACTGTTTTGACATTTTTGTTGATTCGGAAATTCACCACGAATCGTTTTCAAATTGTGGAAATTCGCGTTGAACCAAAATAAATCTCTTCGCGACGCTCAAACTGCTGTGGGTGCACCTTCCAGCCAACATAATCGGCTTAGCGCGCAAGCAATTTCGGGCAGTTATTTAGCGCATTCGATTCAAAACCATCAACACGATAAAAAGATGTCCGTACTGAAGAGAATATTGTTGTTGTAGCGAAATGACCATGGAGCTGTCGTCGTTACCGTGAATGCCGAACGCTATCGAGGCATGTTGACTGTATTTTTGCTTCCAAAAATTAATCAACGCCATTTTGTTTCAAACAAGACGGCATTACTTGCCATACAGTAGCGCGCTTAATCCAGGTTCACACACTTCAGTTTTTGCTGCTCAAGTTCTCTTCAATTCCCTTTTAAAAATATTTTAATACACACACACACAACGAAAACTCTTTCAATAAACTGCCATTTTCTTTTGCTTCCAAATTCTTAGATTTTCTGACCGTTTATTTTTCTTTGGTTTGCCTAAAAGGAATTTATGAATGGCTCAAAGTGAAAACTGTATTTGTGTGAAACAATGGAAGATAAAGAAAAAATCTTAATTGAATCTATTAAATTTTTCTTTTGAATTGCGCACACTTTTCCCCAGCGAAACAAAGAATGAAATGAAATGTAAAATAATAAACTGCAGCCAACTTCGCGCTTATAATTACATAATATGATACAACAAAACGATCTTCCCTGTACAAGCAGTTCCTTACGAAATGTAACTCCTCTTTCCCCTCTCTTCTAAACTGAAAAGTTCATCAGCAAAAGTTGAAGTGTGTAAAAATAAATTTATTAGAAATTAATTTGGTGGCAACTTTATCTCCAGAAGTGAACCTGTTCACTGGCCACCTCCTCTTGCGACTTAACGCCTTGTGGATTACTTTTTAGGGGCCTTTGGTAAGTCAGCAATTCTTGCAATGAAATATTCGAAAGCCAATATTTAATCCACCATACGCCCAAGTTAATTAAAAAAGGTAGTCAACAACTTAACTGATATATAACACTGTACAACAAAAATATAAAATAAAAAAAGTTACTAAGTCCGACCTATAAATTTTGGTAGAGGAGACAAAAAAAAAAAAAAAAAAGACAGGTGTATCGGCGTTTTGAAACTTTACATCTGGATTTTATTTGAGGGGGCATTAAAGTTTCCCAGCTCTGGCACATTCTTATTGTTAATCGGCATAAGAATCCATGTGATCCTTACATTTTAGGTATAAAATGAGTTCAGCAAATTTATATAAAATGTTACAGAGAACATTTTTGTAGAATATGTTAACCCTCTAACTCCTCAAGGTATGGGTCTTTTTTGTCCTTCTTTTAAAAAAGACCAAATTTAACTGAAAATCACTAATATCTTTATTATTTTGCCGTCCCAAAATTCAAAATGACACTTATTAATGACATATTTTTTAGCTCTAGGCAATTCTACTTTATTATCATACAATATCAATTTTTTTTATACCTAAAATGTAAGGATCACATGGATTCTTATGCCGATTAACAATAAGAATGTGCCAGAGCTGGGAAACTTTAATGCCCCCTCAAAGGAAATTCAGATGTAAACTTTCAAAATACCAATACACGTGTCTTTTTTTTTTGTCTCCTCTATCAAAATTTATAGGTCGGAGCTTGTAATTTTGGAAAAAATTTGATATTGTTGCACAGTGTAATTTGTAGTCGAGGAGGGCATATGCCGCAAATAGTATGCCGGAAATAGAATCCCCAAAATAATATATTTATAAATCTCGCTGCTATCAGAGCTATTGGGCAACATGCGTTAAAGTATTGATAAGAGAAGGTATTTATCCGTTTCTGTTTGTCTGCTTGTTTGTACGAGTGTGTTTGTTTTTCATAACAACGATGTTAAAATTATAAACGCATGACTGCAATAATCATGTTGAAAAATATTTCATTTAAGCGTTTTATTTTGTTAAAAGTTGCACAAGAGAGCGTGTATTCATGTTGTTCACGTACCGTGCGTCAAAAAAGTATTCAGCAAAATGAAATGTAAGAAAAAGATCTACCACACAGACTTGTGTGGGTGAGTGTTTACAAGCCAGCAGAAAATTGTAAAACTTTAATTTCCTTTAATTTTTTGTTGCATTTTTAGAAAAATGGAAATTGTTATCAACTGTGACGATATTCTATGAAATTAATGAACAAGAAATAAAAAAGTTGGCCTAAATAAAGTTTTAGGACATTTTTCATAAAATAAAATTATGTCCTTTTTTGTTACATTTTCATAAAGAACATTTAAATTTACACGGTGGAAAAATATGAGGTTAGGAAGAAAATTAACTGTCAAATAATGAAATGTCAAGAATTGAACTGTCATCCTTTGAAATTTATTTAGTAAAAAGTTGTCAAATTTCTAACCATATAAATTTAAGGTCCTGACCAAAGAACTTTAATTGAGAAGAAATTAGTGTCACGTGAATTGGTTATTTAAAAAACGAAACGAAGACATTTTTCAATAAAATCATATAAAATGATGAGGCCCGTTTCCAATTGGCCGCCTCGTTTTTGTACTTTAACGCCGTTCTCTGGGGCCATTCAAGCTTTAAACACAATAACGACAGCAGGCTACACGAACACCGACTATAAAAGCCGTTGGCTACAATCGTCGCCTCGTAGTCAGCTACTTAATTATTTTTAGAACGGCACCACCATATCAATAACCATGTGATGTTGTTTGTAGCAGAATTCTCTCATACGCCAGTGTAGCCGCTTTTATGTATGTAATACTTTTAAATTGTTATTCTAATAAAATATATTTAAAGTCCACAATATATAAAACGAAATCATTTCATTAGCTTGGAAATATAGTTTGTTGTTTCTTTTTGTATAATGAAATAGTATATTTTCAAGTTTACAATAATTGAATTTCTTTGTATTATACTGGCAACACTGCATCTACTCATTGTCGCTCACCAAAGTAGAAATTAGTTTGATTTTGGCTACAGCTACAACGGTGGTTGGTAGTCGTGTGGCTGTGTCACCGCTAAAATAGTCATTCCCATTTCAATGCGTGTATCCTAATTTTGATAGGTTGTAGCTCGTAGCCTGCTGTCGTTATTATGTTTACTGCCTTAAGCTTCAAAATATCAAATCAATTTTATCTATTACTTATTATTAATTAAAAAATTTTTTTATTATTAATTTAAAAAAATTATTATTGATTAGAAAAATTATATAAATAAAATACTTTTTAAAAATGCTGTTCTTTCTTTATTAACGATCACTGTACTTGTTAACATTCTAACACCGCAATTGCAAAAAGGCTGGATGGATGGATATTCGATGTATGAACACTCGCATATATATTTTACATATACATACAGATATTTTTTGTTGTAATTGTATGTAATCCATTTGCTTTTAATGGTAATGACAGCTTTGAATAAAAAAAATGTTTATATAAAAAAAAATTGCAAATTACATATCCTGCAAAATGTCATGATGTTTCTTTTCCTGCAGAAATCATGGAAATGTTAAATACATAAATGCCTTAGCATTATGTACAGCCATATGAATATATACACATACAAACATATGCACACACAAGCATATAGAATGAATTTACCCAACGCCTAATTTATTTTCATGTGCACACACACTCAGAAAATAAAATGTGCGGCAACTACGAATTTTTTTAAATCAAGTGCAGAAGGATTGGCCAAATTTATTAGAAAAATTTGCCAAAATTTTGAGTGATCGAATGGACCGTGTAACTCGCAGCCATGGCGGCCTTATGCCGGTTGTTATAAATTAAAATTAAACACCAAGAAAAGTTGGATTAAATTTTTGTTTTTTAGTTACTTCGGGATCGAGTTGTTCTTAAAAATTTAAAAACGAATATCATAAACCTGTACCAAAAATAAGAAAAAAGAGAAAATAAAAAATAAAATATTTTTATAAAAATTTTGTTTTAATATTCAATCATCGCGAATTGGGACAAAATCAGTCAGCCTATCGGACGATGTTGTAATTTTTGCACCTGAATAATACGTCGATCACATTTGACATTTGTAAACTAGACAGCACTGAAATAATATATAATACAGGGTGTTTTTTATAGAGTGATACAAGTTTAAATCATAATAAAACATGGTAATATATTTTAGATATCAATTAAACGGTCTTTATTGAACAGAAAATTTTATGACATTGATGTTTAAATATGATTTCGGGCATGTGGCCGCCACGGCTGGTGCGTACAAGGCGCAATCTGGAACACTAATTTTCACAAACTTTTCGCAGCATTTGCGGCCGATAACTCTTCGAATGCTGATTTCCAGGTGTTCAATTGTTTGTACGTAAACAAGTGACTTTACATAACCCCAAAGAAAATAATCCAATGGGGTCAAGTCACACGATCCTGGGGTGCCAATTAATTGAGCCATTTCGTGAAATTATTTTTTCGTCAAAAGTTTCCTTGAGTAAATCAAATTGTAGCGCCCGCTGTGTGGCATGTGACTCCGTCCTGTAGGAACCACACATCAGCAGGATTAATGCCAGCTAATTGAGGTACGAAAAAACTTTGAATCATGTTGCTAAACCGTTCACTATTGACAGTAACCTTCTGACCATCATCGTTTTTGAAGACTTATGGGCCAACGACTCCGCCAGCCCATAAAGCGCACCAACCAGTAATTTTCTGTGGATGGAATGGTGTTTCGACAAAAGCTTGTGGATTCTCCTCAACTCCAAATGCGACAATTCTGTTCATATACTTACCCATTCAACCAGAAATGGGCCACATCGGAACATAAAATTTTGAATGGACGAAGTGCACGATAAGTTTGACGAACAGAACCATTATTTTGATAAACAATTTCCACAATTTGCACGTGTTGCTCTGGTGTAAGTCGATCCATAATCAAATGTCAAAGCAAATTAAATAAAAAGCAACTATCAGCTGTTAAATGGGTAGTCAAATAAAGCAGTGATGTCAACTCAAAGTTGTATCACTCTATAAGAAACACCCTATAGAAAATCCAGGTGTCAAATCACGGTACTCGATATCATTTGGAAATTTTCATTTCAATAATATTGAAATAACGATCGATATCGAATGCATTAATTAGATTCTTGATTTTGCCGAGTCAATTAATTGAATAACTTAATACGAAGCCTTAGAAGGCAATGCAAACCGGTTTGTAGTGTACGAAGAGTCATTAAATTAACTCGAAGCCGTTGTATTGTACGACGGAGTTTAAGCAGAGGGAATGATTGAACCCCATATATTTTTTAAGGATGCAATCGGCGATAAGGTTTATGTTCATGGTGAGAGCTGCAACCCCTGATAAAAGCTTGTTTTAAATGCTGGATTAAAATGAGCTGAGCCTAGAGAACATGTGATTGCAACAAGATGGTGCATGATGCAACATGCACAATGGGTATTGTACACGAAACAAGTTAATTATCTATTTAACGAGACGATATTAAAATTAAATGTTTTGCTTGGCAGATGTAAAAATGTGCGAAACTGGTGAATTGATGGCAATCACATCCTACACGCATACATACTCATACACACACACACACACACAAGCACTTACCATCATGTTTGAATATAAAACAGTCTGCATCCATAAATAATTATTTCTACTTAAAACGGTCCTCATTTAAATAAATTTTATGCGGATCACTTTAATGTGTTTCCATAAATATTTCTGTTTGTCGGAGCACATTTTTAAACTTGTTTATTTATTAATTCAGATTTAAATTCTTTTCACAAAATGCTTGCAAAAACTTTCGCATAAATTTCGTAAAGTTGAAAGTGAAGTAGAATGAAAAAGCAAAAAAAAATAAAAAATAGGCAAAACTTTTCCAAGTTTGACGGAGTTTACTATTTTGCAACTTCGTTTTAGCTCTTCTTCTTCTACTTCTTTAAGAAACTTTCGACAAAGTGGCACAGAAAAGCGCATAAAAAATTATTATTAAGTTGTTAAAATGTTTGAGTTTTCGTTTCGTCTTATTTTCCATAATGTTCTTTTCACAATTCAATGACTTCTGGGCATTTGACTATTCACTGATGGAGCATAAACGTTGTGGATTTCCATGGTTTTTAGACAAAAAATAAAAAGAAAAAAGAAAAAATATCTATTTCAAAGTTTAGATAAAAAAAAAACAAAAAGTAAAACATCATGGACATGTAAATTCGAATTGCGAATATTTCTCGAATATTTTAAAACTAAATAACTGTAATAAAAGCATAAAGATAAAGACTTGAAGATATTTTTACTAAATTGCAATTTTTTTTCGCAAATTCAAAAAGTTATACGATTGTTGAGTCTAATTTAAAAAAAAAGTTATTTCATTCAGTACAGCGATCAAATAATATTAAATGAATCCAGCATCGATTTGCTCAATACGTCTGAAAATCAGCTGATACGTAAATATCGTTCGTCTGAAAAGGCTGGAATGGACGCAATTGTTCCTTTGCAGGAGCATGTAAGAACATGATAGAAACTTCAATCCTCGTAATTGAAACTGTACAGGAGACAACTTTTATTTTACAGCATTAATTTTTGTGATGTGTTTTATTCGAATCGCTAAAAAACTATTTTCGAGAAAAATAAAAAGACTTCGGGCCTCGTATAAAATTTAATATCGTGTTTTTTTTTTTTTTATAAAGTGATACAACTTTGAGTTGGCATCACTGCTTTATTTGATCACCCATTTTATTTTGTTTTGTTTGCTTTGAAATTTCATTGTGGATCGACTTACACCAGAGCAACGCGTGCAAATTGTGGAAATTTTTAATCAAAATAATTGATCTATTCGTCCAACTCATCCATCCAAAATTTTATGTTCCGATGTGACCCATTTCTGGTTGAATGGGTACGTAAATAAACAGAATCGTCGCATTTAGAGTGAGGAGAATCCACAAGCTTTTGTCGAAACACCATTTTGTCCACAGAAAATTACTGGTTGGTGCGCTTTATGGGCTGGCGGAGTCGTTGTCCCATAAGTCTTCAAAAACGATGATGGTCACAAGGTTACTGTCAATGGTGAACGGTTTAGCAACATGATTCAAAGTTTTTTCGTACCTCAATTAGCTGGCATTAATCTTGCTGATATGTGGTTCCTACAGGACGGAGCCACATGCCACACAGCGGGCGCTACAATTTGATTTACTCAAGGAAACTTTTGACGAAAAAATAATTTCACGAAATGGCTCAATTAATTGGCCCCCAAGATCGTGTGACTTATCCCTTATGGATTATTTTCTTTGGGGTTATGTAAAGTCACTTGTTTACGTACAAACAATTGAACACCTGGAAATCAGCATTCGAAGGGTTATCGGCCACAAATGCTGCAAAAAGTTTGTGAAAATTAGTGTTCCAGATTGCGCCTTGTACGCGCCAGCCGTGGCAGCCACATGGCCGAAATCATATTTAAAAATTAATGTCATAAAATTTTCTGTTCAATAAAGACCGTTTGATTGATATCAAAAATATATTAACATGTTTTATTATGATTTAAATTTGTATCACTCTATAAAAAACACACGATACAAAATCAGCCGACATAAACTTTAAGTATGTGACCCGCTTATAACTTTGGCCGATTTCAACCAAACTAATGGCGTTCTTTAACGATCGATTCCAGCTCTCAAGATTAATAAACCACGGCGGGAACTGCAAATCGGGTAAAATTTGGTTAATCTGTTTGTGGGATATCGAGAACGAAAAAATCGAAAAAGTGATTTCTTTTTAACTCCAATATTATGTATCAGATCAGATATTGTTTTCGATTTCTTATAGCAACCAACAACTACATCAATCACCGCTTCTCACTTGAGAGTCGGTGGATTTGAAAGTTGAAATAACAGTGTTTTAGCTGGAAGAGTTCCAGAGCGTCGTTTCTATAACTGAAGTGAGAACTTCTCGCATCGAAAAAATTGTCGTCACTCTGTGAAACACAGGACGAGTCAGAATATACATTTTAAAGCATTTAAAATTTTGTTGCTTTTTTATAATAATAAATATATTATTCTATGGATAATCCTACAATAAAAAGCATGATAACCATATTTATTTAATTTTTCGATGTGAGAACTTCTCACATCAGTTACAGAAACGAGGCACAGGTTTTAATAATTTTCCGATTCAAATTCAGGGAAAGTTATAGGGGCAGTCCTTTAGGGTCAACCTTTTCCCATTTTTTTTTTTTCGTAATAAAAAACAGCGGGGCCCGATGAAAATAGCTCACGAACTAATTCAAATTTCGTCAGATGATGTTGTGTCTGGGGGTAAATAATGGTGCTCGATGTCGCTCGAAATTTGTGTAAAAAATATATAGAGTTTCGTTCGATATCGAATGCGGTAATTCTGAGTTTTATACAGACAGTATTACAGTGTAACACACATCATGTGAGTATGTGTTTTGTAGTGGAAAATTCGACATGCCAGATGTAAAATATATGTCACTTATGGCAGCCTTAACAAAACATAAACGAAGTTGGCAGACTATGAATGCTCTCATTTGCCCACTGGGTCTTTCTGGTAATTATTATTATTTAATTTATTCTTTTTTTATCATAATAATTTTTAAAATACATTTTTTACATTATTTTTTTAAAAAATTCGTACGATTTTATTGAAAACATTTATTGAATATTTTTTCTATTTTACGAGTATTTCAAAGGGTTGGTTTTATAAGTTTATGAGAATGTGGGTATGGGTGTTTGTATGTGTAGCTGCGTGTTGACTGTTAAAAGAACTTAAATTTAATATCACTATATAATTTCACATTTCCATTTCCATATAAAGATATTGCTTAGATATATACGATATTGATAAAAAAACATAAGAAATTTAAGCATCATAAAAAAGGATAACAAAAACTAGATACACGTTTATTTACATATTTTTTGTTTTTAGTTTTTAGTTTTAAAATTACAAACTATTTTGCACAGATTCTTTCATTCAATTGTTTATTATAAAAAATTAAAAAAAACATCAACAAACAATTATATTTTAAATATTTTTGACAGAGACTGGTTATTCGAAAACTTCCACGTAAAAGTTTTTATTCGACTAAATAAAGTGACGGAAAATTTCTAATCGAGTAAATTTTATAAACAGAAAATATTTTCACAGAAAATTTTTCACAAGAAATAAAGTAATTTTGACTCAAACTGTTTATTCGAATAAATGCAATTTATTGAAAACTTTTAATCGAATAAATATTTTCGACCGAGATTTTATATCCGTATTAGTTATGCCCGAATAAATTTTACCGATAGAAAATTTTTATTCGAATAAACTATTTCGTCAACGGTTTTTTATTCGACTGAATAGTTTTGGCAGAATTATTATTTTGATAAAGACTTTCCACTGAGAAAGATTTTGATTGAAAACTTGTGTTCTAATACTTTTTTTTTTAAAGAAAATTTCTACGTTTTTATGTTTTTTTTTGAAATTCAGAATCTTTTTTAGTAAAAAATTTTTTTTTGCAGTAACTGGTCTTTTAGCAGGTTCCATGTTGACGTTCTAGTCGGAACGCTTTTTCTGTATCTTATTATGTAAAAATTAGAATAAAAAATCTGTGCAAAACATATTTCATTCAGTTGTCTTTATCTACTTAATGAGTATTCCGGAATTGACATAATTTTTTTGATTGAAAACTTTAAGAAAAAGATATGTTTGAGTATTGAAAAGTATTCCAGAGCTTAGAGTTACCAGTTTGCGGGGCCAGACCAAGCGGTGCTTTAACAAACAAATTGTTAAAACTCGGTATGAAAACTTTGGGCCGTATCAATCATTTTTGAGGTTAAAAATATTTCAGCGTTGGCGGTTAACTAAGAGATAAAAAAAGAAAGTTTCACAATTATAAAAACAAATAATTTGAACGTGTGAAGATAAATTCAAATTATTACCTCTTTCAAAGTTAATTTGCCATCACGATTGTCGTCACATAAGCTGAACAGAGTGGCGGCCTCTTGCAGAGCATATCTGGGAGTTTTTGGATTAACATAATTCAACAGTTCCCCTCTATCCGCTCGGCCATCTTGATTTTTATCTATAATTCTTTTAAACTCCTCTCTGCGTTCTACTACCGTTTTTGAAATCAAAGATTTCCGTATCAAATCATCATCATCCGCTACATTGACTTCCGAAAACTCTTCTATACTCAATTGATCATCACCATCCTGATCGAATTGTCGCAACAAATCATCAACCAACTCCAATAGATTCGTTATACTTGATTCGGGATGGCGAAATGATAAATACTCATCGATGGTTAAGGTAAAAAGATCTGTTCTGGCCGCCTCCGACCATCGGGCCTTGTCACGCATCATGTCTTCACGGGCCTTACGATTCAACGCAGTATGTTTTATTTCATTGTGCTCATCGATATCGGCTTCAGTCATGCCGTGCTCTTTTAAAAAGAAACGATGATACTCTTCCCAAGTTATAAGGCCATCGGCAGGTGATATATCCACCCGACGAAATTCCCGAGGATTTAATTGTATCGCTTCGTCTATGTGAGCCATTATATTTTTATTGATATATTGTGCCAGTTCTTTGATGGTCAAGTAGTTGTCATGATTACGATCGGCTCTGTAATAAAGAAATTAAGAGAAATAGAGATGAGGTAGAAAACATTGGAAATATTAAAGAGAGGATGGAAAGTTTCTGTAGTAGTTTTTTTTTTGCGTAACATTTTAATTGTCGTGGAGTTGCTAGAAAAATGCAGTTGTTTCCTTTTTAGTTTTCTCCAAATCAGCCGCTTAGAGGATGACCCCCTCTGGTCCCACGCAGAAAAATATTTTTACACAAAATGCCCAACGAGCATTTTCAGTCGAGGAAGAGTCTACCAAGAACTTGATGAAGAACATATTTGATCATTGACGAGTGAATTTTTTATTTCAGAAGATTCATGGCACCGGAGAAGCTGTCACGAAAACTGGTTCTTTTATAAAATCCTTTTGGAATACAGTCAAGGACGCTTGTAGCAGTCGTATAGGGAATAATATGATGGACCATGGTCCAACGAATCTTTCATAGAATATGTAACACTTGAGCGACTCTCGTATATGTGAATTCTATGTACCGACTCACACACATTTGACTGAGATTTTAGGAGAGAACATTGAAGAGAATGACGTTTTAGAATAATTGCACTTGAAGTTGGCTGCAGAACGGTTATTTAAACTTGCTCACGAAAATTAGGAGGCAAAACTCCATAAACTTGACGAAATAAAATTTATGTTTATAAACGTAAATGCAGATTCAAAGAAAATTAAAGCAAAACTAATCAATTAAATTTGATATGGACCTTTTATTGTTCGTGCAATAATTCCTATATAATTTATATAGAATCTCCCAAAAGACTTATTCGATCTTAATTTTTTAAACTCTTTGTTGTTGTTGTTGTTGTTACTCGTCAGATGATTATCTTTTGAGAGTTGTGTAGCCAACTCTCGTCAGTTGGGCAGGAAGATATAATACGAGGTCCGTTAAACAAATCAATTGAATTTTAATTTAATTGAAATCACACTAAATATATTTTTATGAATAAGACCTTTAATATTTATTATGTTTTTCCTCTAAAAGCAATTTTTTTTTCAACAAGAGGCTTGAAAACGCAGCAAATATAGAACAAAAACAGTTGTTGTTGTTGTTAAAATTCTGTAAAGCACAACTATTCTGCATGAGTAACGCAGTTAATGTTGAAAAGCATTTGTGCTGTTTCTGCCTGTCACAGCTTGAGAGCTCTTCTAATATAATTGACACAACTTCAATTTGCATTTCTTTCCCAAGTTTTCTTTTTCTTTTTGCAACTCAATTGTCGACTTATATGGAGCAGAGAGCCGTTTGCATAGGAAAATATATTTAAAATTTCCCACTAAAAATTATTCAACAATTGAGTTGAAGATAACAGAAACACACACCCACACACACACTCAAACACACACTTACACTCACACATACACATAAATATGTATGTGATTACAAACTAGCACAGATTTATTTGCTTCCTGGAAATCGATAATTCGTTAAGTATTCAAAGCACTTTGCTGGACAGCAGCACACCGCACCACACCACACCACTCCTCGCCTCGCCGCAATATACAATCAATTAATTTATGTCCTTCCATGGCTTTCATATAACAAAAGCAAAATCTCAAAATTCCATTTAGTTGTATAAGTACTCTCATACACACACACACATACACACATACATACACACACACACACATAAATACTTTAGAAATATTTTATAGCCACTGATGCATTACTTCTCTATAATAAATGTTGCATGCGGCTTAAAATAGAGATGAGCAGCGACCACGGGACTTACACGAGTCACGCAATAGCGTGACCAAGCCGTATAATTAACAAGATAACATCTCAGGGTTCTCAGAATTGCAACAACGCTATCCATACCATCAATATTTTGAGAATATCGAATGAAACATTGTCGATATTATTATTATTAAAATGAAGTTTTGAAAACGTGTAACAGCAGCTACAATCGCCATGAAGAAAGGCCCGATCAAAAGCTTATTAAATATGTTGCAAAAAGAGTCGAGTTTTTAATCGACTGATGATCTGATAATCAAATATCACCGTCGGTATAAAGATTTTTGTTTGAAGCATGATCGCATGCATGAAGAGGAACATAAAAACTTACGCATGACTGAAAGCGCACAAGTGAAACAAACGTTCCAGTGTGAATTACATATACACAATCTGAAATATAATATTCAAAATTTGAAAACCCATTTGAATATTGCGAAAAATAAGTACAAGCCCTACAAGATTGTAAATGTATTGTGAGAAGAAATAATGTAATAAAACATGATTAAATTAATGTTATCGCGCCCGTGTGCTTTTTAAAGAAAAGCTATTCACCATATCATCTCTGGTTTGTAGCCAAACGTTGGCCTGCATGTTTTGCTATCGTTGTTGATTGCAAGAATTTCTAAATAATTCATTAGTTGAGCAATTCTTTTGTCAGCCAGCTTTGTCATGGCCTAAATACTTTTGTCATTAAGATTTCGTTAATAATTCATTTGAAACGTTCATTCGTTGTCATAATAAAATGTGTTTTAGCATGCCGTTGCATGCCGGCAGGATATATGTGTTGTTGGTCTAAATAAATGGATGGTGATGGATATAAAAAGATAATTGGATATTGATAAGGACACGTTAATGGATGGATGGTCAACAAGACAGCAAGAGCAGGTGTATAAAATGGTCAGTCTTTCTATTCCAATTGCAGCAACACTCACAGGATGCGAGATATTATAGTTAGTGGAATTTAAAGTGTCGTAAGTAAAGAAGTCGTTTGTGGAAAGGAGGGAGTAGGGTGTAAGAGAACTCCGTCAAGAATTGAAAGGAAGTACGTTTTTTACGTGTTGTTTTTTCTAAAAATTTTAAACGAGTCCTTTTTGTTATGCGCAGAGATCGTAAAGTAAAGTAATGAAAAGGATTTTGACTTCACCACCCTGTTACATGTAAACTGCATCCGTTTGTATCGATTGTATATAGTGGGTGTTTTTAATAGAGTGCTAAAACTTTGAGTTGGCATCACTCCTTTATTAGATCACCCATTTAACAGCTCATAGTTGCTTTTTATTTAGTTTGCTTTAACATTTTATTATAAATCGAATTACACTAGAGCAACGTGTGCAAATTGTGGAAATTTTTAATCAAAATAATGGTTCTGTTCGTCAAACTTATCGTGCTCTTCGTCTATTCAAAATTTTATTTTCCGATGAAGCCCATTTTTGGTTGAATGGGTACGTAAATAAGCAAATTTGTTGCATTTGGAGTGAGGAGAATCCACCAGCTTTTGTCGAAACACCATTTCGTCCTCAGAAAATTACTGTTTGGTGCGCTTTATCGGCTGGCGGAGTCGTTGGCCCATAAGTCTTCAAAAACGATGATGGTCAGAAGGTTACTGTGAATGGTGAACGGTTTAGGAACATGATTCGAAGTTCTTTCGTACCTCAATTAGCTGGCATTAATTTTGCTGATAAGTGGTTCCAACAGGACGGAACCACATGCTACAAAACGGGTGCTACAATTGATTTACTAAAGGAAACTTTTGACGAAAAAATTATTTCACGAAATGGCCCAATTAATTGGCCCCAAGATCGTGTGATTTAACCCCATTGGATTATTTTCTTTGGGGTTATGTAAAGTCACTTGTGTACGTCGATAAGCCACAAACAATTGAACACCTGGAAATCAACATTCGAAGAGTTATCGGCCGCAAATGCTGCGAAAAGTTTGTGGAAATCGGTGTTCCAGATTGCGCCTTGTACGCGCCAGCCGTGGCGGTCTTATGACTGAAATCTTATTTAAGCATTAATGTCATAAAATTTTCTATCTAATAAAGACCATTTCATTGATATCAAAAATATATTACTATGTTTTATTATGATTTAAACTTGTATCACTCTAAAGAAAACACCCTATATAGAAAATATTATTCGAAGTGCTTTCAAAACTTCCTCTGTAAATTTGAAATTTTTTTTAACGCATTCTTTTGACCAAAAATTTGTTTTCTTCGAATGCAATAGTTTTTGCAAATGGCGTCAGGCGTAAATCATAATTCAGATTTGTGAAATGGACAGTTGTACAACACCAATAAATAGGCAGGGGAGCGCTGTACTCCGAGGGAGCGTAAAAAATATCTGTTGGCTTTTTTCCTTATAAATAATAGTTCGGGGGTGTTGTAGCAGCCTGCATTTCGAAATCGGTTTCCAAATCGTGTCGTTGTAACCTGAGAGACATGTTGTTGTGTAGCTGTTGACTGGGATCGCAAAAGACTTTATGGGGAAAGGCAGCCATCGGAATGGTCGTTCTATTGAGAGTATAACTATTGTGGCTGTCAATGCAATTGAGAATGAAGAAGCATCAGTCAGCTGATGAGACACGTAACTGATCATCAATAGATCAACATAAAATAGCGAATTTGGAGCTTTTAGTAAAGTGAAGTGTTCTTCTTGTTGTCCTGAGCCGACTATAAAAAGATCAAGCGACATAAATTTCCCTCAGTGTTTTCGAAACACGATTTCATACACAATCTAAATAGACGTGAGAATAATTTTAGCACCCAACTTTGCCCTGGTTGATTTTCTTCGCAAGCGCTCACCTGGCAGAATTTATTGATTTAATTTTTAGCTCGTGGAGTCTGTACATGTTTCAGTAACAATTGCAAATCGTTAAGAAACGGATCAACAATTTGAATCGATCAAGAAATGGATCATCATAGAAAAACAGTCATCAATTTGGTTTGTTCTTGATGTGTCCGCAGTCTCAACTACTTCATGTAAATCTACAAGTTGGATTCAATCAATGATTTTCGATATCATTAACTCGAGCCAAAATTTAATTTTAATATCGATTGCAGAAATACTTTGCAAAGTAAATTTACAAAGTATCGGTGCAGAGAAGGCGACGGTGTGAGTCGGACCATAAGTCGACAACAAATGATCAGCAGCAACGTAGTTAAGCGTGGAAAGTGCCTCAGAAGAACCCTAATCCTGTGCAAGTGAGACATAAGACTCTCGAAAGATATTAAACGGCCAGTGTTTAACTAAAAATAGTTGCCCAGAGCTGCGCCCAGTTAATACTTGGCTTGTGTCACATACGACCCACGACCCTGCAAGGCCTGAGATTAAAATGTTTCTGCTTTTTAAAAAGTATTTGACGAGCGATTATAATTCACAATACGTCGCATGAGTTTTTATTGAACAGAATGCCGCTGAATATTTTAACGTTTTGCATGATCCTGCAAATATTTCTGTCATTTTAATTTCATTCGCCGTATTTAATTAAATTTATACGTGTTTCATTTTGCATTTTT
The DNA here is from genome assembly GCA_963675445.1 of Linnaemya vulpina. Lineage (NCBI taxonomy): Eukaryota > Metazoa > Arthropoda > Insecta > Diptera > Tachinidae > Linnaemya > Linnaemya vulpina. The sequence goes on from OY776277.1 coordinate 98,711,598, forward strand.
TAAAATTAATTTTAAACAGCAAAAAAGTTAAAAGTGTTTCGTACACATCACAAACAAAATGATAAAAAAAGTGCCAGAGACAGGATGTGGGTGGGGGTATCACAGGAAAAAAACTTGAAACGAAGGAGTTGCTAAATAAAACTTCAGTTGCGTTTTCAACCACAACAAATTGGAATTTCGAGAGCAACTTTTTTCCACAAACTTTTTCCATTAAATTCGTCTGTTTGTGAAGCACTTGAATGCAGTTTTAATTTAATTGAAACGATTTATTAAATGCCGTTCATTAAGTTGGATTCATAAAGGAATTGAAAATAATTATTAATGGTTTTATATTCATTTCGTCACGGATATACAATCCGCGATTTCTACTTCAGTTTAGTATTGAAGCAGTTCCCATTTGGAAGTTTGGCCTAAGAATTTGTAAAAGTGGAAACTGGTTTCTTATTCCACTCAGCCACTTCAATCAGTTGCTACTGAAGATTAAGAGCAGCGGTTTTCGAAAACAGCTCTGCTCTTTTCTACTGCATCAGTTGAAAACTAAATTGTTGTTGGTCCCCCGTTAAATTATTCATTGTGTCCTTTTAATTATAATATTTTAATATAATCTTTTTTATATAATTTTAATATTAATTTTAATTATAATTTTAATTATAATTCAATTTATTTTCCTCATATTTGTATTGACTACAGAGAATGTGCGAAAGTGAATCACAAGCCTCTTTCCAGTTATTTTTAATATACAAATAACTGGTGATAAACGCTACGTAGTACACTGAAAGAAATTTCTTTCAAAATTCTCTGAATTGCGAATTGAATTAACCCTATGTCACGGTTCATTGGGTTAATGAAACAAATTTCCAAATTCGCTTAAACGATTTTGATTGTGAAACAAAATTTATTTATGTAACCGTCACTAACAAACTCTGCAGTGGGCGGGCTAATTTCATCTAATTTAAATTTACATTAAAACAGCCTATTAAAAAGTGATAAAAATGGCTGAAATATCACTGAATTAATATAAAATTAAAACCAGCAATCGCATTGAAATGAAATTTCAAATCACAATTTATTTTAAAATGTACATTTAATTATCTTTATGTGACCCACAATTAAAAACCGCCAATAGCAGTCGCATGCACGAGCATGTTTTGCAAAATATAATTTTTGTTGTTGAACAGAGATAACGAGGGGGCAGATGATGATTATGCTGATAATCATGTTCATGTTATAACTCGCGCTTGTGTGTGTTTGTTCGTGCCAAAACATTATTCCTGCATGTCCAGTCTCACCCACATTTACAGCAACCAGCAGTACAATTGCCACAAATCTAACTCTGAAGATGTGGGAAAAAGTGCACGAAGCAACACTTCGCCAGAAAGAAAAAAGGAAAAAAAAGAAATTTACTCGCATAACGCCCTAATAATTGTGTAATTAAGAACACGGGACTAACCGAATAATTTATAGAGAACTTTAGCACAACGAAAACAACAGCAACAACAACATTCAACAGTTGCAAAAGCATTAAATACGTGCACTTGCAGCAGCTTAGCGCACAACTAAATAAATGCGAACAGAACGACCGGAGGAAGGAAGACAAAATTATACAAGAAACTTGATATCATCGTGTGTACAGTGAATTTGAAAACAACCGTTTCAAATTTTTAGCTACTATCAGGGCGAATTCATGTCAGGTAGTCTCATCTCAATTCGCCACTTAACACTTTTCCCGGCTGTCAAAAATGCAACACTGTTAAGAAGATGAATTTGAGAGCTCATATTTTTGTGCTATGAAATAGGAAAGAAAATATATTTAGCAAAAAGATATATAAAAAATTTTTTCTGACAACTCAAAGTTCTTAAATGAACTCACTGCACGGCGCAGGGTTAATTTCACTACTCTTTAAAATAGTTTAAAATAGTTTTTGAAAATATAAATAGAATTAATTATTAAGTGCAAGTAATTTGAGGAGAACTATTTATAGTTAAATTATATTTCAGCCCTAATTTTATAAATCACTTTGCGTTACAGAAATTTATATGCAAACAAAAACACTATATAAAAAATTTCAAAACTTTTTATTTTCCCGAGAAATATTTAAATGCAAGACAAATAAAAATTTTCAAGTATTTTAAAAAAATTTCTTTCTGTTTTCCTATAAATTTCATTGACGCAAAGCGTTTTACAAAATTAGGGCCTTAATTTTAAAAATTTTATTGTTCGAAATTGCTTTCATCCAGAAAGACAAGCCAAATTCAACATCAATTGCTTAAATATTCAACTTATGCTCCAGAGCAGAACAGCTGTTTTCGAAAGCCGCCACACTTTCATCGCTAGTACTCTTGTGTATTTTTGTGTGTGTCTTGCCACTTGTTAGGCGGCTTAAATGAATGTCATAACAGTTTTTATTTGCACTGATTTCATTATGAAAAAGAATACGAGAAGTGCACCGCTATTTCATTATTTTCTTCATTTTATATATTCAAACATTTTTAAAATTAATTATGTTGCACCCTTCAAAGTAGTTCTCCTCATATTAAAAATTAAAAAAAAATGTGTCAGTTCTCTTCCAATCCTTAAAGCAGTTCAGACATGCACTCTTTGGCAAGTCCTTGATCACGCTTCGTACATGTAATCAGTTCCTGCCTTTCACGTTGTATAGTGTCGCAGCGTCTGTAAACTTTAACGATGGATGAAATAAGAAAAGTATTTCTGGCCATTATGACGCTTTGTATGCATTGTAACATGATGTCAGCGTTGTTCAAGTAGCAACCAAATTTTGCTCGTCACTGTAGGTTTTGAATACGTACATAAATTGTTAAAAGGGGGTGTGCGTTTTAATAAAAACTTATAAAAAACATTAAGGGACAGACACAGAATTATATTAAAGAGTCTTTTTTCTCTTGCAAAATTAAATTAATATGGAATATTTAAAATTCAGTAGCAAGAACCGGGGGAGTTTTTTTAAAGTAAATTTTATAAGAGAAGGCGCTGTGAAGAGGGATAATGAAATATGAACTACGAAAAGATTTAATGCGCTCATAAAATATGTTTTATTAAGGAAAACTCACATACAAGTGCACCCCATTTTATATTGTTATAATTACATTATTTATAACACTGTGTAACAAAATCAAAATTTTCTGTAATAAACAGTGCGGGAAACAGTGTAACTATACAAAAATATGATGTGACTTCCAGGGAATGTATATAAAATATAAAAACAAGAAATAACTTTTGCTTTCTGATCGAAAAATTAAGTTGAAAATTAACTTCTATTTTCTGACCAAAAAATAAAGTTCAAGAAATAACTTTTATTTTCTAATGAAGAACTAAAAATCAAGAAAAAATTTCTATATTTTTTATCAAAAAATATAATATCATAAATAAATTTTATTTTATGATTGAAAACTGTAAGTTAAAAAATAACTTTTATTTTCTGGTGAACCAAATATCAATCAATCTGATCGGGAAGTTAAGGACAAGAATTAATTTTGATTTTCCGATGGAATAATAAAAAACAAGAAATAACTTTTACTTGCTGATCGAAAAATAAAAGTTAAAAATTAACTTTTATTTTCTAACCAATAAATTAAAGTTAAGAAATAACTTTTATTTTGAGATGAAGAACTAAAAAAGTAACTTTTATTTTCTGATGAAGAACTAAAAATCAAAAAATACTTTTTAATTTCTGATCGGGAAGTAAAAGTCAAGAAACAATTTTGATTTTCCGATGGAATAATAAGAAACAAGAAATAACTTTTACTCTGAAAAAATAAATGTCAACAAATAACTTTTATTTTCTTATGAAATATTTTTATTTCTTATCAACATATATAATTTCAGAAATAACTTTTATTTACTGACTAAAAACTAAAAGTCAAAAAATAACTTTTATTTTCTGATTGAAAACTAAAAGTTGAATAATAACTTTTATTTTCTGATGAAGGAATATAAATCAGGAAATACTTTTTTTCTGACCAAAAAGTCAAAGTCAAGAAATAATTTTGATAGTCCGATGGAATAATAAGAAGACAAGAAATAACTTTTATTTACTGACTAAAAACTAAAAGTCAAAAAATAACTTTTATTTTCTGATAAAGAAATAAAAGTCAAGAAGTACTTTTTATTTTCTGATCGGGAAGTAAAAGTCAAGAAACAATTTTGATTTTCCGATGGCGAAATAACTTTTACTTGCTGATCGAAAAATATAACTTAAAAGTTAACTTTTATTTTCTAACCAACAAATAAAAATCAAGAAATAACTTGTGCTCTTTGTTGAATAAGTTAAATCAAAAAATTTATTTTCTTTTCTAATCGAAAAATAAAAGTTAATATATAACTTTTATTTTCAGTTAAAGAACTGAAAATCGAGAAGTAATTTTTACTCTCGGACCAAAAAATAAAAGTCAGGAAATAAATTGTGCTCTTTGATGAATAAGTTAAGTCAAGATTTTATTTTCTGATCGAAAAATGCAGGTTAAGAAATAACTTCTATTTGCTGATGGAATAATAAAGGACAAGAAATAAGCGTTACTCTCTGATTTAAAAATAAAAGTTAAGAAATAACTTTTATTTGCTGATTTAAAAAATAAAAATTAGAAAAAAGCCTTAATATTCCGATCGAAAATTAACAGTCAGGATTTTTTCTGAGGAAAAAATATAAATAAGAAATGATATTTATTTTCTAATTAGAAAATATAAATCGACAAATAACTTTTATTTTCTGATCATTTATATTTTCTGATATGAAAATAAAAGCCACGAAATAGCTTTTAAGTTTTGACGAATAAACAAAAATCAAGAAATTATTTTAGCTTTCAAGAAATAACTTTTATTTTTTGAGGAACAACTCAAAATCGAAAGATCAAATACGTGTCAAAAAATATCGATATATTTATTTATTTTTGAATAATAAATCGACATCAAGAAATAATTATTAATTTTTGGAGAATAAAAAAGCTCAGAAAATAATCGGTGAAGTCGAGTTTGGTAAAATAAATAAAACAATTAAACAATTAAACCTTGTAAATGCAGTTCGTGGATTAAATATGCAAAATAATCGTGATTTGCGATACGTGGCATTTTTATTTATAGGGTGTTTTTTATAGAGTGCTACAACTTTAAGTTGGCATCACTGCTTTATTTGACCACCCATTTAACAGCTGATAGTTGTTTTTTGTTTAATTTGCTTTAACATTTTATTATAAATCGACTTACACCAGAGCAACGCGTGCAAATTGTGGAAATTTTTAATCAAAATAATGGTTCTGTTCGTCAAACTTATCGTGCACTTCGTCCATTCAAAATTGTATCTTCCGATGAAACCCATTTTTAGTTGAATGGGTACGTAAATAAACAGAATTGTCGCATTTGAAGTGGGAAGAGTCCACCAGCTTTTGTCGAAACACCATTTCGTCCTCAGAAAATTACTGTTTGGTGCGCTTTATGGGCTGGCGGAGTCTTTGGCCAAGAACGATGATGGTCAGGATGTTACTGTTTGCGGAAATTGGTGTTCCAGATTGCGCCTTGTACGTGCCAGTCGTGCCAGCCTTACGGCTGAAATCATATTTCAGCATTAATGTCATGAAATTTTCTATCCAACAAAGGCCGTTTCATTGATATCAAAAATATATTACTATCTCTTATTATGATTTAAACTTGTATCACTCTATAAAAAACACCATCAAATCTTTAATATATTTTTTCGTGCGTTCTCAAAAATCTGCTCTTCTTATCATCCTCTCCCGCATCTTCGAGTAACCCATAATTTCGCTCGCACATACATTTTCTCGTGCCTGCCACTCTTGAAATGTTGGGTTGACAGTGATTTCTTATTTTTGGGAAGTTTTCTTTGTCCACTTCAGAAAAAAAAGGTGCGGTTTGCTGGTTTCTGTCCAACCACAATCATTTTTTTTATTTTCACAAAACATGTCATTTTAACAAGCGAACGGTAGAGGAGTGTTTGTAACTGGATGCGAAAGCGAGTCTTCTATTTTTTGCTGTTCTAACATTTTTTATAACACTCGACTCATGGTTGTCATTTCAGTACGTTTCAGTTTGCAATCGATTCTCATGACTCATAACAAAAGCAACACTTTAGTTAAATTAGCAAAATTGTTATTGATTTTATTGGGGTTCATAAGAAAAGTTTTGTAATTTCTTTTATAAGTTAAAATTGCTCTAGAAGATTTACCTGTTTATATAAAAAAGAGTAACAAAAATAAAAGAGTAAACAAAATTCCATTGCAAAGGGCGCAAGAGAGGGGAAAAAGGGGCAATAAAATGAAATAATGCGACACGTGGTTGGTACTTTTTTCCTTTATTTACTTTAAGGGGGTAAAAACTGAATCTTCTTAATGATAAATAATTATTTAAATCGTTTCAATTAAAATTGAAAACTAATTCTATTTGACACGACAAACTTATTAAATATTTACCATCAAAGTAGAGTTTCCATACCTGATTGAAGTGACTATGGACTTGATATTTTAATTTTCTTACGTTTAAAAATATGACAGTACTACCGTCTAACAAATATAAAATTTTTTTTAAATTTATAAACGATACAATTAAAGCATTAAACACAATAACGACAGCAGACTACAGACCACAACTTGTCAAAAGTAGAATACATGGGCGTATATGAGAATGATTATTTTAACTACTAATTTCTATTTTGGTGAGCGACAATGAGTAGATGAAGTGTTGCCAGTATAATATAAATAAATTCAATTGAATCAAAAAGAAACAAAAAACTATATTTCCAAGCAATTTAAATGATTTCTTGTCATATACTATGAACTGTAAATATTTTTTATTGGAATAACACTATTTAAGAGTATTAAATATATGAAAGCGGCTACACTGGCGTATGAAGAGAATTCTGCTACAAACAAAAACTCATGGTTATTGATTTGTTGGTGTCGTTCTAAGAATAATTAAGTAGCTGACTACGCGGCAACGATTGTAGCCAACGACTTTTCTAGTCGGTGTTCCTGTAGCCTGCTGTCGTTATTGCATTTAATGCCTGATCTAGTGCATTGAACATACAGGGTGTACGCAAATTTAAGGAGGACTGTTTTTATTTGAACGCCTCCTTCTTGTGATTTAAAGCCATTATCTAACGCTATTTGAAAGACAGGGCTTACCTGAACGAACCACAAACAACTGACGCTCTGAAAGGCGATGCTAAAAATTGATTTGAAAATTTTGTTTAAAAAACGGATGTCTGCCGATGTGCTAAGGACAAATACTTGCATGTCATGATATTTCATTATTTATTCCCATATGTCCACTTTCCATTTCTATCAATAAAACTGAAAAGATCGAATAAAAAGTGTGTTTTTAAGCCAACTTACTTCCTAACCTCAAATCTGCCCATCCTTTTATATGTATAGACGAGGAAATCAGCGTCAAATGACTTTCTGTGGCAGGTTATGAAAAATATTTTAAGAACAGCACAAATAAGCGAAACAGTAAATCCCCACCACTTGCGTTATATAATTTTTCTTAATTATACTAAAATTACTTATCATTAATATTCAGTATATAAAAAGAAATTAATTCTTTATGTCTTAAATAAATATCTGTTAAGCACAATCCCTCATTTTGCGTCACCCTGTACAATCGAATTGCATTTTTAATTTAAAATAATTTTGCCGCAGAAAATCTGTTTCGAAAAGAAAAATATTATCAGTATTAAATACTGATTTTGCACGCTGTTGCGTATGAGTGCTGCAGTGCTCAATATCACTCATACGCTCACACTGTCAAACCAAATATTAACTCACTTGAAGCCTCGTGCGTCTCAACGTATACGTGTGCTGATATCTCAATGTTACGCATACGTTCGGCATTATGAGAAAATTAGATTGAACTGTCAAACATTGAAATGCTTCACAGCGGTGCAAAATCTCAAGCATTTTGTTTTTGTAAACAATGTAAAGATGCACCAGAGCCAAATACTTTGATTTTAAGCGTATAAAATACCAGGCATGGATAGTGACCTTTTGCTCGTTTAAGTGACAAAAAAATATATATATTCACGACAACGGAACAAATACAAGACAATGCGGAGAAGCTGAAGGAAAGAAATATAAAGTTCTTCAGATATTCAGTATCTCAAGAGAAACTACAAGAACAGTGGAGCAAATAACGACATATGAAATGCAATTTTTTTAAGATGTTCATTAAAACTTCAATCGTTATGGAATGCTGTAATTTGGGAGCAAGTTTTTCAATTTGCAGACTTTTTAGTTGATTTTTTATTGGTTCAAACATTTTGATATGCACATGAAACTTTGCATTATTATTACTTTTACTTAAAATGGTGCTGATCTTAACTGGTATGGGCCACTGCTTAACTAATAAAATACTTTCGTAACTAATAAAATATCCTGCAGAAAGTCATGGAAAATATGGTGACATGAAAGCAAATGTGAATCAATATTTAATAGTTATTAACTGTAGTCCTTGAAAGCAAAAGTTGCAAGTGTCCCAACAAACATTTTGGTCACACAAAACATTGTTTAGTAAATAAATAATTGACAAACTAGCGCCAGCCTTTATATTACGGCTCTAAGGATGTCATTGAAAGAAGAAGTAGTCACTGGCTGCTAATAAAGGCTCTGGGACTTGTGCGAAACCTTCAAATCCTGTGCGCCTTTTCAGGTATATTTAACGCTTATCGACAGGGAATGTAGCGGCTTTAAATTTTGTTTTACTAATCGCACTTAAATCATTATTTTCTTAGTTTCGTTTAGACAATAAAAGTTTTGTTTATTATATAGAATAAGAATATTATATATTGATTATTGTTTCTTTCTCAGAAAGTGGAAGTTATTTCATGACTTTTACTTTTCGATTAGAAAATAAAATTATTTCATAATAAATTTTTTCTTTGCAAGAATATATAAGTTGTTTCTTAATTTTATTTATTCAGAAGAGAAAATGTGTTTATTTTTGCTAAAAACCAAGTCGTTTCCAACTGAATATACAAATCAAAGTCAAGAAAAGAAAGCCAACTTTTATTTTTATTATATTTTTTTTTGGAGAATAGAAATCGAGAAATAAATTTTATTTTCTAGTTGAAAAATAAAAGTCAAGAAATAACTTTTATGTTCTGATCTAAAAAAAAAAAATTAAATAATAACTTTTATATTCTGATTGAAAAATAAAAGTCATGAAATAACTTTTATTTTCTGCTAGAAATTTAAAAGTCAAGACATAACTTTTATTTTCTGGTCGAAAATAAAGCCGACATATAACTTTTATTTTCTGAAGAACAAGCAGAAACCAAAAAATAACTTTTATTTTCTGAGGAATAAGAAAAATTTTGAAAGTAATAACTTTTATTTCTCTGATTGAAAAATAAAAGTCATGAAATAACTATTATTTTCTGAGTGAAAAATATAAGTCAAGATATATTTTTTATTTTCTGATTGAAAACAAACATTTGGTTTTTAAAGAACAAATAGAAGTCATGAAATAACTTTTATTTTCTGGTCATAAAGAAATCCAACATATAACTTTTATTTTCTGAAGAGTAAAAAGAAAGAAAAACACAATTTCCTGAGGAGCAGTTAAAAATCAAGAACTAATTTTCTATATGAGTGAAAAATAAAAGTCATGAAATAACTTTTATTTTCTGCTAGAAATTTAAAAGTCAGGACATAACTTTTATTTTCTGGTCGAAAATAAAGTCGACATATAACTTTTATTTTCTGAAGAACAAGCAGAAACCAAAAAATAACTTTTATTTTCTGATCGAGGAATAAAAGTCAAAAAATAACTTTTATTTTCTGGTCGAAAAGAAAGCCGTCATATAACTTTTATTTTCTCTGGAATAAGAAAAGTTAAAGAGTTGGTTTTTATCTTTTGATCGAAAAATAAAAATAAAAAAAAACTTTTAATTTCTGGTCGCAAAGAACAACAAATAAAAGTCATGAAATAACTTTAATTTTATGAAGAATAAATAGAAATAAAAAAACTGAGGAGTAATTGAAAAGACATAATTTTTTATCTGATCGAAAAATAAAAGTCGAGAAATAACTTTTAAGTTCTGGTAGAAACCAAGAACTAAAAATAAATTCGTTGGAATAAGAAAAGTCATGGAATTAATTTTTATTCTCTGATCGAAAAATAAAAATCAAGAAATACGTTTTAGCGAGGTCTGCACCCGCTTAATGGTCGGAAGAGCAACAATAAATAATAAAAATTCTTTGTTCATCAGTGCTGATGCAAGTATTTCCATATGAAGTCTGATGATGCGAACAGCAGGACTTGCGAAAAACTATATCTTGTGATTCTGGACATCAAATTACGAGCCTTGGCCTCGTTACGAATCGCTGCAGAATAACAATCTAATTTGTCCGTTTGCTTGTGACGATAATCATGGGAAAGAAATTTTAATTATTAAATTAAAATTTTTAAATGATCCCTCTTTCAAGGACTACTCTTTCCGTTTCAGTTTTAATGTTTCGTAAGCCGCCGCTAACAAGACAAGTGAATAACCAAGTCCGCCTTAAGCACACAGAATGTGCGAACATCTACTCGTAAATAAATATTTAACTTGTCGGTGATATTTCCTGCAAGACTACAAAAATATCATCATCATTTTCCAAAAGGGACAAGCCAACCAACCGTTTGATGGTAAAACAGAAACAAAAACAAAAAAAAAAAACGAAAACTTGTTAATGATTTCCAACTCATTTTCATTGCTGACAGCAAAGAAGGAAAGAAATACAATGAAAAAAGATTTTTTTTCCATTCAAACCGGGATAAAAGAAGATGCAGAACAGAATAGTTATAAATTAACTCACCGTTTAAAAGCTTTTTCCAAAATTTGTTTCTCACTGGCGGAACTGGCAACCAAAAGAACAGTTTCCGGTGATGATACAGAATGTTTCTTTTGTTTGTTGCCAACATTTCCACCGCCATCCTTCAGTGACTTTGAGGGTGCCGCCAAAGCGCCAGCAGCTGCTAACGCTAATGATAATGAGGATGATGATGAGGAAGATGATGATAAGGAGAGCGATGAGGGGGAGTTGGAGTTGGAGCTGGAGTGGGAAGACAATAAAGTATTTTTTGTTTCCATATCTGATGCTGGCAAAACTTTATTTCCTGTCGCCTGCTGTTGTGCTCGCCGCCATTTTTCATTCAATTTTTGCGAATATTGTTGCATGAAACTTTCGTGTTGTTGCTGTTGCGTCCGCATTTGGTGTTGCTGCTGTTGCTGCTGCTGTTGTTGCTGTTGTGCATTTGGGGGACTTTTAAGTGAATGTTGCAATTTATATGTGGTCGAGTGAAGTATCAGGCCAATAAAAAACATATAAAACACAATGGCAAATACGGTAGACCAGCGCAGCCAACGTAATTTCTTGCTCAATTTATTTACCAACGACATGCTCGATCCTGTTGTTTGTTTTTAATTTTAATGTTTCGCCTGTTTCTTGTTGTCAATGGCGGCGCGTAAATGCCTGTTAATCAGGGATGGCTTTGTCCGATATACTTGAGTTTTTGCTTCTGCCCCCTTTGAACAGTTTTTCTGGTCTCTGATTTATTTTCTTGGCAACTTTTCGAACCCCCCCGTCCCAAATACCTGTTGTTTGTTGTAGTTTCCGTGGCACAGCCAGCAATTCTCTTAATGGCCCTTTTGTTTTACAACTGCTTTTCTCCTGTTTTGCAGTCAAATCTGGAAGTAAAATAAAATCTCGTTTTATTGCAGGCTCGACTACAGGAAAATTCGTTGTTGAGGTAATTAAAAGGATTGTTGGCCACTGAGCCGCAGTTCGCGTATATTTTGTTTTACATTTCAAAATTTATGTACCAGCGTTCTGGCATATATTTTGGAACCTCTTAATTTTCTTTCTTTTCTTTTGGAGCGAAGTTTTTTTAAGTCAGTTGTTTTGTAATTTATTGGTGCCGTTTGTCCGAAAGCTAAAGGATCTTTGACAAGCAATAATTGTTTCATAAAAGTGTCTAAGAGGCCTGTGCAAAATACAAGGAAAGTGTCACGGGCTACGTGACTTCGATTAGCGTTTCATATAGAGTTGGGTAAGATTTCATTAAACGCTCAGTTTTGAAAAGAAACCTTTGGTCAAGCCTATTTAAATTACATGGGATTGACCAGAGATTTTTGGAAAAACTGAGCGTTTGATGAAGTTTGGCCCAACTCTGGTTTCAGCTGTATGTATGTGTGGATGCGCATTTTGACGAACTCTGAAGGGATAGATACCGTTTCAACTTTGTAAACTTATAAGGAACCGGTGCCAATACAAGAATTTGAAAAGTTTAAACAGCGTTGCCGCGGTGTATTTTAATGAAAATAATGTTGTCGTTGTTGTTCCGGGGAAGTGGTGCGGAAGTTCTGTTTTGGCGGATTTTTAACAAAAAGAGCGCTGCTGCAGTTTTTCCGATGAAGTGGAATTTGAATGATGCCGTCCAAGGTTTTTGATATTAAAAATGGGTTGATGCCTCCACTGAGCGGTTAATTGGCGCTGCTAAATATCGTTATTTTAATAGAAAACTGTCACCAATTTTTAAGTACCTTTTATTAAAAACCCCCGTATGTTTATGTGTTTGTTACCGACTCCTATAAGCTCGATTTCGACCAACTTTGGACGGAAAGATTTAGTTCAAGCTTGATACGCTTATCAAGAAGTGGTATCAATAAAATAACAATAATTGATAGGTTTGTTTCCATAACCTGATAAATATCCTCAGTATTAAATAAGTATCTCATATATCCTCAGTGTGAGAGTGGGTGAGAGAGAGAGGGAGAGGCTTAAAAAATATCTTTCTAATTTAGACCAGAAATTTTATTTTGCTATTAAAAGTCATTTTAAATTTATTTATTTATTTAATCTATTAAATTCAAAATATTGAAATTAATAAAAAAAAACTCCGAGTATTTGTAAAAATACCCTCCCTAATTAAATGCTGGAACTTTTTAATGTCTTCAAAATTTCCACTATTTCAGCCATCAAGAACTTGGCCCTATTTTAGATCGCAAACACTGTTAATGAACGAACTTTTTTCTTAGTTTTCTAATATACAATTTTGTGCAGTTTAGTTTTCAATGTGATCAATTCAGCACTAAACACAATAACGAAAGCAGGCTACACGAACGCCGACTACAAACGTCGTTGGCTACAATCGTCGCCTTGTTGTCAACTACTTAATTATTTTTAGAACGGCACCACCAAATCAATAACCATGAGTTGTTGTTTGTAGTAGAATTCTCTTCATACGCCAGTGTAGCCGCTTTCATGTACATATACAATACTCTTATATAGTGTTATTCCAAATAAATATATTTAAAGTCCCCCAATATATGGCAAGACATAATTTCATTTGCTTAGAAATATGGTTCTTTTTCTATTTTATATAATAATATAATATATTTTCAAGATAATATTAATTTAATTTATTTATATTACACTGGCAACACTGCGTCTACTCATTGTCGCTCACCAAAATAGAAATTAGTTTAATTTGGCTACAACCACAAAAACAGCAGGGACAACAACCCGTAGCCGTGTTGTCTGTAGTAGTAAAAATAATCATTTTCATATACGCACATGTATTCTATTTTTGACAAGTTGTAGTTTGCAGTCTGCTGTCGTTATTGTGTTTAATGCTTTAAGGAATGATAATAACTGATTTGTAAGAAAGTGAATTGTCATCATTGAAATGGGAGATGATGGGAGCCACCAACTTTTCATTTGCCTGCAGCGACGTGTTGAAAAGCTGTTAAAATGAAAAATTCAAAATTCATGTTCAACACGAAACTTAACGCCATTTCAAGTGTCAACTTGACACTGACAATTTTTGCTCAAAATATTTGCAGTTTCTTTTAAATTATAAACTTCGCACAAAATTATTATTTTGCTTTCCAGTTGCTCTGTTTTTCAAAAAGTCTTAACAACTTTTATGGCCATGAACTTTTTTCTTTTTTTTGTGTGTTAATATTCCCCGCTCTTAATTCTGGCAACGGCAGTCAGCCATATGCCGCCATTGTTGTTGCATTTAATTGTTGACATTCTTCACTTTCATGCATTCATGCACACGTTTTTAGTTCGTCATTGTTCTGCCGACTTTTGTGCTGGTTGTTCTGTTGTTGCGTTGTCACAATTGTGGACTCATTTTGTCTTCTCTTTCCGTTTCCGCTGCAACCTTTTCTCCGTTTATTATTCTGCGCTATTCTTGGGACAGTAAGAAGGCTAACTTTTTCACTGACTTTAAAAATTTTTTTATACCCTCACGAAGGTAGTGAAAACCCGGTGGTTTATTTATTTTTGTGTAGCGAAGCAGAGCGATTCGTTTAGTTTGAGGAATATTTTACCTTGAAACTTCGTTTTTGAGTGTACGAAACTTAGAGTTGCTTTTCATAATCGTGGAAGTTTTGACTTTGCGTAAAAGTTGGAAGTTGTTGTTACTGAAAGCTCTGTACGATCTGACTCCAGGTGTGAAAGTAAAGTTTTTTCTGACTCTCGGGTTAAGAACAAATTTTATTAATTTTTTACAAGAGTGAGAGGAAATTCTAGTTCTTCAATTTCGAATCTCGTAGAGTACCCGTGTGTTAAAGTTAATTTCCCTCTCACCCTTTCTCTCTCACTCCCTCTCAAATACTTACAAATAAGTTCTTGACTTGCCCGTAGATTCATTGCCTTGCCTGTTCTTGAATGTGTATGTGTAACCATGCCAGAGATATACTTTTGAGTTGGTGCTGCTTAAATGTTCTCAAGGGATCTAAACAAGTCTGCTGGGTCGAATGGTGCGGATTTCTACTGCTCTTGAAGCAGAGCTATTCGACATTATCTTTTCCTTTATAATCAATAGAGCAGAATTTCCATTCTGCTGGAACGTTAACAGCCCCGAATTGCAGACTGATGGAGGTCATGAAATCCGAATCGCTTCATTTATTCAAAAGTCATAACAGTGTGAAGGGATGTCATTTAGGGTCAACCGTTTTCCATATTCTGAGGATTATTATTTTCTCTTTAGTTTTTCCTGAGCCATTGGCTGCTCAAGTGGAAAGCTATTTTATTCTGGGGTTTCGGGGATTTTAGAAAACGTTTTGGGAAATTCGAACACGGTCTAGTGTCTTCACAAATTGATAGTTGGTGGGTCTGAATGGTTTATGTCCGCGCTAAGATTGGTCCTAGAGTTGGGTCAAACTTCATCAAACGCTCAGTTTTGACAAAAACCTTTGGTCAAACCCGTTTAAATTACATGGGTTTGACCAGATTTTTTTTTTTTGGCAAAACTGAGCGTTTGGTGAAGTTTGACCCAACTCTGCTTGGTCCTTGTTATTGTGTATTGCTCGGCTCAGTCCAACAGTTGAGTATTCGCCGTTATTTTTTCCATCACAAACATTTTCCCTACTTATTGTGAATAAAATGGGCTGAGTCTGAACAGCTGATCGAATACTTTGCAGCCATTTATGTGTTAAGTAGTTGGGCGAAACATATAAAATATGAATGCGACCACTGACTCTTTATTTATGGTGGCACCTTTAATAACCACGTTGGTACAAGATGGTCAAATGACTGTCGCCGTATCATTTGATTACCAGAAAATTGGAGTACAACAGTTTCTTTTTTTTTTTAATATCTTCATGTATTTGGCCAAATAGTTAGACAAATTGTTGTTCGCGGTTTCCTCTGCACCATTCAAGTGCATGATATTTCCTGCATTCTGCGAACTACCGGGCTGTTTGTATGAGTTCAAGAAAAAGTCTTGTTTGGCTGTCACAGTTACAGGAGCAAAAGGAATAATAAAAATATTTAAAAGAAAAAAAAAGAATTAAAAAGCACACACAGCAAATTTAACGAGGCAACAGGAATACATTTTAGAAACTTTTATCTGCAAAAGACACAATAATGCCTTTGAAGTTGCAGTTGCAGATGTTTTAACAGTAACTTAAGCTTTTTGCGCGAGTTTCTAGTTATTTATGAATCGAGGGCGTACATTTTAAAGGCTGTTGCAGTTAGAGTTGGGTCAAACTTCATCAAACGCTCAGTTTTGACAAAAACCTTTTGTCAAACCCATTTAAATTACATGGGATTGACCAGAGGTTTTTGGCAAAACTGGGCGTTTGATAAAGTTTGACCCAACTCTAGTTGCAGTTGACAGAAAATACCTCGAATGCATTTATAAAGAACTTTCAGGGATCAAATAAACGTATTCCTTATCGATCGAAATTTTATTAAAAGAGTTTTTATGCCACAAAATGAAGGCTGCTGTTGTCTGAAGTAGTTAACACAAAAACCAGGAAACCTAAGATCCCTGGTTCAAGTCTGCACGAAGTCATGAATGTGGCATAAAATATTGCTGATCTGCATCGGTTGTGGTCGGCCTATTTCAATGACGAAGACAGCACATTAGCGACATCTATCGGGTGTTTTTTTATAGAGTAATACAACTTTGAGTTGGCATCACTGCTTTATTTGACCACCCATTTAACAGCTTACACCAGAGCAACGCGTGCAAATTGTGGAAATTTTTAATCAAAATAATGGTTCTGTTCGTCAAACTTATCGTGCACTTCGTCCATTCAAAATTTTATGTTCCAATATGGCCCATTTCTGGCTGAATAGGTACGTAAATAAACAGGAATGTCGCATATGGAGTGAGGAGAATCCACCAGCGTTTATCGAAACACCATTGCATCGACGGAAAATTACTGTTTGATGCGCTTTACCGGCTGGCGGAGTCATCTGCCCATATGTCTTCAAAAACGATGATGGTCAGAATGCTACTGTTAATGGTAAACGGTGTAGGAACATGATCCAAAGTTTTTTCGTACCTCAACTACGTGGCATTAATCTTACTGATAAGGGGTTCCAACAGGACGGAGCCACATGCCACACAGCGGGCGCTACAATTGATTTACTCAAGGGAACTTTTGACGAAAAAATAATTTCACGAAATGGCCTAATTAATTGGCCCCCAAGATCGTGTGACTTAACCCTTCTGGATTATTTTCTTTGGGGTTATGTAAAGTCACTTGTGTACGTCGATAAGCCACAAACAATTGAACACCTGGAAAGCAACATTCGAAGAGTTATCGGCGAGATACGGCAAAACATTAATGTCATAAAATTTTCTATCCAACAAAGACCATTTCATTGATGTCGAAAATATATTACAATGTTTTATTATGATTCAAACTTGTATCACTCTATAAAAAACACCCTATATTAGCACCATCATGTCATAAATAGCACTTTCCTCTGTCGCTGCTGTAGCAAATCTTCAGTAGCGCGTGAGCAAGTAAAATGGCTACAAAAAATTCTCTATCTTTTCATCTTTTTTCATTTGTCCTCGCAGCACTATCCCCTTTTTTTCTAGTTCTGGCAACACTGCATGTAAAGGGCACATCCCTTGAGTGCTGATCCTAGTAAATTAAAAAAAAAAAAAAAATTGATGATTAACTCCTTCAGAGTGGCGTAAACTAAATGTCAAAGAGCTTAAGCTTTAATGAAGAAGCGGAATTCCTTTTTTAGATTATTTTTTATGTTGGAATTGTTTTGTTAGCCACTGTACTTTGGCATATCTTCTACACGTTCAACAGTCTTTTGTTTTTGCACGCTTCTTCTATATGAAAATGATAGCGATATATTTCTTGGCTTTTTGCGTCAAGTTGTTGCTTTTTAATTTAATTGCTTTTGTTGCTGTTGTTCACGTTTAACCCAGTTGCTGCTAAACAAGTTCTGTTACTTGTTTTGTTGCTGGTATTTTTTGTATTTAAACCAGTCCAACATAAATTTATTTACACCAACAAGCAACTCTTGGCATTTGACTGAAATAGAAGGCAAACTATTTTCAATGCAAACCCCCTGCCTGCCTGTCTGCCTGTCTGTCTGTCTGTCTGTCTGTCTGTCTGCCACTTTCAACTGTTTTGCCCCCAATTGGAGCTGTTGCTTTGCCTTTTTGACTGACTGGTTTTCAAGTTGAAATATGATTTTCTTTTTGTTGTTGACAATTTGTTAATGATTGCGTCAATCTATTCGATAATTTTGTTTGTCTGGCTGTTTTCTATTTCGCTTGTGCAATTTTGTTTTTGTTTTTGTTTTTATTTTTAATTTTATTTTTAATTTTAAAAGCGTGTCTGTTGTGTTTTAAGTCGCTCTTAACTTTTAAAGTCATTCACTTTGTTTCTCTTTCTTTGTCTTTGCTTGTGTTTTATATTTACTCTATTATTATTATTATTGTTGTTGTTGTTGCTGTTGTTGCTGTTGCTAGTTTTGTTTTAATTTGATTATTGTTACGAAATAAATTGTGTTAACGAAGAGAGTTACTTACACAGTTGGTTGGTTCCTTGTTTACTTATTATTCTTCCTGTTTTATACTTTTGCCTTGAAACTTTTGTAAAATATTCTTGATGTTATTATCGCAATGAAGCTCGAATGGTAATTCACTTTTTGTTTGCTGCTTAATTAAATGTTGTTCAATCGTTAGTTTATATAGTCGAAACAACTATTAACTTTTTCTGGTAAATGCTTTAGTATCACAGTGATTTATTAAGAACTGAAATGGAAAATAAAAAAAGTTGAAAGCATTAAAATTCATGTTGCGTGTACGTTTATCGGATAAAAGTTATTGCATAAAACAAGCAAAAAATGAGAAGGATTCTTAGAGTAAATATTTTTATACAACAGCGATCAATAATATATGGGAGATCAAAAAAGGCATTTAAAGGGAAAATGGATTATAAAACTGGCAGGGGTATTTTTCCTTGAAAAATTGACTACAGATTTCGTAAGCGACTTGGGAAATTCATACAAAAAAACGAGTCGACATCGCTAAATCGACTGTCCTACTGAGCACAGAATAGAACATGACCATTTTAAATTAATTGAAGACTGTAGCAGCCATCATAAGTATTTAATTATTATAAAACTCTATTGAGAGCCTGTCCCAACACATTTCACTTCCATTTATCAAATATTTACAGATACTCAACTTTGTTACACATTCACTTTTTCGTGTTTCTTGCACACTTTTTTTATATCTTCTCTCTTTATGCCCACAAGGGAAGAAAAAGTGATGTGATGTTTTGTGTCATGAAATGCCTGGACACAACACATCACAGCTTGTGTTTGTACTTGAACGATTTCATCGACTTGGCCATCATCCAACGGCATGCATTCGGATGCCAATTAAAAGTTTATCTTGCAAATAAAATGAAATTATTTATAAAATTTACAACATCAAATAAAGTTTAAAATTGCAAAAGTTAAACTTACAAACAAGACTAATGGAATAAAATGTTTCCATTAACAATATAAAAACTAACAAACAAGAAATAAGAATAAATAACGATATGGAGCATCAGATTGTTAATGAGAATTTGTTAGATGCCTGTAAAGATTCATTTTTATGTGCAACAAGCGAATTAGAATTAATGCAGTTCTTAACAATAACGGCAACAAACAGAATTTAAGAATTATTTTGCACAACAGTTTTATCAGCTATAATTTTTAAAAAGATAATTTTAATCGGTGACAATTATTGTTAAGTGACATGGTCATCAGTGATAATTTAGAAAGAAAGATATTATCAGGGACTATTTTTTTAAACACAAACTTGATGCAAGAGCAGCGTTTATGTTCTTTAAGGGCAGTGATAATATTTGTAAAGTCTAATTTTTATACAAAAATTTCGTTAATTATAATTATTATTAATGGAGACAAATTTTATATAAAAATTTCCTCAGTGATAATATTTCTCAAGACAAATTTCATCACTCCTAACTTTTATTAACAGATATTTTATCAAAGATAAAATTTTTAATGAGATATTTCATCAGTTGTAATATTTTTAAGATAATTTTCTGGTGATTTTTATTAGCACCAGTTTCATCTCGATTCGTATACTGACGAATTTCGTGAATGATTATTCTTGCAAGGCCAAACTTCATCAGTGATAGTTTTTGTACAGACAAATTCCCTCTGTGATGATTTTTATATGGAGACAAATTTTATATAAAAAATTTCCTCAGTGATAATATTTCTCAAGACAAATTTCATCACTCATAACTTTTATTAACAGATATTTTATCAGTGATAATATATGTAAAGAAAAAAATTTCATCACTTGCAATTTTTATAGCGATAAATTGTGTAAATGATAATTTTTCCAAGCACAAATTTCATTAGGATCTCAGTGGTAATTGGTCTTGCAAGGCCGAGCTGCATCAGTGATAATATTTATGTAGATAAATTTGGCCAGTGATGGAAAAAATTTCATCTGAGATCATTTGTATTTGAACAAACTTCATCAGGAATCATTCTTAGAAAAGTGAATCAATCATTGATCATGTTCATTGATTGTTATTGTGTGTCCAAACTTTTGGAATGATCATTTTACATAAAGAAATTTGATCAGTGATAATTTTTATATCAGCAAATTTTATCAGAAATCGTTCTTGCAGAACTTGATTTCATCAGTGTTTTTACATCATAAGTTTTATACCAACCGATATCATCAGTGATAATTTTATGTTTACAAATTTCATCAGCGATTGTTCATGTGAAGCCAAATTCCAATATTTATGTAGAAGATTTTCATCACTTAGACATTTTATGCAGACAGTGATATTTTTGAAATAGGCAAATTTCACAAGTAACTATTCTTATTGAGCCAATATTTTGAATAGTGATAGTTTTTATGTGAATAACCACTATCTGTGATGATGATTACACATAAGAATTTCATCAGTGATAGTTTTTATACTGACAGTGATAGTTTTTAGATGGGGAAATTTCAACCAGCATATTCTGATGGAGCCATATTTCATCAGTGATCATTTTTATGCGAATAACCGTTATCTGTGATAATGCTTGTACCTAAAATTTTTATCAGTGATAGTTTTTATACAGTCAGTGATAATTTTTATATAAGCAAATTTCACCAGCAACTATTTTGAGTGATAGTGTTTTTATCTAAAAATTTCATCAGTGATAGTTTTTATGCAGACTGTGATAGTTTTTAGATGGGAAAATTTCGTCAGTAACTACTCTGATTGAGCCATGTGTCTTCAGTGATCATTTTTATGCGGACAATCATTATCTGCGACAATGTTTATACCTAAGAATTTCATCAGTGATAGTTTTTATACAGTGAGTGATAATTTTTATATAAGCAAATTTCACCAGCAAATATTTTGAGTGATAGTGTTTTTATCTAAAAATTTCATCAGTGATAGTTTTTATGCAGACTGTGATAGTTTTTAGATGGGAAAATTTCATCTGTGAATATTTTGATTGAGCTATATATAATCAGTGATAATTTTTATGCGGACAACCTCTATCTGTGATAATGCTTACACCTAAGAATTTCATCGGTGATAGTTTTTATGCAGACAGTGATAGTTTTTAGATGGGAAAATTTCATAAGTAACTGTTCTGATTGAGCCATATATCACCAGTGGTCACAGATCACTATTCTGTGATCATTTTTATTATATATTATATATTTTTACATCTAAAAACTTCATCAATTTGTTATTCATTTCTGTTCCATAAAACAAATTAATTTGCAACATTTCGCATGTGCAAGTGATTTTAATAAATAATTTTCTTAATAACAATTCAATGTGTTGAGGTGGTAGTGAAAACTTTTAGTGTTTCTATATGTTTCTAAATTAAACAGTGAATAATATAACAAATCTCAAGGCCAGCCGGAAGTCATATTTATTATTTGGAGAATATTTCTGGTATTCCTGCTTGTTCTTCGAAAACATTTTAGTATTTAATTTTAATATTTTAGAGCAGAACGTTATGAAATATTTATGTGGCCAATCTACCCCACACATACGAGCACTCACACACATGCCATGTGTGCTTGCAGGTGTGCATGTATGCGTGTGCGTAGTGTGTTCATTTATCCATTTCCAGTTGCTTAAAATATGAACCTACAACTCCTCTGTAGCTGCAGCACATGCAACGACTATGGAAATTATTATATCCCTTCAGTTTTGTTTTTTTTATTTTTATTTTTTTTTTGCTGTAGAAACAAAAGAAACTTTTTGAATTCCGATCTTGTTTACAAATGTAAAACAAAAAATAATAATGTTGCAGTTTTTAATGTAGTTTTTTTCTGTTTGTTTGTTCAATTTTATTGTTGTTATTTTGACACAAGACTGCCTTCCCATGCAATTGCATTGCAGTTGTTGTTGTTGTTGCATATTTTTCCATGAGTATTTTCATGCACACGTTGTATTTATGGTTTAATAAAAGTTTTACCACAAAAAAAGAGGCAACAAAAACTACAATAAACAATGCAACTGTATGTCTGTGTGTCTGTCTGTCTGTATGTGTGTGTATAACCCCAATAATACAAGTGTACTTTTGCCTCAAGTATTAACACTCACTCATATTCACCTACACACTTACGTATGGGTGTGTGGGCCTTTGAAAGTTTATATGTCTGTGCTTGGCTCAATGTCTGCTTATTTGCAATATCTGCAAATAGCTGAGGGCATATAAATAGATGTATTGCAATCAAAGTGAATGCGAGCACACACACACACACATACACCCATTCTTAGTTGCAAGGAAGGCATATGCACAGCCTTTCTTTTATAAAGACGGTCCTTGTTTTGGCCACAGTAGTCGTGCATATCCAATATAAGTTCGCCTCGGGCCTTCCATTGAATTCAGTTGTGTAGTTTGGAATGTGTGGGCGTGGCTGGATTTGAGTTATTGTTGTCGTGTGACTGAAAAGTCAAGGAATATTTTGACAGCAGGATTCTATTAAAATAAGCAGTTTTGTTTAGTGCCTACAAATACATGGGGTTTCTCTCATGTTGTTATTAAAACTTCTACTCCACAGGATGGTATTCCTTCAAGCCTGTTCTGAAACTCACATTTTGTTAATGTGATTTGAAATCACAAAATAAATGTTCTGTATACCGAATATTTTGATTTCAGCTACGCCAACAAACTTTTCAAGGCGGCAAATTGCTTATGGCATTTTCTTTTCTAAAAAACATGTAACATTTTTTCACTTCTTTTCAAAAAAGTGACAGTTTTGAAGAGTTTAAAAACAGAAATTATTTTTCCTAAGGGATGTTAAATTAAGTTCTAGTATTGTCTTAATTTTTAAGTGACAGAATGTTGGCATTTTGTTTGAAAAAGTGTAAAAAATGTTGCATTATTTTCTAGAAAAGAAATCAACATTAGAAAATAAAAACTAAATCTTAAAATTTTTTAAAACTTCTCGTTGTTTTCCCATAAACTTCATTAACTCAAGGCATTTAATAAATTCAGGACTTCGTTCACAAACTGTACTTCAGCTATTTTCTTTGAATAGGGTGTTTTTTATAGAGTGATACAAGTTTAAATCATAATAAAAGATAGTAATATATTTTGATATCAATGAAACGGTCTTTATTGAATAGAAAATTTTATGACATTAATATTTAAATATGATTTCTGGCATGTGGTCACCATGGCTGGCGCGTACAAGGCGAAACCTGGAACACCAATTTTCACAAACAGTAACATTCTGGCCATCATCGTTTTTAAAGAGATATGGGCCAATGACTCCACCAGTTCATAAAGCGCACCAAACAGTAATTTTCTGAGGACGAAATGGTGTTTCGACAAAAGCTTGTGGATTCTCGTCACTTCAAATGCGACATCGGAAAATAAAATTTGGAATGGACGAAGTTCACGATAAGTTTGACGACCAGAACCATTATTTTGATTAAAAATTTCCACAATTTGCATGCGTTGCTCTGGCCTAAGTCGATCTTTAATAAAATGTCAAAACAAATTAAATAAAAATCAATTATCAACTGTTAAATGGGTGGTCAAATAAAGCAGTGATGCCAACTTAAAGTTGTATATTTTAAAAAAACTTCAAATAATTTTTTTTATTTTATTCGACCTTGTTTTTTACTTAAATTCTTCTTATAACTATTCTCTAGGTCTTTTGTGAAACTTCAAATTTAATAGAAGAGTATTAATTTCTTTTTTGCAATTGAATTTTTTTTAATTGTGAAAATACTTATGCAAAGAGAATAAATGTTTGGAGATCACATTATTTTATTAAAAAAAAAACATGCGAATTCTAAGAAAAGAGGGGGATTTTTCTGTGCGCTGTCAGCTGTTTTTAATACATAACTTGGCAGCACCCAATTTAGCACTGACAAAAAAAGGCTGCATATCATAGAACCTACTTAAAACCTATTCAAAACTGATTTTAAGTTGATTTCAGAAAAATCATTGAAATTGACTATGAAGTCTAAGATCCCAGGTTCAAGTCCGCACTCAGTCATGAAATCGAGTTATCGAGTTTTTCTAATCTGCACCATGGTTGTGTTAATTGTTGTCGACCTGTTTCCATGACTATTTCGAAAGCAATTGACATTATGTTGTACTAGAGAGCGCATTACAGCACCGAACTCCTCGTCGGTATCGCAGCAAATAGTATTCCCTCCTTTCCAGTTCCGGCACTACTGGATATGTAGAGATCTTCCCCTGAGTCCTGGTCCTAGTAAAAAAGAAGTCATAGGGAAAGGTTGTCTTTAATAGCACCTCTCGAGATAATCTGGCCTGGGATAGAGATCATAACATTTTTTCTTCCAGCCTATATTTTCATATTCTGAATGATCTTTTCTGTTAAAGCGCACAGAGCTTAGCGAAGCATCGTACAACAGCAGCATGTGGATGCCGCTAGATCTCAATATCTTAGGCTTGAGCGCAGATTTATTATCATGTCGAAACTGGAAAAAAAATTTCGACCGATATCGAATGGCGTGATCAGGGATCAAATCATGATCCATCAAAAATGATGTCAATTTTGAGAAAACCATCAGAATAAAATTGAAGAAATTTTTGTCATGCCTGTACATCAACTGTTCGAGACATTTACAGTAAAAGTTTGAAGTAAAAGTTAGTTAAATGTATTTCTGTGTATGTTTGTGTACTTAATGTGAGAGTGTGTGTAGGTGCAGGTGTGTGTGTGTGTGTGTCTAAATGTGAATAGTCAGTCAGAATGGTGCAAATGGCATCATGTAACTAACAATTGCTGTCGTTTTTATGGAACTCATAACTGCAACTACTTGAATGCATAAGTGCAACTACAACTTGCAACAATGGCAGCATAATTTCCCCATTTTAACAACAACAGAAAAAAAACAAAAACTTTTTTGAAAACATTAAAAAATTGGAAAGCAACTTTGCATATTCAGATTTTTATAGTTTGCTTTTGTGCTAAAACTTTTTTCAGAGTTTTATAGAAGAAAAAAATTTCATATCTTTTCGATACAATTGTTAATTTAGATACAACAATTAAAGTGCATTCAGGAGTATAGACTGGAGTGTTAAGCTTCCAAAGTTCAGGCCCTGCTGCTCTTCGCAAAAGGGAGTTTTCATTGATTGCGAAATGTAAATTAGAACGGAAAGTAAATATCAGCTGAACCCTTGGATTTAGGAATAATGAAATTGAGAAACTCTTTCCCAGAAGAGTGGCTCACATGTTTGGTCAACTTGTTTACATTTGGTTTCTGGGTTGGTTTTTGTAGAAGTCAAAAGGGGCTGGCCATTTTGCAAAAGTTTTCGTTCGAAAAAGGAAATTAATTTTGCATATTGAACTTTTTATACATGAAGAGAAGAGAAAATATGACTTCTTTTATTTATTATGTTTAAAAAATTTTTGAATAACAGACGCATTGAATTCCATTCCATGTGGGTGATTCGCTTTTTGGCTCAACATATTTATTGTTGTTGTATTGTCTTTGCAGTGCAGAAAACAACAAGAGATAATAATCTATACGGGGATTGTCATTTCATTTATCATGTTAAAAAAACTTTTAAAAAATTTATAAAAATAATAACTATAACAACAACAATAATAACAATAATAATAATAATCATTTTCCTTTTTTTGCGGATAAGGTGGGAAAAGGTCTTATGCCTTCACGACGGCCGTCACCAATCGCGATATAATGTGATTCACCAATTGGCATACCGACCAAAAACCCGCCTTCTTTTCTCGTCCGGGAATAATAATAATAATAATAATAATAATAATAATAATAATAATAATAATAATAATAATAATAATAATAATAAATATAAAGACACTACACGATAAACAGTTAATAAAATTAATAGAATATTTTAAAACAAAAGCTTCAGTATCTACTCTCTACAGAAGACTCGTGAATGCCGATGACAACCTAACTCCATTAAATCTTAAAAACAATGACAACAATACTCAAATAACAATAGATAACCTCATTCAAGACTGGAAATCAAAACCGCTGCACGGAAAGTACCCAAACTTGATCAATCAGGCTTATGTAGATGTAGTAAATACTAACAATTTGCTGAAACCGAAGGATTTATTATAGCCATTCAGGATGGAGTAATACAAACAAGGAACTTCAGAAGGTACATAATTCGAGA
Organism: Linnaemya vulpina; assembly: GCA_963675445.1. Lineage (NCBI taxonomy): Eukaryota > Metazoa > Arthropoda > Insecta > Diptera > Tachinidae > Linnaemya > Linnaemya vulpina. The sequence continues at coordinate 98,738,025 of OY776277.1, forward strand.
CAGTACAGTAACAGACGATAATTGTCGAAGGTGCGGTAATACGCCTGAAACCGTACAGCACCTACTTAACAGCTGTCCAACCTTACTTCCAAATCATTACAAGCAAAGACAGACAATATCGGAAAGATAATAAAATTATATATATTATAAATAGACTAAATATTAATGAGCCAACAACACAGTACTACAAATATCAACCTAAGCCAATAATTGAAAATAACCAATATATTATCTACTGGGATAGATCAATACTAACCAACAACCCACCAGACACAAATATACCCAATAGACCAGATATGATAGTAATAAATAAACAAAGAAAAATTGCCCAGATCATTGACTCCGCTATACCATATGATACTAATATCGAAGACACTATAGCCATCAAAAAATCTAAATATATACTGCTTGCCCAATACATTAAGAATACACACAATCTAGTCAAGGTAAAAATTCTACCAATAGTTATAAGCTCTATGGGAACAATACCCAAAGAAACCACGTGTGCAATCGAAAAAGTAGACCTTAATGTAAAAATATTAACCGAAATGCAAAAGGCAATTCTAATAAAAGCAACAACGATCGTCAGGGAAACTTTAGGATAACGGATATAAAAGATGAATTATATCCCCACAGAGCGTAACCTTTGGTCTCAGACCCGGTACGTCAATTCCAGCATAAGCTGAGAATGTAAAATTCTATAATAATAATAATAATAATAATAATAATAATAATAATAATAATAATAATAATAATAATAAATTGTGTGTGTATGTATTGAACGTTACAATATTTTTACCAACTAATTTTCGTTCCGTAGCTTTATTGAGTGTTAAATTTTCTCATTTTAGTTTGTGTTTCCCAGCTGTTTTTTAGCTTATTTCTATTATAATTTTTATACAAAAAATTACATAATTGTTTTCAGTAACGTTCAATACATTTTTATAATAATTTTCCAAACCAACAACGTAAAATATATCTGCAAAAATAAGTTTTTATGAAATAAATCTCGCCCATTGAAATTCCTACCAAGTTCTTCTGGCATAAAATATATTTCGAGCCACCCTGTTATTTTTACACAAGACTACAATACTACAGAAATCTGATGGCAGAGTCATTGACGAGAAATTACAGATTTTTGCTTGAAAATAGTGCGAAATGTCAAGGAAATGAGAAAATATTCGACCTTATCGCGTTTTAGGTTTTCGTTTTCGAATTCGGCATATTGTAATAGATTAAAGAAGAGTGCTATTGGCTGAAGTAGTGAACACAAGGCTACAGGTCCTTAGTTTCCGAGTTCGACCCCACACTATTGCAAGATCGGGGCGAATGTATAGCCCTGGTCGTTGAATAATACCGACAACGATTAACCGCCATGTATTAAAAAGCAGACAACAGCACCATCTGTCGTTGGTATCTGCAGCGAAAATATTCACCGGCGAAGTAGAAACTATAAACACTGAAACAAATTTTCTATCTTCTTATCTGTCTTCATCTTCCCTTCTAGTTTTAGCACAATGCACTGGATATGTAGGGGTCATCCCTTGAGTGCTAGTCCAAGACCGCAAACAATTCATTTTGTCTTTATTCTATTACAAATTATGGCAATTTGAAGTCGAATATGCCAAACACGATGAGTGTGGTTGGCACTGCAGCGGTGTTTGATCGACTTCCGAAATAGTTCCAAAGAATATTGGTGTTCAGCAAAACGAGTCCGTTTCTAAGCATAAACGTAATACAACAACCCCAGTTCATCTTCAGTTCAACCGCAAAGAAAAATGTCAGGAGGAAAGGCAAAAGTTATAAAAGAAGAAACCCAGAAGGAGCTCATCATCAGTTATATTCGTGATCAGCAGCGTATCAAAATGACGCGACTAAGTGGCTATCACGAAACCTTTAACAAGAGCACGAATACGCAGTGACAGATAACAGCTGATGTGGGGAATCCTGTAATTAAGCTTTCAGCGAAGGGAAGTTTGAAATTATTAACGTCTAAGACGATACTAACGGGTGTCTCGCTAAAAGTGCAGGTTCTATTACAATTCTGATCTATTTGCATATTTCCCCCACACGCACATTCATGTCGGCTTATGCAGCACTCTGCGTTGCCTTAACTGTCCCATCTGTAGAATAAATAATTTTCTGCCTGCCCCTACAAAATTTCCTTTTAATATTCTTCGCAAATCTCTGCAGTCATTTTTCTTAGTTCATCTTAACAACATCAAAAACAACTGAAACTACTGAAAATACTGTTAAATATTTATTATGGCATCTCATGTTCCTCTTCCAGCCAGACTTCATTCATGCACTCGTTAGTCAGTCATTCAGTTGAGATAAGAACAACACAAGAACATCATTAAAATAAATTCTACATCTGCAGCAGGGCTGGCATGGAGTTGAGTAGCCAATCGGTTGTATGCATCAGCTGTTTGTTGCATTGCAGTCCTGCAAAGTGGGAAATGGTTAACAGAAATATTTTATTGGCTTCATTTCGAAATACAAGTGAATGCGAATCTTTCAAAATAACTTTCACTGGCTGTTATGTGCGTTTTAGAATCAGGTGACGAAACAAATTTGGACAATAAAAATCTTTTCAGTGTCTGTAAAATAATTATTTCTCATTTTGGGATGCGATTTCGATCTATTGGAAAGTCGATTGCAAAACATGGGATGATTTTCAGCAACGACTCGACTCGCGTTGATTTTTTAATCACCCTCAGTCATGGTGAAATTGTACATAAGGTGGCATCATTAGCCCAAATGACTGTACATTAATGTCAAGCTCTTGTGTTTTAATATGTTTTGTTGCTGTCATTTTTTATGAACGCCATGATTTTGAACAAACATTAATTGCTTTCGTTGTTGTCATATGATCAGTCAGTACTGGAGTACTCAATCGATTAACCGCTAACCGATTAAACTATTTATATATCACTAAAACATTAACTCATCGAGAGGTTAACTGATTAAAAGAAAAGCCCGATTCATGTGATACTCTGGTCACTACAGCAGATCAGTGGATGGAATATATAAAATCAAGGCCTTTCACTTGCTCTCTTGTAAATAGACTTCGTTCGATTCGTAGCACACTTCTAAGGAAGAATAACAACAATTTGAGTATTTTTGTTGTTGTTGTTGTTGACTGAAGTAGTTCACAAACAAACCTGTTGTGTCGACGTGTTTGGCGAGCGGCTTGGAGAAATATCAATTGCTTTAGGTATTTTTGCCGCCATATTGGATTTTTCACAAAGCCTCTTTAAAAAATCTCTTCTTGTAGGCCAAAATTTTCCTTGTAGCCTGTGTGCGACTGAAGACTATGTGTGCCAAACCGCTTGTGTAGTTCATTTGGTCCTTAACTTTAGACGCACTTGTTTTCTGGAACCCCCTTCATTTTATGGTTGTTGTTGCTGCTCTAAGATGTTGTTTGTGCAACTGAGCGGTATGTGGGTGTGTATTGTTTTAAGCTCATCAGCTGTATGTGTTTGTGTGCAAGCGAGTGCATTAACATGCGGCTGTCAGATTGCAAAGGCTACAGGCACTGCAGTAAAATGCACAAACTTATGAAAGTAATGAATGGCAGTACTTGAAGAGGAACAATAAGAACAACGAAAATACGAGCAGTAATGCGAAGAAAGTAAGAGGAAGAAGAAGAGCATAAACATTTTGTTTGAGTAAATTGATGGCTGAAAATGCAGCAAAACACACGAGATGTGAAGGATAATAATTCTGCTGGAAGCAGAAATATATTTTCGTAGATGATGTTTACGAGCAAAAATATTTGCAAAATGTAGAAATTCCGATATATTTTTGTGTGTTCAGATCTTTCTCTTGTTCCTTGAGATTTCAATAAACTTTGAAAATTAATTTTAGGGGAAATATATTTGCGAAAGTTGGCAACATTTAAAGACATCTGATTATCTAAATACGAAAGAGAAAGATCACTGATAAAAAGGGTAAATTGCAGCTCTTGCTGGATGACGAAATTGCGTATGAAACGGAAACAAATTTTTACATATTTTTACAAAATTAATGCAAACTTATTTTTACTATTACGAAAGAAACACCGGATATACGGATGGAGAAAAAAATATGTTGAGTTTCTTATTGCAAAAATATATATTTTAATTAGTGTTTTCATACTTAAAAACTAAAACCTGGTTTTAGCATTGAAGCTGTTTAATAAATTCAGGTTTTAAATTGCAGATTGAGCAATAGATTTAATAATAATAAAAAATAAATCTCTCATAGTAATTGTTGTATTAGTTTTAGTATATTCCTTTAGATTTTATAATAGTTAATGCACAAACTGTACTCCAGCTGTTTTTGTTTGTATGTGAAAAATAAAAATATTTACATATTCACTTTAAAATATTATTTTATAGATATGAAATTTATTTGTTGGGTGGTTAAGCGACGTCTATTGCGATGTTCATTGGCGCCTTTAAATATAAATACTTTCATTGTTATCCAAAGGATTTCTAATTGTATAAAGGCGTAGAAAAATAAAATAGAGTCATATCGAATAAAAGTTGTTTGTTGGGTTTTGGTTTGTATAAGTTTCCCAGCCTACTACACTTATTATAATGTGATTTTTTGAAATCGTTTGTGAATTTTTATAGTTAATTTATTAACAGAATTCTCAGGTGGTTTAAAGAAGTCTTTTGATAAGATGAGAAGTTTGAAACTTTTCAAAACTGTGGTTGAAGTCTACTGACGATTTGGTAAAAAGCGCCAATGAAATGCATATAGACATTGCTTAACCACCAAACAAATAAATTTCATATTATACTAGTACAATGACAGTATGTCAAATAGTCAATTTATTAATATTATTTTATAGATTAAAATTGTGTAAAAAGTCGTAGTATGTAAAACTTTCAAAAACACATTATTTCATATAAAAATCGTGCAAATTCTGAAAGAATGTTATCAGATGTTTCCAACATATAACTTGGCAGCACTCAATTTGGCACATGCAAACCCTAGCAAACACAGATTTGCATTTCATAAAACCTTCTTGAATCCAATTCAAAAATGGTTTTGATTTGGTGTTAACAAAATAAGTTTGTTTGGTTAAACCAGGTTTTAACAGTTGGCCTTAACGTTAAAACCAGGATTTATTAAAACCAGGCCAGTGTTTTATTAATTATAAAATTAATGAAATTTAAGCAGATTTTCTTAATTGCGTTTATTGGGACAAATATTTGATAGATATCAACTGATGTATTCAAAATATATAAAATTTCTTTTGAAATACTTTTTTTTAAATTAAAATTATATAAAACTGTATAAGGAAATTAAAGGATACCGCTGATCCTGCGATTCCTTGTGAACGTCGCCTAAAAACAATATGAAAAGTAGGACACTTACGCATGTGTAAGTGCATCCTGCTGACATCCTCCAAGGGTTCTACAATCCCTTCCCCCCCGGGGGGGACAATAGACAACTTGGTGACTCGGTATACCTTGTTGCAGTGCTTTCTGGTGAAAAGATAAGAAGTACAGGTGGAAGGATACCTGGGTCCCGCCATTGCAAAGGATCAAAAATCAATAGTAGGTGACAAACCTATATTGGTTCGATCTGCGAGGCCGAACCAGTTTTCTTACACTGGTACCACGGGATCTGGTTAAGCCCCACAGTTGTTATTTCCGGGAGGGGTGAAGTGACGATGTAGCTGTACACGTAAACGTTTGGCTGGGCGTGTGTGGGACATCTGCTTCACAGGCGAAGCTCTGTTTAACGCACGTTCATCTAAGTGATGGTGTGTGGTGGACTTCATTCTTCCCCCTTGACTTGTAGATTCTGTGGCCAGATGTTGGATGAGATCTCCTCAGTGAGTCCGCATGGTGGTTGTGGTTTGATACCAAGTGTCGCTGGGAGAGATGTCAGAGAAGGGTTGATGTTCTGGCATATTTATACTATGCTGGGACTTCGGCCCGGCTGATTGTAGTCTCTATAGGCTGCTGTTAATCAGCAGACGTTACGGAAGGGGTGATCTATTGTTGGTGCTGGGAGTGGCTGGACGGATAAGTCTTAAGACTTTGACTTTTGGATCCTCTGGGTGCTGACGACATGCTTTCCTCGGCAGCAATAAGGGTTTAAGACAGGACCCTTAGCAAGGTGTATGAATATGGTTTTGTGGCGGAACCATATGAGGGAAGTTGCAACCTGTGTAAGCCCAAGGCGCTGAACTAATGTGGCCCCTGAGGGTGACAGGGGTGGTGGTGCCACCTAACTTCACTCGAGTGATTGAGAGCACCGTCAGGTAAGGCCGAATAGGCAGGTACTGACTTTAACTTGAGCATTCTCTGTTCTTCAATGCGTAGAAAAACACTAGAAACTGTTAAAAATGATCAACCGCTGAGGAAAAAGAGTAACTTATTTTTGTTATTGCCTGGACTTGATTAGAATGACCTGCAAATATTTAACAATCCCACGTGAAGAAAATTAGAAGCAAAAATAAAAGTAAAAGCAAATTATTGTGGCATGACAAGACTTAAACATTTTCAATTAACTGCGATTTCTTTTGAAAACTCCAACAGTTTTACTACTTCAGGTGCAGCCAATATGTTGATTGTGTGTGTGTGTGCTACTCCCAACAGAGCTAAGATTTTTGTATATCAGAAGGTTTTTCAATATTTAACAACTGAATAGTGGCAGAAGAAAAATATTATGAAAATCTTATGACTCTCTGAAAAGAATATTTAACACAAACTCAGACTCGTTCATGAAAATATTCTCATTGATTCGTTTTTATGAGACCATAAATTGCTTGAATCATTTCTTGGCCAATACAATCTGTTGTTGGCATTTTGCTCATGACAAAACTGACATGAATGCAACAACAAACCACATGAATGCCAGTGGTGTGTCAAAAAATTAGACATGAATTTGTTTTTTTTTTTTTTTTTTGAACTGATGCTCTTGGAACTAATTGAAGATGATGATGAAATATATCAGGGACCGTAACGATTAAAAGTGAAAAGAAGATACTGTTTTTATTACTATATTTATTATTTGCGACCTTCGAAAACGGTTATCTTAAACATTTAAAACAGTTATTGTGAACACAAAATTAAAGTCTTAAAGAGAGAGAGAGAGAGAGAGAGAGAGAGAGAGTTATTTTGATTCTTTTAATGGTTTTTATTTTAAACTCATTTGAGAAGTCTTATATATCTCATAAGCAGATAAAACTCCTTTTATATGTAATTAAGATGCAGGGTAATCAAATAATACTCCACTGTGATTTAATGAATCATCAATAAAATAAAAAGAATTGATTTGTATACAAAAAAGAATGTTAACAAGCAAAAAATAAAACTCCACTCAAGAAAAAAAACTCTTTTTTTTTGAGAGAATCAAAAGACTCGTCTTAGAACAGTTTTATGTTAGACGGAAAAATAAGACTCCATTTAAGAGTTCTGTTTTGTTTCACTCTTTGAAATATATTAAATATGAAGTTGAGTTACAATGTCCACTTGGGAATGTCTTAACTGGACATTGTAACTTTGGGACTCATGCAAAAAGGGATGGCTCTGGAACACAACGACTTCTGTAGATGCTGTAGTGATGAGGAGGAGGAGGAAACAGTGTCCTGCCCTGAATAGCGTAAGGGCAGTGGCACTGCGCTCCAACTTCCTGCTGGATCTAGATAGCCTGGCTTAATGCCTTCCTAGCGTCCGCAAGATGGCTTAATGCGGCAGAGGACAACTCATCAGTAGTCCCTGTTTTGGGGTATCACAACGGGACCGGACCGAATGAACGGACCCAAGTGCATTGTTTCGACAATGGCCCTAATAACCTAACCTAACCTAAGTTGAGAGCATTTTTTACGATCAGCAAACATTCTGAAAGATCAGGTCACTACGAATCTATTGCTTTATGATAATAAATTTACCGAATATTCCCTCATGAAGAACTTCCAATTTGAAAATGTTTGCTTAACTGTTATTTACGGTCCCTGATATACAAAAACAGACACACACATGCACTGATGATGACGAGAGAGCTTTGCCATCTGGCCACTTATAATTGTGTCATTATTGATTAACATCTAAAAGGAAAATGTTCTCCAAGAGCAATTTGACAGATTTAACCATTTTGGGCGAACTGAAGTATGCACGAGTATAGAGTTTGATTTTTATGAGGTCAAAACTAATTAGTCGTGAAATTAAAAATTTAAAAAGATAATTTTTGGCTTGGAGCCTGGCAGGCAATTAAAGAAATCTGCCTACAGGCGGGCCGACTCATATTAAGTAGGGAAAACTACTCAATATTCTGAAATAAATATTCAGAAATATAAAATATATTTCCATTTCAACGCAGCTTTAAAGTAAATAATCAAGTGGAAACTTTCTTCCTTAACGTGATGTTTCAAAAAAAAGTTTGGTCCCAGGAGACAAGATATAACAAAAGGTCGTAAGGGAGCAACATTATCTTGTCCCTCCCACTCCTGTACGTTGTGATTGATATTTTGTAACAGAAGGTAAACACGTCTGATCTCACGCTGCTGCCAAAATTAGTACGAAATAATTTTATGTGACTCCCTGAAAGCCTCCTTAGGAACATGCAGCTTCATGTCGCTTAAAATGTTATTATAGGTTTCGTGACAAAAATATTGTTGGAATACAAACTTTGTTACCGCGCGCTCGGTTAAACTTTAATCTTCAATCGATGCATTTTCCGTCTGTGGGAATGTACTCCACTCCTGTTTGCCAACTGCGTCACTGCTTTTGCTCATACAGCACTTGGCGGCGGATTTAACAAGATAATGGACAAACAACTAATTGTTATTTGACTCTCAGCTGTTGGTCGGATGCCATTTGGAAATGTGCAGTTGGCAAACAGGTTTCCATTTGCATCATTTCATAACCGCGCGCTCTCATTTTCATGTTTTGTTTTCGTAGCTTCTGTCTGTTTATTTACTTGGTCGAAACAAAATACACTCGCCAACAATTCAAAGAGCCAAATATGAGTTGGTATCGCATGAATACAAATGAATGCAAAAGTCATGAATATGCTGGCTTGTTCACAAGTCAAAATTAATATGAAAGTGAAAGTAGATTTTGGGTAGGGGAATGCCATAAACAAACACAGAGATAATTATAACAACAACTCACATGGAAAGATAGAAAGAAACAATGAGTGTGTAAGAAGACACACATAAACACCACACAACAATAGAGACCACATAATGGCAACAACAGCAGCAACAGCAGCAACAGAACAATAAAAGAGTTGGCTAAAGGCCATAAAAAGTCAGAAAAAAATATGATTTTATATTTTAGATTTCATTGTTGTTTGCATAAAAAGCACAGTGGTCGCGATCACATGTCTGCAATAACTTTTTTAGTCTGCACTATGGGTTGTAATTAAGGTGATTTACTGCTGTTGCTGAAGTAGTTCAAGGGTTAAATGGCGCACTCGATCAAGTTACGGAGATGCATTTCTTTGATCCGATTTAGCGAGTCGTTTCGTTAATTGCAGTTGGTCTGTCTAACTGGCAAACGAATCACGGTGATCACTGAGCTAAACTGAGAGTGTGTCTGAGATAAACATGGTCACCTGTCATTACAGACCTACTCCACGGTGCTCTTCTTCCAATTGCCATTTCGGTTGCCCCTTCTAGTTACACTTCCATGTACTCAATTGCATTGTAGTACACCAGTGGCTGCATGCCATAGTGTCAAGGAAGAAACGAGCAAGACGAACGCCAGTAAAGCGATCTTCCCAAGGACATGAAAATTATCCTTAAGAATGATAAGTGATCAGCACGTTCACATCTTTAATAAATTAACTGAAACAAATCTGAAAAAAGTGAGTCGGCAAAAAACCAACCAGTTGTGGAATAAAACGTAAGAAAATAAAAAAGGAAAAGTGATCAGTGGGTTCTCCTGATAACTTTGATATTTGTCTTAGACTTCTCACTTATTAAAATGGAAGTATGAAATAAATGTCTTCAGTTATTCTAACAAATGTTGGGTAAAGGTTCCCTGATGGTTTGCATTAGCCCCAGTGAAATGCGCATAAGAACTAGTTAAAACTCAACTGATCAATTTGAATTTTTTAATAAGATTTTGGGAAAAAAGAAAAAGCACATAATTAAAATTTAAGAAATTATATGTTTTCAATATTTCGTTATCTTGTTGGTTACTTGGTTGATGTGGCTGCTTTCCACCACATGGTGAATAAAAAGGGTGCGCTACGCTGCCCGATCCAAACATCCATGTTGACAACTAATTTGATAGATGCAGCTTTCGCAAGATGACCGTTATTAAGTGTCAAAGTCTGGAAGTACCTGTTTCCGACACTTAAAGATCACTTTGAATTTTTTTTGTTTTTTAGAAAAGAATCCGTACGATTGATATCAAGTTGAAGTGTTTGAATCTAATTATTTAGTGAAGTATCCGTAAAAAAGTAATGTGGCTTTGAAAAGAGACTTTGTACGGAAATTATGTCTTAAGCATTATTTCAATTCCGATATAGGGTGTTTTTTATAGAGTGATACAACGTTGAGTTGGCATCACTGCTTTCTTTGACCACCCATTTAACAGCTGATAGTTGCTTTTTGCTTAGATTGCTTTGACATTTTATTATGGATCGACTTGCACCAGAGCAACGCGTGCAAATTGTGGAAATTTTTAATCAAAATAATGGTTCTGTTCGTCAAATTTGTCGTGCACTTCGTCCATTCAAAATTTTATTTTCCGATGTGGCCCATTTCTGGTTGAATGGGTACGTAAATAAATAGAATTGTCGCATTTGGTGTGAGAAGAATCCACAAGCTTTTGTTGAAACACCACTCCATCCGCAGAAAAGCACTGTTTGGTGCGCTTTATGGACTGGCGGAGTCAAAAACGATGATGGTCAGAAGGTTACTGTCAATGGTGAACGGTATAGGAACATGATTCAAACTTTTTTCGTACCTCAATTAGCTGGCATTAATCTTGCTGATAAGTGGTTTCAACAGGACGGAACCACATGCCACACAGCGGGCGCTACAATTGATTTACTCAAGGGAACTTTTGACGAAAAAATAATTTCATGAATTGGCCCAATTAATTGGCCTCCAAGATCGTGTGATTTAACCCCATTGGATTATTTCCTTTGGGGGTTATGTAAAGTCACTTGTGTACGTAGATAAACCACAAACAATTGAACGCCTGGAAATCAACATTCGAAGAGTTATCGGCGAGATACGGCCGCAAATGCTGCGAGAAGTTTGTGAAAATTTTGTGTTCCAGATTGTGCCTTGCACGCGCCAGTCGTGGCGGCCATATGGCCGAAATCATATTTAAACCTTAATGTCATAAAATTTTCTATCCAATAAAGTCCGTTTCAATAATACCAAAAATATATTACTATGTTTTGTTATGATTTAAACTTGTATCACTCCATAGAAAACCCCCTTAATTTTTTTTTAATGCGCCCGTAGGACTGTAAATAAGAAACCAAATACGTTTGAAGAATTCTCAATTGATATCTTTAAGACAATTAAAAAAAAATTTAGAGACAAATTCATATTAAAAGCTCCCTCATGGTTTCAAATATGGAACCACAGTGGGCACTTGGTGAGAGAAGACAAATTTGTTTATTTATTTAACTGTTCATAAACAAACAAAATCTAATTGGCTTCGAAAATCATTTAAATGCGAATAAGTTTGTTTTAATGGAAATAGAACGGTTGGTTGTATTGAACACATAAACGATTTGTTCGTGTGTGAGAGGACACATGCTGCGGTATGCTGAATTCGGTTTAGTGCAATTTACAGTGGGTGTAAAAAGTAATTCAGCATTGGAACACACACGATAGAGGGAGAAAGAAAGAGAGAGAGAGAGAGAGAGGGAAAGAATTTGAAGGATTGAGGTCTTGCAAGTGCTAAAGTATCCTGGGTACTGGAAAGTGATGCATGATTTTGACTTCTAGATTCGATAGCCAAGTCGGACTCCAGTGCATGGAAATATTTTCCACTAGTAAATAATTTTCTTTAAAAAACCGCGTCATGTTAACGTCATAATAAAGGCTTGGTTAGCTTTCAAATACATTCCCAAATATGCGGCCTTAATTTTTTCAAATTTCATTTGAGGGAACATCAACTCAACCGCATTTCAATTTGTCCACTGCTATTGGGAATAAAAAAATTAGTGTGATTGTGAATTTCTAAAATCGGTTTATAACTTTTGGCCGCATTGATGAAAAATAGTAGCGAAAAAACACGTCATGTTGCAGATTTCATAAAAGTTTTCTTTTACAAAACACTATTCGCCACAACTGTCGGTCTCAGGCCTTGGAATTTCATTTTGTGCACATCAGCCAGGCTGCCGCTTTGACTAACAAAAAAGAAGAAGAAGAAGAGAGAGAAAAAACAACATTTTAAGCAAAATTGCTGTTTATATTTGCAATAAAAAAAAGGTGGAAAAAGCCGAAAAGGCACAAACATATTCAACGGAACAAAGAGTGTACACACTGTTGGAATAGAATTTAAGCCAAAATATATAAAAACACCTCGTGCTAAAGGAAACAAAAACAACAACAAAAGTGAAAAAGCACACCGAAACGGCAGCAGTCAGTTGAAAGGGCAACTCAAACAAATACACACACACACACACACACACACCGACAGGCAGACACACCGAACTGCCAACAATAAATAAGAAATACAACAATAAACTCAAATATGGCCATAAATAAGATGAGATGCAGAAGTCAAAAATCAAACACACAAATTCCAAGTGTTCTTTTAATGTGCATGTGTTTGTGGTTGTAAATAAATACGGATAAATGTGTCACTCGTTCAGATGGATGTTGTAAAATAAAGTGATACAAATTGTTTTACATGCCAGAGAATGGAAAAATAATAATAAAATTGACTTTCAATGGCCCTTCTGCTCAGATTGCCGGAATGATATTGATTTTTATTGCCAAAATTTATTGCCAAATAGAATTCTTGTTCTTTTTGCAACTGATGGAATAGTTGGAATAAATTTTTTCATTTTTATTTTTTGCCATTCTAAAGAGGGCCCCCAAATCCTATTGATATATCGGGAGATACAACGAAACAGTCCTCAGGGGTTTTTTTTTGTTGTATTGAAAGGCAAATAATAAAGTTGGGTTAGGTTACTCTTCATTCAAGGCCGAATCTGCTCTTGCGCACTAGTCTGCATGCCCCGGAGGCCAAACAAACTTCACGTCATGTCTTCAAAGCCCAAAAGCCAGAGATTGAATTCGATTTTATTATATTTGAATCCAGGGCCCAAGGGAGCGCCAGACCATCTATACAAATGGCTGATCTCGGAAGAGAGCCCATCATTTCTCATTGCAGCCTCGGTAAAATTTTAATTTGAATCACTTAAAAATATGTAAAATTTCTTAGAATAACTTTTCTTAACTTTATTTAGCGGGTGTTTTTTTTTAGCAGTTTGAGAATTTTTAATGATAACACAACATGGAAATATTTTATTTTGACTATTTTATTAAGATTTTGGGAAAAAAAATAGTAAAAGAAATAATTAATAAAATAATAATAATTAAATCCCTGATTTAATGGTGTCTTCGCTCTTTTTTAATAGAAGGACAAAAAAGACCCATACCTTGAGGAGTTAGAGGGTTAACATATTCTACAAAAATGTTCTCCTTAATATTTTACATAAATTTGCTCAACACATTTTATGCCTAAAATGTAAGGATCACATGGATTCTTATGCCGATTAACAATAAGAATGTGCCAGAGCTGGGAAAATTGAATGTCTCCTCAAATGAGATTCAGATGTAAACCTTAAAAACGCCGAAACACGTGTCTCATATTTTTGTCTCCTCTATCAAAACTTATAGGTTGGACCTTGTAATTTTGGAAAAAATTTGATATTGTTATACAGTGTAATCGCTGCCAGGGTTGGGCAATTTAAATTGTTTTATAAACAAAAAATAAATATCAAATAAAACAAATATTTTCTTTTGCTTTATAAATTAAATATATTGAACTTCTTTAATGAAATTCATTGTTATTAGAAATCATTGGTATTAGAAAAAACAGCTCCAGGGCTGGAAACTTAATGCATACATTTGGAATTTCAAAGCAACTAAATATTTTATTATTTAGACAACGAACATATTTGATATATATGGAAAAATATTTAAATTAATATGTTAAATCAAACAAAGTCGAGAACCCGATACCAGGGCTGGACAATTGAACAGATTTTATACATGAAAATAACAAACTAAAATAAGTATTTTCTTAATCTTTATAAATTAAAAATATATGATACTTTTCAATAAAGCTTAATGGTATTAGAAATCATAAAACTACAAAAAAAACAGCCCCAGGGCTGGTAAATTAATGTATATATTTGGAATTTTAAAGTAACTAAATATTTTATTATTTCGACAACAAATATATTTTATATAAGTTTATGTAAACATATACAAATTTTTATATAAAATCAAACGAAATCGAAAATTCTATATCAGGGCTGGGCAATGGAAAACTTTTTTTCGGTACATAAAATTAAGTACAACAAACATTTTCTCTGGCCTTATAAACTACACATATTTCATACTAATAAAAAATATTCGTTGTCATTAAAAACCTGAAGAGCCTAAAAGACAGCTCCAGAGCTGGAAATTGGAAATTTATTGTGGTAAATTGAAGTAACTATTCAAAAATAATATGCTACTGCAATGGAACGTAGTTTTTATATGTAGTAAGAGTATTCTAGTTGATAGTATATATCAAAAACTCGACTCCAGGGCTGGTCATTTGAAATTATTTTTCTATATAAAGGGAGCCCTTTTAAATAAGTTTTGTTTTCCCTATAAATTAAACATATATTATATATCCCAAGAAATTTATTTGTACTGCAGATTAGAACAGCGCCAAAAAGAATAGCCCCAGAGCTGGAAAGTTGGTTTTTATATATTAAAGTAACAATATAAGACTTTTTGTTTTAAGAGAACATATTTTTTAAATTGAAGAGATATTCATTGATGTTATAAAATCAAACGATGGTGATGTTTGCGGGGTTGGAAAATTAAAGCGGTTTTTGCTGCATTGATGTATTGGAAATGGAATAGAGATGAGCAAAATTTGGTACCAGAGAAAACCCAAATTATGCGATAATTTTAAGAAAAATAGATCCTGAGCTTAAATATATAACTGAAATTAAATAAAAGGGTGATCAAAAAAGTCAATACCAATTAAATGTTTTATCAGCATACGAGAGCAGTCTGACAATTCTTCATGTCATAGGCGATTTTTTTCTAAAGTATTTTCATTTGAGAACACGTTATGAAATTAATTAATACAATTCAATTGAAATTAAGTCGAAAATCATTAGTCAGACTGAAGTTCAAATCTACGTATTTATTATCTTTAAGAACTTGTCTTGAGCTCATATTTTTTTATTTTTATTAAAAGTGATATATTTAGAGACGGTGTGATGGTATAGAAATCAGTACTGATCCATTCTACCAGTATAGTGATGCTCCACTCTTATCCGCTCCAATCTTTTCTTTGAGGCAAATATGAAATGGAAATTCTCTAACAAAGGAAAACAATAAATTGAATATCGAAAACAAAATTTCCCCCACCCAGACCAGCACTGATTTTCCTACAAAACAAAAAGAAAAAAAATTATAACAATAATTAAAACAAACAACTTTACGAACTCCGCTATTCCAGTTTTTGATTGTAGGGCAACAAAAGTACCCAATCAAAGCCAAATCAAACCCTTTGAGCAACACACGTGCTGGTACGAGTTTGTAAAAGGAAATCCATTGAAATTCCTTGATTATCTTTATATTTTATCAAATACTTACAGCTCCACTTGAGCTTCTTTTATGTGTTTAACACAATTCACATTCAAGTTTTATTGCACTCAAACATTGTGAAAATTGAATTGAAAAGCAAATCAATAGATTTTTTTGTTTAAATCTCACAAGAATTGCTTAAATATAATCGGGCCTATTTTAGTACCGATTACACAAGCACTTGCACACAAGCACAAATACACGAACACCACCGATAGAAGAGATTTTGTTCGACGGAGATTTTATTCTTAAAGTGCACGCTGAGGTTAAGGAGCAGATCTAAAGATATTAAATTCATAATAATAGAAGTACTGGGATGAATATATAATTTAAAGGGAGTCTTTGAAATTGAAACCATCCAAATTATAAAGTTATTTATATTTTAGAAAGATAATTTTTAATTCTTCTAGTTTTTTGACCGCTTTTTGATTAATAATGTGGTCTAATATATATTAAGCTTAAGGTCTCTTTATTTTTATTATATTATAAAATTGTTTTTCAATATTTCGTCACTCCTTTGTGTGACTTCTTCAGGAAATTTATTTCAAAAAAAAAAATTAATTTATTGAAAGATAATTTAATTATTTAGTATTTATAAATAATTCATGCCATAAATAACGTGTAACCACATTAAGAATATCTAAATCGCTTCGCTCGCTAGACAAAATTCTGCGATCAGATCTTTTTGAATTACACTGGACTAATAATTATGAGGCCGAAAACACCCGTTGACATTTTGCGCCATCGCCAGCAAACACAGAAGTGTGTGCACACAAAATTGATCAGCTGGCCCAAACTGAATCAGCTGTCACAAAAGTATGCTGCTTTAGCTTTAGTTTTGAATAAACTTTTTACTAAGCAAAAAAAAGGAGTTATTTTATTGCGTGTAACACAAAATATGTGCGCAATAAAATCTCGATAATTATTGTTATTTGCCCAAAAAGTTATTAAAATAAAAATTGGGCGATTATTTTTAAAATGTTGTCTTGGAGTTTAAGGAAGTTGTAAAAATAAATTTAATTCTAGTTTGAATGATTTTAATTGGTATTTTACTTGGACCGGCACTCAAACTTCTACGGATACAATTCATTGTGCTGGAACTTTCTAAAGTAGGGGACTGTCTCTTCTTCCAGCCGTATCTATTCTTTAGCAGATGCCATCTGCTTATCTATTTCATATTAATTATTCTTACCGGACTTTGTTCAATATCAGAAATCAAGACGATGAGGCACAATAAGAATGCGCTACTAAATAATAACTGAATGGGTCAAGAAAATATTGTAAATTTTAACGCACTTAAGATCCACCGTCGTATATATAACTGTGCTGATTCATCTGCTTCTATATTTTGGAAATGGGAGCTCTTGACATTCTGGATATGAAAATTTTATAACAAGTCAGCTGGAGACAGATCACATCTTGCAAAATGTAAAAGAAGAATTCAAGTGCCTGGGCTTTCTAAGACGGTGTATGAGAGACTTCATCCCATCTGATCTACGTATTATTTGTAACTCTTACAGCCCATAGAAAAGAGAATTGAACTATCAAAGTCTATTTCGAAGTTACTAGGCCATTTACAGGAGAGGCTAAATAAAACAAGTGGAGAGAGAGAAAAAGTGTTTTCGCACTGAAAGTCTTAAGCCTGGCTTTAGAATTAAAACCATAAACATGTAATTTTGCGTTCACACTACAGACACAATGAGTTCGGGTTTCAAAACACATTTCGTCCAATAAATTTAATCTACATATTATAATACTTTATTCACAAACTGTACTGCAGCTGTTTTTGTTGGCACAGAAAAAAAATAAAATATTAACATTTTCACTTTAAAATATTATTTTAGATATTAAAATTATGCAAGATGTTATAATAAATAAATTTAAAAAAAAAAACATTATTTCATATGAAAACTATGCAAATTCTGAAAGAATGTTATCAGATGTTTCCAACATATAACTTAGCAGCACTCAATTTGGCACATGCAAACCCTAGCAAACACAGAGTTGCATTTCATAAAACCTTTTTAAACCCAATTCAAAATTGGTTTTGATTTGGTCTTGACAAAACCATTTTGTTTGGTCAAACCAGGTTTCAACAGTTGACCTTAACGTTAAAACCATAATTTATTTAAGCCAAGTCAGTGTGAAAACACTATAAGATAGCCAACACTATGGAGTTGCTTGATGAGCTCTAATCAAATCGGGGAACTTGTTTGCGAAATTCATTCCATTTTACGCGCAACAAGTTTTTTATTAAGATCAAATTGTTTTGTGACCGCTGTACCTCTCATTACTCAGAGAATTCCTACAGTTCGTGTGTGATGAGAGCTACCTGGAGTTAAATTATGTTACTCGAAATCGATAAAAATTTATATATAAAATATATTGGAATTTCGATCGGTAGCGAATGCGATACTTTGCTCCCTGCATATATTTTATCCGCGCCAATTACAATTTCGGAGACACTCACAGATACTACCCGCTCTAATCTCCTCCTCATCAACAATCGTTCTAGTTCCGTCGCAATGCCACTGCACATGTTGGGGTCATACCCCAAGTGCTGCTTCTACTCAAAAAAAACTGACAAAAATATAAATAAAATAAAATTATTACACGAGTACCTCCACAAGTTAACGTTTAAATGATTTCAAAATTTGTTCTAACATGTTTTATAGTTTTCCCCGAGTTCTCAACATTAAAATTTTGTGTATGAAATTAAATTGATATCATTTATCTTCGTGCCTCAAGTAAAGACTTAAACATACTTCATTTATACGTACGAAAAATGTAATTCAACAGACAAATACAAAGTAAATGAGAAAGATAAATGACTTTTCAACACAAACGTCGCATGTGTATGTGTGTTTGTGTGTATGAATTTGTATAAGTATTTTGAAATTCTTAGAAGGAAGAGAAAACCGTTTCAACATCATGTTTTTCTGTTAGGATATCTTTGGGTACGAGTATCTAGTTCTTGTTGTTGTTGTTGTTATTATAATATGGATTATGATATTACCTCTGGTGTCACTTGTCGAGTAATGACAAAACGAGTCCTCAGGCAAGATTGGCACCAACGCACACAAACGCAGAGTACAAGAACAGCAGCTGGAATGAAGGGAGTTGTGGCAGTTTCATATACTGTTTGCTACATCCAGCAAAAGTAGTTGGACGGGCTGAATAAACGCCCCTTTTTGTAGAGTATCGTAAAACGCTCCAACGCAACAGAACGTAACAGGACTGAACACAACACAGAAATAATGTTGCAATAATAATAAACGCACGTTACTTTATGTTTTAACACTCAAATGCACACACACACACACACACACACACACAGAGAAACATCTAACCATACACATGCACACACTGGGGCACACTTATACAAACATGTTGTTTGTTAATACACGTCAAAATAGGGTTTCTCTGTTGTCGTTGTTGTTGTTGTTCTTGTTTAATAGCAACAAAGAGGAACAAGAAGTGAAAAAGGCAAAATTATATTGACGTTATTATGGGTTTGGGTCCTGATTTGCCAACAAAAAAAAAAAAGCGTGAATTAATAAAAATAAATTTGAATTGGAGTAAATGAATGCACGCACGTCTGATTTTGTATGAATTTATTTTAAAGACTTTTTGCTTGCAAATCAATATGTTTTCAATATTTAACAGCGGCCGTACTACACCAAACATGTATTAATTTGTACGTGGGTATGTGTGTTTATATTGTTTTATTTATTTTCATTCGTCGCTACACATTCACACAACTATTTCTCGTTTTTATTTCATTTTCACTGACAACTTCAACATGCCGGTAACGTGCTCGTTACTACGACTTACAACCGAAACTGTGCTACAAAAATATTTATAAAGTTGTTTCAAAGTAAATGTTGTTGCTGTTGCCATAACAACTTGTTTTCAAACATGGCTAACAGCTTGTCTGTCCTCTCTCAGCAGCCAAACAGACATGAAAATAAAAAAGCTCTTAATGTTATCTTAAGTTTTAATGTTCTCTTAAGTTTTATTAATACAGTCGTCTTTCGGTTGGATGGACCACTAGGAAAAAGTTTATATAAACGAGAGCTCATATTGGCAAGAAAAGTAGCAACTCTGAATTTTATATGAACGTAGTTACGGCTAAAATTACTTGATAATATATTTTAAATAAATCTTTTAAAAAATAACATTTATAAAATGTTTTGTTATTGAAAATAATGGCAAAAAGAAGGTTGCTCACAAAAGATTAGCCTTTTCTGAGAAAATTAAAATAAATCGATTTTTTGAGAACAAAGAGGTACCCCTTATGAAATTGTAAATCTTTGCAATTTTTCCATAAATTCGAAAATAAGCTTCTAAGCTTATGAAATTTTCAATTTAAACTTCTCTTTCATGAATTGAAAAATAAACTCCTCCACTTTCACAACTGGTTAGTTTATCGTTCATCTCAGTTCTGTTTCTAAATACGTTGTGTAGTTGGCTGAGTCTGGTAGAAGACAAATATTCGCTGTCAAACATTCGCTTTTTGTCGCAGTTGTGTTCGCTGCGTAATAAACATCTCTTTGCCATTTTACTAAAGCTCTCTTAAACTGTTATATCGCTGGTTATGCGCGCTTGATTGGCTGTTGGCGGCAACAATTTAGCGCCTCATGGTGAAGCGGGAATGTTACATGTTCGTCTGCATAAATTTGACCAGCATATTTAATTACTGTACGCTTAAAGTGTTAACAAAATGTGGCTTTAGAAATTGCCGCTCTGTTGGAGTTTGTGAATGATTTTTGCAGATGAAAACTCTATAGGAATTGTCTGCATCTCACTGTTAACGAGCTGCTACACTCTTCGTGCAACTGGTGCTGAAGCGCTGATGTACAATTAAATGCCAGTTTATCAAAATGTTTTGCTTTTAATTTACACATAAATTTCTGTTAATAGGCGTACACATAAACAGGGATGCCACGTGTTTTTGGACCGTTTTTCCCAAAATCAATAATAAAAAACGCCAAGATTGTGAAAATAAGTAGATTTTAGTTCTACGCCACAATAAAATATTAATTTTATATTATTGTTTTTAATATATTTTCAATAATATTTTTACGCCTGTTTGCCGATGTCACAAGCGAATGAACAACATTGCAAACAATAACAATTGTTTGAGATAAAAGCAATAATATCTTGATATATAAAAGTTTTAAATTTTCCTAAAGGAAAACGAAAAAGAATTGTTTTAGAATTCAATTGAAAGCTACACAAGATTAAGCATGGACTTTCAAATTTATAGAAGACATCATAAGCAAAACTTATTCGATGGGAATCTTTTTTATTTCTCTACCCTCGTACATTTAGTTTTCCTCTGGAAAACAGTGAAATTATCACAAATTCAAAATATAATTTGCGGACGGCAAATTCAAACTTAGAGCTTGTAAAATAATTTTGAACTGAAATTAAAATTATATATATAAAAAGATCAAATAATAAAATGCATTTATAATGAATTGATCGCTTTCATGTGGTCTACAATGAGAATAATAATATCGGGTGTTTCTTATAGAATGATACAACTTTGAGTTGGCATCACTGCTTTGTTTGACCATTTATTTAATACCTGATAGTTGTTTTTTGTTTAGTTTGCTTTGACATTTCATTATGAATCGACTTACACCAGAGCAACGCAAATAAATTGTTGAAATTTTTAATAAAAATAATTGTTCTCTTCATCGAACTCATCCATTCGAAATTTTATTTTCCGATGATGTCTATTTCTGATTGAATGGGTACGGAAATAAGCAGAGCTGTCGCATTTGGAGTGAGGAGAATCCACCAGCTTTTGTCGAGACAACCGTGATATCCACGGAAAATTACTGTTTGGTGCGCTTTATGGGCTGGCGGAGTCATTGGCCCAGATGTCTTCAAAAACGATAATGGTCAGAATGTTACTGTCAATGGTGAACGGTATGGGAACATGACCCGAAGTTTTTTCGTACCTCAACTACGTGGCATTAATACTGCTGATAAGTGGTCCTAACAGGACGGAGCCACATGCCACACAGCGGGCGCTACAATTGATTTACTCAAGGAAACTTTTGACGAAAAAATAATTTCACGAAATGGCCCAATTAATTGGCCCCCAAGATCGTGTGACTTAACCCCATTGGATTATTTCCTTTGGGGTTATGTAAAGTCACTTGTGTACGTCGATAAACCACAAACAATTGAACACCTGGAAATCAGTATTCGAAGAGTTATCGGCCGCAAATGCTGCGAAAAGCCGCGTCTTGTACGCGCCAGCCGTGGCGGCCACATGGCCGGAATCATATTTAAACATTAATGTCGTAAAATTTTCTATTTAATGAAGACCGTTTTATTCATATCAAAAATATAGTACTTTCTCTTATTATGATTTAAACTTGTATCACTCTATAAAAAACACCCGATATACCAGCCAATCGCTTCGCGGACTGTGTTTTATTGTCAATAATAAACTCTGCCGCTGCATGTAAACCTCTTTACATACCGACTACAAATAAATTGTCAAATTACGTTAGATAATGTAATTTTCAAAATCTTCCTATTTTACGTGCTCTGATTACTTAAGCAAAAGGTGCACTTTGATGCTTTTCTAGTTACATATAAAAAAACAAAAACAATAACATATTCTGACTTCATCAGGTTTATAACAATATTTCGTTTGCAATGAAATCAAACACAATAAGAAAAGGAATAGCGTGAGAATGTCGTTTTACACTCCCCTGCAGTTATCTAATATCGTCGTGTATAACACCCACTGCGTATGACAAGAATTCATGCACACATTCATTTAGTGTTGCGTATACAACCCACCTTCCAACCATGTCCCTCTTTGAATTTAACAAAATTCATTTTAATAAAACGGAACATAAAATGCTAAAAAGAGACTGGCATTTGATTGAATTTCTCTCTCGTACACAAACAAAAACACACTCTCCCTCTCATAATGCCAGGTAATTGTGTAACAATATTTTACTGTTGGTTTGTTAAACAGAATTAAAACAAATTCGCTTTTGTGAGGAGCACAAAAAAGAGGCAGGGATTTTTGTGTTTGTTTCCAAAATGCATAACGCTGAAGTGTGCTTGTGTAGGTGTCTGTGAGTTTATACTCGTATACGAATAGGAGCATGCACGAGTAGTTTTATTGACTCATTGTTAGATGATATGCTTGACTAAATGTTGCTGTTGTTTTTGTTGTTGTTGTCATTGTTGTTGCTACTAAAGGTCTTTCATAGATCCGCATTCAAATAACATCACCCACACATACACCCAGGAAATCGTGTAGCATTTGTTAGTGCTCATTGAAAATGCATTTGTAACAGTTAGTTAGTTGTTGTTGTACAAACGTGAGAGGATTAGTGAGTCGTGCCATTTGCAATGGCAAAGCAGAGTGAAGAGCTTTTGCGATGGAATAATTTATTTGTAGCGAAAATACTTTTCAAATAAATTTTTATAAAAACTTGTTGTGGACAGGGAAGATTTTCTTGAAGCAAGTCTGCCAAAAAAACGAAAGAAGATGGACATAGACCAGCTTGAGCCGAAAAGGCTGCTTCAATTCTCATACCCAATTTCAATTATTTCATTCCCAATATGGCGACGCGTCGTATTAGATTTTAGCAAAAGAAATTGTAGACTAACGAGCAGTTTTAAAACAGAATGGAAAAGAATCGCTTCATGAAATATCGGTCTGTCTAAAGCAAGAATAAGATATTTTACAACGCATTTTAAAAAAATAAAATTTATTTAATATTTTGCAAATAACCATTTCGAAATTATGAAAATACAAAGTGAATAATTGTTTGAAAATAATATTATTTTATATTCTTAAAGAAAACTTCGAGATGTGGAACTTGTGCGTAAATTGTATTGGAAATTCGATCGATATCGAATGCGCTGCATTCTTCCAGCATCACTGTCAGCTGTTTCCAATATTTAGTATGGACAACAACCAACTTAGCACAGACAAAAATAAACAATTTAAAAATGATTTTAATTCGGTTTTAAAAAACTCATTTTGTATGATAAAATCAGGGCTGAAATTACCGCATCCGATATCGATCGATATTTCAGTGAAATTGATATCGGAATAACGTAAAATGTCTCCAGGTGTTATGAGATGCTTTTAACGCTAAAATTGACTTTTATTAAAACCAGGTTGGTGTGAAAATATGACAAAAAATATTAATATAAATAAAAAATGCCGCTACTGGCATTTGCCTTGCATGGGAGTGGATCAGCTTTAAAGTGTTTAAAGCAGCACGTTTTACTTCGGTCTCATTTCTTTTACACACACACACACATACATTCCTACATACAAGTTTTCCGCAAACATCAATGGGATGGAGAAGTGGAGGTGCAAGCAATTGTAGAACAATGAATTGCATCACTTGAAGGCATCGCACAATGTTGTTGTTTGCATTTCAAATCTCTGGCACTTCATTCAGCAAACGAGTGGCTTCTGAAGTGGCATTGCACTTTTGTAGCATTTCTTTGCGTGCAGTGAAAATGGTTGTACCAGAGGTGTATGCATGTGTGTGGGTGTGTGTGTGTGTGAAGAGTGTAAGTATTTGCCTTTGTGAAGTGTGTTTCATCGTTTGTTAACAACGTCAATAGAAAAACAGCTTGTATTGACTTTGAAGCTTGTAAACTGCTGAAGATTGTTTACTTATTCACACTGATTTCCGAAGTCACACAGCCCCAAACACATACACATGCAAACGTAAAAATGCCTTCGTCGTTAAACAGCATCGTTAGGAGCGTTTTCATGCCCAAGAGCATTTCCAATTAAGTGTGTCGAAATGAGCGTAATTGGAATTTTAGCTTAAATTTCCTTCAAGAGATTAAATTTTAATTCATGGTTTTCGGAAAGTGTTAAGAGAGCTTCCATCATTATATCTAATCATCCAGGAGTCGATCCGAATTTCTGAAACCAGCATCTGCAAAATATCATAATCTGGAGATTTAGATTTAGGGAATTACAGAAATATTGTTTTCCATTTAACGATAAGAAAAGATTTTTCATGAAAACACTCTTTTTAGACTCTGGTGGTACACATACTTAAATATTTACACTTATTCTCTCTTTCCTCTGATGTTAATGGCATGAAGAAAAAAGTCTCATATTTTGTATCATTTCACAAGATCAGCGCAATTTGAAATATCTTTCATATCTGCGTCTTATCAGCACAAGTCAAGTCAAGATAACAATCATTTGAATTTGTTTTTAAGATTTTATCTTGACGAACTAACACATTTTGATATGAGTATGTTGAACCAGCGCAGATACCCCAACGTTTACAAACTGTTCCTTTTCAATGTGCTTAACTCTTATGAAATCTTATTGTCGTGCAAAGAGATTGTAAATAATTGTAGTTAATTTGTTTAATTTTATGCCGATAAGAATGTATAAGAATTTTTAGGGCCAATTGTTAAGTTATGACGTCAACGAAATGGCAACTGACACTTCTTTGCCTGCTGATTGAGGAGTCTTTGACAGGGAGCAACTTAAACATGCCAGCGATCGTTTTTATTCCATAAATTATTCTGGGAAAGTTGGAAAAAATAAGTGAATTGTGGCGCTTTCCTGAGACCGTTATAGTTAGTCCGTTTCTAGAAACTTCTTGCGAGTCTGCAGTTTCCAAATAAAGATTCGATATTTATTCTGATTGCAATTTTCAACTCAATTCTCCTTTTCCGTTCAACGTCATCGATCGTCCTTCCACATGTACTTTCCAGCAGTTTCGGCGGTTCTATGACGAATTAAAATATTTTCTCATTTAAAACTTTGCAAAATTATCTAAAATATGATAGCAGTTTCGAACATTAATAATTTTCGATAAAAAAGTTATTTTAAAAACATTATTTCTTTGCAAAAAAAAATCGACTTTTTTAAAAATTTTTTAGAAAAGGCAAACTTTTTGTAGCCCCCTTCTTTTTGCCAAGAGTTTGTAAAATAAATCATCGAAAATAGAGAAGCGTATTTTTTAATTTATAAAAGAAAAGCTAAAGTTGAATATTTCACGATCTAAAATATTTATAAGCTTCCGGAGCAGAATTGGATAAATAGATAGAAATTAAAACTCTCAATTGGAAAATTGAATAAATTCATTTCAATTACTTTCAGAAGCTCTTGTTTAGGAACTGTAAAAATATTGCAGCTTCATCCCATCAGATCTGCTCAAACAGGACGCTTGAAGATCTACCGACAAGTTCCCACCAACATTAACGAGAGACAGATCAACGCTGAACTATCCCGACTAACAGGCACGGGGGCTATTTCGTGCGAAAATAAGATTTTTTTCTTTCAAACACTCTTTAAGTACGCAACCCCTTTTCTTCGAAATTGTAATCCACCGGCCTCCCAATGTTGGCTACAGGATCACAACTTTTGTTTCTGTCAAAATATATATTCGCCTCAGCAATCAGAACTGTGAACAGCCGATATCACAATCTCTAGTTTCTTCACCTGCTTCCTATCAATTCTTCACTACAGCCTCCGTTAGCATTTCTCAGCCTTGACAGTGGCCTTATCCTTCGTTTTACTTCCGAGACATTCCACGGTTGTCATCACAATGAACTTTTAAAAAATATTTACTTCAGAATATCAAATCTCAGTTAAAGTCAACATTCTGTTTACGTGTTAAGTGTTCTTGTACGGAACAACTCTTGAATCATATTTCAACAACTGCTTTTGCGTTATTGACGGTTTTGGTTCTATTGAAGTTTTCTCTTTGAATAGGCAAAATTCATCGTCATTTTGAAATCTGCCTGCAAACAACAGCATTTCAATTTCCTTTTAAATCAAAAATTGCAACTTCTGCTTGAGAAATTTTATTGAAAATACAAACAAAAAGCACAACGAAGTGACATGTTAATTCTATTTGAGAGAAATCTGTGACTGAACCGGCTGAATCGGCTTCGTCCGAGCTCTCAGAACGATCGCCGTCTTATCATCATTGTTGCATGCGGTATAGATTTGTTGTATCCTCTGAAAGTCGACCAGGACACGCCTTTCCCATACTCGTCATCACCATATTTCCCATTTAGATTGCTGCCAAGAAAAAAATATATCAAAAATGTTATCAATCGAACTAAAAAAGAATTCAATACACAACCTGGCGTGACAGTCTTTGTACCACCAGGCGCCTGTATAAATTCGAGCACAGTTTAGCCCGTATTTGCTGTTGTTCTTGTCTCTGGTAGTAAATTTAGCACCCAACTGGAATGACAACGAGTCGCCAGCATCTCCGGAATAATCTCCCAAATGCAATAAATCATACGAATAACGTTCGGAGCCAATAACAAAATTATTGTAAAAAGCCTTTCTGGTCTCATTTTTATCTCTCAATATAATCAGCAACTCCTGCGGCCCGTTGAAGTTTGTCAAGGCGAACAGCTTATCTAGACCAATGAAAAATTCTCCCTCGACGTTGCCGAAACCTTTTTGGTACTCGGTCCAATTTCGATAGAAGTCCACCGAGCCGTCTTGCCGCCTCTGTATTAAAGTCCAGCCACCACCTTCAGTTTTCACATCACATTCGACCAGAAATGGTTCAGTGCTGTAAGTCTCCACCAAAATCTTGTAAATGCCACTGCGCCGTGTGCAAGCAGTGGCCTCGGCACAACTCCTGGGCAGAGTGCTTGTCATGCTGAAACGATGGCAGTTCAATGAAATTAAATCCTGCTAAAGTTTTATCAAGTTCACAAATCGTTACCATTTTTCGGGGAAGGTGTCAACTCGTATGTCGAATATGGATGCCGCTAAAAACACGTCGGTCATGAAACTGATAAATAAAATTTAGATATGAAAAACTCAAATCTGTCATTACCGTTTAGAGTGGCGTCCTCGTATTGGCGCGTGTCCTTAAGGCTGCGTTAAAAATAGAAGAAATAAATTCAAAGTCAAAAACGTAAAAGTGAGCTAAAACGTAATTCAAAACGAAAAATGATATAACTGTTGTGCGCTGAGGACGAGGGCAATTCAATGCACGTTTCCGAATGTACCTCCTCAACGAGTGCATAACATTCGTGGACATGAAACCGTAGTAAAAGGTTGGAATAAATTCCAAGCACGACACAGATGTGAACAGCCCCACTGTGCGATAATGAAGCGAACTTTGGAGTTCACGTACCAACACTTTTTTTATATATTTAAATTTACGAGTGCCCGATTGATGAGGAGACAACACATGGAATCCAGGTCAGCACAACTGATTATCAAATTCAACTATTGTGTGGATTAAACTGATCCACACACTTGAATGCTGCCGTTACTGCCAAAACAAAAGAATCTATTTATATTTTTTAGGTCTCATACACTTGAAAAAATTAAAGGGGCAATCAAAAATGTGTTCAAGATTATTTAAAAAACTCCTTAAATTTATTTCAGACATCGAAAGCGTTGGCTTTTTTAGAAAGACCGACTTCCTCTTTATATGCGTTGATATCTTCCATCAAGCATGTTTGTTGGTGTTTTGACCAGCGTCATATCAGTCAAACAAATTTGTGAGGAACGTTACCTGTTAACATACCGATCGATTTTCTCTTCAAGACTATTTAGTTTGCGATACAAACGGCCCACGTCAACTTTTTCAAAGTAATTCGGATATAAACGGCCCACGTCAACTTTTTCAAAATAACTCGGATAATTCACTTGATCAAAATGATTCCGGACACTATGTTGTTGCCATTCAACCTCGAACGCGTTACCGTAGCCGTGAGCACTGCCATTGACTGCCACAAAACACAGAACGAGAAAACTTAACTTCATTATTTTGCGTCTCATTGAACTAGAAACAAACCAAACCGAAGCCGATTTCATACTGAACTATTCATATACTCTTGTTTATTATCCAAATTCAACAGTTAAATAAATAAAACTAAAGAACTTAAAAGCTAAAATATATTAGAGGCAGTTAATTGAAATGCGTCATTGTAGTGGATCTTATACGCTCTTCCGCTACGTGTTGCGTAAGAAATCTTTGCCACACAATCAAAAACAAATCAGTTTCTGCTTTTTTATATTTTTTATTATTTTTTCTTAAGTAGGAACAGCACTCAGTGCGTTGTGCCGGAGCTAGAGAGGGGAGGATAGTGCTTTGCCGCTGACAGAATGCCCTCCTCCGTTATCTGCTGTTTATTAGGTGTCAATAACTGTCGGTAACGTTCAACGACCAGTGCCATGCCTTCCTCAATGAAACAGGCCGACACAATTAACACAAGAGAGCACTTATGCTGATCAGAAGAACAGATTCGAGGTCTCAGTGTTAAGTGTTTTAGCCAACAGCAGCCCTAAAAGTCAAACTTGTACGGATGTGCACCCAGCGAACACTTATTGTCGAATGGGGTCGGAACAGATACGCTCCATCAAATGAGCGTTTTAAGGCAAATCGGCAATTTGTATCTGAGGAAATTGTACATAATTTGTAGAAATTTCTGAGAGAACTCTGAATGAGGTTTTTGTAGAAATTCCAACGTAAATAACCAGAAGCGGTGAAATCCAGTGAAAAGGAGTCAATAAAATCGATGCCGCGTAAAAAAGAGCCAACATGTCCTTTGCAGGGAGCACTGTAGATCCTGTTGTTCACAAACCGGAAACGATCTGATATGACAACTCATAGATCGGCTAATGGCCAATATATAAATAATAAATTTAAAAATGGCGCATATATTTCCTAAATATTATAGATCTACTCCAGTGTGCAAGTTGACGTCACTGGAATCAAGATTTTATCATGTTGCCCTACAAACAAAATGACTTGAAGATCTTTAGCCCAAACAAACGAATTAAATCCTCGAGCTGATTATGATCTGGAGTCGTGCATCGCGTTTCGTTGAAGTATTTTATTATTTTGTTAGTCCTTGAGAACTTGAATTCATTCACGGACTCAATTCGGAATAGTTTTGTGGTTACATGTTGAACTCATTGACTCTTCGCTAAGCTGCAACGCCCACAGATTTATTTAGTTTTTATTAAACAAAAAATTAAAGTTCAACATATTTTCTGGTTTGTCAGCAGAGGCAGAGGGGACTCCGCACATCACCAACTAGTCTGTCGTCTCATCCAAATGATTTTTATACAACTCTAATACGGCGTATCATCATTTTGATAAATTGTGGTACGGAAGCACAATAATCGTCGAACAAACCCGTATTCTTCTTAGGCCTTTGTAGCTGATTATTGGAGTCCCTAAAAATTCAATTATTAATAGTTCATAGAATGACAATAAGACAGAAGAAGGTCATACATGTCAAAACGATAATGATACCACCATCCTTTTCTTTTATATATATCTGTCCTGTTCATATACTTGCGCAAAAAATCACCTGCCATTCCTGAATATCTTCCTAATCGTTTTATTTTATATGATTCCGTTTCATTGCCGATGGAGAATAAATCATATCTGGCGTAAAGTTTATAATTGTTGTCATTCGTGATTTCGATCATCAATTCTTGGGGGCCATTGTAATTTGTTAAAGCGTGGAGTTTTTTTAGGCCAATGAAGTACTCCGAATTACTGTCATCGAACCCGTTTTCATAAAAAGAGCAATTTCGATCAGTCGCATATATGACATTATTACGACTTTGTATTACTAGCCAACCACCATTGTCGGTTCTGGCATTACATCTAACGTAAAAGGGTTCATTGGAAAATTGCCCGACTTGAATTTTGTAAATGCCGCTGCGCTGAACGCACTCTGTAGCCGAAGCACAGTCGTTGGGCAGAACAGTCGTGTGGCTGAAAACAAATAAAAATAAAAATAAAAAAGAAAGTTCGAAATTAATTAGATGATTTGGTTTTATTCTAATTCAGTTCCTTTTGAGAAAAATATTTTACTTCAAAAGGACTTCTTTTCTGCTCAACAAATTTTTCTTTGGCTTCATTTATGCTCATCGACTTGTTGAAACTGTTACCATAATTTCATGTGAATTTCGCTATTGTTTTTTGCAACAGATTTCCACTCTGGAGTGAGTGAGTTCTGGTCAAACCGCAGCATTTCGAAAACACTTGAATAAAATATAGCGATTTGCTTAGCCTTCCGCGCGGATTCAATCAATATTTGTTCTTATAGTTACACGCACTTAGGTTTCATATTTATTTATCAAGTCGTTTATTTTTAATGTGAATCTCACCAATTTTCGGGAATAGCATCAACACGCTCGTCAAAAAGTGGCAACAGTATTGGGTTTTTAGTTTCCGGGCACTTTTCTTTGCTGCAAATATTTATTAACAATATACAGTGACATGTAATTAAATAAAGAAATTCCAATAATTATTACCTAAATTCCTGATCGCATAGCGAGCTTTTTGGTTCATGCAAATCATCCACTAAACCCTTGAGACCTCCAGCCCCAATTTGAACAGTCACGTTCTTGGACTAAAATATTAAATAAAAATGTTTCAAAATATTAAAAATATGTTCAAAATTAGTCTGGTCTGTTTTCGCAAAACCTTTTCAACGGCTGCCCTGATAACTGCGCAGTTCAGAAGGCTGATAAAAATTACATACAGGATAAAATTTAACTTGAACATTTTCAAAGATGTTCTGCTCCGGCGCGATTTCATTCGCACTGAAACTTTAAAAACAAACGAATCAAAAAGAAATTTTTTATAAAAGTTCATAAGAAGTGTCTTATTCTTCTATTTTGAAATTTTTATGACGGGGCTTATAAATTTTAATTAAATGTCATGCTCTAATCGCATGTAAACAACCCCATTTTATTGTTCCGTTTTTCTAAAATTAGAAAGATAAGACTTTCCGCAACTGAAATAAAGTTTTATGTTTTCAAGGCTTTTCCTTGTTGTAGTTCCTAATCGAAATTTCTATTTCATTAAACAGAAATTTTTATTTCAGTGGTTAAAACCTTTTACGTGACAGCAACCTAAAATACGAGTGCAGCAGTATTCGCACTCATACGTTTTCCTGCAGAAGAAGGGCAAATGACGATGGAAGTCAAATGAATATAGTGTGGGAAGAAAGCAGATGTGGAATATGTTTAATGTTTTTGTTTTGCTTTTAAAATTTTTGTTTTGCTTATGACTCTTCACCTTGATTAAAAGAATTTCTTTATTATTTTCTTTACTTTGTCAGCGAACAAGGCAGTTCGTAAAAGTGCACCAGCTAACCAGCTGCCGGCGGTGGTACGAAACCACATCGTTTTCGTCCTGGTACAGTAGCTTTGAATATAATTCGTGGCTATCAGATTAGTAGTGAACTGGTGAGTCGCAAATTGAAGACTTTAAATTTTATTTGCAATTCTAGAGTTCTGCTGCGATGGCTCGGTTCTGATGGAAGTCAGTGAAGTTTATTTGGTTGGCCAGACGAATTCGTGGCGAACGAGCTTGAATATTGGCTGATGACAATAATTACGACTACTGCCATCGTCCAAGATGTTATAACCATTTTCAAAATGGTTCTAACAGTCGGTCCTTTTCAGGATCACAAAGCTTTTTATAAAAAAGATTGTATATCCTTATTCTTGCAATTATTAAATCAATAAGAAAACTTGTAGAAGTGATTGCTCAAATCTCTCTATATATCGTATGTATGTATCTTATTTTGCAATGATATCACGCACAACGATGGTCGCCAATCGTCCGTATGCATAGAATCTGGGGAATGGTATTTGATTGCAGATTCCGGTAAAAATTTGAAACTTTATATTTAAAAATTTCAAACAACCAAAACATAATAAACAGAAAACATAAAAACGCGGCGAATTTCACAAATTTTAACAACCTGTTCACTATCACCTGTGCAAGGCGAATTAATACAGGTGACCTTATTAGCGCAGATGATTCGCAGCTGATTGATTCGCCTTGAGCCGCAAGAAACCAATCCTTCAAAGTTTTGTAATTTGTCATTCTTAAATACTTTTGCGAGCAATCTAAAATTTTATGTTGAACAATTTCAAGTTTGGTTGAGTTATATATGACTGTGTACTATATGATTTTCAAATAAACATCAAATATTTTTTAATTTTCAAACAATTATAATTGTTAAGCACATCTCATTTATAATATTCTTTGACAATTGTTTTTGAAGGATTGGTTTTTGAAATAAGGCGAATTGTGATAAGGTCACCTTTATTAATCCGCCTTGCTGTTGCATATACCTGTTTATTGCACCATGATACTAATGAAACTTGTGTGCTGGGTAAAGGCAACAAAAAAAATTTATGTCAACCATATATTTGAATCACTTTCCGATTTGAAAAAAAAATTTGGGCCAATTACCCTTTACCAAATATTTAATTTAATCTGTTGATGTACTCTTGGATTTTTCGCAGCCGACATTCTGCAGTTTTTCCTATTAAGGAGGCCATTGAATTGAAAACGAACTTGAATGTTTCATAATTAATTTATAAATAATATAATAATTTTCTGCTGCTTTTGACGGAAATGAATTGCATCATCAAGTCGCTGCTACTAATCTGACTGTTTTATTTTATAGACAAGTTGAATTTTTTATCGAGTTATTCGAATTGCAGAAGGGATTAATAACACCCAAAGAGCTGGAATTCATTTACAAATCCAATTCGAAATCGGTATTGAAAGTGATTATTATTGTATTTTTTTTTTTTTGTTGTTAAACTCGTTAACTCTGCGTCAAACCGCTGAGTTTCAAGGATATAAAAAAAACACACTGAATTGGATAGACGGGCCGCCACCATCATACAACGCATAAAAATTTATTCTGTTATTATTTGCAAGACAAGTCAAAGTCCAAAACTTTATTCGGCCTGGCAGCAGAAGCAGCGGGGTTCCGTACGTTAGTGGGTCTAACGTATCATCCAAGTGTTAATTATAAATTTTACTACGGCGTATCATCATTTTGACGTAAGGAAGTGATGACAAATGAGTGCTAAACCAATCCCAATTGATACCCTTTCCAAATCGAATGTCGCCATATTTGCCATTGAGGTTACTGAAAATTCCAAAATTAATGCTGTTTCAAATCACAATAACGGGAAAAGGAGTTCGTACCTGTGATGACAATTGTTATACCACCATCCTCCCGTACACTCCACAGCACAGTTTATAAATGGATTTAAATCATTATCAGTATCTTTGGTGGTGAATTTCATGTTCAGATGTTTTCCTAACGAATCCCCTGCATCTCCCGAATATCTTCCTAATGACTTTAATATATACGCCTCCGTTTCATTGCCGATAGAGAAGAAATCATATTTGGCAATACGTCTATACTGAAGGTTATTCTCCATTACGATCATTAACTCTTGGGGGCCATTGTAATTTGTTAGAGCGTGCAGTTTCTTCAGGCCAATGAAGAACTCCCCATCAATGTCACCGAACCCGTTTTCATATTCCGTCCAATTGCGATAGAAATCCACTGAACCATCTTGACGTTTTTGTATTACCAGCCAATCTCCGTTGTCGGTTTTAGTATCACAGGCTACATGAAATTGTTCATTCGAGAATTGCGGGACTTGAATTGTGTAAATGCCGCTGCGCTGAACGCACTCTGTAGCCGAGGCGCAGTCGTTGGGCAGAGCAGTCGTGTAGCTGAAAAATGATAAAATAATAATAGAAAACAAAGTTTTATTACGCCATTCGAATTAATTAGATTATTTGATCTTATTATAATTCAGATCCTTTTGATCAAAACCTTTTCACTACGAAAGGACTTTTTTTCTGCTCAACAAATTTTTTCTCTGCTTCATTTTTGCTCATTAAACTCTTGAATGCTCAAAAACCGTGTTCATTTTTTTATTAAAAAGCTTAAACGCTTAGGATGAGTTCACATGTGTCTCTTTCTGCACCCTGGGAGTAACTGATGTTCGGTAAAATTTTTTTTAAATTCATTTAAAGTAAAATATAAGATTTTAAACCTTTTCATTGGTCAGTGTGGACTTAATATATGCTTTAACTTTGTGGGTCTTAGTTATTTAATTTGCTTTCGACGTGAATCTTACCATTTCTCGGACATCCTGTCAAAACGATCATCAAAAATTGGCGTGTCTGAGAAGTAAAAATTTGTTTTTTATCGAAGTCTGTAGTTAAACTAAAACATTTGATTTTTACCTGTAGAGTTTCTATTGTTCGGACACTCTTCCTTCCTGCAAATTTGCATTAACAATATTCAATATAATATAATTAAACAAAAATATAAACAAAAGTCACCTTGACTCTTTATTGCAAAGCAGGCGTTTTAGTTCATTCAAGTCATTCTTTACATCTTTGACACTTTTCGATTCAATTTCAATTTTCACTTTATTGGACTAAGAAATTAAAAAAGAAAAATTTGTTATTTCAATATGTGTAAAAAACTTTTTCTTCTTGCAAAACCTTTTCAACGGCTGCCCTGATAACTGCGCAGTTCAGAAGGCTGATAAAAGTTACAAACAGGATAAAATTTAACTTGAACATTTTCAAAGATGTTCTGCTCCGGCGCGATTTCGTTTTACACTAAAACTTTTAAAACAAACGAATCAAAAAGAAATTTTTTATAAAAGTTCATAAGAAATATTTCATTCTTCTAGGTATTCAATTTTTATGACGGGGCTTATAAATTTTAATTAAATGTCATGCTCTAATCGCATGTGAACAGCCCTATTTTATTGTTCTGTTTGTCTGTTTATCTAAAATTCAAAAGAAAAAACTTCCAGCAACTGAAATAAAGTTTTATGTTTATTTTGTGATCGTAAACTAGAACGTCAATGGCTTTTCGTTATTGTAGTTTCTACGTACATCAAAATTCCTAATCGAAATTTCTATTTCATTAAGCAGACATTTTTATTTCAGCGGTTAAAATCTTTCGCGTGACAGCAGTTCAGAAATGTGTTGTCTGTCGTCATATAATTCAAGAAAAGTGAGTTCTACAAGTTAGCAAATGCTCGTAAGCAGCTGTTCATTTTGGCCTTGCCCTTGCGAATTCAGGTCATTTTCGAAATGCGCACACAAACACGGAATGATAATTTTAACTCAAGTTCAGATTCAAAAGTTCGAATAATAAACCACAAGTGAATATATTTTTATTATTATCTGGTAGATAATTTCGTGGCATTTGTGTTTTAGCTGCGTGTCACATGGTCCATTCGACCAGTTCCAATAAAAGGCATCATAAAATTTTCACAATCAATTTCTCATATAAATCGGCTACGGCGTATCATCAAAAGTTGTGTCCTCCTTTTTACCATTCCGATTGCTGAAAATAGATGGGATACAGTTTGTCGAGTATCTACTTGATAACTGGTGATCGATGTGGTTTCCGATGACTATAAAAGAATCGAAAACACTTACTCATCAGATATATAATTTCGGAATTTTTCAAAAACAACGACTTTTTCGTTCACGATATCTCACGAATAGATTAACCGATTTTAACACGATTTGTGGTGATCGACATGATTTTTAGATACCGAAAACCGGTTGTTGTGAATGCTTTTTTTCAGTTTATTTGAGATTTCTTGGACGTTGCCAACTCAAACCGGTTCAACATTCTAGGAAAGTTCGTACACACATACACATCCCTACACACAGACATTGTGACTCCCTCGTCAAGATCTGATGGGAACTCGACTTTTACAAATATTTATATATATATATATATATATATATATATATATTATATATATTTATATATATATATATATATATATATATATATATAAGATTTTTTTACATTTTAAACAAACTCAATAGTAAATGCCATAATATTATCAATCAGACTATAATTTTAATCCAGCAATAAAAATATGTTTGTCATTGTCATTTCATGCTCTCATGAAGCTGCAAACTAAACACCCGATTGATGAGCGCATTTCGAAAAGGCGTTAAGTCTTCAAGGGCAAGGCCAAAGTGAATATATATTTAAGAATATTTTCTAACTTCACTTCGCAAATTTAATTATATTTGAATCTGTGACGAACTGAGATACACTCGTATTTTGGGTTGCGTCAACAACAGATTTCTTAATTCCTTTCACGCGAAAGATCTTAACCGCTGAAATAAAAATGTCTGCTTAATGAAATAGAAATTTCGATTAGGAATTTTGATGTACGTAGAAACGACAATAACGAAAAGCCATTGACGTTCTAGTTTACGATCACAAAATAAACATAAAACTTTATTTCAGTTGCTGGAAGTTTTTTGTTTTGAATTTTAGATAAACAGACAAACAGAACAATAAAATAGGGCTGTTCACATGCGATTAGAGCATGACATTTAATTAAAATTTATAAACCCCGTCATAAAAATTGAATACCTAGAAGAATGAAACATTTTTTATGAATTTTTATAAAAAATTTCTTTTTGATTCGTTTGTTTTAAAAGTTTTAGTGTAAAACGACAACTCGCCGGAGCAGAACATCTTTGAAAATGTTCAAGTTAAATTTTATCCTGTTTGTAACTTTTATCAGCCTTCTGAACTGCGCAGTTATCAGGGCAGCCGTTGAAAAGGTTTTGCGAAAACAGACCAGACTAATTTTGAACATATTTTTAATATTTTGAAACATTTTTATTTAATATTTTAGTCCAAGAACGTGACTGTTCAAATTGGGGCTGCGGGTCTCAAAGATTTACTGAATAATTTGAATGAACTAAAAATCTCTTTGTGCGATCAGGAATCGAGGTAATAATTGTTGGAATTTTTTAATTTAATTATACATCATGATATTTTATGAATAATTTTTCCAGCAAAGAAAAGCAGTGCCCGGGAAAAGAAGAGCCTAAAACTGAAGGTAGAAACCTTTTTCTGCTTTAAAAGTTGATTTTGAACAAAAATAAAATATATAAAATAAATACTAGCGGTGTTATTCACAAACCATTATTCTATGTAAAGTTGCTTTAAAGTGTGAATTTTGTGTAGTAAAACGCCTTTAAAGCATTCATTGACTTTAGCAATCGTTTGTGAAAAAGATTTTAATTACTTTCTTTCCTAGATTTGCTAATCTTTGACGAACGGGTTAAGGGTTTGCCTGAAAATTGGTAAGATTTGAGTTAAAAAATATTTATACAAAACAAAAACTAATGCCGTAAACTGCTCAGAAGACAAATTTCGTAGAGAAAAACTGCCTTATAAACAGCTTATAAGCATGAATATATTTTGTGAAGCCACAAATTAAAAATACTCATTGAGTCCGCGCGGAAGGCTAAGCAAATCGCTATATTTTATTCAAGTGTTTTCGAAATGTTGCGGTTTGACCAGAAATCACTCACTCCGGAGTGGAAATCTGTTGCAAAAAACAATAGCGAAATTCACATGAAATTATGGTAACAGTTCCAAAAAGTCGATGAGCATAAATGAAGCCAAAGAAAAATTTGTTGAGCAGAAAAGAAGTCCTTTTGAAGTAAAATATTTTGCTCAAAAGGAACTGAATTAGAATAAAACCAAATCATTTAATTAATTTCGAACTTTCTTTTTTATTTTTATTTTTATTTGTTTTCAGCCACAAGACTGTTCTGCCCAACGACTGTGCCTCGGCTACAGACTGCGTTCAGCGCAGCGGCATTTACAAAATTCAAGTCGGGCAATTTTCCAATGAACCCTTTTATGTAGGCTGTGATGCGAAGACCGACGGCGGTGATTGGGTGGTCGTGCAAAGACGTGTTAGTGGTGCAGTGGATTTCCATCGAAATTGGACGGAATATGAAAACGGGTTCGGTGAGATTGATGGGGATTTCTTCATTGGCCTGAAAAAACTGCACGCCCTAACAAATTACAATGGCCCCCAAGAATTGATGGTCGTAATGGAGAATAGCCTTTATCAGAGATTTACTGCCAAGTACGATTTATTCTCCATCGCCAACGAAATGGAATCATATAAAATAAAACGATTAGGAAGATATTCAGGAAATGCAGGTGATTCATTGCGCGTTCATTTCAACATGAAATTCACCACCAAAGATACTGATAATGATTTAAATCCATTTCTAAACTGTGCTGTGGAGTACACGGGAGGATGGTGGTATAACAATTGTCATCAGAGGTATGAACTCCTTTTCCCGTTACTGTGATTTGAAACAGCATTAATTTTGGAATTTTCAGTAACCTCAATGGCAAGTATGGCGACATTCGATTTGGAAAGGGTATTAATTGGTTTACGAACGCCGGGTATTCGATATCCCTACCGTACGTCAAAATGATGATACGCCGTATTAGAGTTGTATAAAAATCATTTGGATGAGACGACAGACTAGTTGGTGATGTGCGGAGTCCCCTCTGCCTCTGCTGAGAAACCAGAAAATATGTTGAACTTTAATTTTTTGTTTAATAAAAACTAAATAAATCTGTGGGCGTTGCATGGTGGTAGCGGCCGGTCTATTCATTCGGCGTCTTTTTTATTTTCTATTTAAATCTCAGCAGCTTAGCGAAGAGTCAATGAGTTCAACATGTAACCGCAAACCTATTCCGAATTGAGTCCGTGAATGAATTCAAGTTCTCAAGGACTAACAAAATAATAAAATACTTATTCAACGAAACGCGATGCACGACTCCAGATCATGATCAGCTCGAGGATTTAATTCGTTTGTTTGGGCTAAAGATCTTCAAGTCATTTTGTTTGTAGGGAAACATGATAAAATCTAGATTCCAGTGACGTCAACTTGCACACTGGAGTAGATCTATAATATTTAGGAAATATTTGCGCCATTTTTAAATTTATTATTTATATATTGGCCATTAGCCGATCTATGAGTTGTCATATCAGATCGTTTCCGGTTTGTGAACAACAGGCTCTACAGTGCTCCCTGCAAAGGACATGTTGGCTCTTTTTTACGCGGCATCTATAGTGAATAAATTATTCTGCGTGCAAGCGATTTTATTGACTCCTTTTCACTGGATTTCACCGCTTCTGGTTATTTTCGTTGGAATTTCTACAAAAAGTTCATTCAGAGTTCTCTCAGACATTTCTACAAATTATTTACAATTTCCTCAGATACAAATTGCCGATTGCCTTAAAGCGCTCATTTGATGGTCCGTATATGCTCCGACCCCATTCGACAATAAGTGTTCGCTGGGTGCACATCCGTACAAGTTTGACTTTTAGGGCTGCTGTTGGCTAAAACACTTAACACTGAGACCTCGAATCTGTTCTTCTGATCAGCATAAGTGCTCTCTTGTGTTAATTGTGTCGGCCTGTTTCATTGAGGAAGGCATGGCACTGGTCGTTGAACGTTACCGACAGTTATTGACACCTAATAAACAGCAGATAACGGAGGAGGGCATTCTGTCAGCGGCAAAGCACTATCCTCCCCTCTCTAGCTCCGGCACAACGCACTGAGTGCTGTTCCTACTTAAGAAAAAATAATAAAAAATATAAAAAAGCAGAAACTGATTTGTTTTTGATTGTGTGGCAAAGATTTCTTACGCAACACGTAGCGGAAGAGCGTATAAGATCCACTACAATGACGCATTTCAATTAACTGCCTCTAATATATTTTAGCTTTTAAGTTCTTTAGTTTTATTTATTTAACTGTTGAATTTGGATAATAAACAAGAGTATATGAATAGTTCAGTATGAAATCGGCTTCGGTTTGGTTTGTTTCTAGTTCAATGAGACGCAAAATAATGAAGTTAAGTTTTCTCGTTCTGTGTTTTGTGGCAGTCAATGGCAGTGCTCACGGCTACGGTAACGCGTTCGAGGTTGAATGGCAACAACATAGTGTCCGGAATCATTTTGATCAAGTGAATTATCCGAGTTATTTTGAAAAAGTTGACGTGGGCCGTTTATATCCGAATTACTTTGAAAAAGTTGACGTGGGCCGTTTGTATCGCAAACTAAATAGTCTTGAAGAGAAAATCGATCGGTATGTTAACAGGTAACGTTCCTCACAAATTTGTTTGACTGATATGACGCTGGTCAAAACACCAACAAACATGCTTGATGGAAGATATCAACGCATATAAAGAGGAAGTCGGTCTTTCTAAAAAAGCCAACGCTTTCGATGTCTGAAATAAATTTAAGGAGTTTTTTGAATAATCTTGAACACATTTTTGATTGCCCCTATAATTTTTTCAATTGTATGAGACCTAAAAAATATAAATAGATTCTTTTGTTTTGGCAATAACGGCAGCGTTCAAGTGTGTGGATCAGTTTAATCCACACAATATTTGAATTTGATAATCAGTTGAGCTGACCTGCAGTCCACGTGTTGTCTCCTCATCAATCGGGCACTCGGTTATTCGTAAATTTAAATATATAAAAAAAGTGTTGGTACGTGAACTCCAAAGTTCGCTTCATTATCGCACAGCAGTTCACATCTGTGTCGTGCTTGGAATTTATTCCAACCTTTTACTACGGTTTCATGTCCACGAATGTTTTGCACTCGTTGAGGAGGTACATTCGGAAACGTGCATTGGATTGCCCTCGTCCTCAGCGCACAACATTTATATCATTTTCCGTTTTGAATTACGTTTTAGCTCACTTTTACGTTTTTGACTTTGAATTTATTTCTTCTA
Organism: Linnaemya vulpina; assembly: GCA_963675445.1. Classification (NCBI taxonomy): domain Eukaryota; kingdom Metazoa; phylum Arthropoda; class Insecta; order Diptera; family Tachinidae; genus Linnaemya; species Linnaemya vulpina. Next base: position 98,779,270 of record OY776277.1, read on the forward strand.
TTTTTAACGCAGCCTTAAGGACACGCGCCAATACGAGGACGCCACTCTAAACGGTAATGCCAGATTTGAGTTTTTCATATCTAAATTTTATTTATCAGTTTCATGACCGACGTGTTTTTAGCGGCATCCATATTCGACATACGAGTTGACACCTTCCCCGAAAAATGGTAACGATTTGTGAACTTGATAAAACTTTAGCAGGATTTAATTTCATTGAACTGCCATCGTTTCAGCATGACAAGCACTCTGCCCAGGAGTTGTGCCGAGGCCACTGCTTGCACACGGCGCAGTGGCATTTACAAGATTTTGGTGGAGACTTACAGCACTGAACCATTTCTGGTCGAATGTGATGTGAAAACTGAAGGTGGTGGCTGGACTTTAATACAGAGGCGGCAAGACGGCTCGGTGGACTTCTATCGAAATTGGACCGAGTACCAAAAAGGTTTCGGCAACGTCGAGGGAGAATTTTTCATTGGTCTAGATAAGCTGTTCGCCTTGACAAACTTCAACGGGCCGCAGGAGTTGCTGATTATATTGAGAGATAAAAATGAGACCAGAAAGGCTTTTTACAATAATTTTGTTATTGGCTCCGAACGTTATTCGTATGATTTATTGCATTTGGGAGATTATTCCGGAGATGCTGGCGACTCGTTGTCATTCCAGTTGGGTGCTAAATTTACTACCAGAGACAAGAACAACAGCAAATACGGGCTAAACTGTGCTCGAATTTATACAGGCGCCTGGTGGTACAAAGACTGTCACGCCAGGTTGTGTATTGAATTCTTTTTTAGTTCGATTGATAACATTTTTGATATATTTTTTTCTTGGCAGCAATCTAAATGGGAAATATGGTGATGACGAGTATGGGAAAGGCGTGTCCTGGTCGACTTTCAGAGGATACAACAAATCTATACCGCATGCAACAATGATGATAAGACGGCGATCGTTCTGAGAGCTCGGACGAAGCCGATTCAGCCGGTTCAGTCACAGATTTCTCTCAAATAGATTTAACTTAGATTTAACATGTCACTTCGCCGTGCTTTTTGTTTGCATTTTCAATAAAATTCCTCGAGCAGAAGTTGCAATTTTTTATTTAACAGGAAATGAAAATGTTGTTGTTTGCCTATTCAAAGAGAAAACTTCAATAGAACCAAAACCGTCAATAACGCAAAAGCAGTTGTTGAAATCTGATTCAAGATATAAGATTATTTGCTTTGCGTTGTCGGAAGAGTTACTTGTTCCGTACAAGAACACTTAACACGTAAACAAAATGTTGACTTCAACTGAGATTTGATATTCTGAAGTAAATATTTTTTAAAAGTTCATTGTGATGACAACCGTGGAATGTCTCGGAAGTAAAACGAAGGATAAGGCCACTGTCAAGGCTGAGAAATGCTAACGGAGGCTGTAGTGAAGAATTGATAGGAAGCAGGTAAAGAAACTAGAGATTGTGATATCGGCTGTTCACAGTTCTGATTGCTGAGGCGAATATATTTTTTGACAGAAACAAAAGTTGTGATCCTGTAGCCAACATTGGGAGGCCGGTGGATTACAATTTCGAAGAAAAGGGGTTGCGTACTTAAAGAGTGTTTGAAAGAAAAAAATCTTATTTTCGCACGAAACAGCCCCCGTGCCTGTTAGTCGGGATAGTTCAGCGTTGATCTGTCTCTCGTTAATGTTGGTGGGAACTTGTCGGTAGATCTTCAAGCGTCCTGTTTGAGCAGATCTGTTGGGATGAAGCTGCAATATTTTTACAGTTCCTAAACAAGAGCTTCTGAAAGTAATTGAAATGAATTTATTCAATTTTCCAATTGAGAGTTTTAGATCGTGAAATATTCAACTTTAGCTTTTCTTTTATAAATTAAAAAATACGCTTCTCTATTTTCGATGATTTATTTTACAAACTCTTGGCAAAAAGAAGGGGGCTACAAAAAGTTTGCCTTTTCTAAAAAATTTTTAAAAAAGTAGATTTTGTTTGCAAAGAAATAATGTTTTTAAAATAACTTTCTTATCGAAAATTATTAATGTTCGAAACTGCTATCATATTTTAGATAATTTTGCAAAGTTTTAAATGAGAAAATATTTTAATTCGTCATAGAACCGCCGAAACTGCTGGAAAGTACATGTGGAAGGACGATCGATGACGTTGAACGGAAAAGGAGAATTGAGTTGAAAATTGCAATCAGAATAAATATCGAATCTTTATTTGGAAACTGCAGACTCGCAAGAAGTTTCTAGAAACGGACTAACTATAACGGTCTCAGGAAAGCGCCACAATTCACTTATTTTTTCCAGCTTTCCCAGAATAATTTATGGAATAAAAACGATCGCTGGCATGTTTAAGTTGCTCCCTGTCAAAGACTCCTCAATCAGCAGGCAAAGAAGTGTCAGTTGCCATTTCGTTGACGTCATAACTTAACAATTGGCCCTAAAAATTCTTATACATTCTTATCGGCATAAAATTAAACAAATTAACTACAATTATTTACAATCTCTTTGCACGACAATAAGATTTCATAAGAGTTAAGCACATTGAAAAGGAACAGTTTGTAAACGTTGGGGTATCTGCGCTGGTTCAACATACTCATATCAAAATGTGTTAGTTCGTCAAGATAAAATTTAAAAAACAAATTCAAATGATTGTTATCTTGACTTGACTTGTGCTGATAAGACGCAGATATGAAAGGTATTTCAAATTGTGCTGATCTTGTTAAATGATACAAAATATGAGACTTTTTTCTTCATGCCATTGGCATCAGGGAAAACAGCGAATTTATGTTAATATATATTTATGTTCGGTTGATGCTCGGCTTTTCATGACTCTAGTCGGCGGGGAGCAAAAATGGGATGTATATGAAGAATTTAACGTGGGTTTTGGAATGACATATTTCATCATTATCATGGAACGGTTCATCCTATTTGGAAATATTAAACCCCCTTTGGAATGAAAATAGTCTACAATGTTTTCAACAGTTGCTAATCAGAGTCGTAAAAGAGTGATTTAATGAGAATCAATTTTGTTTTGTAAAATCTTTATTGGAAAACACTATTTACTAGCGGCCTTATTCTGTAGTTCGTTAAAGCCAAATCTCAATCGGTGCAAATATTTTTGAGTGTAAAAAGTTTTAAGAAACGTTTGCATATTTTGGGTGCTTCAAGTCAGAAGGATAATAATGATTTTTGTTTATACATCACTGGGTCTGTACTTGTTCTGTTCCCTTCTTTCTTGGACCCTCCCAAATAAATGCAAAAGTTTCCTACAACTATTTATATCATAAGGCTGCAGGAGTACAGTTTAAAATATATATATACAGCATTTTTATACACTTTGAGAAAAACCCCTGCAATATCGCGTGCATTCAAGCGCACTAGGCTTTTGCACTAAGTACATTTGAATTCAGAAACATTTGCTTTTTTAAAAACTCCAGATTAAAAAGCAAATAAAAAAATATTCTCTTTATATGCTCAGAGTTGTTGTATTTGCTCATTCTTATTCACTATAAGCAAAGCAAAGTAACCATTTTTTTTGTGCTAATATTCCGTAAGCGTTTTGCAAAATTCTTGTTTTACAATGCGGGTGTTTTAAGCATAAAAAGCAAGCAATTGTTATAGCTTTTCAATTTATCTTATTTGCAGATTATTACTAATAATTAAAATAAAAACTATTATTTTGTTTAACCGTTATTTATATTTTGTCTCTTTTCGTAATTTTTTCCCACCCAACTTATGGCTCTTGTAAATTTAAATGACGATATGTAAATATTCTTACAGAAATGTTGTTGGTTTTTATTTTTAGCAGTTAATTTTTTGGAATATACATATTGTTACGTTTTTACAGCTTTTCGTAAAAACGGTTTTATTACTTATCATCCTTCAAGGATTCGTTTTATTGCATCAAATTACAACACGGACAAATTAATTTTAGAAATATAAAGCGGCAACACTTTATTTACTACTTTATTAACACGAATATTTGTACTACTAAACACTTAGCGATGTTAACACGTCTATATTTGAAATCACACTCCCTGCCTGAGTTCTGGCAGCGCCTTTATATAGCAAAAATTACGTCGTCTGGTAACTTCGCGAAACTTCTGGGCATGGTTGTAGTTGGTTGTGCTTTACTTAACATGTAGCTATATACGTGTGTTTGTATACATGGCAATGCTGACTTGTGTGTTTTGCTTATGGTAACTACATATGTGTGGTTGTATGGATGAGTGGTCTGTGTGTTGTGTGGTTTTGTTTCTTCTTCTGCTATGTGTATGTGGCTGTGTACACTTGTGAACATGTTTAGCTTTATTAGCAGCGAATACTTGCATACCAGATCATTAAGAATAACATCTCTTGGCATTTATGTTGCTAGGTTTTTCGTTGTTGTTGTTGTTTACACTTATTATTGGCACTGCCTCGAATGATCTTGTATATTCTGGAGTATTCCATTTCCGTTAATTTGAATATTATCTATATTGTGTTGACCAGGGTTGTAACATTTTGACAACTTGAGATTAATTGGCAGTGCTGCTAAGTACATATAGCCGCATTGTCGTTTTATTTAAATCTATTTCCAATCTTTGTAACAATATGTACATACCCATCTAGGCATATATAACTATTGATATGTTGATAGTTTGATAGTTTGATCTTAACATCAAATTAAACAAAAGCGAAATTTCATACAAACAAAATACAACTTACTAAAATACTCAAGTATTTTAGTAAGTGGTTTGAGAACTGATTGTCTTAACTCCAAATAGGCGCATGTTTTTATTTTGCTTACTTCTTACCATGCTTGAAAAGTTGCATTATTCATGTGGTACAGCAACAATATTTATTGTGTTTGTTTCTTATAAAAGAGAACAGAAATTTGCTTTTCAAAGAGAAGGTATAATAAAGCAAATACACGAAAAAAAGGGAATGTATTTAAGTATTTGTCTTGTGTACTTTTGCAAAGGCCTCATATTGATTATAGCTTTCATATGAATTCCCAAACGTTTTTGTTTACAAAACTAAAGATACAAAATAACTATTAATTTTGCTACCTCGCCAAACAACCACGGTTGCCACTCTAAATTTTTCTTCGGGACCAAAATCCATAATAAAAAGAACCAAAATAAAAAAGAAAACCAAATTTTTTCAATTTTATTTGCATACCAACATAATACAAAACTTTTTACACTGAAGTCAAATTGTCGATTCCTGACTTGTAAACAAAAGTAACAATCGATCAGTGTTGCCAATATAGCTTTTTGATTTACTACTGTGGGTAGGTAATAATCGATTACTATCAAGTGTTGTAAACGAATCAAATCTTTTACTTTATGTGAAGAGTAATAATTTTCGTAAATACATTTTTACAGGCATGATAAAACTTTCAAAATTTGTTTAAATTATAATCGTTAACTTTTCATACAAGAAAAAAATGAACTAGCGAACCAAACGTAAAAAAAACAACAATTTTTGGTTCCTACAATTGAACAGTGGCAACTGTGCAGACAACTACAATTAGAGCTGTACAAAACAGCTCTTTTGAGTGAGCGCTCTTTTTAGCTCCGCTCACTTTACTGAATTAATTCATTCAGTTCATTCAGTTGTTTCAGTTCATTCAGTAGCTCAGTTGTTTCAGTACTTCAGTTCATTCAATAGCTCAGTTGTTTTTTTTTTTGCTGGCAACTCTATGAATAAAGAGCACTACATCCCTGTATGCATTAGCACATGTGTGTGAATTAATTCATTTTTTTCGTATGGATTTTGACATACAAACTGAAACATCACTGAAAAGAGCTACTGAAAGAGACAGATCTAATGAATCAACTGAAGCAACTGAGCTAAAAACGCTCAATTGACTGAATGATTCAATTGAATTAATTCATTCAGGAGCCGTACAGCTCTAACTACAATGAATGTTTTTTTTTCGCTTGTCTTTACAGATTATTTTATATATTAACAACAACAAAATACATATACAAGAAGAAAATTAACAAACTCTGTTCTAGGTAAGAAATTTATCGGTTGATGGCCTTGAAGTTATACTTAGAATATATCTCATAGAATTATTGTGGAAAAAACCCACTTAAACTATTCTATATGAATAACACAGAATTAAAAAAAAAATAATTTGACAAGCATATTTTTCCAAAAAAAAAAAAAATTAAGATCTGCCCCGTTCATGTACGCACACTATGATTCTGTTAGTTGAAGTATGGCGGATAATCGGAATGTGTCGATTTTCCGTCATTCTCATCCATCGGGTCCAGTTGTGGAGATTTTTTTCGCATCTGCAATTATATCAGATGAACCTGGCGATAACTGATTTAACAGTTTTTGGACGGGTATAATTCCATACATGATGTTGGAGCACTTTGGAAACGCAACATTCGTCAAGTTATCACAGTGATACAGGCCAAAATGTGCGAAAGGGTGACCCAAAGCAAGACTGCTGAAATTAATCTAAGAACGTTAGTTTTAATGTTCAAGCGTTATAAGGAAATAAAAGTTTTATCGCAAAGATAACTCCATGTGAGCTTTGAAGCAACTTTCAAAACTGTTTATAATATCTTAACGAGATTTCTTTTCGCTTTTGCTGCAGGGTTTCACAAAATTCGGGGCAGCCGAATTTTAGTTATTAAAAATATCTTTATGGCGAGTATTTTTCTTGCTCTGTTTGATTTGATAAAGGTCTGGCATATTATTTAAGCCAATACCAGTTAGTCTTTAACCAACTCCGCTGTTGTTTGCTACAGCTTTTGTGAAAGCCGGAATAATGAAACCAACTCTTTGTGTTCTATTGTTAATCGTAGTTACTGTTAACGGCGCAGAAAAGAGTGATGACAATGAAGTTTTGTTAGATAAAGAAGTAAGTAAATTAATCTTGCAAATCTTATTGGCAAGCAATATTTCAAGAACATTTTCTTTTATTGAAGTCGGGATATTCTATTGAGACAACGTATCTTCTTGAGAAAATAAAGAGTCTAAAAAAGGAAATCAAAGAACTTCTTTCCAGGTAATAGTCAATATTGCAATTCGTTACAAATTAACTAGTCATTTAAATGCATGTGCAAACGGCAAGCAAAATGTTTATTGGGTTAATAAGTCTGCGGTGCAAAATGGTAAAAACTAAAAATAATTTTAAAATGATTTACGTCGTAGCACGACTTGAGTAGATCAAATCGGAATATTCAAAATTTCTATTCTGCCCTCAAAACAATTAAATTAAGTTCGAGCCAAAAAAATAAAATTTAAAAAAAATATCTTTCTCAGGCCATAACTTTTCTTCTTCTTTGTTTCAAATAATTTATTTTAAAGTCTTGTTTATCTATGCAAAGCAGTTTAAGGTTTTAAGATTCAGGAAAAGGCTGCAAAAATAAAAAACTATATGGCGAAAATAGACAAAGAAAATTGCATGTTATCGATAACATTCGATAGCAATCGAAATTCTAAACATGAAAAAATGACTGATATAAAGTCTTTTCGAACTCACTTTTTCACTGTCACACAGTATAAGTTTGATAAAAACTTTCTTTTCTTAATCCTGAGCTCCTATTCAGAAACTGCCGCATTTATGAAACGAGATCAGCAAAAAGAAATATAACTCCAGTTCTTTTGTACATGTGCACCAGATTATTTATTGTAAAACAGTGTTGTTAACTCCTGTAAATTAGGAGATACAACTCCCAGCGGCGGATATTGCTCATGGCATTACATCTTTTCGTTGCCGTGTGTAACACTCTGTGTTCAATGACTGCCAGCATACAATGCGTGCGAGCTAGTGTTCACTATAACTTCGGCCTCCTACGGCAGTAAACGAAATTGTGTTAGAAACGCCTGCTGTCGCCCCACTTTACAAAATGCACAACACTGATCCTTCACTTTTATTGGATGATTCCATCGCTGTCTCTACAAATGCCGCAAAGCGTTTGAAAATGTACACCAGACTCGTATATGAAATGATGTGCCTTACCGTCTTACTGGTGTGCGGTGGATGATTTTCAGCGCTGGGCTTTTAATTCGTATGATTAAAAAAGTTCTTCGCTCATATTTTATCCTTTTCTTTCGCAGACTTGAGGACAACTACAAGGACACTGGCACTGTACTCACAAGTAAATAATAACTTGACAATTTTCCTTTTCCAAACCTCCATTTAAGAACTCATATTCATTTCTCTTCCTAAAGACTCTGCTGTGTTTGATATACGAACTGATACTCTGCCACAAAAATGGTAATTGTTTCTCAAAAACTTCACAAAACTTTTCTCAAACATTCTATAACACTCATATTTTACCGTTACAGCAAAATGGGCGCTCTGCCAAAGAGTTGTACTGAAGCCACTGCTTGCACACAACGTAGTGGCATTTACATGATATCGTTGGGACCGCCGAACACTGCGCCATTTCTGGTGGAATGTGATGTTAAAACCGATGGTGGCGTCTGGACTATAATACAGAGACGTCAGGACGGCTCTGTGGACTTCTATCGTGACTGGTGTGAGTATAAACACGGTTTTGGCAATCCAGGGGGAGAGTTCTTTGTTGGACTAGATAATTTGTATGCTTTGACCAACTACAATGGACCGCAGGAGTTGCTCATTATCTTGGGTACTAAAAATGAAACCCGAAAGGCATTTTACAGCAACTTCGTTATTGGCGACGAAAGAGATGCGTATGATTTAAAACATGTGGGAACATATTCTGGAGATGCTGGTGATTCGTTATCATATCTTAAGGGTTTTAGTTTTACTACCAAAGATCGTGATAATGATCGAAATGGTTATAACTCTGCAGTAGAAAACACTGGCGCGTGGTGGTACGGGACATCTCATCTCAGGTGTTTGCAGGCGATACATATTTTTTCTTATGAATTTGATGAATTTCTTCTTCTTACTTTCAGTAATCTCAATGGCAAGTATGCTGATAACAGGATTGGCAAAGGCATAAACTGGTTTACGTTCCGTGGAAGCCAAGAGTCCATACCGCGTGTTACAATGATGATCAGACGTCAATATTTCTAACTTATGCCTAAAGTTATGCAATCATTATAGCAGCAGTTACCTGAGGTGTTCGTAAGACTAAGGAGTACTTGAACTGCGCCTTGAAACACACTTCAAGTCTAATTATTTTTTTTTATTATAAATCAGCATGTCTGTATGTATTTTGTATGAACACGTGGCTACAAATAAATTTCCTTGCCCATAAAATTTTTATTAACATGTTCTTTTGTAAAAAATATATGGAAAACGTTTGACCCTAAAGGCCATTCCAGCTAATTTAAATCTCAACTCTATCGTTCGTTGTGTGTTTGAGCTCTTCTAGTTTAACTACATTTTTTTAATTTTTCAATTGCTACAACTTTTTATAAGTCATCCGATTCCCATGCGAATAAGTGGTGATTGATGTAGGTCTCAAGTCCCACAAGAGAATCGGGAATGCAAAGTAACTGATCAGTCATATAATATCGGATGTATATATTTTTAAAATCACTTTTTTCGAATTGTTTTCGCTCACGATGTCTCACGAACGGATTGATCGACTTGGACCTGAGATCATAATCGGTTCAGAGAGGGTATCGTGCACTGCATCCGTTTTATGTTCAGTTTGGGATATCCACTGAGGCGTCTATTCAGAATTATCTGACTAAATTTCGCACCAAAGAATTTGTTCGTTGGAGCGAGAACGCCAATGTTGTAGAGTTGTGCCGAGTTCCATCAAGCGATCGTTTTTGACAACAACATCTCATCACACCCATGTAATTTAAATGGGTTTGATTAGAGGTTTTTGTCGAAAACGAGCGTTTGAAGGAGTTCGGCACAACTCTGCAAAACTGCACATAAAGTATTAGATTTGGGTCCAACTTCATCGAACGCTCAGTTTTTCCAAAAACCTTTGGTCAAACCCATGTAATTTAAATGGGTTTGACCAAAGGTTTTTGGTAAAACTGAACGTTTGATGAAGTTTGACCCAACTCTACAACGTATAGAACATTTGAGGCGCGGTCAACATGTAAATGAAATTATCATCAAGCATTGAATTATATAAATCCTTCTGTCGACTCAAATACAGGTTTCATCATATTCTCTAAGTCTTGTGTTTGTGTGTGTATTTTTAATTAAATCCGAAAGCCGCTAATAAGTCATGGACTTTTCATGTTCAATACAGGACAACTGAGGACATAATCCAGCTAATTTTTTCTCATTCCGGGTAAGACCACGTCCAATACTCTCTTGTTGATCATGCTCACTAATGTCATGCCCCTCCCTCTTAGTTCTTCTTTTTACGCCCACTGAAAATTATTCCTGCAATTAGTTCTTTCGAAAGGAATCCATTTTACGAAAACATGTCGCTGGTAGGCAACAATAGTGGGACCCTCGATTTGGGGCCAGCGTTAATAGCTCTGAAGATGTGACGTACAGTCCTGGGGATATTTAGTTTTTCAATGATATTTTTGGCTCGATGTCGAGTGGACTGTGTGGCAAATGTACATGACGCCTGACCAGGAGTGAAGGCGGACTACTTTGAAGCACCAAACACGTAGATTCTTGGTTTCTCACTATAGATCAGAGATAAGCAGTGGGTACTGAAAAATTTGTGAAGTTTTATCATGACTTGGGATTACTTGTACTTCTAGGCATTTAGACTTTTAGTAGAGTTGGGTCAAATTTCATCAAACCCTCAGGTTTGCCAAAAACCTTTGGTCAAACCCATTTAAATTACATGGGTTTGACCAGTGGTTTTTGGCAAAACTGAGCGTTTGATGAAGTTGGACCCAACTCTAACTTTTAGAATGCAGACGGACTCATATTAGCTCAAGAGTTTGATGCATTCATGGAGTTCATACTTTACAACATGTTTGACGTTGGTGGTTTAGACTCAAACGCTCTCAAACGCTTGCTTTTGACAACAACCCATTTATATTAGATGGGTTTGATTAAAGGTTGTCGTCAAAAACGAGCCTTTGATGAAGTTCGGCACAGCTCTATCTGTACCGGAAAGTACATGTTTGTCAAACCATTTGTGCAGGTTGAGTTTTGAGTAGAGTTGGGTCAAACTTCATCGAACGCTCTGTTTTGCCAAAAACCTTTGGTCAAACCCATTTAAATTACATGGGTTTGACCAAAGGTTTTTGGAAAAACTGAGCATTTGATGAAGTTGGACCCAACTCTAGTTTTGAGGGAGAAACGGTTAGAAATGATTTTTTAGGATTAGTCTACGCCACTTTACGATCAAAAAATATAATATCATTTTACAAAAATCTAGAAAGAAAATCTAGTTAATAAACTGTTGGCCAAATTGCAAAAAACATCATACAAGAGAGAAGAATTGTTTATGAGTTCACCATAATTCCCAAGGGAGTATTTGTAAATCCCTAAATGGGAATACTCCGAAAATTTTGACAACTGTTTGGCAAATGAAACAAATTAAATTTAAATTGCAAAACCGTTGCAAAGATAAGTTTTTGATCTTTTATCACGTACAGAAACTGTGTTGATCGGATAAAAATCCACTGCTTTGTAGGACTTGAGATTTTCTAAAAATAAAATACTGTCTTAAGTGTATGAACCTGAACTTATAAGTTCATATAAGAATAATTCTACTTTTGATGGAAGATTTGATTGATATTTTTCGTTTACTTCGGTTCAGTTGAAATGACGTTTCACGAATTCGCTTTTCCATTAATGCAAGATCGTGGTGAATTTTTTTCAGCGTGGACTAGGAATGATTTTCAGTATTTGTAAAATAATTTTTGCTTTGCTTTTTCTAGTGTAATTCTCAATTGGTTTCGGAAGGTTTGTGCATAAGCTAAGATGTTTCATTGTTTTGAAAATAAGGCTGAGGTCTATTAAAACTTTGATGTCACAAACAATTAAATACAGGACTATAGACGTACTTAATTTACTACCAGCAAAGTATACGTTGAATTTTAGTTTCATTATAAACTCTCAAACGAGTCACAAAAGTATACAAAATAATCTTATAATTTATCATAGAATGTTTTATTGTTTTTAGGGATTAATTCATGTTTTTAAAAAATAACAAGTTTAATTTTCTTGTTAATCCTGTTAAATTTTTATGGACGGACTTGACAAGACAATTTGATATACGACCTTCGAGTTATATAACTACGTGCATACCCAGATCATACAATATATCTTAAAGTCATAATTCAAGGGGAAAAAACAACTTAAGCCGATAACTATTCTACATGAATACGAAATGATTTTTGAATTATATTACTTTTTATAGCCTGATATTTGCTTCGACAATATAATTCTTATGTCAAAAAGAAATTGAATACGCTATTCTGTTCGATCAGTTAAGCGCTGGATCCACTTTGCGAAAGAATTTTGAGCAAACTGGCAGCATTATAAATTCACATCAGGCGTGTTCATGTGCACTACGCTTCTGTTAGTTAATTTGCAGGGGATAAACGGAATTTGTGGATTTTCCATTATTCTCAGTTATGTGGTTTATCTAACCTCTCATTGTGGAAACTTTTCGCTGAACTCCAATTACGGCTTTTGACCCTCACGATATCTGATTTCAATAATACGGTAACGCAGGCCACACAAAGCACATGACTTTTCCCTTATCGCATGACTAGTTTCCACAACACATACTTTGACGTATTTGACGCCATCAGACATATTCCTTGGAACTGCGTCAAATATTGTAACTACGCAGTGTTGCATTTGAAAGGCAACATTCACCAAGTTGTCACACCAATTATCCGAGAGGATGGTCCCAAACTAAATTAAATGGTTCCACTGCTGCAGCCAAACTAAGAACAGAGTATTTAGTTGAGGAGTCTAGGTTTCCCACTTATTTTTATATAAGCCCCTCCAAAGGGTGGGTCACTTCTGCTGTAATTAAATATGAAATTCGCAATAAAGATCTTGTTTGGTGAATGACTGATGAAAGAAATCTATGAATTGGACATTTTTAGCGGAGGGGCATAGGCTGACCCCCTCCCACCACAGTCATTAAAACTATAGGGTGTTTTCTTATAGAGTGATACAAGTTTAAATCATAATAAAACACAGTAATATATTTTTGATATCAGTAAAACGTTCTTTCTTAAATAGAAAATTTGATGACATTAATGTTTAAATATGATTTCGGCCATGTGACCGCCACGGCTGGCGCGTGCAAGGCGCAATCTGGAACACCAGTTTCCACAAACAGTAACATTCTGACCATCATCGTTTTTGAAAACATATGGGCCAATGACTCCGCCAGCCCGTAAAGCGCACCAAACAATCATTTTCTGTGAATGTATTGGTGTTTCGACAAAAGCTTGTGGATGCTCCTCACTCCAAATGCGACAATTCTGTTTATTTAAGTAACCATTCAACCAAAAATGGGCTTCATCGGAAAATAAAATTTTGAATGGACGAAGTGTACGAACAGAACCATTATTTTGATTAAGAATTTCCACAATTTGCACGCGTTGCTCTGATGTAATTCGATCCACAATGAAAATGTCAAAGCAAACTAAATAAAAAGCAACTATCAGCTGTTAAATGGGTGGTCAAATAAAGCAATGACGCCAACGCAAAGCTATATCACCCTATAAAAAACACACTATATATAAAAGATATCTCAACAAATAGGCGTCTGAGCCGTACAAAGAAATACTGCCAGGCTCCTATTCAAAGACTGTGGTATCAAATAATTAAAGTATTGACATCGAAAAGAAAACCGATTTCCCAATAGTTGAAATAAGATTTCATTTCTAGGGAAACTTTTAATTTCGCCATATATAATGTTCAATAGATCTGGTCCCAAATTACCGCATTCGATACCGCTCGAAATTTCAATAAAGTTATAATACAAATTTCGATGGATGTCGGGTACCGTAACTTGCCCCCTGCTTCTTTAATACAGGCAAAAACTATGGAGAAAAGCAGGTTGGAAGTTTCCCCACAAATATGCCGGAATAAAATGGTCGAAGCTTTTGGATGGGAACTTAAACTTTTTTCATCTGTTCGGATATCGATATAAGAAAAAAGAAACTTTTACCGAAATCCGTAAAGCGGAAAAATGGACAACCCTCTAGCATAGAAATAATGTATTAAAAGGCTTGAATACAAAGGCCAAATCGCTGTTTAATATTTTTATAGGGTTTCACAAATTTCGGTGCAACTGAATTTAATTCACTTTAAGTACTTTTTATTATACAGTTTTATCGCTTAATCTCCTAATACTTTTTATATATTTTTTTATTTTTGTATTTTTCCTGCTTAGATTTATGAGATAAACAGCTAGAAGATTATTTCAGCCCATACCGAATGAACAAAATTTAGTCTCCAGCCAACTTCCACATGGTTTGCTACAGCTTTTGTGAAAATCGGAATAATGAAATCAAGTATTTGTGTTCTCTTGTTAATCGTGGCCACTGCTTATGGTGCAGAATATGCTGACGGTTATGAAGTTTTGTTAAAGAAAGATGTAAGTAAATTAATTGTGCAAGTCATCTTGGTTAATATATTTTCAGGAACATTTTCCGTTACAGAAGTCGCAATATTATATTGTTGAGAAAGCGGACCTGGGGCAGCTCATGGGGCAAGTGGAGAGCCTAAAACAGGGCATCGAACAATGTAATTCCAGGTAATAGTCAATATTGCAATTCATTACAAATTAACTAGTCATTTAAGTGCATGTGCAAACGGCAGGCAAAATGTTTGTTGGGTTAATAAGTCTGCGGTGCAAAATGGTAAAAACTAAAAATAATTTTAAAATGATTTACGTCGTAGCACGACTTGAGTAGATCAAATCGGAATATTCAAAATTTCTATTCTGCCCTCAAAACAATTAAGTTCGAGCCAAAAAAATTAAATTAAACAAAATATCTTTCTCAGGCCATAACTTTTCTTCTTCTTTGTTTCAAATAATTTATTTTAAAGTCTTGTTTATCCTCTATGTAAAGCGGCTTAAAATCTTAAAATTCAGGAAAAGGCTGCAAAAATAAAAAACTATATGGCGAAAATAGACAAAGAAAATTGCATGTTATCGATAACACTCGATAGCAATCGAAATTCTAAACATGAAAAAATGACTTAAATAAAGTCTTTTCGAACTCACTTTTTCACTGTCACACAATATAAGTTTGATAAAAACTTTCTTTTCTTAATCCTGAGCTCCTATTCAGAAACTGCCGCATTTATAAAACGAGATCAGCAAAAAGAAATATAACTCCAGTTCTTTTGTACATGTGCACCAGATTATTTATTGTAAAACAGTGTTGTTAACTCCTGTAAATTAGGAGATACAACTCCCAGCGGCGGATATTGCTCATGGCATTACATCTTTTCGTTGCCGTGTGTAACACTCTGTGTTCAATGACTGCCAGCATACAATGCGTGCGAACTAGTGTTCAAGATAACTTCGGCTTCCTACGGCACTAAACGAAATTGTGTTAGAAACGCCTGCTGTCGCCCCACTTTACAAAATGCACAACACTGATCCTTCACTTTTATTGGATGATTCCATCGCTGTCTCTACAAATGCCGCAAAGCGTTTGAAAATGTACACCAGACTCGTATATGAAATGATGTGCTTTACCGTCTTACTGGTGAGCGGTGGATCATTTTCAGCGCTGGGCTTTTAATTCGTATGATTAAAAAAGTTCTTCTCTCATGTTTTATCCTTTTCTTTCGCAGACTTGAGGACAACTACAAGGACACTGGCACTGTACTCAGAAGTAAATAATAACTTGACAATTTTCCTTTTCCAAGCATCCATTTAAGAACTCATATTCATTTCTCTTCCTAAAGACTCTGCTGTGTTTGATATACGAACTGATACTCTGCCACAAAAATGGTAATTGTTTCTCAAAAACTTCACAAAACTTTTCTCAAACATTCTATAACACTCATATTTTACCGTTACAGCAAAATGGGCGCTCTGCCAAAGAGTTGTACTGAAGCCACTGCTTGCACACAACGTAGTGGCATTTACATGATATCGTTGGGACCGCCGAACACTGCGCCATTTCTGGTGGAATGTGATGTTAAAACCGATGGTGGCGTCTGGACTATAATACAGAGACGTCAGGACGGCTCTGTCGACTTCTACCGTGACTGGTGTGAGTATAAACACGGTTTTGGCAATCCGGGGGGAGAATTCTTTGTTGGACTAGATAATTTGTATGCTTTGACCAACTACAATGGACCGCAGGAGTTGCTCATTATCTTGGGTACTAAAAATGAAACCCGAAAGGCTTTTTACAGCAACTTCGTTATTGGTGACGAAAGAGATGCGTATGATTTAAAACATGTGGGAACATATTCTGGAGATGCTGGTGATTCGTTATCACATCACTTGGGTTTGAAATTTACAACCAAAGATCGTGATAATGATCCATATAATGGTAACTGTGCACAACTTTTCAGTGGTGCATGGTGGTATAGAGGATGCCATCACAGGTGAGTGCAGGCGATAAATAATATTTCTTTTGAATTTGATGAATTTCTGCTTCCTACTTTCAGCAATCTGAATGGCAAATATGGTGATAAGGACTATGGCAAAGGCATAAACTGGTATACTTACCGTGGCCACAACGATTCCATGCTGACTGCCACAATGATGATCCGACGCCGATCATTCTAAGTAGTACGCACCACAAATTATGAAGCCACTGTTGCTCTCACTATGCCACCAGCTCAAAGCGCAAGTGTGTGGGCAGGATTATATAATTCTAAACTGAAAATTCTATAATTTTGTAATAACAATTACGTCTGTATGTACTTCTTAGGTACGGCAGACTTTTTAAATAAATTTCGAAGCATATAAAATTTCGATTGCCATTTATTTTTTGACAAAATCTAGCGAAAATAACTCAAACAAACGATTTGGCAAAGAAACGTAATTCTAAGTTTGCAAAATCAAAATACTTTTGCTTTTGTCATGAGCAAATTTATCTTAATGGGAATTGTTGTCCAACACCTTAATATAATTATGAACGTGCTAATTCTTTTTACTGAAATTAAAAATATTAAAGTGATCACTGAGGGATTTTTAGCTGGATTGTAAGCGCATTTCACTGAGGCCAAGGCAGATCATAAAGAGTGCTTCATCCGCCGTTGCAGCACTGGCAGCTGCATCTGCAACGATCTCATCTCTTTGCATGTCTATTCGTGTTTTTGTTGTCCGCTACTCAATTCTCCAGTCCAGAAAGTAGCCACGATAGCCTTAAGCGTTTCTACTTCAGTAGGATTAATTTTCTTAGGGCCGGCTCTAGAACAACAATATGAACTCAACTACAAATACATCTACACACACTGGCGATATTTAGTAGGACAGTTGGTTAAACCGTTATTTAAAAAACGGCCGCTAAGTCTTTCAAACTGTGCCGTCTTGTTCAAAGTAAATTTCCAAAAATATAACACAATCTGTTTTGTCTTACTGCGTACAAACAATACGCGTAATCAGATAATTTCGTATGTACACTGACGTACTCGTTTATAGACCCGTATTCCGTTATAGATAAAACGACTCAAACTACTCTTTATTTTTTACATGCATAAAATTTGTTTAAGACTGGCACTCAGGGAACCACCTCTACTCAGGCAAAGCACTGTGCTGGCGATATAGAAAGTAGGGTTTTGTTGTGAGAGAAATCGGTGAGAAAGAATTTGTGATTATCATTTTGTTAATTAATATTTTACTTCCCAGAATATGTTGTTCGGTTCGATATTTCCTGATAGTAGAACGCTATTTCGGTGAAAGTTTCTTTTTTCTTATATCGATATCCGAAGAGATAGAAAAAAGTTTAAGTTCCCATCCAAAAGCTTCGACCATTTTATTCCGGCATATTTCTGGGAAAACTTCCAACCTGCTTTTCTCCATAGTTTTTGCCTGTACTAAAGAAGCAGGGGGCAAGTTACGGTACCCAACATCCATCGAAATTTGTATTATAATTTTATTGAAATTTCGAGCGGTATCGAATGCGGTAATTTGGGACCAGATCCATTGAACATTATATATGGCGAAATTAAAAGTTTCCCTAGAAATGAAATCTTATTTCAACTATTGGGAAATCGGTTCCCTTTTGGATGTCAATACTTTAATTTTTTGATGCCACAGTCTTTGAATAGGAGCCCGGCAGTATTTCTTTGTACGGCTCAGACGCCTATTTGTTGAGATATCTTTTATATATAGTGTATTTTTTATAGAGTGATATAACTTTGCGTTGACGTCATTGCTTTATCTGACCACCCATTTAACAGCTGATAGTTGCTTTTTGTTTAGTTTGCTTTGACATTTTCATTGTAGATTGAATTACATCAGAGCAACGCGTGCAAATTTTGGAAATTTTTAATCAAAATGATTGGTCTGTTCGTCAAACTTATCGTGCACTTCTTCCATTCAAAATTTTATGTTCCGATGAAGCCCATTTTTGGTTGAAGGGTTACTTAAATAAACAGAATTGATGCATTTGGAGTGAGGAGCATCCACAAGCTTTTGTCGAAACACTAATACATTCACAGAAAATTATTGTTTGGTGCGCCTTACGGGCTGGCGGAGTCATTGGCCCATAAGTCTTCAAAAACGATGATGGTCAGAATGTTACAGTTTGTGAAAATTGGTGTTCCAGATTGCGCCTTGTACGCGCAAGACGTGGCGGCCACATGGCCGAAATCATATTTAAACATTAATGTCATAAAACTTTCTATTTAATAAAGACCGTTTCATTTATATCAAAAATATATTATTATGTTTTATTATGATTTAAAATTGTACCACTCTATAAGGAACACCCGATACTTAAACGTAATTAATAATAATTGTCCGGACAAATGTTGTGGTACATATTTTGACGTCACTCATCTCGAGAGAGAGAGAGAGAGAGAGAGAGAGAGAGAGCGGGAGAACAAGAGAAATAATTTTGTTGGCAATATTTGCAAACACCCACTCAACGAACTACAAACTTATATTCACTTTTGTTCTAGTAGTAAATGCGTTTTAATTAAAAATATCTCGTAGTTTATTTCACATTATAAAACGTGTACAATTATAACTAAAATAAAGATTATTTAAATTCTTTATTCTAATTCAAAGTGTTGTCAACATATACTTTTACGCTGGCATTCTCACGATTATTGCAACTTTAAAGTTGTTTAGCTTTGCGTAAGCAAATACTCTTGTAACCACGAAACAACTAAGAAGAAGTGAAGTGAATCTTAATGCTCCATATATTCGATAAATTGCATTTGCATTGAATTCCCAGGGTAGTCGCAAAATAGGCCCACCAGCTCAAAAAAGGCTGAAACAAATTGAAATTTATTTCCAAATTTCATGAAGAATAATAAAAACACCGGGCATTCATAAAATGTATTATAATTTAATCCGTGTACAATATGTCGAGTTCATCGAGGCTTAATAAAATTAGCAAACTGCTCATTCCGAGATAAAATTAATGTCAAGTCCGCTGAAATAAAGAACAGTGTAGCGAATTCCACTGCCAGTTTTATTGTTTGGTTTGGAAAACAAAAACAAATAAGAGTTTTTTTTTGTTATTTTAATATAAATTGTCAAAAAATATATATGAAAATTGTAACTACAAGCCTGTTGTAACGTGCCTCGTTGTGCTGTTCTGTGACTTTGAACTCTTGGAACTAAAGCACTATTATTTATTAGCTGATATAACTTTCGAGGCCAGTGCCTCGTTTCTGTAACTGATGTGAGAAATTCTCACAGCGAAAAACTAAATAATTATGGTTGTCATGCTTTTTATTGAAGGGTTATCCAGAGAATAATATATTTATTATTATAAAAAACCAACATAATTTTAAATGCATTCAGAAATATAATCTGACTCCGCCTGTGTTTCACAGAGTGACGACAATTTTTTCGATGCGAGAAGCTCTCACTTCAGTTATAGAAACGAGGCACAGTTTTCGAGTCACATAATTAATCGAGCACACTAAGTGATCGGATATATAACGTTGGAGTTTTAAAATATAATATTTTGAAACGTTTTCAAGATACTTCACAAACGGGTCAGCTGATTTCGACGGGCGATCAGACTGTTTAAGTGCTGATTAGTTTTTAAAACGATGAAACCATTTTAAAGTTATAAAAAAACATATTTGAAAATAAATAAATTTTCCCAGTTTCTTTTTTTAATTTCTCAAAATCTACCCATCGAAATCGGTTCCAATTCAGAGAATATTCTAGTTTGCTGAAATTCCAACAATTTAACTCGATTCGGTCAAAGCGTTCAAAAGTTATAGGCGGGTCACATACTTGCTCACACAAACCCATACACACACACACACACACACACACATACCTGCAGACATGGTGGCACGCTCTCAGAAGTAGTTGGAGAAACTGTCTGAAATCTCAGAACGTCGAGATCTAATGAGAACTCGTTTTTTTCCCAGCAGAGTAACACCAATAACTTTTCTAATTCTCCTAACGAGAGAATATCCCCCGCTAAAGAGCACACAATTATCTGATGATTAATTTGAAATTTTCCGAAAATTATTCACCCATAAATCTGCTTTTGATCTTAGCAGCCGATGGCTCCTAAAAAAGCAAGGAGATAATGGAATATTTGAACTTGGGAAACTTCCCACTAACCAAAAGTCATCCCTGGCCTGTAAAAAACGTCATGATATTTATTCGTGCTTTTGTTAGCATCGTGTAAATCGAGTGTTACTTAAATATACAAAAAGTCTTGTGCCTCTAAAATAATTGTATCTCAATGAAACATCGAAAACTCTGTGGGAATGTTCACATGAAACTTTTTACCGTTATCCAGAGGCAAAAATCTCTACAAAACAACACTTCAGTTTAATAAAGACTGTCATGAAGTTCGACATAACCAGACGTAAGTATGTATGTAATTATGGTATTCGTTTATTATTTAACCCAAAAATTTTGTTTGATTTGTTGTAGTCTATCAGCATTTGAAAAGTGTATTTGATAATTATATATCCAGATAGTTGAATTTAGTATCAGACGAGTTTTTGTTCGATTTGCTTCACAGCTTTTGTAAGTCTTTAATAAGAGCAAAAAAAAAACATGAAATTAATTGTGTTCGTGTTGTTGTTAATTGAAATCCTGGCTGAAGACACCACCGATACTAATAATCGCATGGGGGTTTGTTAAAGAACAAATAAAATGAAATTATTTTCCAAAACTTATTATCTAAAATTTGTTTTAGTTAAAAAGAACGCGTAAGAAACACAATAAGGGAAATGTAGCTGAGCTTCTCGCCCAATTGAAACAGGGAATCGATCTGTGCAATTCCAGGTAAATGTCTGTGCTGTTTTAAAAAATTTTTCTTGGGAAATTGGGAAACATGCTTAATATTTTTATAAAAATTGCCGTTGAAAAAAAATTTGGAATAACATAAGATATTTAAGTTCAATACAGAACTTGTTCGCAGTTAAACTTTGCTACGGTTTGCTCATAGACGTGGAAAGAGCATTACGGAGTGGGGGCACTGCCCAGATATACTGTTAGTGAATATACTGTTAGTGAATATCTTAAACTCATATAATTTACACGATATGATATAATTTTATTTATCTGTAGAAACATCTTCTAAAATCCTGTTGCATTTACACCATGATTTTTAAGTGATTTTTGTGTGTATGTGTGTTTTTTTTAGTTTGGCAGTAAAATATTCAAAATAATTATTTTTGCAAGTCACGTTTTACACAAGGCGGTTCTTATTGAAGCAATTCTCTTGGATTCTCTTTTAAAACTGCTTGTGTGCCTACACTCGGACAGTCTGCGTTCAACTTCCTTTGCCAAAAGCCAAGACGATGCCATATTGGAAGTGAAATAGCAACAGAGAATTGTAGTAACTGTTTTGGTACCAGCAGGTCTGTACTCCTCTTCATTCTTCTTTCCGCTCTCACTCTCTCTCTCTACTCTCTCTAATAAAGTCAGACTTGCTTCAAGAAAAACCACCCGGTTTAAAACATGAATAACAACAACCGCTTCTCTTTTCCAATTTTTCAATCACAGAGTTGTATTAAATTATATAAGCAATGCAGAGCTGCTCAACCCAAAGGCCGTGGCACATAAAGTCTGTCATACGTTGCCTTTTTCCCCAGACAGCTAAATTGAAATAGACGGGTTCTTATGAGCTCAGCTCGTATCCTTCAACGCAAAGAACAAAAGCTGGTCCACTTTTGACTTTCGAAGTACGTTGAATACTTTGACAGATACCAGCATAACTTTTTCATTCTTTTGATCAATAATTTTTGTGTTTTGGGCTCAACAAAAATTGAATATGAAACAAAAAGTTATGAAAAATATATGATTTTAATGGCGATTTCTTTTCTACAAAATAATGCAACATTTTTCACACTTTTTAGCAGAAAATGACAACATTTTGCCATTTCGAAATACGGATTTTATTATTCTTATGCCCCACGTAAATTAAACTCTGTTTTAAAGCTTTTCCAAACCGAAAGTTCTTAAAAAATAAGAAAACAAAAATGTTACATATTTTCCTGTCGGTTTTAAGTAAAAATGGAATTATCAAAAGAGGACCGAATTTCGAAATAACACATGAAATTTTGGAGGTCTATTCACAAGAGTCATATATTTGCATGCTTTTATTTTATGACTTATAACTTTATGACTGCGGTGTGAATAGCCCAAAATATGAATAAAATTATATTAAGAAGTTTAAAAGTAACTTCTTTTGAAATTCATTCGCAGATATGAAGAGACCCATCAAGGCGCTGCCTCGGTAGTTAATGGTAACTATTTATTCTACTTCTATTTACAATTGACTTCCTGGTAAGATTTACTTATCCTAAATATCTTCCTACAGACTCCTCCATATTTGATGTGCGTATTGACAGTTTGCCTGCAAGGTGGTAAGAGTTCGAAATATTCATAAAACGTGGACCCCATTCGGTAACGTTAAAAATTTTTATTTCGCTTCAGCCGTCCTTATAAGGTGGAGAAAAATTGTGCTGCTGCAACTGCATGTCTACAGCGCAGTGGCATTTATGAGATCAGAGTGGACATGTACAGCAGAGAACCATTTCTGGTGGAATGTGACGCTAAAACTGAAGGCGGCGGTTGGATTTTAATACAGAGACGGCAAGACGGCTCTGAGCTTTTCAACCGCAATTGGAATGACTATAAGAATGGATTCGGCCACGTCGATGGCGAGTTCTTTGTTGGCCTAGATAAATTGCATGTGTTAACAAACTTCAATGGGCCGCAAGAGTTACTGGTGCTGTTGAAAGATAAAAATGAAACGAGAAAAGCTTTTTACAGTAACTTTGTGATTGGCAATGATACCGAGTCGTACGCCCTAAAACGTTTGGGAACTTTCTCTGGAGATGCTGGCAATTCATTGTTACCACACTTGGGTGCCAAGTTTTCTACTGTAGATCAGTATAACAAAGTAGCTGGTGAGGACTGTGGACAAGCCTACAGCGGAGGTTGGTGGTTTAAGCCGTGCCATAACAGGTTAGTGACTAACGGAATAATGAAATGTCTGTTGTAGTTGTCAATGGATAAACTGAAGAAAATTTTCTTTATCTTATTCTTTCCAGCTCAAATCTCAATGGCAATTATGGCGATGAAAAGATTGAGACAGGCATCAGCTGGCCAACTTTTCAGGGCCACAATGGGCCTTTGCAGCAGGTTACAATGATGATTAGACGTCGTTTGTCGTAAATGTTTTTCACCTTAAAGGTGAATTATTTTTTCTATATTTGCACCGTATTTAGTCTAAGACCTACTAGTTTTATGATCGATATAAAAGTTTTATTTGTGCTGTTAGTCACCATGCAGGTGTGTTTAATTGAGGTAATAAAAATTAATATTTTTCACAACACATTCTTGGCTTCCATCATAGTGGGTTATAAAAGAGATATCTTTTTGGGAACATTTTATTTTTTGTTTGTTTTGTTTTAACAGTAACATGTTACTTTTACAGTAACATGTTACATTTCACTGTTACTGTTAAACATGTTCAGTTTGGCCCACAATTTAACCATGACATAGTAAGACACAAGACTGCGATGCCTGCGGTCCCGAGTTCGATTCCGCACTCAGTCATCAATATTATGTCGAATATTTCTGATCTGCATTAGTGCAGGATTGCGTGGTAATTGTTGTCCACTTGTCTCAATAACGAAGGCATAGCGCTGGTCGCTGAACAATAACGACAGCGATTAATACCGTCATGTACTAAAAGAGCAGGATACAGCAGCACCCTCCTTAGTCGGTATCTGTAGCAGACAATTCACCGACGAATAATTCACATTAAAAACAGCTACAAAAAACCTTTCTATCTTCTAATCTGTCCTCCTAGGGGTAGTCCCCTGAGTGCTGGTCCTACTCAAAAAAAAAAAAAAATGAGCACCGCTCTCGGTCAAGAAAGTTTACTGTGAACTTTTTTTATTTTACAGTCAGTATTCGGAATTTTGTGACTAAATTTCACACCAATCACTCGATATCTTTCTATCAACAAATTCCAAGATTTTGGGCCAAGTAATAAAATGCCAAAACACATACGTAGAATGCAGATGGAGGAAAATATCGGAGCTGTATCCATGACCATAAATTAATAGTTCGACGCCGCTCGCATCAATTGGGCCTCTGTTATTCCAATGAGTGGAAAAGTTTGCGGAAGGGCTGGGGCATGAGATCTTTTCAAATACAGTTGGTGGAAGTATTCAAGCCTCCCGACCTACCACAATGGCCCAACTAGGAGGCAAGTTCGATAAACAGTTTATTTTACATTTGGAGGCGGCCATTTATTTGCATATCGTTCTGTCGACTCAAATAAAGATTATTTTTAATCATATTCGAAAGCTCCTAAAAAATCACTCATTATATAGCGGGTGTTTATAGCTGCATGTGAATCAGAGACATTAACATTGTTGGAATGAGCTGATACGTAATTTCATGACATTAATTTTTCCATATGAATTCTCGGTTATCACTTATAAAATCAATGGGCTTCAAATGCTTCAAGAGTTGCTGATTTAATCGGCATAATCCCATAAAAAATAACCCAAAAAACTCTCACTGAACCAGTGAGAGAGGACCACTTCCTGATATCAAATTTGTCACTAATCAAATTATACAATAAATCGAATGTTATTGAAACCAAATCCGTTCCTATTTCGTAAACAAAAATCCAGACATCTATCAAACGCTATCGACGCCGTTAGCTCTTATCTGTCTAATAAAACACCCAACGCTTTTAGTGCAACGCTAAAGACCTGACTATTTTTAAACTAGAAAACAATAAAACTCCACTAAAGCTAATCTCTTTATGTGTCTCTTTCTTAATTCCAGTATATGAAAAAGACAATTTTCTTGGTTGGATTAGTCTCATTAATTATGTAGAATAAATAACTTTTTATCTGACACTTCAGATCTGCACCGTCTCCAACGTTTAGTTTTCAAAAAGCAGAAATAAAGAAGAGAAATCTTTTGAAATAAAGCATCTACTGCTTATCTCAAACCGCAAAGATATCGTCTCGTGATTTCTTATAAAGCCCCGCACAAACACAAAACGAAATTGACTGGCAAATATGTGTGAATGTTTTAATTCCATCATAAATTCCAGTCAACTCTTTTGGCTTTAAGAAATGCGAAACAACAACAAAAACATTGCGAATATGATTCGGTAATTTCTTTACTTTATTGTCGTACATTAAATGACTTGGCGAACAGTTCCATTCAGATATTCGCTTTCATTTGTTAATGCGATTGTAGTATTCGGTGGGACTCCCCTTTAACCCACTTGTAATCGCTAATTCCTTGACCCTTAAAATAATTAATTTCATTTTGAAATGTATTTCTAAAGACTCGTCTGTAAAAACTTTAAAATTTCGCAAAACCTTGTGAAGTTGCATCACTGCATTGCATCGTTGGCATTGTATCGTTCAAGCAAAACCGATTTGCCGGCCAAGAGTTGTGCAGCAGCAGCTGCCTGCACGCAACCCAGTGGCTTTTACCGGCTATTGCTGGAGGAGTACAGCTCTGAAACATTTCTGGTGGAATGTGATGCTAAGACCGAAGGCGGCGGTTGGACTTTGATACAACGGCATCAAGATGACTCCGAGGATTTCTATCGTAATTGGATCGAGTATCAAAGAGACTTTGGCAGCATCGACGGAGAATTCTTTATTAGCCTTGATAAGTTGCATGCTTTGACAAACTGCAACGGGCCACGGGAGTTGCAAGTACTTTTGGCAGATGGAACTGAGACACGAAAAGCTTTTGATAACAACTTCAATGTTGGAGATGAAAACGAGTCGTATGTCTTAAAGCATTTGGGAGTTTTTTCTGGTGATGCTGGCGGTGCGTTATCAAATCGTATGGACGCCAAATTTACTACCAAAGATCGTGATAATATCACGATCAATATGTTGGTAATTGCGCGGAACTTTACACAGGCAGTACAAGGAATGTCATGTCAGGTATGTGCCAAGAAAAAGCAAAAGGAATGTTAGTCTGGTTCCCGAACGCTTCTCAGGAGACAGCCAAGCTAAGGCTAGATGGGGTTCACGGAATTGTTCGTGTCGGTATACGTGGGTGCCACTGTGACTGATACATGGCCAACTAATCTGTCAGTCGAAAGGCGCTCCCACTACAAGCAAATCGCTAGGTGGACTGGATTCGCTAATAAAAACAAATTTCAAAAAAAGGACGAATTCCTCCGATGCAGCAGGCTATGAGCGCAATGCTGGGACTGCCGGCTTCTTCATAAAGAATATGGGCATTATTTTATTGTTTTATATTTTAATGTTTTTCATAAAAATTTTATTAAAATTGTATTTCTCTTCTAACGATTTTAGTAATCTGAATGGCAAATATAATGACCCAGCCCCTGGCAAAGGGGTGAACTGGTATACCTTTCGCGGCTACAATATATCCATACCGTATGTTGCAATGATGATCAGACGCCGATCGTCCTAAATGTCTTCGATCTAAACGGCTTTTCATAAATTATAGTTGATAGAAGACTTTGAAAAATAATTTAATATTTTCCAAAATAAATCCAAATACGAATAACTTGCAGTCTTTAATTATTTTACAACAGGCCTGTTCCATCTGCACAGCCAAAAAGTCCAGACTATAGGGTGTTTCTTATAGAGTGATACAACTATCAGTTGGCATCACTACTTTATTTGACCACCCATTTAACAGCAGATGGTTGCTTTTTGTTTAGTTTGCTTTGACATTTTATTATAGATCGACTTACACCAGAGCAACGCGTGCAAATTGTGGAAATTTTTAATCAAAATAATGGTTCTGTTCGTCAAACTTATCGTGCACTGCGTCCATTCAAAATTTTATTTTCCGATGTCGCATTTGGAGTGAGGAGAATCCCCAAGCTTTTTTCGAAACACCTTGATATCCACAGAAAATTACTGTCTGTATGGTGCGCTTTATGGGCTGGCGGAGTCATTGGCCCATAAAGCCAATTTTCACTGTTTGCGAAACAGATTGCACCTTGTACGCGCCAGCCGTGGCGGCCACATGGGCGAAATCATATTTAAACATCAATGTCATAAAATTTTCTATCCAATGAAGACCGTTTCATCGATATCTAAAATATATTACTAGGTTTTATTATGATTTAAACTTGTATCGCTCTATAAAAAAAAACCCGTTATTTATAACGCAGACAATTTTGAGTCCAATTTCAGGATTGCTAAATGGACCTCTGCTTCAAATACAGAAGTAAGACTATTCAAAACAGGCAGCTCTGGTACAATTATATACTACGCAATGTCAGATATAAGACTTGTCAATACAGGCAGCCCTGGTACAATTGTGTACTACGCAGTCTCAAAGCGCCCTCTGGATTTTTTTATTATGGTAGAGCATGCCAAATCATGTTTATATTATACAATCATGAACCCAAACTTTTAACAAATACAAGGTGGCACCGCTACGCCAGATGACTGCTCTTTGCTCAGCCATCATTTCGCTACATTGATGTCTAGTTCTTATGTACAACAAGTCCTCGTTGTGTTTGCGCAATTTCGCATATGTGCAGCCTTGCAATATGTATTGTTGCTTTACACAAACAACAATTGCTTTGTTTGTTGTAATGTTGTATTTTAGAATTGGGTCCAACTTCATCAAACGCTCAGTTTTGCCAAGAACCTTTGGTCAAACCCCTTTAAATTACATGGGTTTGAACAGAGGTTTTTGGCAAAACTGAAAGTTTGATGAAGTTTGACCCAACTCTAGTCGTATTGCTGCCACCTTATATTTCTATACATCATGGCTATTTTGCTTGTTTTTATTTGTGCGATGGTTGCCAGTTGGAACTCAAATGCAACGCGCTATTCTTTTAGGTAGTGCTGTGCCGAACCATGCATTTTAAATGGGTTTGATAAGAGGCTGTTGTCAAAAACGAGCGTTTGATGCAGTTCGGCACAGCACTACCTAAAAGAATAGCGCGTTGCATTTGAGTTCCAACTGGCAACCATCGCACAAATAAAAACAAGGTGATGTTGTATTCTTGCGGCTACTTAGTAAATAACTATACCATGCTGGCAACTAAACCACTTTGAGGGTGGTAAATTTGTATGGAAATGTGGCCACACAACGCGCGACACATTCGCCGCAGCAGACTACCGACCGCAAACTGTCAAATTTGGTATACTTGAGTGCATATAAGAACAACAGCTCCAGTTGTGGTTGTAGTCTGCTGCAGTGAATGTGTTCAATACTCTCCCATTTCCCGCAGTAGAGCGACCCAAATTCGTATACGACCATTTTTATAAACAAGCAAACCATCAACATATTATGAAGTGATTAACTTCTCTTTTTTTTTTTTGTTTTTTGCTATTATCAGATAAGCTTTTTTTCAAATAATTTATAAAAATAATTTCACTGCAGTTCCAATTAATTATTTCTCATCTTGAGTTGTTGGCAGAAGCTGCTTTTTATAAAAGCGACAATCAAAAAAAATGAATTTGAATTGTGCGAGTATTTTAGTTGTGTGTGTTGCTTCCATATTTGCAATTAAGATTTGTACGGGTGGTTCCCAGAACGAAGCGGTCGGTATTGCTGCATAAATTAGACAAGCTTGATAAGGAATATAATTGAAAAAAAAAAATTATTAATTATTTGTATGTATTTGGCTTAGGAGCGTTCCGTGTTGACTTACGTGGATGAAATCTTTGTCCTCAAAAACATATTTTCTTATTTGCAACAAATCAAGAGTTCTATTGATTTATGGAACACCCGGTAAGTTTTGAAATTGTGGCAAAAGTGTAAATAAAATATAATGATTTGCGTTGCCGGCTACACGTTCAATTTATACTTCAAGTTTTTTTTTGCCAACACATTGAATCTTTTGCAATTGACTATCCATTTGATGTCAATTTGCTTTCAATTAAATAGTGCAATTATTTCTAACTAAAAATTTGACAAGCATTTTGTGTAGCCAACTTGAAAGCAATTTCTTTGACTTGTATTTGCAGGCTAAACATTTTTTTCTTTTTTTTTGAATTTTCTTAGATATGAAGAGCAGCAAGAAGTTGGGAGAGGTAAATCTATTTGAGTTGCAAATATATAAATTGAAAAATATAAATCTAAATTGAGTTCAAATTTATTTAGATTCATCGCTGTTTGACATACGAGTTGATGACATGCCCTCTAAATGGTAATTATGTATTTACATGTGGGTGTTTCCATAGAGAGCTTTACTTGATCGTATTTAAAAGAAGAAGAAAACAAGTTGTTTTCATTTCATTTTATATATATTTATCTGCTTTCGAATACAAACGATTATTTATTTCCTAAATTGGTTTGGAGTTGAACACAAAATCTTCCGATTTGTTGGAAAAGAGAGCAACCAGAATTTGATCGCCAGTTAGCAAAAGCGAAACGGGAAAGAAATTCCTTCTTAAAGAAAGTGCAATTCCGTTAAGAAACGGAATTGGCTGCGTAGACTGTTCGGATTGAAGTCTTTTTTTATACCATGAAAACAGCTGATAAATTCAAAATTCAATCAGCTGATAAGAAAATAGAATTTCCTTTATTTGCCATCGAAGAAAAAGATATTGAATTATTTTTTTAAAGCTATCGGGTGTTTTTTGTAGATTGATACAAGTTTAAATCACAATAAAACATAGTAATATATTTTGATATCAACAAAATGATCTTTATTGGATAGAAAACTTTGTGACATTAATGTTTAAATATGATTTCGGCACGAGGTCGCCACGGCTGGCGCGTACAAAGCGCAATCTGGAAAGCCAATTTTCACAAACTTTTCGCAGCATTTGCGGCCGATAATTCTTCGACTACTGATTTCCAGGTGTTGAATTGTTTGTGGTTTATCGACGTACACAAGCGACTTTACATAACCCCAAAGAAAATAATCCAATGGGGTTAAATCATACGATCTTGGGGGCCAATTAATTGGGCCATTTCGTGAAACTATTTTTTTGTCAAAAGTTCCCTTGAGTAAATCAATTGTAGCGCCCGCTGTGTGGCATGTAGCTCCGTCCTGTTGGAACCACATATCAGCAAGATTAATGCCAGCTAATTG
Organism: Linnaemya vulpina; assembly: GCA_963675445.1. NCBI lineage: Eukaryota > Metazoa > Arthropoda > Insecta > Diptera > Tachinidae > Linnaemya > Linnaemya vulpina. The sequence goes on from OY776277.1 coordinate 98,809,783, forward strand.
AGGTACGAAAAAACTTTGGATCCTGTTCCTACACCGTTCACCATTGACAGTAACATTCTGACCATAATCGTTTTTGAAGCCACAGAGGAGAATGACTCCCCTAGCCCGTAAAGCGCACCGAACAGTAATTTTCTGTGGATGTCATGGTGTTGCGACAAAATCTTGTGGATTCTCCTCCCCCAAACGCCACAATTCTGTTTATTTACGTACCCATTCAACCAAAAAAGGGCTGCATCGGAAAATAGAATTGTGAATAGACGAAGTGCACGATTAGTTTGACGAACAGAACCATTCTTTTGATTAAAAATTTCCACAGTTTGCACGCATTGCTCTAATGTAAGTCGATCCATAATAAAATGTCAAAGCAAACTAAACAAAAAACAACTATCAGCTGTTCAATGGGTGGCCAAATAAAGCAGTGATGCCAACTCAAAGTTGTATCACTCTATAAAAAACACCCGATATAAAATATTTCTATTGGCGAACAAAAGTATCGTAATAAATGCTTCTGTTCGCTGAAGTAGTAACACTACGATGCCTTAAGCCCTGAGTTCGATCCCGCACTCAGTCTTAAACATGGTGGCGAATTTTCCTGATCTCTTGTCGGGGCTTTTAACACCGTCATGTACAACAAGAGCAGAATACAGCACCACTTCTTCGTCGGTAGCTGCAACCAAAATATTCACCAGCGAAGTAAAAATGGCTACAACAATTTTTCTATCTTCTAATCTGACTGCATTAGTCCTCTTAACACTATCCCTCCCCTCCCTTCCCAGTTCCAGTGCAATGCACTGCATATGTAGGGATCGTTCCCTGAGCTTTAGTCCTACTCGTGAAGAAATAAAAGCAGCTTCTGATGACATGAGCTGAATAAATTTTTTGACGGCGGTAAGTGGAAAGCCCTTCAGCGGCTGCCAGTTTAGCAGGCGCAATTTTTTAGATGTGCGTGCTTAGACTCCGCGCGTTAGGACTTCTTCTTCTTCTTCTTAGTTTTATACTACAAAAACGTGATTTACTGTGCAGATGTAATAATAATAATAATAATAATAATAATAATTTTTGAGAAGCTTTTTTTTATGTTTGTAAACAATAAAAGTCACAGCGGCTGAAATAAACCAACGCCGTTTGCGTTGTATCGTTGCAGACTTTCGACTCTGATATCTAAAGCGATTTGATGACTTTTTGCAGGCAGATACGAAATACCACACTGCGTGAATACCCCAAATATTTTAATTCAATAATTATTATCTCCTTTTTTTTAATTAAAGTAAAACGAATAATTTCCCCAAAACCTGTATGGAAGCCACCGCTTGCACGCATCGCAGTGGCATTTATAAAATCCTGGTGGAAAAGTTTAACCAGGAATCGTTTCTCGTCGAGTGTGACGTCAAAACACAAGGCGGTGGTTGGATTTTAATACAGCGACGGCAGGACGGTTCCATGGACTTTTATCGTGATTGGCTGGAATATCAACAGGGATTTGGTAGAATCGATGGAGAGTTTTTTATTGGCCTCGACAAATTGTACGCCCTGACCAACTACAATGGACCGCAGGAACTGCTGGTGACTTTGGAAGATAATGGCGACATTAAACAGGCCAAATACAACAATTTTGTTATTGGCAATGAGCAACAATCGTATGCCTTACAACATTTGGGTGCTTATTCGGGTAGCGCGGGAGATTCATTAACCAGCCAATTGGGCATGAAGTTCACAACACGTGATCGTGACAATGATATACACAATACATTGAATTGTGCCCAGGAATTTTTGGGGGCGTGGTGGTATCAGAAATGTCATTCCAGGTAAGTTTCTTTACGACCCCAGTACATAGTCTAGGGTTAACTTAAAATATTATTTTAGCTGATAATATTTTTATGAAACATTATCGCTTAGTTCATAAGAGACTTGAAGACTTTGTCCGAGGGCATATTTATAATTCCCCTGGATTTGGTTTTTTTTTTTTTTTTAATTGGTGTCTCTTGAAGTTTTTAAGGAGTTTAACTATCGGCTTTGCTAATAAATTATATATATTTTCTTTTTAGCAATCTGAATGGAAAATATGGCGACACCAGATATGCGAAAGGGGTTTCGTGGAGTACTTTTCGTCCCATGAATGTCTCCATCAAACACGTGACCATGATGATAAGGCGCCGTCGTTTTTAACGACCGGCTGGTGGTTCGTCCTCTTGATATTTTTATGTAAAATAAACTCTTGTGCGACTTTTTATCAAATTAAAGATACTGAAGTTTAAGAAAAATAAAATATTAATTTTTATCGGAGAACAAATTCGAACCCGAATTTAATCCGTTACTGTGACTGTTACTGTGACTGACTGACTGTTACTGTGATTGACTTCACATAAGAAGTGGCAACGTAGTTCACCACGAAAAATTCCTCAGAGGAACCGTGGTCCTGTACAGTTATCTGAAGAGTAAAAGTGAACTAGAGCGAATGAGAAGCAAAACTCTGGAAAGAGAGTGAACGATCAGTGGTGTGGCCGCACTTAAAACTTAATTGCCAACGAGGCTTGACGTTAACTGAGTCAAAGCTGCCTAGCGTCTATGACCTTTCATATATTTTTATATATTCTCTTATATACTTTTCTTTCATTTTAAAAAGAGCATCAAAGCATTTGCTCCCTTTCTAACAACACAAGTGAAGTGAAAAGATTTGAAAAAAGAGTTTAAGCCAAGAAATTTCATTTAATGCTTTTAGGTTCAGAACTGAAAAAGCTATTGTGCATATCTACACAAAAATACCTTTTAAATTTTATATACTTCATAAATATTTTTGGACGATAAGGTGCTTAAAAGTGTACCACAAAACGTTAAAGTAAAGTACACAATTAATAGAGTTTCTCCTTTATTGGGTTAAACTCTTTGGTTAAACGCTGATTAATTAAGAGAGGGTTTGGTTAATTGAATTAATAACAGTTTAATTTTGGATCAGACCCTGAACAGATAAATAAAATAATTCGGTTTCGTTGTACTCAAATTTGACATAAAAAATTATTTTATATATCCAAGATGTTGATTTTATATATCCTGTCCTGAATACTTTTTCCTTTGAAAGTTTCCTCTCTCCCTAAATTTGCAATCGTAAATAAATTCCCCCTGAATAATTTCAAAATCTCAAAAATGAAATTCCCCCAAACGGGAATGAATATTTTCCAGGAGATTTTTTTCTCTTCCCTGTAATTCATTTACTCTATATTTGCTGGGGAACAGAACAGGTCAATTCTGGGATTGAAAATTTTATTTCGTTTAAAACGTCTGTTAATAACCCACCAGCTGATAAAAAAAAATTACTTTCTTGTAATATTTTTTGTTTCCGAAAAATTGCTGAATTGTTTTACAGCATAAAGCATTAAACACAATAACGACAGCAGACTACAGACTACAACTTGTCAAAAATAGAATACATGGGCGTATATGAGAACACCGACTACAAAATTCGTTGGCTGCAATCGTCGCCTCGTAGTCAGCTGCTTAATTATTTTTAAAACGACACCACCAAATCAATAACCATGAGTTGTTGTTTGTAGTAGAATTCTCTTCCATTAAAATATATTTAAAGTCCACAGTATATGACAAGAAATCATTTCAGTTGCTTAGAAATACAATTTGTTATTCCTTTTTTTATAATAAAATAATATATTTTCAGTTTTCAATAATTTAATTTATTTATATTAAACTAGCAACGCTGCATCTGCTCATTGTCGCCCATCAAAATAGAAATTAGTTTAATTTGGCTACAACCACAAAAACAGCAGGGACAACAACCCGTAGCCGTGTTGTCTGTAGTAGTAAAAATAATCATTCTCATATACGCCCATGTATTCTATTTTTGACAAGTTGTAGTCTGTAGTCTGCTGCCGTTATTGTGTTTAATGCCTAAGAGTTAAATAGTCACCCCAATAATTATTAATAATCATAAATTTGTTTTCAAAACTTTTCTTGCATATATTTTTGAACAATAATTTTTGCGATTTTTAATTGTTTTAACATTCTTTCTGCGTTCAAATTGCCGCATTCCATATCAGTCGAAGTTTATATACAATTTTTGTTCAAATTTCGATCGATATCGAGCGCCATAATTTGACTCCTGTTTTTACTTTAACTGAGAACTGATTGAGCGGAAAATTATTTGCTGGGGAGGTTCTGGATAACAGTTTTCCCTTCGAGGGGGCTAAAAGTTTTATGGGAATGAAAATTATACTTCTCATTCACAATAGCGGTGATAAAGTCGTGCAGTTTCGGTTAAAATTTTGTCTCTATATTAAATTTATTTAGTCTACAGAGTGATATCGAGGCTAGCAGGCACTTAAGATGACTCAGAAAACGCTAAAAGCTCCCTACAGTAAAATTTTTCAAATATCGGTCAGTTGAAATGGTGATGAAGTATGAAATTGCAACCACGTAAAAAAGCAGAAAATATATAGTCATATCAAAGCACTACTCACCTGGAAATTGTACCTGTGGAGTACAAGACTTTGGCCGTGTCATGCGCGAGTTTTCTATAGCTGATGATCTTTGTAGCCACTGCTCTTTTATTTAATATAATCTTGGAATTTTGATTTAATAATAATCTGGGGCCAAATTGCGGCATTCGATATCAATCGAAATTTCAATGTATTTTAAATACAAATTTCGACCGATATCGAATGCCGTGATTTTCTATATAAATATTATTTTATATATATTATTTTATTTTTCTTTAATCACATTTCCTTTAATCGCATTTCAGCATTTTATTTCTTGGTATTTCGAAAGCAACTTTAATTACTTTTCCGTTGCTCTTTATTATTTTATTTGTTGTTGTTTAAGTCAACAACAAAAAAAACACTACACCCAACAACAACTCCCGTTTATGTTACTGCATTCTTGTGGTAGCAACATTGTTTGATTAATCATTCACTAACACTTTCATACTCTGGGTAAATGCAAAGAACAAGCACACAAAAGCGAAATGGCGACCGGCCGACTCACCAAATAAAATAAAAAAGAAATTAATTTAATTTCCTCAGGATTATTTGGGCCATTTTTATTCACACACATTAAGCAACACTTGAAATACACTCTTGATGAAAAACTATTTCATTTGATGATAAATTTTATAAAATTCAAAGAAATTTTCTCATGCACCGACGTTTAACAAGCGAACTGTCCAACGAATAGCGATCAAACTGAATATGAAACCAAGAAGATGTCATATTTTTGTTGTTCTAAAAAGCTACACAAATGAGTGTGTGCTTGTGTGCGAAATGAAAAGAGTGAGAGAATTGTCAAACGGCAACAACTAAAATACTTGAAGCAACATTTCCGGTGATTGAAATTGATGGTGGAGGACGGAACAACCATGTTCAGCGTTATATATAAATTTCAATGAGAGTTGCCGTTGTAGTTGCGTTAAGGGATATCCATTTGCTTTTTACTGATATTAATTAAGGTCAAGGATATACATGTATGCAGAGTAAGGGAAAATGCAGCACTATTCACGCTTCATAAGCACACACCATCGGCTTAAACCAACAGTCCCGCTATCTACTCCTTGATGTACTTAGATATGTAATTTACTTTATTCCCGCCACCTAGCGTTCAGTAGCATACGCAAAATCTGGAAGATGCAAATAAGTATTAACTTTAATACATTTTTTTACATTCCTGCATCCATGTTTGTTTTGCTACCATGTTGTTGTTGTTTTTCTTTCTATTTATTGTTGTTTGACATTTAATCGTATTGCAGATGAAAAAAGTCTCGATGTGATATATATATTACGTCTGGCAAAAAACTAATTCTTTGTTTTAAAAGGAAAAAAAATACACATACAAATATGAATTGTAAAACCATGTCAATATCTAATTCATAAAATATCAATGTAATGCTACAAAATATATCGGTTTGTGTGATTAAAATCGAAATCGATTCACCAAATAGTGAGGATTTTGGTAAGTTTTATACAAAACAATACATGAATAAAAATCCATTACTTATATGTATGTATGTAACAATTTGAAAATTGTTAGGAAACGCTGGAGCTGTTTCATCGGAACATCCTAACAATCCTAAATTGCAAAAGGAACGCGAACGAGATCGTGGTTTACGTCGTTCTTCACGAATCACAATCGAAACGTACAGAAACAAATTGTGGTTGGAGGAGAGTGACTTGTTAGAAATTAATTGTCTCAATACTGAAAAGAAAACCATGTCGGAAAAAAGACAACGAGAATTGCCCACATCGAGTAGTAGTCGTGAAACAACTCCTTTGGAAGAGGGACAATGTGCTCCGGAATTTCCTAAGGAAATTGGTTTCTTTTCGGGCAATCCAAGTGTAGAGGTCACAAATGGCATCATACATTTGTATAAGAAAAAGTAGGTTTATTTAACGAAATTCATTTTGTAAAAATTTAGTACTACAAAATGCTTTTTTGTTGATTATTATAGTGAACGCAAAGAAATTAAAGAGGCTCCATCAAATCAACTTTGTCTATTAGCAGTTCCAGCCAGCTTAAGCTGTCATGATCTTTTGAGTTTTGTGGCACCTTGTCATTCGGAAATACAGCACATACGCATAGTCAGAGACGGCTGTCCCAATCAGTTTATGGTTCTTCTGGAGTAAGTAAAGGAAATTGTTAATCTATTATTTAATCATATAAAATAGGGCATGTTTACAATATTCTTGATATATTTTAAAGATTTCGATCAAATGCTGCTGCTTTGGAATTTTATCAAACTTATAATGGCGCTGCTTACAATTCTTTGGAACCCGAATCGCTTTGCCACGCTGTTTGGGTCTCTGAGATCGAAAGAGGGGAAGATGGCGTACCACCCATGGGTCATACCGAACTACCAACTTGTCCAGGTATAAATATATTAGTATATTAAGAAAATATATTTTAAAAAATTGCAAACCTCGTTCTTTTTAATTTGCTATAAAGTTAAAAGAAATTTTTCTCCTCAAAACAGGAGAGTATTATACATTTTTTTTCAAAGAATTAAATTTTGAAGTTACCGAAATTTGATATAATTCTAACAAATCGTAATATAATATGCATAGAAATAGAAATTTTAATATGCATAGAAATCAGCAGTGATTTATTTATAAAATCGTAATCGAAAACAATCCATTATATGTTATTCTTTAAAAATTCTTTTAAAAAAAACATTCTTTGTCTTAGTATACTTACAGTGTAAAGTAATAGATTATAATAGCAATCGATTTTAAGTCCAAGTGCCACATATCGACAATTTTGCCCTTTTGATCTTTTTTATTAGAAAAAATCAAAAATAATTATATATTTCACCTAGACGAACCCAAAGTTCGTTGAAAGTTCCATTTGCTTTTCCAGTAATTCGATATCCAATAATTATCGTTACAGTGTGTCTCGAACGCATGGATGAAAGTGTTGATGGAGTGCTTACCATACTCTGCAACCATGCATTTCACGCCAATTGTCTTGTAAAATGGGGTGATTCTACTTGTCCGGTTTGTCGCCATGTACAAACACCAGAGCTAATGGAAAACTCCGTTTGCATGGAATGCGAAGGCACCGATTCTCTATGGATTTGCTTAATATGTGGTCATGTTGGTTGTGGTCGTTATCAGGGCGCCCATGCTGCCGCCCATTATAGAGCTACCAATCATACTTTTGCTATGCAATTGGGTACTTCAAGTGTTTGGGACTATGCAGGCGATAATTTTGTACATCGTCTGTTTCAAAATAAAACCGATGGCAAGTTGGTGGCCACACAGGCACCCAACGATGAAGGCGAAGAAAAAATCGATTCAATGCAATTGGAATTCACTTATTTATTAACATCCCAATTGGATACGCAGAGAAAATACTATGAAGAGCGTATGGAACGTTTAGAACAAGAATGGCGAGATTTTCGCAGCAATGCAGATGAATCGAAAGCCAAAATAGAAGCTATGGAGCAACGCGTACAAACTTTGACCAAAGAAAAACAAACGGTCGAAAGAAAATTACAACAAAATAATGCAAAGTAAGTAATTTTGGAAAAGGAAAATTAATCTCATTTAAATTATTAACAACTTCTCTGTTTCTTTTTCTTTATAGACTCAAAGAAATACAAAAGCAGTTAGTGGAAGAACAGGAAATATCGCGTGCTTTACAAAATAATCAAAGTTCCTGGCAAGTTAATTACAAACAGCTGGAGTTGCAATATAAAGAATATCGAGATGCCAAGGAAATTGAATTGACTTCGATTAAGGAACAATTGCGTGATATTATGTTCTATATGGAGGCTCAAAGTAAAATCGCTGAATCCGATTTAAAAGATGAAATTGTCGGCGGCACTGTTGTGTTGCCCGAAGCAGAAGCAGCCAGCACTAGTTCAACCAAAGGGAATCGTCGCAAGAAAAAACATTAAGAAAGCTTAAAGCTTTTTATAAGAAAATCTGTGGTTACTAAGCTCAAGAATGTTTGAGAATTTTAAATGCTACTCTTTTTTCATAGCTTAAAATTACATATTTATAAAATTTTTTATATATTTGTAATCATTATTAAATGTGTTTTAAATATCTTTAAAAAAATCGAACTTGGTAATTTATTACACTTTAAGAGTTCTTTAAATATGAAAGAAAGTTATACTACGCAAATGTGAAAATGAAAACGCTTTCCAAGCGCAATTAAATCACTATCGATTGAACTTATCGGTACAAAAAATTATTTAAAATTTCTTAAAACGTTTGCAATCACTAGTTTTAGTGCTAAAAATGGTTATTTTGATAACTGAGCGTTTTCTGCATTATATATATATTTATATATATATATATATATATATATATATATGTGTGTGTATATATATATATATATATATATATATATATATATATATATATGTATATATATAAATGTGTGTATATATATATATATATATATATATATATAAATGTGTGTGTATATATATATATATATATATATATATATAAATGTGTGTGTGTATATATATATATATATATATATATATATAAATGTGTGTATATATATATATATATATTTATATATATATATATATATATATATATTTATATATATATATATATATATATATATATTTATATATATATATATATATATATATATACATATATATATATATATATATATTTATATATATATATATATATATATATATATATATATATACATATATATATATATATATATATATATATATATCGGTTTTTAAGTTGTTATAAGTTGGAATTTAAAGGTATTTTTTAAAGTTGGGCAAGTAGAATATATAACAAAAGACATGTATAAATATGAGAATAGTTGTTTAGACATTATTGTAATTTAATTAGGAATGCTTGTCTGAAATGCATCTACTTTCTGGTTATATTAATCAAATTGAAAACTAGAATATTACAAAAAATTTAAAGAGTTTTAGTCGAACTGTACGATAAAGTCAGAGCCCAAAGACCAATTACTTCTTATAATATTATTCAAGAAAATAATAGTTTTTCCTATGATATTTTACAAAGTTGCATTTTATTGGAAAAATCTTTTTTCAATAATTATGTTGTCTCTTTACATACAAAACATCCATTTGAAACAGTTATTTTTCAACGCTGAAATAAAAAGTCGGATGAAACTTTTGCGCTCATTTAATTTAATATATAATAACATTATTATTAAGCAGGTTTTTTTGCTTATATCGGTTTAGCCGTTGAGAAGTTATAAGCGGGTTACATACTTACACAGAAATAGTGACACCCTCTCAAGGACTCAAAACGTTGTTATCTGAACTCAATATAATATTTCAACATAATATTTTCGAATTTTGAAAATTTTCTTAAAGGGAAGCTAAAAATTTGTGTATAAAAAAGTCTATGCATTTAATATATTGGGAAAAATTAATTAAGAAACAAGTTTTAGCTCTAACAGTTTTTGTCTGATTGTAAAGCTTAAGGCGTCAATTTAAAATAAACCAATAATTTTAGGAAAAAGTAGACATTCAAATAAGTTTAAACATTTGAACAGGTCATAATTTCTTTTCCTGTTATTTGTTATTTCATATGACATTTTGAAGCCTTGTTTGTACGCTTTGTCAGGCATTTCAAAAATTTTAAATATAATAACTATATAACTATACTAAATGCTCCCCACAAGTTGCTCGATGACTTGAAGCTATTTTTTTCCTGTCTCACTGTCATTGCGTTTTGATTATCGCTCAAATAACTCGCTAAAAGTTTTATAATTAAATGCTTGATCTAATATCTAGTAGGCTCGGCTCTAGATCTGCCTTAAAAGAAAAACTTGATGTGAAATCTGTATTTCATAACATTCAATATCTTCCTGATTGATATAATAAAATGAATCCAGTGTACCTATAAATTCCAAAACTCCATAGACCACTAAATCAAGTCCTTTATTCGCTCATCAAATTATTTAAACAGCTGTAAGTGCCGGTAAAGAGAAAAAGAAAACAAATTCCTTTGCCAATACAAATTTCAATCAAACCTAAACGTCTTTCAAGAAATGCATCTCAACAATAAAACTAATAGTTTAAATATTTATTTTAATAAATCATTTCAATAATACAACGAAATGATGTGTGACACAACAAGGACGTGCATGCGCACTCGTACTTGTATGAATAATTATTTAAAATATATCAAAGGAAATAATGACAGCAACAAATAATCCAACCAGGGATCAATATATTTCTTACCTTCGTTATTCGCTTGATCAATAGTGTTAAAAAAACACACACAACAAGGATCAATAGAATAGAAAAAAATAAAATAAAAATAATGATTTACATAATTAAATCATTAGACTTTGGTAAAAAGTGGGTTGGTTAAGTCATTTTAAGAAGGGAAGAGAAAGAAGTAACTTAAGGGTTTAATAATGGGATGGAAAAGTAACACTCAGCTTTTTTTTTACTCTCAAAAAAAAAATTTACTACCCTTGTAAATGATTTTAAAAAAATTTTTTTTTAAATAAACAACTAGATGTTGGTGAGTGATTTTCTTTGCTACGCAGATTGTTGGAACACGGAAGATTTCATATTTTACTTACATGCATTTCATGCCATCTCTACGTTTGACATTTTAAGTGTCGAATGTCCTTTGCTGCAACACTAAGTGCTGTAGTCATAAAAAATATTATGGACTTGAGGAGATCTTTAAAAGAAATTTTATATGGAAATTATGTTTCAAAACATACTTCAGGTACATGTTGGTTTTTATGAATAGCAGATTACAAATCTGATACGAGTTAATATGGAGCGATAGTAAAATATATACAGGATCTTTACGATTTTAAAAAACTTTATTGGGAATTATTTTTTAATTTTTAGTTTGATTTGCTATAAACGCGTGTTTTTTTTAAATTTATTTTTAGTTTTGCAGTTCGATTTATTATTAATTGATCGAAGTACACTCAAATCATTAAATTAGTAGTTACGATTATATATTTCATTGTGGTGAGCAGAGTATTGAAATGTTACGCATGCGCAAACTGCATGTTTCAAGAGTGGAAACGATATGTGAGAAAATTATATAATTATGGCGATGCTGATCCGCATAAAGCGACAACTTATGAAATTTTTGTTTTACCAACGGTTCTTTGTAAGTGTACAAAATTTAACCAAAATCTATCCGATCCAAGTAGGTCAAAATTTTTTTATTCAAAATCGGGTCTGATGGACTGGGCTACAAACACAGAACCATATATATGAAGGTAAATATGGGTGATTTTTTTCAACTATAGGATTTGATAATAAAATACGTTGGATCCAATTGTGGCATACTTTTTCCAACGTGTAGGGCGGTGTCCCAAAAGAAATTTGCTAAAAATTGGCTTCTAGTGGGTCAACCGTTACGGGCCTGTCCCTGTAGACATGATGATTAAAATAGCCTAAAAGCATTAAATGGCACGATCAAGGCGGCCCATGTGAAATAAAGCAGCGCAAATGCTAAAGCAGCATCGCTTATAGAATGCTTAACAACGCACCGTCATACAACACACTCATTTCACATCAACACATGCCATCACTCTCTGCGCAACCTTTGCGTGAAATTCTATTTTCTGTAGATTGCCTGTGCTACGTTGCGCTTTTCAACGTTCAAGTAAGCTTATTCACAATTTGCCTTATAACAGATTGGATCAGCTGCTACGTTTGGGTAGCGTTTGCGATTTAAGCGTCCAGCTAATTGAGTCTTTGAACCGTCATGAATTTTGTTAATAAAATTCATCAGCTGCAAGCACTGTTCGTTTGCAACTCGATTTATGGTTGAATTATGGACCAAACTGAACATGTTTAATAGTTACCTGTTGCACGTAAACAGCTGAGCTGCCACGAGCAATACTGCGTAAAAATAAAGTTGCTTAAACATCTCTATATAATTGAACAGCATAAAATATATGTTAGAATTCTACAAAAAAAGCACAAAATTTTTCTACGACGGCAACATGTTAACCGAAAATAGTCAATGTCAAACTAATCGAACAGTTGATCGTTTTGAATTAAGGGGTTACGTAAACGTAATGAAGATAGCTCCATAACAATGGGGCATTTTTTAGATATAATGAACTGGTTTTTGGCGGTATGGAAATATCAGAAACATTTCGATTTACCCGTTAATACCTACAAGATATAATATTTTTTCACTTCCCAAGTAGTCCCACCTCAATCTTTTTCAAAATACGCTGTTATAAAAAGTTTTTAAATATTTTTAAATAATTTATTTCGAGCTACAAAAATACATTCACTTGAAAGTTACTGCATCAGGTGTGAGTTAGTTAACTTAAATTATACTTACAAGCATATAGAAGGGAATATACAAAAATCTGCACAGAGTAACATACATTGTTTTCGATGGCCGCTACATCCATTCAAACGCGTTCATGTGTTTGGTGATTTCCCATCTTTCGGATGGTTGTCAATTATCAGGACTAAATATTATATAATTCGACTATTGATAATTATTCTATGAGTTTTCTTGTAACAATTTTGGGACCAATTGGCAGTAGTTTGCGGCAACGAACCAGTTTTTACAATTTAAAATGACTTTTTGTCTCAAGTTAATAATTAAATAGATTCTTAAAATCCTCACAAGCTGTTTTCAAAATCAATGAAATAATATAATGGACCACTAAACCTAAAATCATCAAGTAAAGAAATTGAGTTTGGCAACTGCTCCAGTCGATTTCACAACTTTCGGGCGCATTATCACAAACTGGGCTCAAAGCGACAGTTGTCACAGTTTCAACTTCATCTGAGTGTACATCGCTGGTGGGAGAAGAATTTCCGCTATCGCGAGCAGCGAATTGTGTCAGCAAATCATTTATTCTAATTAAGGAAAATATCAAAGAATATATTGAATTACAGAAATGCTTACATTCTCTTGAAATATTTTCCTTACTTTGTATCGTGCTCATGTAGTTTCCCCTCTAACGGTTTTCTCTCATTTATCACGTTCAGCAAACGCTTCTCAATTGTAGCGAATATTTTGCCCGTATCCGTTAGTTTGCTAAAGTGTTGCCATTGAGACTCTAAATATTCTATACGTTTGGCAAAATCATGATGATGTTGTAGCAAAATTTCTGCTGGCGATGGAGGCTTTTGCGTGAAATAACCGTTACCGTTTTTCACGACTGTAGCGGTGTTGCTGCTCATCCTTGGCCGATTGTAATTTTGCTCATTTTGGCTCACATAATCGCTTGTCGTGGGCACACAACAACCGTCATTCACTTGGAGGCTACAAACTGGGGCCGTTTCTGGTGGAGTTGACACTTTTGCGTGATGCACTTGGATTTTCACATATCTGCGCTCCTTATAATCATAAACGTTATAGCTTCCCAAATGCATGGCACGCGGGTGGGTGGTGCTTGCGGAATGAATTTTGGAATGTTGACTTTTATTTTCGCTACAGCCAATATGACTGCAAGACAAACAAATCCAAAGATTTTGCAGGTGATTTTCCTCACACATCATACAACCGAATTTCTTTTGGAGCCTTGGAGACTTTTTGTACACACACATTACACACATGCAATGGTTTTTGGAGTTATCTTGGCGGTATGAGCAAAAGCTGTCGCTAGCTCTTATATTTTCTGGACGGGAGAAATGTGGGAAAGACATAAGTAAGACGGGAAAAAGGAAAAATATATAACTCTGATGAATTAACGCTGTTGAAATTTTTTCAAAAACTGTAAAATAATTTCCAAAAAAATTCTAGACTCTAATTGTGTAAATCACTGTGCGTTAATCGATTTCAGATGTGCACAAAAAACAGGACTTCTTTCCTGTTTTCGTTTACTCAATAGATTTAGAAAATTTTTAAAGGGCAAAGGAAAAAAATTAATTTGTGAAATTTATTTTTGTTTCACTAACAGAGTAATTTAAATTAGAGAGCTGGGCTGAGTGTTGCGTTAATGTCAGGATGCGTATATGCAGTTCTTTAAAAACATATTTTTGCCTTCATACCCTGATGCTTTAATTTACGTTGGTCTGAAAACAAATTTATATACCTGTAGTTTAGTTTTAATATTGCCTGTAAGAATATTGTACCCACTGGAATAAATATTTGTCACATGATAATTTGACGCTAAGAGGTCTATAATTACAGCCCACTAAACCAATTTATAAGCAAAATATATCTATTCGTTATAGTATCAAAATATATCCATCGCGAAAAATAGAATATTTTGTGCGACTTGTAAATTATAATACACTTGTTAAGAAAAAGTACCTTCCCCAAAGTACTCTGTTGAATTATATATCGTTAAAAGTGCATTTTTGAAAATGTATATTTAAAAACGTAGCTGTTTCCGTTAAGTACCTGTTTGAAAATTTATATTTTAAAAAGTACCTTTTTGAAAATGTATATTTTAAAAAGTACCTTTTTGAAAACTTATATTTAAAAAAGTACCTTTTTGAAAATGTATATTTAAAAAAGTAGCTGTTTCCGTTAAGTACCTTTTTGAAAATGTATATTTTAAAAAGTACCTTTTTGAAAATTTATATTTGAAAAAGTACCCTTTTGAAAATGTATATTTAAAAAAGTAGCTGTTTCCGTTAAGTACCTTTTTGAAAATTTATATTTTAAAAAGTACCTTTTTGAAAATGTATATTTTAAAAAAGTAGCCTTTGCCGTTAAGTACCTTTTTGAAAATTTATATTTTAAAAAGTACCTTTTTGAAAATGTATATTTTAAAACAGTAGCTTTTTTCGTTAAGTACCGAAAAGGGTTACAATTATTCCCCTTATAGCTATATATATATATCTAAAAAGTACCAAAATGTACACGAGCTTTTTCTTTAGAAAAATAAAATGTTCTAAAACTCTGTCTGGTATGTTCTATAGTTTACAAAATGTATAGAGTGCAAAAAAGTACCAAATTGATTTTTTACTCCTTTTCTTACACCTTAAAAGTACAACCATCAAAAAGAGTACCAAATTTCAGGTCGAATTATTTTGGTGGACTATTTATGTACTTTTCAAATCTTGAGTCTATGTATCTGTCGTAAATTCCGAGATATTAAAAAAATTACCGAATTCACTCTTTTTGCCCCTTTTTATACTCTTCGAAATAGAATTTCGAAAAGTCGATTCCTAGTGGATCTAAACATCGCCAGGGGAGTCAATATACTGCATTTAAAGCTTCCAACTTTAGTGGTTTAATTAGAGCGATGATGGTTCAGTCAGTCCAGAAAAGGGGTTTTTTTACGAAAACGATAAGCTTTTATTTACCGCCTATTTCACGATGATGTCGAAAGAATTATTTCAAACAAAAACAATTTATGAAATTTATGTTGATTTCTTTTCTAGAAAATAATGCAACATTTTTCACACTTTTTAACAGAAAATGGCAATACTTTGCCACTTCAAAATAAGGAATTTATTAGAAATGAACCCAACAACGTTGGCGAAAAATAATTCCTGCTTTAAAACTTTTCCAAGCATCCACTTTTTTAAAAATAAGTGATAAAATGTTACATGTTTTCTAGAAAAGAAAACGCGATTAGTTTTTGTTTTAAATATATTTTCGACATTGTGAAATAGGCAGTTTTCTTGTTGTTGTGATATATTGAGAAATATGTAGGCCTCTCAGTCAAGAAATGAATTCCCATAAATGTGCAACTATTTATTTTTTGAAATATTGTCAAAAGTTATTTCAATAAACTACATTTAAATAGCATCAGTCATGTTTTGAAGTCCCCACGATCACTTATTTTCCCTCTTCCGTCGACTAATTCCGCATTTTGCACTGACATATTGTGCTTCTTTCGTTTTCATAAAATCCTATTTTGCATTACTTTTTCCATTTATATTCTTTACAACTCAAACTGATCGTACTCTCTCCTCCATGCGATATCAAAATATCATATTCCCCGATCCTAACCTATTCGAAACATTGTAGTTGCAATAATATGCCCTTAAATACTTACCGCCCATCCGATGTACAAGTTTATTAATTCGAAGATCCCATGTCTCAAGCGTTTTCACTGCCATAGAATAAAAGTGGCCAGTTGTGTGGAAATGTGCCAGCGCATGACTCTTGGCATCATTGCCACAGCCCACATGGGCACAAATAACACAAATAAATAATGATTTCTTAGTACAGCATTTCATGCAGGTTAACCCCTTCAGGGTGTTGGGATTATTGATATAAAAACAGACTGGACAGTTGATAGAGTTCCAACTATGCCGGCAAATTTTATGGAATTCTTGCACACTTTTTTCCATAATTAAAATCTACTTTTTTGTTTTTTCACTATAAACAATAACTAAATTGGATTTTTATTAAATACTTTTAATCGTGCTGGTTTTGAAATAATATATGCAGGCACTATATTTTTTTAAACTCATCGATCGATTGGATTTACTTACAGTTTTCTTAACGGGAATATATATTATGTATAACATCAGGTATGTGTGTGCATGTGTACGTAAGTATGTATGTATGTTTGAAGAAATACCAGAAATACCGATTACAAATTGAAATCTTTTATACGAGGGTGATCTATTATATTTTCAATCATGTAATAAAATTTACTGAATGCTCTGGCACGTGCATTTCAACTACTTATTCATTTAATACAGTGGGAAAAATATAGTTCAGGTTGGCACAAAAAATTGTTGTTGTTATTTATGTTTTTAATATAAGCTTTGATGCGAATAATATTATTCGAATGAAACAGTCTTTTATGTAAAAAATATGCACTGCGTATGTAGAGATGAACCTCTGAGTGTTGATCCAAGGCAAAAAAAAAAAATAATAATAATATTTTTAATAATAACACATAAAATTAATCGATTAAAATTTTCTAGCTCAAATCGAATAATATTATTCGATTAAAATTATTCGAAAAAATTTTATTTTAATCAGCCTAATAAAATTATTCGAAAAAATTTATTCCAAAAAAAAAAAATTGTGTCATCAAAATAGTTCGAATAATATTAACCGAATAATTTTATTCGAATGAAACTGTGTATTATGCAAATGCAAACAACCAGATGTATTTTGCCGTACAATTTCAAACGGCATAAACAAATAAAAAAATTGTGTCCGAATAATTTGTTCCAGTGTAGCACCCGCGAGAGTGAAATCATGGAAATAAAAGAATAAAAATTATTAAAAATTAATTATTCAAGTGAAATTGACAATTAAAATATTTTTCATATTATATTATATTCCCTGACAGGTTGTTTGTTACCTTTTAGAACTGCCTACATAAGCACACAATAGGCGAATCATTTAATTATGAAAATCTATTTGAATTTACAGCGCTACAGAATTGCCCCTCACTGTTCGCAGGCAACAAACGAGATGAAAACAATGAAGAATTGAAAGCCGAATAACGAGCGAGGCATGTGAAATGTGAAAGAGAAAGTACGCTTGTTTACCGTCCGCCCGAAGAGGCTCAGGTGTCAACAATCGACAATGCATTACATCGGCTGGCCACCGAGGATGGTGGAGATAACTATTTTTTTTTAATTAATATTATTTTATAGATATATTAATTTAAAACTTATAAATATAAACTCTAGTATGCTAGATTACTGGCGGGTTCAAATCGCAATACTATAACGAACTGAACAGATGAATTTAGACTGAAGTCAATATCAAACTCATAATAAAATGGTAAATAAATTAAATCAATCACAATTAGCAACACTTTCTTGCAATTTTTATTAATAATCATGAAATTTAAAAAAATATTTACTGATGCTTTCTTCAGCAGGAAGGGTCAAATAAACTACACAAGCGGTTCGATAAACACGCACTTTCCGCTTTTGCACAAACTTAACTCATACAAACAAGAATTTTTAACTTGCTTTCAATGACTGCACATGCCGATTGCGCTGCTGCACATTTACTGGGCCCTTTTAAAATAAAATAAAATTTAAATAATAATAAAATACAGAAATAAAAGAAATAGAAATTGGAAAATATAAATACAAAATTTTCGTTCTCCCTCTATGCCTTCAGTAGGCAAAATTTTTAGTACAATTATAATTTTTAACCCTAGACAGCGCAAACAGTTGGACAAGCATTCAATAACTGTTCTTTATATCAAAGATGCTTGATTTCCGTACAAACAAGCAAACACCCACACAAACAAATTAACAGGTTTGCACAAACATAAAATTTCTGCTTGTTTATCAAACAGTTTGTGTGGTTTATTTGGCCTTCAAATAATTTCAACACACTGCTAGCAAAATAATATTTAATAAAAATAAACTTGTAATATGAAATTTATTTATGGGAGGTTAAGCAATGTCTATATGTATTTCATTGGCGCTTTTTACCAGATCGTCAGTAGACTCCAACCACAGTTTTCAAAAGCTTCAAACTTCTAAACTTATTAAAAGACTTCTATAAACCATCTGAGAATTCTGTTAATAAATTAACTATTGCTTAACTTAATAGTTAATTTATTAACAATATCGAGGTTTTATTGTTCATTTTGCCTTATAAATACTTTCATTGTTATCCAAAGGATTTCTAATTGTTTAAAGGTGTAGAAAAATAAAATAGAGTCATATCGAATAAAAGTTGTTTGTTGGGTTTTGGTTTGTACCAAAACTACTACACTTATTATAATGTGATTTTTTTAAATCTCAATTTTTATAGTTAATTTATTAACAGAATTCTCAGATGGTTTATAGAAGTCTTTTGATAAGATGAGAAGTTTGAAACATTTCAAAACTGTGGTTGAAGTCTACTGACGATTTGGTATAAAAGCGCCAATGAAATGCATATAGATATTGCTTAACCACCCAACAAATAAATTTCATATTATAATGGTACAATGACAGTATGTCAAATAAATAGTCAATTTATTAACAAAAATAAATTTGTATAATTTTTATATATATAAATCAACTCAACTTTAACAAACACTTCATGAAACCATAAGAAGTTATATCACACGCAATTATGTCAGAAATATATAGAAAATAAATTTTATATATAAAAAATATGCCGCATATATTTTTGTGGTACACTTCTAAATAACTAGTCGCCAACAAATATATATGAAATACATATTTTTTGAAAGGTTTTTAGTTGTGGATGAGCCCAATATAAATAATTTTTCAATATCCTTAACCAGGTCAAATTTGTTTAAAACGGTACAACAAATTATTTCCATTTAGTACTTTTACACACACGTACATACTTACATATTCACTTGTACAAATGCTCAAAAATCTCTGTGTATTTTTTAAAAGCTGTTCCGCGGGGGGAATTTCGAAAAAAAATTTATAAAATTCTGCACTTTCTAAATGAGTAGGCCGATTGTGTAGGGTGTTTTTTATAGAGTGATACAAGTTTAAATCATAATAAAACATAGTAATATATTTTTGATGTCAATAAAACGGCCTTTATTGCATAGAAAATTTTATGACATTAATGTCTGAATATAATTTCAACCATGTGCCCGCCATGGCTGGCGCGTACAAGGCGCAATCTGGAACACCAAACAGTAACATTCTGACCACCATGGTTTTTGAAGAGATATGGGCCAATGACCCCGCCAGCCCATAAAGCGCACCAAACAGTAATTTTCTATGGATCTAATGATGTTTCGCCAAAAGCTGGTGGATTCTCCTCACTTCAAATGCGACAACTCTGTTTATTTACGTACCCATTCAACCAAAAATGGGCTTCATCGGAATATAACATTTGGAATGCACGAAGTGCACGATAAGTTTGACGAACAGAACCATTATTTTGATTAAACATTTTCACAATTTGCACGCGTTGCTCTGGTGTAAGTCGATCTATAATGAAATGTCAAAGCAAATTAAATAAAAAGCAACTCTCAGCTGTTAAATGGGTGATGCCAACTCAAAGTTGTATCACTCTATAAAAAACACCCTATAATAAAACCCCATACAGCATTTACTTTTAAAGATTTTTATGTTTTTAATACAATTTCAGACCTTAGTTCTACTGAAATTGTTTTTATGAATAAAAAATCTCAACAATAACTATCTTATAAAGTGTTTTTATCAACAGTCGAATGTGATGCAAACAAAAATGAAAGAGATAAGTTTTTAAGAGCCCCACTATTAATAACCAACATTTTTAATTGGAACTGAAATGGGTGTACATTTTCTTGGTTCTTCGCCAGATGCAGATGATATAAAACATTTCTTTTAAGCATTTAACAACACATTAAGCCCTGCTCAAACTTGTAATAAAAATAGGACTATTTTCAAATGTGAAATGATGTTTTTTTTTTGTAATAAAAATGTTAGTGAACGTTTAGTATCCCTTGTTTTAATAAAAAAACGGCTGCAAATAATTGTAACAAATTTTTTTATTGCATTTGAGTTCAAAAAAAAAAAAAAAAAACGACATCAAAAGCGATCCGTGTTAATTAAATAAATAAGAGAAACAATATACAAAAAATATAATGCATTTTCGACAGCATCGGCGCACAGTGGAGTCAACTGCACAATTTTAGCTATTAATAAATATATGCATGTGTATGCATATGAATTTGTTAAACTTGTTAGATTTTTGGCGAGCAAATTATGCGTGACGAACACTTCGTTTGTACTCGTTTGGGGCTGATATATATAAAAATTTCTTGGTTTTTCAAAAGAGATTCTTTAAATTTAGTTCTACAACTTGTATCTCTCAAAAGTATTTAAGTGGATTTAAGTGTACTTTCCCATAGAATAATACATAATTTGTGGAGATTATTGATCTAAAACTTGTGTGACGCACGCTACAGAAAGTGAACCGTTTATAAAAGCTGGAGTGTGATTTCGCAATAAAGGACATGAATCTCAAATAACTTGTTATTCAGATTTTACTAAATCCATAAACTCTTTGTGACGCACGCTACGTTAAATGTTCTTCAATGCTTTAACCAGGACGTTAATTATCCTCTCATATTATTCTTTCCCAAAACTCGCCAATTTCACACTTTCTCAAAATAAATAGGATATAAAATACAGCCATATCTGATCAAATATTTACTATAACATCTTAAGCGATCAATTTTACTGTGCCATGATGCTGGTTGAACTTAAAAAAAATTTTTTTTTTTTTGGGAAAAACATATTCCAGTAAAACTGAAAAAAAATTGAAAACTACATAAAAACTTCTCAAAATAAGCACACAAAAAAATTCCTGATTTTTTACCAAAACACAATTGAGATGAAAAAAAAATCTCCATAAAAATGCCATCAAGAAAGGATGACAAAAAAAACGGGTTAGTTACAATAAATAAAAAAACTTACAAAAAACAAGAATAAACGGCTGCACATGCGCTGCCCAATTTTGTATACACGGTTGTGCATGACTTTTAAATGTTAAAAATTTACCCAAAAAATTTTATTTTATATATTCAAACTGAGATAAAAAAACTAATTTGAATATGGAATTTAAAAAAAAATGTGAGTCTCACGTTTTTTTTCTCACGCATGAATTTCCTACAAAAGGAGGAAGCTTTAGGGAGGGTTCACTCTGACATGAAACAAAAAGAAAAAACTGACAACTAAAAAAACTCACTTCCACACTACAGACAATCAAATTTAATTCATTCGTTACTTAATAAAACTTGAATTTTAAACAATTAAAAAAAATTCCGGTTTTTTTGCCTCAATTCCAGCCGTAAAGTGATAGAATTCTTCTAAGGATGTGCCTCAACGACAAGAATAGTTTAAGGATATACGCAGTCTTACAAATAGGGTTGAATAGAACTGTAGAAATTAACTCACACATTTACAAAAGCGTTAGTATGTGTAAATAGAAATAGTAGTTAATAATTTATGCACAGCACGTTTTCATAAAAGAACAAAAAAAAAAGATTCTATTTTAGGACATGATCGGAAAGGGTTAAAGCGCAATTTCAAATCAGGCTGTTGATGTCCTTGTAACAGAGATCAACCAACGTTCGTTCGTTTGCATACAAGATCACATTTAACATTTCCCATATTATTTTTCTCAAAAAAGGAAAAAAAACTTAAGGATGAAAAACAGGGTTAGACCTTCTTTATTATTCAATTTAAATTGTTCCCATTTTTTACACATGAAATGAGTTGAAAAAGCTACAACTTTTACAAAAAAAAAAAAACGTAATAAATTGTAAAAAAGAATTTTTAGTACATCAGCCACACCCCGAACATTACAAATTACAAAACTCCATGTGCCACATGGAATGTTTCAAATGCCCATATTAAACTGGGATGAACGCATATTAATTATGTTTCATTTCGCCACACTTTAGATTTCAAGGCTACGAATATGTGCCACGAGATATGCTGTTTATCAAAAATATGCTGCTGTTCGCAACGAAATTTCAAGATGGTCGTTATTTCAATTTCAGATATATTCTAAGATAAAAAATTCCTCTGTGTGAGGGGGATGCCACGAGCACGTATATATATAGGGTGTTTTTATAGAGTGATACAACTTTGAGTTGGCATCACTGCTTTATTGGACCACCCATTTAACAGCTGATAGTTATTTTTGTTTAGTTTGCTTTGACATTTTATTATGGATCGACTTACACCAGAGCAACGCGTGCAAATTGTGGAAATTTTTAATCAAAATAATGGTTCTGGTCGTGAAACTTATCGTGAATTTCGTCCATTCCAAATTTTACTGCCTGTTCGCCGATGTCGAAAGCTATCGTTCGTTCGAATAAATAGCATTTAAAACAAAAACAATTTTCAAAACTTGTTGTTGTTTTGAATGTTATTTATTCGAACGAACGATAGCTTTCGACATCGGCGAACAGGCAGTTATTTTCCGATGTCGCATTTGAAGTGACGAGAATCCACAAGCTTTTGTCGAAACACCATGACATCCACAGAAAATTACAGTTTGGTGCGCTTTATGGGCTGGCGGGGTCATTGGCCCAGATGTCTTCAAAAACGACGATGGTCAGAATGTTACAGTTTGTGAAAATTGGTGTTCCAGATTGCGCCTTGTACGCGCCAGCCGTGGCGGCCACATGGCCGAAATCATATTTAAACATTAATGTCATAAAATTTTCTATCCAATAAAGACCGTTCCATTGATATCAAGAATATATTACTATGTTTTATTATGATTTAAACTTGTATCGCTCTATAAAAAATACCCTTTTTATTAAAGCAATAGAATAATTATGTTTGGCAACATTGTTTCTGTTAGATCAGCTGTTTTCATGTAACGCGTTACTGTTAAACTTGTTCGGTTTGGTTTAAGATTTTCAAATTTTAAATTAAATGAAAGTTGAAATTGAAATGCGAAAAATCTAATATTTGAAAATTTTCTTAAAAAAGGCTAAATTTTTGTTAGCACACTCCTCTTTGCTAGTAGTTCCCATGTCAATATTTAAGAATTTCTTCGTGAGATGCAAAAGTGCATCCAGCGTAAGAATCACAGTCAACCTTTAAATTAAATAATTTTTAAACACTGAATTATATAGATAATTTTATTGACTTATATTAAGATTTCATACAATTTACTACATATTACAAGTTTTTTTTAAAATCAAATCCGATAGCTCCTAAAAAATCACCCTTTATTTGCTATGCAAGCCTACTTGGCCAGTTTTCATTATATATTTTATTTTTTAAAACTTAAATACGTAATTGAACCAAAAAAAAATATATATATATATATAATTGGGGGATTCAAACTGTAGTCATGTCATATAATAATAGCACGAAAATATATGACTAGTGTGAACAACCCATCATAAATTGGCCTGCTAAATAAATTTGTATATATAAACTCTAACAGCTGCTGCCTTGTTATGAGCTGAATAAGTATTTTTTGCGGTGGCATACGAAAAAACGTTCAGTGGCTGTCAGCTAAATAAGTTAAACGAGAAAAATTTTTCACTTGTATATATATTTAGTTTTTGCGATCTAGTGCTCTTTTATATTTTTTATGTTATAAAAATGTGATTTAATATACAGTCATATAATATTTAGCCGTTTTTAACGTCCCGCTTAAGGATTTTCAGTCGTTCGACTCAGATCTCTAGAGCTATTTAATGACAAACCAAAAACCTGAAAGAGTGCAATTATTTTATGACTTTTTCGTATGCAGCACAACAACAACTTTTTTAAACTGGTCTAAAATTTTGTGACTGTGACAATAGCACAAAGTGTGAATACCCCAAATATATTTTCTAAAGTAGCGTTCACACTTGGCCAACATTTACCCAAAAAAGCGTAACCATTAAATACTTATTCACAAAAAATACGTTGTGGTCATGAAACTAAATTCTAATAGAAAGTTTGTATTATATAACAAGCTTATAAGCATGAAATATTATTTGTGAAAATTGTTTTAATTTAGATGCATGTTTCTTAAGTCAAACAGTTTCGTACTTAACCGATAGCAACCGGCACAGAATCTCATGTTATTGGAATTAGTTTTTCGGAATTGACACTTTCGGAACTAAAATGTTTTTCATTAGTATTTAGTGGTTACTTAGTGGGATTATTCAAAGAAATATTTGACCAACTATGACCGTAGCATGCAAAGTGCCACGCCCCATAAAACATATAAAATTATTTATAAAAATTTTTTTGCCCGTCTTCTCTTTCTATACAAATGAAAACTCTTCTTGCTGTTCGTAATTTCATTAAAAATATCGATGAGCTTCAAAATAGCATAAATAGCCACGCTAACAATATGAGTGATCTTTATTGGTTGACTTAACCAAAAATGTTTACATACGTTGTTGTTCATGAAAACCACAGACTTATTGGCCATTCCTCGAAAACAGTCATAAGCAATATTTTAATCAAACGAAGAAGCAATAATTATTTATAAATTATTAAAATAATGATGCTGAAGTAAATTTAATTTTAATTTTATTTTATTTTTTTTTTGTTAAAAGACCGGTTAGCAGTCACTTGAAAAAGTATGCGGGGTGAACAGCAAAACACTCAATCGATATCATGATTTCTTTTTCTGTGTTGTTGTTTTTTATTTTTTTGCAGCCCGCAATTTAGCAATTAATCAAAATTTATTTTTGGTTAACAAACAACAACTACAACTCCTTGTCTCATATTCACACATATTTACTTATTCAGAGGTGTGTGTATGTATGTAAATATGTATGTAAAGGGTGTTTTTTATAGAGTGATACAAGTTTCAGTCATAATAAATCATAGAAATATATTTTTGATATCAATGAAACGGTCTTTATTGGATAGAAAATTTGATGACATTAATGTTTAAATATGATTTCGGCCATGTGGCCGCCACGGCTGGCGCGAACAAGGCGCAATCTGGAACACCAATTTTCACAAACAGTAACAATCTGACCATCATCGTTTTTGAAGACATCTGGGCCAATGACCCCGCCAGCCCATAAAGCGCACCAAACTGTAATTTTCTGTAGATGTCATGGTGTTGCGACAAAAGCTTGTGGATTCTCCTCACTCCAAATGCGACAATTCTGTTTATTTACGTACTCATTCAACCAAAAATGGGCTTCATCGAAAAATAAAATTTTGAATGGACGAAGTGCACGATAAGTTTGGCGAACAGAACCATTATTTTGATTAAAAATTTCCACAATTTGCACGCGTTGCTCTGGTGTATGTCGATCTATAATTAAATGTCAAAGCAAATTAAACAAAAAGTAACTATCAGCTGTTAAATAGGTGGTCGAATAAAGCAGTGATGCCAACTCAAAGTTGTATCACTCTATAAAAAACACCCTACATACATATATATATATATATATATATATATATATATATGAATGTATGAATCTATTTTGATTTTTGCTGTAAACCTATTGACGCTTTCAAAACTCATTTATTTGAACGAAAGTTGATTTTTGTCATTCTCTTTTTTTTTTATAAAAATAAACGTTAAATCATATAAATTTTAATATTCATATGCCGATACATACAATCTTATGTATGTACTCAAATTGTTAATAAACAGCTGGAGGCTAAAAGTGAACTTTTTTTAAATCTTAAGAAATTATGTAGGTATTAGACATCTATTTATTATTTATTAATAAAAATATTAGCAAAAATAACACAATCGATGTACTGATAACACCAAATTTTTGCGAAACAAAAAATCCCCTAAATAAAGGATGTTGTAAAAATTGGTGTACTTCCCTGGCTGGTTAACAGAGATAATATTATATACACACACATATGTACGTGTAAAGGGTCTTTCTTTCAGCGCTTTAGTAAAAATTAAGTTTATAATAACAGCGCAAGACAAATAACACTTTTTAGAAAGAAACTATTTTTTATGAACAAAAGCTTAATTTAAATGATGAAATATTTCACATTCAACTATAACTTGTGCCAAAACAGAGTAGACAATCCCACTTAATGCGAAACTGTTTACACAACAAAAAACAAGATCAAGATAGCAAAATATAACACTTACAAAACCACTGCTACTAGAAATAATATTAAAAAAAAAAACATTAAAGAAAGGCACCAATAAACCAACAACAAATCATTTGCATTGTGTTCTGTGACATCCACCCATTTAGTGAATATTGCAACCGATCTTGCAATTGTTTGCCAGCGAACAATACAAAACAATCGATCATTTCACCGAAATCTTATCGTTTAAAAGGAAGTTTGCTAGAGTTTTTTTTTCAAATCCATAGACAGTTGAATTATGCACAAACGCAATGTTTGCCAATAATATAATTGATAAATGATTATTGCGAAATTGTCAAAGAGGCGCATATTTAGGGGATGTAAATTGCTGATTAGCAAACGATTCCAGGCAGTTAATGGATCATTCAAATGCACTGAAAGAATATTAATAAGTTATTTTGTTTAAGATTTGTATGAAACAAAAAAGCAAATAAAGTAAAAGAGAGTTAAATTATCTGAAATTTTCTTTTCTTGCACATATAAATTTCTGTAAATCAAAGTAACTTAAAAAGTTAAGGCTTTCATTTACTGGATGTATAATATTTTTATATATAAAAAATGGATTTATTTTAATGATCATCAATACCAATACTATCACTAAATACCAACCCATCCAAAATTTGTTAACTTCATGGAGGAAATTAACATGTCTTAGCTATTCACATCGTCACTTAAGTGTTAATTTAAGAACAGATGATCCAGTCCGGTGTTTCTTTTAGGTTTTAGCAAGAAAAACTTATTATTAACTATTTTGAAATTGGTAAGAAAATATCAGATCCATGCGTTGTAGCGTGCGTCACGACAAATAATGCTACTTTTTATATCATCAATAGAATCAATTTTTTTTAAAGTACACTGTATTAATTATATTAATTATATAATAATATTTAATAAATTAAATATTATTATATATATGGGATATTCACACTGTGTGCTATTTAGTCATATTGTCATAAAGTCATAATATTTTAGACCAGTTTAAAAAACTTGTTGTTGTGCTGCATACGAAAAAGTCATAAAATAATAGCACTCTTTCAGGTTTTTGTTTTGTCATTAAATAGCTCTAGAGATCTGAGTCGAACGACTGAAAATCCTTAAGCGGGACGTTAAAAACGCCTAAATATTATATGACTGTATATTCACATTCTTATAACATTCATATCACATTTTTATAACATAAAATATATTAAAAGAGCACTAGATCGCAAAAACTAAATATATATACAAGTGAAAAATTTTGCTCGTTTAACTTACGTAGCTGGCAGCCGCCGAACGTTTTTGCGGATGCCGCCGCGAAAAAAAATGTCATCAGCTCATATCAAGGCAGCAGCTGTTAGATTTTATATATACAAATTTATTTAGCAGGGTCAAATTATTACAACTTGTTCACACTAGTCATATATTCGTGCTATTATTTTATGACTTGTGACTGCAGTATGAGTACCCCAATTATTTTATGGCTTTTTTGTATGCAGCACAACAAGTTTTTTAATTCCTCTAAAAGATTATGACTTTATGACTAAATAGCACACAGAGTGAATGTCTGAAATATAAGCTTAACCGACTTTGAACAGAGAAAATTGTTGCATCGTTATGCTGTTGTATTTTTAAATGTCTGCAATTCAAAATGTCTAGCCAATAACAACTTTATTCAGGTATGGGAATCAGGTTTGATGCTAAATATATAATAGAGCTGTAGCATTAAGTTACTATTTTTTATTCAATAGTTTGCAATTTAAATTTGATACGAATCAACGAAAATTATATTTTCTGCTGTTAGTTATCAAGTATCAAATTTTCTTCAATCGCAAAACAGTTCTGAGCCAGTCAACATCAAGTCATGTTGGCAATTAATTTTTTTAAGTGCAGCCAGAGTACTGATCGTTTACTCCCTTTTGAGAGATTTGCGTCTCCCTCGTCCTGGTTGACTTGTACAACTCCGATAAGTGTATAGGATTACAGGTCTTCTGGCGATTTTCCATAAGTAACTGCGTTGCCACGTCTTATATGAAGGCCATGGGTCGTGTACAGTCAATCACATCGATACTTTGCAAATTTGCTATTCAAAGTATAATTGAAATAAATAAATAAAATTTTCTCAGTGTACAATACAGCTAATTTGAATTCCCTTAATATTGATTAGCATGCCATTTTCTTCATTTCAGCTTTCCCCTATTGACATCTACAATTTTTTTTAAATGAAATTGCAGAAATTATCACTTTTATAGCCTGAAGCCGTTCTCCGTTTTGTTTGTTCGCTTGAGCGTGTACGTTAGGCTGTTTATTGATAATCATTCAAATAATCTTCCTTTTCTTCCTTGAATCATTCATTGTTATGCAAACTATGAGAATTTTATTTTTCATTTTCCAATTTTCTTAATAGGTTTTTCTTTCTTTCTTTTTTTCTTTCTTTCTTTTATATGGGATAGACAAACAAGCATGGCATTATTTTGTTATGCCATAAAATGCACCACCCCAGAGCTGTCATAGAGGAATAGTCGAGGGAGAAAAACATCAAGATCCATTCCAAAGTCCTTTTAACCGTCATATTTTAACCACCCCTTATCACTGATCAGTGTGTCGGGTTTTGATTGTACCATTCTTTTGGTTTCTTTTTTCTTTCTTCACCTTGAACATCTTGTGTTTATGTAAATCTTTTTATCTGTCTATTGAAAAGAAATGAAAATATATATTAAAAAAAATAAAAATTATGACGAGAGTGAGTAAATTATGCAAACATTTTTTAATGACATTCAAAGGAACAGCATTTTAGAGGGTTATTTTGGATCGCAACTTGGGACGGGTAATTTAAGCAGATGATGTTTATTTTCTACTAAAACTAATAAATAACTTTGTTTCCGAATAAAATGCATTTTTAATATAATACTTTCATGGCAACAGCAGCAATTATATTCACATAAGAAATTCGAAAATTAATGCGAACAAATTTAGTTCGAATTTCAAATTTCTAATACAACAAGACTTGTAGACGTATAGTTCAATTGATCAGAATCAGAAAAGTTAAATAATTATATATGATTGTGTGAATAGAGCAACCATTAAATTCTAGAATATCAAGTATTTAATGTGATAATCAGTGATCTTGCCACTTACATATATTGTGGTATACTTTTAAGTGTCGTTTCGTTCATCAATACTAATGAAACATACAAAATTTAAAGGATCTTTTATTGTAGAATTGCACAATACAACAAGTTTTTAGGTTCTTCACACAAAAGAAATTTGGGGTATTCACACTTCGTGCTATTTGGTCATATTGTCATAAAGTTATAAAATTTTAGACGAATTTAAAAAAGTTGTTGTTGTGCCGCATATAAAAAAAAGTCATAAAATAATAGCACTCTTTCAGGTATGTTTTTGTTTTGTCATAAAAAGTTCTAGAGATCTGAGTCGAACGGCTGAAAATCTTTAAGCGGGACGTTACTTATATACGACTCACGACTAAAAAACGGCTAAATATTATATGTCTGTAAATTAAGTCACATTTTTATAACAAAAAAAAAATATTAAAAGAGCACTTAATCGCAAAAACTAAATATATACAAGTGAAAAATTTTGCTCGTTTAACTTAGTCCCCGTCCACACTTGCAATTTTGTTACAGCAATTCTTGAATGTTTTAGACGAGAGTGGTGAGAAGCTTGGGGAGGGGTACAGAGGTTCATGTTCTCGGCAATTCTCTTTTGCTTTGCAATTCTCACTATTCAACTTAAAGAAAATATAATAAGAAGAAGAGAAAAGAAGGCATAAGAAATACAAGAATTGCAATGTCAGATTTTTCTAATGTGGACACTAAAGCAATTTCAAAGCAGAATTGCACGCAACAAAATTGCAAGTGTGGACGGGGACTTACGTAGCTGGCAGCCGCTGAACGTTTCTCCGTATGCCGCCGCAAAGAGGATTTATTCAGCTCATGACAAGGCAGCAGCTGTTAGAGTTTATATATACAAATTTATTTAGCAGACCAAGTTATGACGGTTTGGTCACACTAGTCATATATTTCGTGCTGTTATTTTATGACTTTTGACTTTATGACTACAGTGTGAATCCCCCAATTATATACAAGTTCGAATTCGCTTCAAAAGCACAAAATCTTTCTAATTGTTGTACTTGCAAACATACATACTTATTTAAATATAAACATTCAAAGTTCTCGGTATATTTATTTATGGCTGCTGGACAGAGAACTGGATTCATTTTTTTGTTCCTTTAAAATGGGTAAATGTAAGAAATAACAGGGAATATATAAAATGCCACTTGTCGTTTTCCTTAAACTTCATTAATCATAACTTGAAGAAAGAAGAGCATTTATATACACGAGTACAAAACGAATTAAATTTAGCCTCAAAAGTTAAGTGCTCGAATTTTTATAAGTCGCCTATTACACATAAAAAACTTGGGGTATTCACACTGTAGTCATAAGTCATAAAATAATAGCAAAAGTGCTATTATTTTAAGTCTTTTTTATATGCAGCACAACAACAACTTGTTTAAACCAGTCTAAAATTTTATGACTCTATGACAATATGACTAAATAGCACGAAGTGTGAATCCCCCAACTTATATATTATCTGATATACATATATGCCATATATATTTTTGTGGTACACGTTCCAGTATCTTATGGTCCAGCAATATTGATGGAACATATACGACTTAAAAGGTATTTTTGTGAATATAAGCAGTATATAACTACATTCTTAGCATTAAAGTTGCAAAATCTTTTCACTTTCACATTTTTGTTTTGTTGAGTGGCCGAAAACAGGGATCGAAAATAACAACTTTCCTTCAATTTTCAAATGAAAAAAGCAACCATAAGGAACTATTGGAGAAGTATTTGTTCTGATTTAATGGCGCTTTCTCTTCTAGAAAACATGCAACATTTTTTCACTTGTTTTCTAAAAAGTGGCGGTTTGGAAAGGTTTTAAAACAGAAATTATTTTTCGTGAAGGATGTGGGATTCATTTCTAATAAATTCCCTATTTTGAAATGACAAAATGTTGCAATTTTCTGTTAAAAAGTGTGAAAAATGTTGCATTCATTATTTTCCAGAAAAGAAATCGACATAAGTTTTTTTTTCGGTAGAAATTAAAAATATGTTTTTATTGTTTATATATTTAACTCTACCGATAATGGAAGCTTCAAAGCTATCAAATTTTGGCTATATATCATTATTATACATCTGGATATAGAAATCTTTTGGTTGTTTTGGTATCTCATTCGCTTAAATCGCTGAAAGCAATAGTTGCAAGACCTATTTTCCCACGAAAGGTATTACTACATAATGGAATAATACCCCTAAAACTAGAAGAAAGACCCCTAACAACCTGACAACACTATTTTGAATACAAACTTCACTCGCACCGCCAAATATGTCCCCTTTAATTACTTAATACATTTTTAGCACGTTACCCTTTCTTTCAACTTCTTTAAGAGCACTAAATCAGAAGGACATTAAAATGAAACTTGAAATTTACGCATTTCTAATGAGTTGCAATTTAAAGTAGAAAACAATATCTGGTTGTTTCATTTTTCCCCCTTCAAACAAACTCGCATGTGGCAAAAAAAAGGTTCCCATTTCGGAACTACATAAAACTCTTTTATCAATTCTATTGTATATATTTTTTATTTTGGATTGCGCAAAAAAATCTATTGTCTTGTAAATT
The DNA here is from genome assembly GCA_963675445.1 of Linnaemya vulpina. Taxonomy (NCBI): domain Eukaryota; kingdom Metazoa; phylum Arthropoda; class Insecta; order Diptera; family Tachinidae; genus Linnaemya; species Linnaemya vulpina. Next base: position 98,842,340 of record OY776277.1, read on the forward strand.
TCTTTAAAACTCCAACAATACGACAATAAAATTATTAGTATACTTATGACAGATCTTTATTGTCGTTCGCAAATGTTGCAAAGGATTTTGCAAGATTTTTATACATCTCACAGGATTGAGTTTTATTTTATTCAATTTTTTATTTTCCTATTCATTTTGAGTGTGGTGATGGTGTTGTATGTGTGGCATCGTAAATCATAAGTGTTTTCACAACATTATTGGTTTTGTTCGGCTATTGTTTTTGAAATCAAAAGCCTTTCAAATATTTTCTAATTTTGACATTGTAGTCCTTGTAACACCCTGCTTTATCCTTCTCATCAATATATCAATAAAGTTGCCAATTTCGTTAAGGCAATTGTTATGGGATATACTAGTATATCGTTTTTTTTGTTCATTTTGTTCCCACTGTGTTTTTGTTTTTGGTTTCCAATTCTTTATTGACATTTTTTTTAGTCTAAAGTTTTTTGTAATTTTTTTAAGCATAAATAAATGTAAATGATTTTTAACTTTCTTAAAAATATATCTAATTGATATAATTTGCAAGCAAATATTTAACTTGACAATCTATCGAAAAAACAACGTGTCAAGTATTGCTACCATGAGGCACAATTAAATATTTCGTATTTAAATGAATGATAAAAACTGTTTTTTTTTTTAAATAAACGTGCAACATTTTTTACCCTTTTCTTGAAAAAATTGCATTGTGCAGGTTGTTTGCGATAACAAATAATGTTTGCAATATAATATCTAACATATTCTCTATTTTCAATTGATATAATCGATGACTTTCTGCCGTCGAAAAAAATGAATCAAAGAATTTGCATAAAACTTTTGTAAAAATTACAATCAATTCACTAGATTTGAGCACTTGTGACTATTTTTCGTTTCCAAGTTTGTAGAAACCCATCGAACAATGGCGTTTAACCATGACTGTGGAGACAAAAGCCGAATTGCTGAGAGAACTCAAGGACATACCAAAAAGTGCATGTCAAAACGGAAATTTAAAAGGTGGCACAAGTGTGTGATATTTGAGGACCACTACTTTAAAGGGCACCGAATATAAATTAATGAATAAATAAAAATTTTTTGGGGAAAAATAAAATTTAACTAGACCTCGTATATTTTATCAATGTTATTTTCCTAAAAATACTTCTGTTTGCAGTTTTTATATAAATATTTTTGAGAATAAATAAAATTCAACTTATTTTTGAACTGCCCTCGTCTATTTGATTAAATATTTTCCTTGAGAAATTTCTTTTTATGGTTTTTAAATAAAATTTGCACTTTGTAAATGAATATATTTGAAGAAAATTAAAGTTCAAGCTATTTTTGAACCGACCTCGTATATTTTATCAACGTTATTTTCCTAAAAATACTTCTGTTTGCAGTTTTTATATAAATATTTTTGAGAATAAATAAAATTCAACTTATTTTTGAACTGCCCTCGTCTGTTTAATTAAATATTTTCCTTGAGAAATTTCTTACTATGGTTCTTAAATAATATTTTAGATACACCTGTTCTGAAAATCAGATTTCACCAAAGTAATTTCAATTCATGGAAAAAGTGACAGCATGTTTTTAAAAACTTATTTCTCAAGCTGGCAAAAATATGCATTTTTGAAGAATTATTCTATCCCAACCGATTCTGCGCAAGCGTGGGTGTTAATGCCTGTTAATTATTTCCAAATAAAAATGTTCATTGAAATAAATATTCAATTAATTTTTTATTATTTTTACGTTTTGTAAATGACTATGGAATTGGATTTCCATTGCGGAAGACTGCCAGTAAGAAAATATTCTTACACTTTCTCTTAAGATTCACCATGCGATATTTCAAAAATTAAATATGTTAAGATTTATATTTTATCGAATATGAACTCTAAATCAAATCGCTAATATTCTATAATCCGCTTAATAGTGAACACAAACCAAAGAAATCATGTTGAAAGTGTTCATATGAGAATTGAAAGGATTAAAACTCCTTTTTGTTATTCAAACTAAATTACATATATGCCAGCATATAAGAGGATCAAAGGTTGAAATTTATAAGATTTGAAATATTATAACAAATTGTGTGTACTCGTGTTTGAATTGTATTTCTTGAATATTGATGGATTGTCTACTTCAACTGTGTGCGAGAGACATTCAAACATATTCAGAAAAAAAAACTTCAAGATGTTATTTAACTTGTATTCAAAGAATGACTTAACAATTTCGTTAAACTTCAAGTTGATTTCCAAATGCAGGTTAAATTTGTAATAAAAAAAATCAATTTCTATAAATTTATATTTGTACGTATGTATGCAGGTATATGTACTTACTACATACTTATGTAATCGTATCTGTATTGCCTGCCCATTGTGGAATGTAATCGTGACTTCAAGATATTGATTATAATTTGTTCATTAAAGTAAAGAGAAATATGTAAATATATATTATGTAAAACAAGACAGAGATAAGAGGGTATATGTAGTAAATATTAGGTGAACTGCATAAGACACTGCGAGATGAAGGCAGTACCCAGCAGCCATTCCTAACCTCTAATATTTAAGTACAGTGGTCCAAGGCAAAGAAATGTAGTACAAAGTATTAAAAGCGATGCCCTTCGAGCTCGTAAAAACTTTCAGGTAAGAATCTTGGCTTACGTGCCTAGAAAATGCCATCGCGATTTACATTCTGGTGGCATAATTGGTCCCAATTTGTTTGGAAATGAGCACGGAGTTGCCATTACACTGGATGACGATTGATACTTGGGATACAAAGCGCTAAGCAGTCAATTTATTTACAATAAATATGCTGTGTCCCAGCGTCACTACAACAAAATCGTATGTCTTTAGTTATTATATTGAAGCACTTTGATTTCTAAAAATATATAATATCAAAACTCAAGTGTCCTTGTTTTAAAACACAAAATTCTATTAGCGAATTAGTTTTTAAAAAATGTTACAATAAAACATAATAAAAAAAATTCAATAAAGCAAATCTTGTAACAATCTGCTAAGATTTAGAATTGGATTACAGATTCAATGGTCGATCTTTCAATTTTATTGAAAATATTTTTTAATATGATGCAATTAAATCAGCTGTAATTTTAATTTGTGCTTAATTTTTTTCTAATTGTTTATATAGAAAATTTAATTATTTGTTTGACAATGAGTAATTGATCTGCTGTATAAATTTATTATTATTAATTATTCATGTTTGAATACGATTAATTATGAGTTGGACATACGAATTAGAAATAATTACTTAATGCAGTAGAGAAGTGTATTACCTGAAATGGGAGAATATATCATTATTAATTTATTTAAGAAGTAAACATTTTTATAAAATGTGCACAGTGCTCATATTATTATATAATATTATCTTTATTACTAAGTATTTTTATAATTTACGCGTTCATATTTTATATTATTTATATTTTAAATTGATGATTGGCCAGCAAAAACATTTATTATTTACTTATCAAGAAATATAGAAAAATATGATTATATTTAAAAAAAATGCATTCAGAAATTAATGCGATTTTCTTGAAAATTAGATGATTCATAAAGAAATTTTATTTACTTTCAATTACGACAAAAAACATGTACGTATTTCTATAAACAATCCCAGTTATATTCATGAGATATCTTATTTCGTTGTATATATTACTAAAGGTGGCGAAGTTCATAAGTTTATGTTTGAACGCTTTGAAAAAAAAACCGGTACTTAGAAATTTTAACTAACTACCGTAATTGCGGAAAAGTTCTATTTCAGGACCCGGACATAGAGACATTATCATCTCTTCGTTAACCACATGCATATAACGGGTCTTAGTGATTACAATACCCTTAACGAAGCTTTTGACTCTTGCACGAAAGTATGCCAAATGCAAATATCGATTTGCGAATTGAAACAATCGCACGTGCTGCTAATTGTTCATTCCAGTGTCAGACATATTCGAAATAAAATACCGCGATAGAAGTACAATTAATATGAAAAGAATAATGAAAAAATTAACAATGATTGTGTGCATTATCAAACATATAATTATCAAATGCAGGTAAGTAAGAATTTTTAAGAATTAGAATTTATTATAATGATATGTCAAATCAATTTTGTTATTCAATTAAGTGATCTATACTTCTTATATATTATTTCTTTGCAACTTTAATAAGAATCATTTAGACATTCATTAACTAAAGTAATTAATTTGAACATCTACATTTATATATGCATGTGTATATATTTGTAACGTGTACTTGAGTATCGTGGATTTCAGCCTCTTACACACTTACCTCTATAATGAATACTTTTTCTCGCGAAATGTTTCTCCTTTCCCAATATTTTGCAATCACGAATAAATTGCCCGTGAATGATTTCTTGCTAAAATAAAATGCCCCCGATCGTTAATGATGTTATGCCAGCCAGTTTCTCTTGTCCCTTTAATTTATTCACTTTATTTTTCGTGGAAAACAGAACCGAACATGTTATTATTTGTTCTTATGATTCCAATACTAATTTACAAATTTTATTTCAATTCGTTAAGCCACCTAAAAGAAAAAACATATTAGTACTGTTTATAGTATAGTAACGGCTTCCGAAATAGCTTTGCTGTGTAAGTTAGATAATTAACTTCATTTTGCTGTTCCTTGCCAATCTGAAACTAAATTGAATTTGATATTGGTAAAAATAGTTTGAAATAAATTCAAGCAATTCCTATTACTATATTTACTATTTTATGGAAAAGAGGCCGTTGCTTTTGCAGCTGGTATTATACTTGGAAGCCTAAAGTTGTTAGCATTAAAAATGTGCTTTAAATCTTCATTATCATATGTACATATAGAAATTAACATCGAAAAAAAGAACTTGTTTGCAGAACATACGAGGCAAAGAGAAAACATTTTTTTAAGAAATACTTTTAAAGAAATTTTTATTAGCGATAAGTTTATAGCTTACGTAATTATTATTATATACTACATACATATTACATAGATACATATTTTTTATATATATACTATATATTTTAATTTAATGTATATGAATATAAATTATTACTTGTTGCTTTAATTGTTATTTATTTTGTTAAATTAAGTATTGAAACTTAATTTCAATTAAGTTAATTAATTTTCTTTTTTTTTTGTGTGTTTGTATTTATATATTAAAATATTCATTACAGATTATAATCTTTAAATATTTTTGTAATAAAAAATATTTTTTGTTCAAAATAATTATTCTTTAGAAAATGTTAACTGTTTGCGTACCAAGTATGCAAACTTAAAAATATAGAATATCTGGTTTCATGTTTAATTACAATTATTATTCCTCATTATTCTGTACTTCTTTCTCGACGCCAACGTCAAGAAAATAACAAAAATAGGACACATACATATCTATATATCCTTTATGGACAAAAACTGTCTACTGCTGACAACTTCTGCTGTCAAGAAGGGGTTAGAAATATTCCATAGCTGCAGGAAAATATCACTTAAGTCCTATTATTGATATTGGTATCAAAAAATAATTACAGAATAACTTGGAATATTATTATATATTATTATAAAAATTAATCGATGATAAAAAAATGGATTATATTAAAGTTATAAAAAATACATATTAAATAATACAAATAAAGTTTAAAATCTTACAGTGCTAAAAATATGTTTAATTGAAAATAGTACTTGGTACTATTTCAAATAAAAGTATACCAGGGATTCATTTATGTGACCTAAGCTAAATTGATTGATTACCAATAAGTTGGGGAAAGTAAAAAACTACTTGACGAATATAAATTTTTTTGTTCGCTAAATAGAAGTATAAGGATAAGGTGAATATGTATATATATATATATATATATATATATATATATATATATATATATATATATATGCATACATGTGTATACATATATGTATGTAAGAGGAAAATAATGCTCTTGCACGCTTCCTATAGAGACGAGTGGCACTGGTATTTTGTTTCACTGAATACAAAAAAAGACTTTTCAATCTAAGCAGAAATGACGAATGTCAACCTGTTCATCAAACATTTTATATATAAAATATATCTGACTTTCTTTTATAAAATATATTTAAACTTATAGAAAAATAACTCATTACTGCGATCATCATCAGTTTAGGGATACAAAATGTGTAAATTAATAAGTTTTGAAAAACATCATCAAATATTTGAAACAGGTATATAAATAATTTTCAAATATTTAAGAACTTTTTCTATTGCTTTTAAATTACTTTCAAAATCTTTTAAATTACTAAAGTTTATAATCATAACGTATGCACAGTAGGGCACAATTTGATTGTCATAATTTAGAAGTTTTTAATTGCTTTTTTTGCAAATTCGATTTAAAATTGAAATAATGTAGTTTTTGGAAAATTTACATGATAAAATTTATTTTTCAGGAAGGACATGTGTAGTCAAAATTTAAAATTTTCAATTCTATTTTTTTATATTGGTTTATTTAAAATTTAAAAAAATATTCACCCTTATCATGTTTGGCTTTTTTGCCTTTAAATTCGATATATGGGAATATTTTAAGGAATTGTATTTCTTTTTGTTTTTTATCTATTACAAACTGTAGAATTTTTAAGGGTAATACGCCAAACACGGTAAGGGTGGTTGAGTTTCTTCAATAACATCAGTGACACCATTTTGTTGGCTGATGTAAAAGATTTATTACGCCTAAGATTTAACAAAAATTCTGCGTTTTATTCAACAAGAAAAGATTTGTTTTTGTAAAAATTTAAATTGGAGCATATCTGCACCGACTTACAAATAGCAAAATACTCTAAACAGCACTTTTAATTATTATTCTACAATTTAAAATGTTTTTTTACATAAAGGAAAAAATCGTATACTATGCCATGCTCAGCTTTGGACAACTTTCAAGCTACACAGCATATTTCCATTTCATTATTATTTTTTTTTCATCGCTTGCAACCGATTCTGAGGAGACATTTTTTATGGAAACCACTGAAACCCGAGTGCTTTGCACAAGAATATTTTACTCAAGTTCATGGTATGAATATTGGTCCTTATTGCAGCCGTTGAATTAGGCTCGATACTTTGTAATAGGTTAAAGAAAGGCGCGTAAATTTTCTTTGGCCTAGTACTGAATACGCTACACGAAAAAGTAAAAAATTATTTGTAAATATATGTTTTTTATATGTTATTTTTATATAACATATATATCAAGTGACCTGAAACAAGCGCATTATTTGAGTAAAATTTTCTTCAACTTGGAAAAAAATGGCATTCCGAAATTTTAATGAGATTTCAAAAATTGACTACATGCATTAAATAATACAGAAATGCTTCCTTCGAGTTGCTCGCCTTTTCAGTAATAAGTGACGCCACTTTTACTCTGAGAAATAAAATACAATACAAAAGATATGTTTCATTTGGAACATTAAAAGTGAGAGACTTTAAAACAAATCATTTCTTGTTTTTCGACTAACAAAAATATTTAGGGTTCACTTTGAATGATTTGGTACTCCGACTTATTTATCCATTTGAGTTCTTCTTTTCGCATAACAACCAGCCGCCTGGTTACGTTTGGCGCTTTCCGCCTTCAGATTCCACAATTTGTAATAGATTGAAGAAATATTCAGTTTTTTGTCTTTGATCTATTACCTGTCGTCGAATTGGAGGCGTAATCAGGCTGAATAATGCCACGGAATAGTAGATAGTGCTTGCAGGTATAAGAGGAAGAATTATCTGTTCTACTTTTAATTTTATTTTTATATATGTATATTTACTTTTTTCCTATAAAAAACAAACAATTTCAAATTGTTTACCTAAAAATCTAACATGGTTTGCTGTTCTACAATTGCTATTGTTTGAACGTTTGTGTTTAAATTACATATTTCTTTTTGTTTTAACTATGTATATTTAATTAAAAATTAAAAAGTAGAAAGTTTGTTTATCTTTTTTTTCATAAAAAACGAATTTTTAAATATTTTGTTTTCGATTTTCAATTAAGTTTTTAAATCAGCTTACTACAGTGGAGGCTTTAAGTGATTCTTGCTGTTGTCGCTTTTGTTGTTGATGCTGATGCTGCTGCAGCTGCTGTTGCAATGTCATTGTTGTTGGCGGTTGGGATTGTTGATGATTAAACGATGATTTGTGCTTTTTATTGATAGTAGTTTTTGTTGTTGCTTTTGTTGATTTATCTGCCGCATGATACTATTGCGTTTTATCCTTGCCCGCACCGCCGGCAGTTACGCTCAGACCCAATAGATGATCACCAGCCAGCAGACCAGCTGCTGCAGCTGCTCCCGGTTGATGAGCATAGTTACGTATTTGATGTAGCGATATTAATTGAGTGGGAAAAGCAGCAGCAGCTGCTGCATTTTGTTGATAAATATAGGCGGCAGCCGGTGGTGCTCTTTGTTGGGCCAATGCAGCGGCTTGCAAATGTGTGGGCGCCGTGGGAATGGGTGTAAAAGCTGATGTCGTTTTCACATCGTAGGCAGATGAATTCACCACCACCATATTGTTGGGTGAATGGGATTGCTGTTGCTGCTGTTGCTGTTGTTGCTGCTGTTGTTGATGATGTTGCTGAGATGTTTGGCGTATCACCAAATCTTCGCCCTGTTCATTGGGACTCTGAGAGTGATTGGGCGTATTACCGCTAGCCGCACTATCGCCTCCTCCGTTTCCGCTGTTGGCTGTGCCATTAACAAGCCGTTGATGATGTTGCAACAATTCCTGTTGTTGCTGCTGATGCTGCAAACTGCTAAAATTGTAACCGTTTTGAGCAGCTTGTTGCTGCTGCGCCTGTGCTTGGGCCTGTTGCTGTTGTATAGCCTCCGCTAATGTAGCGGCATTAACAGCACCATCAGCACCTACCTTGGCCCAATAAGCCGCATTAGCATCACCGGCCACGGCGGCCGCATTCATGACCACCTGCCGTTGCAAACTTAAACCAATGCCGCCAGCGGGCACATGATGTTGAACATTTAGATTGGCATGTCTCTGCTGTTGTTTCTCGGCCTTCTCGGCATGCTTTTGTAAGTGCTTTTCCAGATATGTTTCTTGGGTATATGATTTGCCGCACAGATTGCAAATATGTGTTTTCAAGTGTTTCGAATCTTTATGTTTTGGTATGTGCTCAAGCAGCGTCATTTCATCGGTGAAGCATTTGTAGCATGAATTGCATTTGAATGGTTTATCCGTTTGATGGCAACGCGAATGGGATTGTAGATTCGAGAGTTGTGAGAAGGCTTTCGGACAACCGGCATGACGGCACTTGTATGGTTTATCGCCCGTATGAGTGCGTATGTGTTGCTGGAGATGTGACAATTGAGTGAATTTCCGTTGGCATATTTCACAACGATATGGTTTAATTCCCAAATGTATGCGTGTATGCTGGGAGAGGTACGATGAATTGGCGAAGGATTTGGCGCATTGTGTGCATTTGTAGGGTTTGGTTTCACGACCATCTGCATTATGTTGTGCACGACTGGGTTTCATCACACTCTCGTTCGGATCATACTATATATATAAAAGGAAAACAGATACATAATATTATGATGATTTTCATAAATGAAGACATGAATAGGATTTATCGGAAAAAGTACAAAAAATATGCAATAAAAGAGTTAAACAAAACTTCGTGTCCTTAAAAAAGTATTTAAATTTAAATTATTGACCTTAAAAAACTTTTTTCTTTACGAATCGAAAATAACTTTAAGCTCACCTTTTGTTCGGGTTGTTCCGTCATATTGGGTGTTTGCGGCGAATTTGGTGGACTGTAAGATTGTTTCATTTGCTGTTGTTGCTGTTGCTGCTGCTGATGATGTTGCTGTTGTTGTTGATCGTGAGCCTGCTGCTGCTGCTGTTGCTGCTGTTGTTGTTGCTGTTGTTGTTGATGTTCGACCACAAGTTGTTGCTGCTGCTGTTGTTGCTGCTGTTGCTGTTGCTGCTGTAAATTGACACCCACTAAACCATTTTTCAATGAATAATCCAAACGTTCAACATTTTGTCGAAACTCATTAATGTTAAACGGTTTATTGTACTCGTGTACCAATTGGGCCGTACGCAAATCGGCTGTGGTCAAATGACTCAGCGACGAGAGCACGCCACGTTCATTCATTGAACGTAACTGATCAATTGTGGAACGATGCAAATAATCGTTAGCTGACGTTGTTAAAGATGGATAAACAGTTGTTGCTGCTGCCGCTGTTAAGGCCGATATATCAGCCATTAATAAGTATTAAAAGGGAAAACAGCAGGAAATAATTAAAGGAATATAAGAGTAAAATTATCAAGCCTAATTTTAAAATTGTGCCGCTACTGCAGCTTGAATCGTTACTGTTGCAACTTTAACAGCCGTTTCTTAACAGAATTGTAAAACACCTAAAAAAGAATATAAATTGAATATTGTTAATAAAAACTATTATTTTGCCTTTTTTTTTTTTGCTAGTTGAAAATTCATTCATAAAATGTTAAATAGAGCTTTAATCACAAAAAAATATTAAACACTTCCGCAGATACGCGTTAAACATATTAAAACAAATTACTGTTTTGTAAGAAATAGTACAAAAATTAGCTTTCAGCGAAAAAAAATTAGCACAAAAAATTTCTGAATTTGCGAAAAAATATATCGACATGGCGCTCTTTAATATAACATTCGTATACACCGAAATTATTCATTATTACGGTGATCACCCCAATAATATTATTTACGTTAAAGTCAGTGATTTTGGATATTTGTTCCACAGTTAATAGATAACATTTTAATAAATTTGGGATATTTCATACAATAAGGATTCAGGCATAGAAATTTTAAATGCTGGTCTTTTCCTTAAATAGCCTAAAATTTGTACTATATTCAAATATATTGCAACGAGAGGTCGGTAAATAGATTGAAAAATCAACTGAAAGTGGAACGACAAGTCATGCAAAGCATACGCTAAATAATGATTGAACAACTGGTGGAAAATTGGGCCGACAGAGAACAGAGAATGTGAACTTATTCATAAGCAAGCCATTGGTTAAACACATAATAAGATTTCAATTTGTATATAATTTATATACTCAACGCAGTCATAGTTAAAGTTTTATTTTTGCATTAAGCTTTTTTTTATTAAAAATAAACTAAGCGCCGATTATTGATAAAACAAATACTGCTTTTGATTACTTTAACAAACTCGAAACATTTAATAAAAAATTTCATTTAATTTATTAAGAAAAAAATGCACACACATACATATTTACATAATTAATAAGCCGTGATCAATATTACCGATTGCAATATCCATTCGAAATACAATTGAGTATGAAATATGTACGTAAATACACCGAAAGTAGTACAAAATTTAAATAAAGCACATTCCGTAGATCTACTTATTGGCGAATGGATACCTACAGAGAAACTTTTTGTATTACAAAATAGGACAGGAAACTCCCATTGTGAAAAATATACTCTAAAAAGTGTTGAATGTGCATTAAATATGCCGAAAAAACTTCAAAATATGTCAAACATATTTAATAAAATTAAAATATATTTTATTCTGTAGCAGGGAGCAGATTGATGCATTAAAGTTGTACTGTTTTCTAATTGAATTACGCGGCAAAATATAATAAAATAAAAACTATTTAGTTGAAATTATTATCCCAACTTTAACATTAACTGGGGTCTTTTATATATGTACGTTTGGTGTGGAGTCTTCAATTTCAATGGGGGGAACAAAAACATGTCCTGGCTGCATTGACGTAAGTCCATTGATCCTTCCATATGCACTATTAACCAGAAAACAATGCGGGAATACTACAAGATGTCAAAAAGGCCATCTCTGATATACATAAATGGTATGTAGGCCGGGTTTAGCTGCATACCGGTTAACCCAAGAAGGAACCCAAATGGTTTTTAGTCGGTATGTTGTTTAAAATAAACCAGGAGTGTTTAATTCAGTTTTAAAAAATTTATTATTGTTTTTATTTTTTAGATTTTAACAACTATTTATTTGGTTTTTTAATTACATTTTATTAAACTTGATTTTTTTCATTGGAGATAATTAATTATATACAGTGAAAGCTCTCATAGGCGGACACCCTCCGTGGACGAAGATTTTGTCCGCGAGGTGGAGATGTCCGGTTATTGGAACGAATAAGAAAACTTTATGAAGTCGGTTCTGGAATTTAAGAATTGTCCGTTTTAAAGAGATGTCCGCTTATAAGAGCTGTCCACAAAGAGAGCTTTCACTGTATAAATACCTATGTATATAAAAATTTTAAACAATTCCAAGAAAAATCAAATAAAAAAAGATTATAAGACTCTAAGGGTTATTATTATGTTAGTCATAAGCAGGATTTTGTCAGGAGTAAGGAGAAATGTCCATTCTATATAACCATCCTATCTGGTGGACGAGAATAACGTTGCAATAACGCCAAGAAACTTTGGATACGTCTGAAAAAATCCTACGATTAACTGACATGAAATTGTAATAATGATCTTCAGAATAATTAAATTTATAAAAACCAATTGCATCAGATAAGAGTAAAAGGAGGTTAAACTAAAGTTATAATTCTGATTCAGACAAATACGATTGTAGTCTATGCTTAAACGAATTGTTGGAAATGGTAAATAATTTTAGTGTTATTGCAATGAAATTCCAAGCTCTAAAGGTTCTTACATGCAAAGACCTTCCATAATTAACGAGTATATCCGATGATAGATTATGAAAAGTTGATATTCTCAGCTATATATTTCTATATTTATTTAATTTTATAGCTTGATTGTCCGAAAAGTGAAAGTCAATTATTATTATTATTTATTATTCATATACTTAACTCATACAGCAGAGCAGAACAGCTGTTTTCGAAAGTCTCTGCACTTTCATCATCAGTACTCACGTGTATTTTTGTTTATTCTACCGCTTTTGAAACTCTTATTGAAAATATTATAATAATAATCAAATACGGGAGCACAAGCAATTCAGATAATACCCATGCATATGAAGTTATTTATCATTTTCACAAAATAAACAAACATCGACAAAATATAAACAAACGACAAAATATTAAAAAAAAAGAACCGGAATAAAAATATGTGTGACTGTTTTTTGGCTTTCTTTTTTCTAAACCCCTAAACAAGCCGGCTGTGGTTGACCACAACCCTACAAACAAACATACACACATGTAGCAACACAGAATAAAAGAAAAACAATTAAAACGGTCGCATGCCAAATTGTTGGTGTTTCTCTGTTTAAACGAATTTTTTACGGCTTTTCTTTTTTTGCACTATTTGCAATAGTATAGGCAAGCTTTTTTGCACTGACTTATTTCATCATCAAATAAAAATCGTAAAAACAGGGAAAAGATCCATAAAACTAAAAAGAAAAAAAACACCCCGTAGATGATACAAAATCATTGATTGTTGAATTACCATGCCTGCCTGTGCGTGAAGTATGATTGAGTTTATTTGTTGTGCTTTTTAATCAAAGCATATGGGTACATCCATACATACATCCGCAAACAAATACATACATACTATACATATCTATGAATTATATTCTTTGCAAAAACATTTACAAACACACACATGCGTATATGCCTATGTATGGTCTTGTGTACATTCATCCATGTATGTGGGTTTATAAATTTTGTTTTAAATACAAAAGAAAACGCTATAAAAAGCCAAAACTTTTTTGTTTTAATTTTAAATTGTCGTGTGGCAAAAGATCTTAATTTATGACCTGCAATAAAATTAGATCTTTTTGTTTCTTTTTCGTTGTGTTTGTTCAACACAAACAAAGCATTTATTTATTTTAACTCGGTTTGACTAACAGCGCGACGTGGAATATAACAAGGCATTAGCAAATCAGGCCTGTTACAGATATCGCAGCCATATTTATATACATACTTTCTATCTAAATAAGACCTGAACTTAATTCCAGCTGGTATTCATGGTTACACTGGACGTAATCGAAATGCCAAAATAATTGACTAGTTTTAGAAATTTGTATTCTTCGTCTATCAGGCAAATATTTCTCAAACATTTTATATACATATGTATACAAAAATAATATGGTTAGTGTACATAGTGTACATGGGGTTAGCTCCCCATTTCTTTTTATTCTTTAAAACCTGGAAAGATATTCTTTAAAACCTGGAAAGATTTAATATCTTGCAGACATTAATATGTTATTCCAATTATATGTGTTTAAACTCTATACATATAATATTATTATTGGCAAATATTGTTTGAGATACACGTATTCGTTTTAGCGAATATGTAAAATTTAAATTTTGAGCACTTTAAAGTTTAAGAATGGCAAAATTTATGCATGGGTTGGGCTGGTTGTATCGTTTAAGGTGGATACGAAAAAAAAAAGTTTTTGTAAATTTTTGCAAATGATTTGCAAGAGAGTTTCGACGATAATTTTGATATCGTTTCCAAGATCTAGTAGTTTTAGTAGTCATTTACCACTAAACATTATTCATATCTCGTCATTTCCGACTTAAACTTGGCTCGACGCTTTACCGTGCGCCTAGTAATACAAAATGTTGCGGAATATGCGGGCTGGTTTGGGTCAATGTCTTGTAAAAACAAGAACTCCCCATTAGTATTCCAGATATTGAATTGTCAAACCATAACATTGTCGTCCCCGCAGTAGACAGTATTAAATACATATATCATATTTATAGAGATCCTACTTTTCCCTGGATGATATGAAACAAAAAGAATAAACTTTAATTCATATTCGAATATCAAGTCATTCCAAAATGCTTCAGAATGACTAATTGTGAATTTATCGAATTCTAATTTATTTATTTTTTTTTTCCTAAGAAAAAATTTTATTTCATTGGCAAAATTTTCTTTGGCCTCCAATATTCCGCTTCTGAAGTTGAGAAAAACAATTTCGAGGGATTTATATATAAGAAATTAGCCGACATCCTTTGAAGTTATGCTACAAATTAGATATCAATAGGAATTTGTTTTTTTTTTTCTTTGTTTGACAATGAGGGGATTGAAAGTTATTGAAAATAATGGTTTGGACAAGTTCATTCATGCTCTATTGTGTGTAGGTGTTATGAAATTAAAGACGAAAGTTATACACGGGTATCTGTAAATAGGCACTTATACATATGTACATATGTATATAGTATGCATGCATGTACATACTTATGTAGCGTGCACTTGCCTAATAGCAGGAATAAAAATAAGAAAATAAATCACGAAATGTTTAGTACGTATGCACATATTTACAGGTAGGCATGTATGTACAAATGCAAGTAAATAATACAAATGCATGCACTTGCATTCATACACTTGTATGTATGTATGTATATAAATACATATGAATGTACATACATATATTACATACATACATATGTACATATATATGAAGGTATTAATTTTTATACATATGTATATACATCTATCTGCCTACATATAAATTTGCCTATTTTTTCGTCCGTTTCTATTCAATAATTTTTTGAGCATTTTCTTTATTCTTCAACTTAATTGCAGCAGCATTGCCTTAATCAAAAACAATATAAACATTTTCTTTTTCATTTTTGTACTTTTATTATTATTCATGACTTTTTTTAAACACTCCACTCGCATAAAAAATGGTATACATACAAAAAAAACTTGTCAGAATCAAAAATAAAATAAAAACGATGAAAAATACGTGCATAAAAAACTGTTGAGAACACAGAAAAAAAAAACAAGAGAATACAATATTGAGTGAGGGAGTCTCTTTTTTTCTGCTCGTATGATTCGCACCAGTGATGGGATTTATGGCACTACTTTTGCCATTTGTGGCATGGATGCATTTTGTATTTGCCGTAAGAAAATGTTATGCAATTTTAACTATTATTTTACATCTTTATTTCAGAACGTATCTAAATCGATATAAAAATGTCAGACCTTAAAAATGTCAATCATAATCCAGTGCTTATCCTTTCGATATAAGAGATAAAAATTATGGTAAAAAAAACCGTTATAGTTGTTATTATCAAGAGCAATCAAATAAAATTTTAGTTGAACAATATATGAATAACTACTTATTGGGTATAGAAACATTTTTTCATACAGATGAATTTTTAGAACTAAGACGGTCCAATTTAAAAACAATTAATAAAACTGGAATTCATTACCCAACAAAAAGGGCAAAAACCTCGCTTTATGTGTGGTCTATTTGCAAGGATAACAGGAGATACATTATGAAACCTCCAAGAAGAAACGTGTAATCTTTGCAAATGAGTCACACCAGTGCTCCTACCGACTTTATAGTTAAAATGTTAAAAGGATAACCCAAATCGTAACAGAATTCACAAGGTCTTTGCGGATAAAGAGCCCCAAAATTCTTATAAGATATAATTACATTTTAGATGATATAGTTAATTGAAGAAACAATTTCATCTCTCTTTTTTAATATTTTAGTTGTAATTTTATTTATTTATCAAAAATTTCAAATTCCCATCACTGATTTGTATAGTGATAACCGATATTTAAACAATAGGTATGTATAAAAAGGCATCAATATGTAAACAAAGTGGAAATTTCGCTCTTAAAATAAAAAATAAGTTAGCACGACAATCATAGAGTTGCCAAGTAGCACAGAAGGCGTGTTTAGTGAGCTAACAGAATTGTTCTATTTTCTTCAAAACCATATTGAACACAATAGGCACTGATATCTATGATATTAATTTATTCTTTCGATCCGCGTAGAGCTCATAGGAATAGGTTATTTTATACCGCTGGTTCGAAGTTATCGGGAGAAAAACAGAATTAATGTTTAGAGTAACAAGAGTATGACTAGATATCGTACAAAAGCTGAAATAAAAATCATTTATTCAAAGGTTTTATATTACCCAGAATGGCGTAGAAACAAAAGATAATCATTTCAATATTTGTTTGTAGGTATCAAATAATTCATTTCATTAAGGCTAAGCGTCCGTGATTTGAACGTTGAAAAGGAGGGGATATATGTAATGCCTACATGAACTAAAATTAATAGGATACTATTGAATAATTTTCACAAGAACAGTTGGCAAATTACAGGACTCGTTATCGAACGAAATTACTAAATATTTCAATAGAGTTTATATGGAAATATTTTAAAATGTCGAATCATGTCGAATGCCGCAATTTGCCCGCAGTTTAATTTATTTTTTAATATTGTATTAATTTTACACATTGAACGGTACGTTTTTGAAACAAGTCAAAATTATTTTCATGTTTTACATTATTTGGTTGATTATTCCACATGCTATAAATTTTGCTTTTTCCACTATTCGAAAATTAAATTTATTGCTGATTTTTACGAAGTCAATAGAGCCGAAATATTACCCTTATTTTTCTAATTCTATTTTCATTTTCCGTTTAATGTGGGTTTCCTTTGATCCGCGAGCTATCAGTGCATATTTACGAAGTGTAGTAATTCGCCTTGATTGCACAGCTTGCAAATGCTTTTTTTTTTAGAAATTTTTAAGGTTAATATTTCCCGACAAAGTGCTTTTATTTTGATGATTTCCAGTAATGTCATAACTGGATTTGCTATTATCCATGTTTAGTGAGTAGATAAAAAAGTTTTTCAACTAATATACAACACACTAATAGCATTGTAGTCGCATTTAGACGAATCTAAATTATTTCGGACCTTAACCACATCTGAAAATTTATAACCATCTCTATATATAGATATGTATATAAAATTTGGAGTACAATTAATTTGTTTCAGATATTATGGAAAACAACACCAGATATTGGTATGTACATAAATATGCAATGGTAAACCCACTGTTGCGATAAGGAATTTTAGATGAATAGAGTTGGCTAAAATATATCATAAAAATGTTAGCGTTTTATTCATTTCACATATGACAATTTACTATTGCACTACATTCCACATACTTGTTATTCTGATTAGAGGTCAAAAGCATTTCCTCCATAAACTGGCAATTATGCTGGCAACACTTTAAAACTTAAATGAGCGCAATTTTACCAGAATAGAAACACAAATAAGTCGGTAGGTATATTGTTGAAAATGTACAACAACACAAAATATCTGAAAAAGAAATTATGCAAAATAAAAAAGAAAAATGGTGAGCTCCCGCACAACCGCATGTACAAACAATTGAACAGTATACAGAAAACAATACGAACATAAAAACCCGAAATGAAATACACCACAGTGGACACAAGACGTTAAACAGACAACAGAGGCGCTAATGCTGAAGGAAGTGAGAGAAAAAAAAAGGAAAAAAAAAATCCAAACAAGTCATAAAAATTTGATTTAAAAAAAAAAGAAAAATAAACAAGAGGCTATAAAAATCTCATATAAAATGAAAGAAAAAAAATAAATAAGGAAAACGTGAATTAAAATTTTAAAGTAAAACACACAAGCGTAGAACAAGCAAAAAATCTAAATAATAACTTTTTATGAGTATAAACTGGAAAAAAGAACTTTGTTGTTGTTGTGTTGAGGTAAATATGATCATCAGTGATGAAAGTGGGAAAATGTGTACATTTAAAAATAAGACACACGTTAAAATTTGTACCAAATATATTTCTTTACTTTTTTATGTTCCCAGGTAGCACATAATTGGCTATTTTTTGTTCCTATCAGAGTTTTCTCGTAAATGGGCAGCTATAATCGCAACAAACATTGCAAAATGTGTTAAATATGTGGAAATTCATATATATATATATATATATATATATATATATATATATATATATATATATATTACTATTCCTATAAGAAAACAATAGACGAAATTTATTTTCGTGCAACTAAGTTATCAAATTTGTACGTGGAATGACATTTTTGTTTGTTCTAAATTTTGACGTTTTTTAAGCAACTGTAAAAAATATTCACTAAAAAAAAAAGATAAAATATCAATGCATAATTTTTTATAATTTATATTCTCTGTAAAAATAAATTAATGCAAATTTGGTAAAATTCTGTAGCGAGCGATCAACTGTTTTATTCAACTAAATTGTTGAACGAATCACAACGTGTAGTTGCCATATTATTAACAAGTCATTCCCATTTAACCCCGCATACTTCTGTTCGTCGAATCGACGAAGCTTTTTTACTCTATATAACATAAATCTTTTTATAAGTCTCTACATCATATTTGATTGTTTTTTTTTTTAATAAAATACTTAATTAAAATTATTTTTTATTACTAAAAATGCTATAAATATGAGAGATTTTAAAAGAAAAACTATAAATTTTATTAAACGAAATTTATAAATTCAGATTTTGTTATAAATATATAATTGTAAAATACTACTACATAAATAAAATAATAATAATAATTTTTAACTTCAGAACTGGTTCCTCCAGAACTACATTTCGAAACAGTTCGTCGATTCAACGGAGAGTAACCATTCAGGGTGAATTGAAAAACTTTGAGAACGACAAGGAAAAAAGTACGTACCGCCATTTTACAAGAATCAAAAGAAGATAGAAATTTTCATATAAATTGTATAGAAATTTCTATTGAAAGGGGCCAAATCCCGGTTTAACCGGATTTTTTTTTTTTCAATTTGATTTTGAACCGGCATTTCATACTCGAACATTATGTTTCATCAACTTACAATTTCTCTTCCAAATTAATTCAAAACTAATTGTTTTATACGTAATTTGGAGAGAAGTAAAAATTCTTTTAATTATAGTATAATTGTTGGGTACCTCAGGAAAACGTTGCTTTGTCAGTTAAAATGGAACACGTTGATTTAGTTGGAAGTTTTTGCACCTCAAAACTGCCTAACATTTACAGAAGGAAATTTATTTTGCACTTTGTGTAATCACCTTTACCTGGTAAGCGCACCATGCGTTTGGTTTTAATTTTTTCTAAAACAATTCAACAGGGACGCCAACTATATAAATTTTTCAAGCAAAATTGAGCTGAGCTGTCACATTAAGTTATATTAATGCATATTAAAATTTAGAATATAGTTGTATGTAAATGTTTTATATGGTTTATTACAAAATATTAAAATAAATCTCTATTTTTTACTATAAAAAATAAATGTAAATAAATTAAAAGTACAAGAGGTTTAATAACGTTATATTTTCATTTAATTTACAACTTATTATACGCACAATCCGCCACTGTACTTCCGAATTGTAAAAGTAAAACTGATGTGTGTGAAAGGGGACATGCATTAATTTTGGGTGCGTGAAATGTACCTTTCGCTCATCTCTGCTATTATAACCTGAATAGTCAAAGACATTTTGAAACAATAAGTATGCGAATAGATGTGGATGTATATAATAAAGGTAAGTAAATATGTACCGACATAAAATAATTATAAGTAATTTAAATGTTTGTAAACAAACGCTATTTTAAACCATTGACAAATAGTTATACTAACCGAATAGAGTTTAGGGAAATTTAAACACGTGCTCAACTCTTTTTTTTTTAATTTTGTAAATCGAATCAATCCTTGATGAGAAAAAAATATATCCAAATTTGTGCAAATTTACAAAGGAAGGCAAGCAGGCAGGTACTTTTCAACTATTCGAGAAGTTAACGCTTGAGAGGGGCAAACAGTTCTTATTGATTTCTTTTTTTTTATTTTATTTTTTTCTTCACTTTAAATTAGTTTTCCCTTTTTTTGCTGTTTTGCTAATTTATTGCATTCGGCACTTTTCTGTGGTTGATTTGAAAAATTTCTTAAAGTATTATAATTTAGCAATTTCCAATTACACACATGTTTCATTTATTATCATCATCTTATATGTATATTATTTTCGTTTTTGCTTCTTTAATTTGCGCTCTTTTTTGCACTATTTTATTACGAACAAAAAACTTCGTCACTTGCAAAATCTTTCATTTTTTACATCGCCTTCGGTTTTTTTTTCGACACAAACGACGACGAAAATTAAAGCAGGCACACAAAAAATGGCCGCGCACCAAAAAATATTCACTTGATTTAATTTGTATCTAAAAAATGAATTTATAATTCTTCGTATTTTTTTTTTTTAATTTCTTTTACAATTCATCAATTGGCTTTCAATAAATTTTGCACAAAACACAACTTAATTTCCTCTATTCGATTTGTGTTTTCTTTGTTTTTATGTAAAGAATTCCAAATAAATTTGTGTACTTTTTTCTTATTGTAAAAACATAATAGGTTTTTTTAAATGGTGTGTCTGTCCGTCGTTTACAAATTAATTCAATAATGTTCACCACGGCATAGCAAAAACTTAACTGTCAGCAGAGTAGCAACAAAAAAAATGTTTTAAAGAGTAATTGAATTTTTTTCTACACCAAATCGCTCAGCTACTGCGCAACAATTGCCAAAAAAGAAAAGGAATAATTACTGCAGGCCTAAAACTAGAAAGTTAAAGCAGTACGGCTATACTAACAGCCCAGCGCTCTCAATTAATTCCTGCTCTGCTGCTATATTTTTTTTATTATTGTTGTTGTTGCTGGCATGCTCAGATTTTTTTAGCGACTGTCGTTAATTTCTGTTTACGTTTTTTTCTTATGAGCATTTTATTCATGTGGTGTGTGTTTAGCTGCCAGACTTTTTTTTTCAGCAAAATGTAGTTTTTTCGAAAATTACATATACACGCCATACATGCCAACAATGTATGCTACTTTATTTAACTGATAACTTATATATTAACAAGTATCAATATAAAATATTTCGCTCAATTTGTATGAAAAGAAATATAACTAATAAATCCCAAGATATTTCAACGCGTGTGCTACGGATCCAATCGCCTTCAGTCTCCAATGAAAAACCTATTGCCTCGGTAATATCATACTCTCAATTATTATACATATACAAAAGCTTATTTTAATAAAACATTTTTGTTTATTTAAATATCATATACATAAGTAGTACATCGACTAATAACGTTGCTCAGTAAGTTAACCCTAGATGGTTACTCCTGAATCGCGCGAACAATTTTTGAAAATAGTTCCAGCGGAACAAGTTTTGAAGTTAAAAATAAGCAACAAGATTTTTATAAATTTATAGATTTGGTTGAGCTTAGGAGCTGTTCTTTTGCCAACCATCGTTTAGCTTCTTTAGGAAATTATTTATAATTCAAATAAGAAGTTAACGGATGGTAGGCGAAATATCGAATGTAAAGCATCAATATAGAAAATCTAAAAGCTTGTTCTATTAATTATTACAAGCAAAAATGCTAAAAAAAAATACAAGAATCATAAAACTATATTTAGTATATAATTCAAAAACAACAACAAATATATGAAATTTTTCTCCTAAAATTCGATACAAGTATGAGCAAACATAAAGAGTAATATGATAAGGAGTAAATGAGCTTCGCCTATTCGACGAATAGTAACCCTTCAGGGTTAATGACATTTACACAAGAAGCAGCAATTCAATAGATGACAACAGTTGTCTCTAACATATTTTCATATTGCCTGCATATAAACATATAATATATGTATATACGGGTATATACATTCAACATCAAAAGATTCTTTTTGGCCGTGAAGCACACGAAATTCAGCCAAAAGGCAATAGAAATATCTTATCTGATCTAATAATATTAACCCAAGAAAACGTTAACGAGAATAGCAAATAAGAAAAATAAAAACTATCTGGCAGTATTTTTATATATATTTTTAATTCTTTTAACTCTTGGGGAGCTGGCAACTCTGTTCCATTCTTTCCACTTAAAGCAACAACAACAAGGCGAAACTCATGTAAAGTAGTTTTTTCTGTACACATAACTTTTCTTGTTGCTTTGTGCGGAGGCTGACTGCTCTGCTTACGTTCACCGGTGTTTTTTGTACATGCCGAGTGTTTTTTCTTGTACAATAATTTTTTCTTTCGTTTTTTCAAACACTCCTTTTTTTTGGATAGTCAGTATATAATGAAATAACCCAAAAATTAATCATATGTAAATATGAACGTGTGAATGTATTTAAATACAGACATGTGAATTAAACTACGTATGCACTCACGTAGATACATTCAATTGTATCTTCATGTATTATGCATATGTTTGTATATACATATAAATAAATTCATGTGTATGTACAGTGGGGAGCACTTGTGAGCACAAGTTTGTTTAGAATGATATAAATTCATAGTAAAACACACACACACACATATTATTTATGTATGTACAGCCGTACATATGGACATTTACGCATGTATACATATGTACATCTGTATGAATGTATGTTAGTACTTGCCGTACCTATATACATACTTAAAATAAAGGAAATCCAATTCAAATTTTTATTGGAATTATTCCATAAAACAATTATTTCAGAAAACAAACTGGAGTATTCGGTATAATGCCTATGATTATTAATATTTAACCATTTCGCTTCGTACCAGAAAAAACGTTTCTTCAGTAAAATGTGCTTAAACCATTATTGAGCTTTCATATCAATACTTCAAGATACATACATATCTGTTACTTGTTGTCTTTAACCCTTGAATTCTAGCTGATGTGTAGTTATATGTACGTGTATGGTACAGTAGATACTCGCCGAATAGATATACATAATTACACCTCATATAAAAAACGTTTGCGTACATGAACGTGGACCAAAAACTCTGTGGCTATTTTTGATCTTTCGATAGAAAAATTGTTCTTAACCCTGGATGGTTGCTCTTCATATTTGTACATCAAGCTTACTCTTCGTTTTAAAAAGAGTTTTAGCGGAACAATTTTTAAAGTTAAAAAAAATATAGATTATTTTATGAAAAAAAGACAAAATACATAAAAACTTTTTCTCTGGTAAAAAGTAAATGAGACACATCGATTCGACGCACATTAACGATCCAGGGTTAAGTAAACAAAACTGTCTATCAACGTCATTCTTGTAGATGCAATGGGGCAAGACCGATCGATCTGAAAATGCACATTTATGTATATCTGACCAGTACAGATAGCCGTACACTACGACCTCTAGCTTTCAATCGCATACCAACAAAATACGACTGTGTGCCCCTAAATTTCATGCCTCTAAACGCATTGTTTGTATTTAAACGACTACAACAATTTATATATTCTGATAAATAATATTATGAATTCTGTCGAAGTTTGTTTTAAGATTTTTATATTAACTTAATTAACAAAACTCTGTATATATTTTGCGTTAAGTAGACAAATCGAAACATTCGCACAATTTGTACTCTATATAACAATTAAGAGGAAAACAAGACAAATTTCACCAGCTTATTAGTACAATATCCAGCCCTGGTATGTGTGTACGTATGTAAATAAATATGCATGGGTATGTAAATATATAAGAATATTATATACTTAAGTATATAAGTACGTACGTGGTCCTTCCTTGTTGATGCGTTCTAATGGTACTTTCTTACTATACGTTTCTTAAAGTACTTTCCAATCAGAAGATACCATTTATGCACTTACGAGTACATGTGCTCAGTTTATATGTATGAATGTACATACATATTTATTTATATGTAAATATGTATGATATGTTCAACCAGCAAACATTTTTTGTTGATTTTGATGAGACGACTGCATTCATTGCCGAGTTAAAGACAGAAGTACTATTCTCAGCAGTACGCGTACTAGACCGTGCTAGAATTGGATAAAGCCAGGTTTTGAGTTCCGAATGTCAACTGCTTTTCGTTATTCATGATATCTTTTCTTAAACAATTTGGGGATTCACACTTTAGTCTTAAGTCATAAAATAGTAGCACGAAATACATGACTAGTGTGATCAACCCGTCATAACTTAGTCTGCTAAATGAATTTGTATGTTTAAACTAAAACAGTTGCTGCCTTGATATGAGCTGAATACATTCTTTTTGCGGCGGCATATGGAAAACCGTTCAGTGGCTGTCAGTTGCATAACTTAAACGAGAGAAATTTTTGTCTAGTTTGTATTTAGATTTTGCGATATAATTCTCTTTCACATATTTTTATTTTATAAAAATGTGATTTAATGTTCAGACATATACATAGGTAAGGTATAAATAATATTTTAGCCGTTTTTTAGTCGTGAATCATTTACATATAAGTAACGGCGGCAAACATATATTATCGCCATCTCGCCTAAAGATGTTCAGCCTCTCGACTCAGATCTCTAGAGCTATTTCTTGACAAGATAAAAAATATATACCTCAAAGAGTGCTATTATTTTATGACGTTTTTGAATGCAGCACAACAACTTTTTTAAACTGGTCTAAAATATTATAGCTCTATTACAATATGACCGAATACCACACAGTGGTACTACTCCAAATATATTTTCCGCTTAGAAGTCTATTTCTATATGCACTTAAACAAAAACGAGAGAGAGAGATGTATGTGTGCGTATGCCCTAAGCAAAAACACCTGATTACGCATGAGCACTACAGCCATATATCGCATGAGTATTCGAGAACAGGCGTTAACTGGATGATGTGCCTTGATAAATTTTTGTCATAAAGTACGATTTGGAATATATTAACAAACTAATCTTTATTTATAAAATATATGAATATTTGTTGTTGTAAATTAGATTACATAAAAAAATAATAATTCTACATGTTCAATAAAAATAGAAATCAAATTCTGTAGTTTATAGGTTAATATGATTATTACAAGCATATTATTATTTAGTTAACATGATTAATACAAATTTCAGCTCAAAATGTGATTCGTTGATATATAACTTGAAAACTATAACAGGAATATGCGATTTTTTTAAATTTCTATAAATTTGACGATTATTCAATAAATACTGAAAACGGCAACACTGCAATCTATACTAAAATGTAGTAGGCAGAGCACACTAATACCTAAAGAAAAAGATAATATGGTTGGTATATTCAAGCTGGCGACCCGTATTATCTATGGTAATAATTCGGTGAACTGCCTTACCAGCGTTTGCAATGGAAAAGGGTTTGGTTGTGTTCATCAATAATGGTTGTTGTATATACTAAATGTTTTGCTACAACTGTATGAATAATATGCACAGGGTGGCAGCGTTCAACAACTTAAGCACAAATACAAAATCAACGGTCATGTGAATGTGGTCCAATGGCAAACTCCACTATATATATAGAGAGTTTGACCCTCATAGAGATTTTGGCCCTCATTGTTCCATTCAATCAGCTAATTTTAATGAAACCAAGCACTTCAA
Source organism: Linnaemya vulpina (assembly GCA_963675445.1). Lineage (NCBI taxonomy): Eukaryota > Metazoa > Arthropoda > Insecta > Diptera > Tachinidae > Linnaemya > Linnaemya vulpina. The sequence goes on from OY776277.1 coordinate 98,868,410, forward strand.
ATTAATTTTACCGAGGAGCACCAGCACTACAGGAAATGTAGTTTCAAGCGCCAGTGTTGCCACCACCTGTGAAGAGGGGAAGAAGAAAAGTTATTTAAATAGCGGCTGCTTATTGTAACGCAAATAATCAGTTGTGCTTTCCACGCCTCCAGGCACGACGGCCGCAAACAGCATCGTGTTCAACAGGTTTGGCTCCCTGCCACTTCTTCCTATTCCCAAGATGGAAGAGACTCATGAAAGGATAGGTCTTGTGACGTGTGTGGTTATAAACGCCAAATCGTTGAGAGAACTCAAGGACATACCCAAAAGTGGGTCTCAGAACTGGTTCGAGAATCGGAAAAACAACTTCGGCAACAGTGTACGAGTATTGGATGTGAGGAGAACTGCTTTGCAATAGAAATTGGTGAATAAATAAATATTTTTTGGAACTTAGATAATATTTAGAACAGGCCTCGCATGTTCATGCTCATGCATTATTGATATGAAATTTTAATTGGCGCTTTTAATCTTAATTATATTGTGCATCTGTAGGAAACAAACGGCAATCAAATCAAATGCAAAATCAAACTGAACTTTAATCCCGGTGCTGGTAGGAACGGACAACGAAGAGATGAAATACGCAATCCATCTTACGACTGCAGAGATACTTTTCAAAGATATCGAATTGAACAAACAGATTAATGAAGGAGGGACAGAAGTGCCAAAGCACAAAACTAATTTGCTTCTACTCCATCATCCAACTAAACGAAACTGCCAAAGCGACAAAATGAGTTTGCGAGAAGAAAAATGTTGTTATTTGAGGCGATAATGCTGCTAACAAACAAACGACTGGATATGTATGATGTTGTGTTGCCTGTTGGGGGGGGGGGGGGGAGACAACAAACAAGATTAGTGGAAAAGTATAGCTTGCAGCGTACATACATATCGTCAGATGAATTTATAAAGGCCCTAAAATATAATGAACACAAGAATTGACTTTTTGATTGAACACGATTTTGATTCCTGCAATTTGAAAAAAAAAAATAATAATAATATCCGGTCGACAAGTTGAAACTGAAAAAAAAATTTCGGGGTTCGAGAGTTTTTGGCTCCTCCTGTACAATATTTTCAACACAACCTTGAGTCTTTTTGAATTCGCACTACGATATCCATCTTAAAGATACACATGCACAAGATACAAGGAATAGAATAATTCCTGCTGGATGTCTTAAATAAATAAATAGTTCTGCTTCACTTACAAAACTTAAAGCTGCTGTTTGTTTGTTGTTTTTGTGCAACTTTTTGTTCTTATGAAATTGCCAAAATGTATGATGGGCCATTAACAAACCAGAGCAGAGCACATGGTCTCCTTGTTGGACTAGAAGCCATCATTATCGTCATCATCAGCCATTAAATATTGCTGCTTTACCAGGGGTGTTGGTACGTTAAGGCGATGATGGTGTCATTGATGCTCCTTGATGATTTCGCATTAAATTGCGTCCGAAGGCAAAACATCATACAGAGATAATGATGTTGCGTTAAACAAAACTAAACATGATTTGTCATGTTTCGAAAATGATTTTCCAGAAATTATTTAAACGGAACGTATTTAACACGGGAAATATTTAAGAATCAATATTCAGCGGGTAAGCGCAGAAGGGCTTCTTGCTTCGGGCCTTATGAGAGGCCTGGATTGAAACTATTTTTTTTCTGTTCCATTCCAGGTTTCATATTTCCTTGTGTCAGAAGGGAGATTAAAAGAAATAAATAATTTTTTTTTGCCACAGGAAAAGTATTTATTCTCCTGATCCAATTACGACTGTGAAGTAGTTGTTGTAGAGGGCCTTTTTACTTGGCTTTTCCTATATTCATAAATAATGAAATACTAGTTTCAAAAAAGGTACTTTTTTCGAAACACCAGTTTCCTTAAAATTAGTATTGAAAAATTATATTTTAAGAAAGAAACTTTTTCAAAAGGGTACTTTTTAATAAACTACCTTTTCGATAAAGTACCGTTTTCATAAAATTTTTTAAAGTACTTTTTCAAAAAAGTACCTTTTAATAATAAAATATTTTCGATAAGCTTCTTTTTAAGTAAAAACATTTTCTCAAAAGTACTCTTTTCATAAGAGTACTTCTTTCTTAAGAGTACTTTTTAAGAAAGTACCATTTCGATAAAGTATCTTACCGATAAAGTACCTCTTAGATAAAATACTTTTCTATAAAGTACATATTTGATAGAGTACCTTTTCTAAAAAGTACCATTTTCATACAGTTTTTTTAAAGTACTTTTTCAAAAAAGTACCTTTTAATAATAAAATATTTTCGATAAGCTTCTTTTTAAGTAAAAACATTTTCTCAAAAGTACTCTTTTCATAAGAGTACTTCTTTCTTAAGAGTACTTTTTAAGAAAGTACCATTTCGATAAAGTATCTTACCGATAAAGTACCTCTTAGATAAAATACTTTTCTATAAAGTACATATTTGATAGAGTACCTTTTCTAAAAAGAACCATTTTCATAAAGTTTTTTTTAAAAGTACTTTTTCAAAAAAGTACCTTTTAAAAATTAAATTTTCTCGATGAGCTCCTTTTTAAGTAACTACATTTTCTCAAAAGTACTTTTTTCATAAGAGTACTTTTTTCATAGGAGTACTCTCTTCATAAAGTACCATAACCAAGAAGTAAATCTCTCAAAAACTAAGTTTTCCAAAACTTTGCTCGCACCAAAACTTCGTTTTTTAAGTTGTATCCTTAAAAAAGTACCATTTTCAAATACACCCTTTCAAAAAGTACTCTACCCAAAAACCATATAAAATAAAAAAAAATTGAAGAACAAATAATTCGAAAAATGATTTTTTTCAGAAGTTTTCATATCCCACAATTTAATTAAAAATATATAAATTTTCAATCTCCTTGAATATCTTTTCTTAAAAGTACTTTTTTTGTATGAGTACTGTTTTCATAAAGTCGTATCAAATTAATCTTTAAGGTTCCAGCAGTGTTGCTAATCCCAAAAGTACTTCTTCTGAAAAGTAACATTTCAAAAAATAGCTTCTTCCGAAATTTCTAAAAAGTACTTTTTCCGAATAGTGCTACTTCAAAAAAAGTACTTTTTTGGAAAAGTACTATTTTAAAAAGTACTTACTCCGAAATTACTTCTTCGGAAATTTCTAAATAGTACTTTTTCCGAAAAGTGCTATTTCAAAAAAAGTACTTTTTTGGAAAAGTCCTATTTTAAAAAGTACTTACTCCGAAATTACTTCTTCCGAAATTTTTGAAAAGTACTTTTTCCGAAAAGTGCTATTTCAAAAAAGTACTTTTTTGGAAAAATACTATCTCAAAAACTTCTTACTCCGTAAAGTACATGTTTTAAGAACTAACTTTTCGAAAACTTTTCACATTCCATAACCTCGTTCTTTAAGTTATATTTAAAAAAAAGTGTGGTTTTCATAAGAGCCATTTTCAAATATATAATTTTAAAAAGTACTTTTCCAAAATCTATATAAAAATGAAAGAAAATAATTCTCAAAAAGTAATTTTTCCGAAAAGTACTATTTCAAAAACGTATTTTTTCCAAAAAGTACTTTTTCGAAAAGTACTTTTTAAAAAGTACTTCTTTTGAAACAGTACTTCTTTCAATAAATAATTTTTCCTCAAAAATTAACAGAGTATTTTCTAAATGGCAAACAATTTCTTTTAGAGATTTACAAAATAATTTCTTAATAAAAATATTCGTTTTCTAATAAAATTCAAACAACCAACTTACAACAACTTCAAATACTACAATAACAAAATTTGATCACTTTGAAATATATTTCAAAGATCCCGCCTTTAAAAAAGGTCATGACTCATGACTTTTCCTGCTTTCCAGCCATCTTCTGAACTGGGAATTATATTTCCCAGTTAATGTCACAGCGAATACTTTTCAAAACCCTCACAAAGTCCATCATCATCTAAACGCAAGTGTTCGATGGCCAAAACTCGGACATTAACCCCATTCGTACCGAACATTTTCGGGCCCGTTATGTACTGCAAAACATTCGGTGAACGATAGCAAAAGTTGAATAAAAATTTACCATCTTTTGCAACACGAAATTCTCTGTCACAAAACGCCACCGCCAATTTAAAAGGCTTATGAAAATCGCCAAAGGGAAACACATTGTCAACACTGTCAATCTCTTCGCGGCCAAATCTGGAAAATAAAAACGTAAAACCATCAACCTCTTCATCATCGAATCTATGAAATAAAAACAGAAAATTAAAATCCAAAAAAAAAAGAAACTCATCATAAACTCACGCCAATTGATCGTCTGCTTGACGACATTTTGAGTTCCTGATAATATTTTTCGTATCGAAGCGCACACTTACGTGCAACTCTTGACGCTTATTGTCCCGCCCATGGCGAAATTGTATTATAAATCTGCCCTTTTCATTGCCGGCTAAGCGCACCTGCATTTTTATTACATGGCCCGGCTTAAAGGGCATGGGTTGGTCGTTGCTGAAATCTAAATAGTCCTCAATTATTTGTATGGGTGGCCACACGTACGGAAAATATTTATGATGGTCGAGTTGCCGGACATATTCCAATTCGCCTGTTATTCCCAGTGCTTGGATTTCTAATTGTGCTAAATTGTTGTTGTATTTAAAGCTGATCAGCGGCTTGTTGTTGAGCGCTACATGGAATTTAGTTTCGGCCAACATGACATAAAATTTAAAGTCATTTACGAATTCGCACAAAATGAGTTCTCTGGTAATTATGTGGGGCGTGTTGTTGTTGTTGTTGTTGTTTGATTGAAGTTGTTTAAATTTTATTTGTTTTGCCACAAAATCCAGGACGATTTGTAGAGGACTCGCAATATTATTGGCGGTGTTAGTAATTGTTTTGAGTTTTCCAAAGTTGATGGTTACACTGAAAGGAAAGATGTATTTTTTTTTTAATTTAATAATTTCATTTAAAAAATATCTAAATTAATTCTTTATGTCTTCAATCCCAGTTCTTTGCACACTGGCTAGTGTTGTAGTAAAAGTCAAATATCTGTTAAAAGGTTTTAAATATATTTTATTTACTCTCTGGATCGGATGATTGGAGCCACTTAAAAATATACCACTTGCATGTATTTGCGGTACACTTTTAAGTGTCTCATCGTTCATCTATATGGATGAAACATACATCATTTGAAAGCTATTTCTGTGTAAATATGCACAACAGAACTATTTTATGTGTCAACATGCCATACATATTTATTGTGGTACCCTTTTAAGCAGGTAATCTTGTATCAATATTGATGAAAAATATTTGATTGAAAAGGCATTTTTGTGTACGTATGCAAGACAGTACAAGTAAATTGGGAAGGCACATATTTTTAAATGTCCTATCGTACATAAATATTGATGAAATATGTGCGACTTAAAAGGTATTTTTGTGTAAAAAAAGTGCCAATTAAAAATAAAACTTTTTAGGAAAAGTACTATTTCAAAAGTACCTACTCCGAAAAGTACATATCTTAAGCACCAAATTAAAAAAAACTATTCACATTCCATAAGTTCTTTTTTAAGTTATATTTTTAAAAGAGTATCATCTTGAAAAAAGTACCATTTTCAAATATATAATTTCAAAAAGTACCTTTTCCAAAAACTATGTAAAAATGCAAGAAAATATTTGTCAAAAAGTAATTTTTCCGAAAAGTACTATGTGAAAAACGTACTTTTCCCGAAAAGTACTTCTTTCGAAAAGTACTTTTTTCCAAAAATACTTTTTCCTAAAATGTAACAAAAAATTTTTTAAATGGCAAACAATTTCTCTCAGAGACTTACAAAATAATTTGAATATCTTTTTTTAAAAGTACTTTTTTGTATGAGTACTGTTTTCATAAAGTGGTACCAAATTAATCTTCAAGGTTCCAGCAGTGTTGCTAATTTAAAAAGTACTTTTTCTGAAAAGTACCTTTTAAAAAAATAGCTTCTTTCGAAATTTCTAAAAAGTGCTTTTTCCGAAAAGTGCTATTTCAAAAAAGTACTTTTTGTGGAAAAGTACTATTTCAAAAAGTACTTACTCCGAAATTACTTCTTCCGAAATTTCTAAAAAGTACTTTTTCCGAAAAGTACTATTTCAAAAAAGTATTTTTTTGGAAAAGTACTATTTCAAAAAGTTCTTACTCCGTAAAGTACATGTTTTAAGAACTAACTTTTCGAAAACTTTACACATTCCATAACCTCGTTCCTTAAGTTATATTTAAAAAAAAAGTATGGTTTTCATAAAAGTGCCATTTTCAAATATATAATTTCAAATAGTACCTTTTCCAAAAACTATGTAAAAATTCAAGGAAATAATTGTCAAAAATTAATTTTTCCGAAAAGTACTTCTTTCGTGTAGTTTAAAAGGTATTTTTTTGTAAATATGCAGAACAGCAGCATTTTACCCAAAAAATTGGCTCGAATATATTTTATTTAAGAGGTATTTTTGTAGCAACATGTGCAATAGAACTAACTGATATATAGTTTTTGTGGTACACTTTTAAGTACGAAATCATCCATTGATTTCAATAAAACTCACATGATTTGAAGCGTATTTTTGTTTACATGCGCACAACAGCCCACAGTTTGATGATCAGGGGTGTATCTCCGAAAAAACTCAAATAGGTTCGGGAGCCATATTTGTAAGAACATAAAAATATGTCATATATATATGGGATGTTTTTTATAGAGTGATACAACTTTGAGTTGGCATCACTGCTTTATTTGACCACCCATTTAACAGCTGGTACTTGTTTTTTGTTTAATTTGTTGTGACATTTTATTATAGATCGACGTACATTAGAGCAACGCGTGCAAATTGTGGAAATTTTTAATAAAAATAATAGTTCTGTTCGTCAAACTAATTCGTGCACTTCATCCATTCAAAATTTTATTTGCCGATGTCGCGTTTGAAGTGACGAGAATCCACAAGCTTTTGTCAAAACATCGTGATATCCACAGAAAATTATTGTCTGTTTGGTGCGCTTTATGGGCTGGCGGAGTCATTGGCCCAGATGTCTTCAAAAACGATGAGGGTCAGAATGTTACTGTTTGTGAAAATTAGTGTTCCAGATTGCGCCTTGTACGCGCCAGCCGTGGCGGCCACATGGCCGATATCATATTTAAACATTAATGTCATTAAATTTTCTATCCAATAAAGACCGTTTCATTGATATCAAAGGTATATTTTTATGTTTTATAATGTTTCAAACTTGTATCACTCCATAAGAAACACCCTAAATTTATTGTGTGGTACGCTTTTTGGCATCTCAATGTCCATCCATATTGATGAAAGATACATAATTTAGCAGGTATTTCTGTGTACAATTGCACAATAGAGCTAATTCATATATATATATATATATATATATATATATATATATATATATATGCGGCATATATACTTGTGGGACACATTTCACTCTCTTATTGCTCACTAATAGCATGCAAACGTTTATATTTTGCAAGGTCTTTTCGGGCAGCTTTGCACAATGGCAAAAGTTTTTGAATTGCATTTTGAGATTCTCAAAAATATTTTATATTTATTGAAAGAAATTTTCGTAAAACGTTCGCTCAATAAGACAACAAAAACAAAAAATATATTTTTAAATTAATTTTCATATTTACCAGCTGGCATTTTGTTGCACTTTTCCGCAAATTTCCAAGATGTGGCCGAAATTCAAGGGCTCAGCCAAAGTGGCGTAGAATGTTTCATCAGACTGGGCGTCGCACATTTTTGCTATTTAAGCGCTTCAATTGCAACGTCTTGTTCAAATTGGTTACGAAACGTGAGTACTTTGAAAGGCTGCTACTCAGACATTACTGAATGTGCGAGTGTGAAAAGAATGTGTATGTCGTTAATGCACAGTGGCATGGTTGCAATTAAATGGTAATTAAATATTATTAATTATTAAGAAATTTTTACTTTAATAACGAATCTACTCTTCTAAAGTGGCCTACAACCACATCGTGACATAATTCGAGAGAGGGAGAGAGAGTGAGAGAGAGTGAGAGAGAGAGAGAGAGAGGTAGAGTCTGTGCGCAATTGAAATAGTGAACAAGTCGTTTAGTGGCTTAAATTTAATAAAATTAATTTATCGCTTCAGTATTCCACCAATTTGTGCCCACTGTGCGCTGGGTAATTTACACAATCACAAATAAGGGTACACGCTTTAATGGCATTAATTTTTTATAAGTTTCTTCATATTTCCTATGGGTTTTATTTTTATTATTTTATTTCTTTTTTTTTTATTTATAAAAATATATCAGCCAGCCAAGTTGCGGAATTTCATAACTTTTTGCTCGCGCTCACAACATGATTCATTTATACGTGTGATTTTTGTTTTGCATGGATAAAATAAATCAAATATTTAAGTCCCATCAATTGTGTATTTAACGTAAATAAATGCGGTTCTTTTAAATTAATTTTATTTTCCTACTCGCAAGTTTTAGTTGAAGTAAAAAAAAATGTCTGCTGTATTTCAAACGACTTTGATGCAACATTTAGAATTTGGACAGCATTTATTTATTAAAGCGAAAGCTGAGGAGGATGCCAACTGGTAAATATGCACTATGGAACTGATTACATATGTCGTATGGAAAATTAGTAAATATGCACTATGGGACTTATTATGTTTGTTATATAGACAATTGGTAAATATATGTACTGTGGGACTTTTTATGGTTGCCGTACAGACAATTGGTATACATACACTATGGGACTTATTACGTTTGTTGTAGAGACAATTGATAAATATGCACTATGGGACTTATCACGATTGTCGTATATTCAATTGGTAAATATGCACTATGGAACATAATTATGTTTGCCATATAGACAATTGGTATGTATGCACTGTGGGCCTTATTACGATTGTTGTATAGACAATTGGTTTATATGCACTATGGGACTTACTACTTTTATATTATAGACAATTGGTAAATATGCACTATGGGACTTATTACATATGTCGTATACACAATTGGTATAAATGCACTATGGGAAGTATTACGTTAGTCATATAGACAATTGATATATGTGCACGGTGGGACTTGTTACATATGTCGTATACACAATTGGTATATATGCACTATGGGACTTACTATGTCTATCTAATAGACAATTGTTATATATGTACTATGAGACTTACTACGTTTATCTAATAGACAATTGGTAAATATGCACTATGGGACTTTTTACATATGTCGTATAGACAATTGGTATACATGCACTCTGAGGTGTGTTACATTTTTCGTACAGACAATTGGGACTATTTACATATGTCGTATTCACAATTGGTATACATGCACTATGGGACTTATTACGTTTGTCGAATAGAAAATCGGTAAACATGCTCAATGGGACTTATTACGTTTGTCGAATAGACGATTAAGTATTTTTCATAACTTTGCTGCTCTTTTGTGAGACTTCTTCAGAAAAATATTTAAAATTGTTTTGTGGAGTCGATTTTAAAAATTGTTTAAAAAGTTATTCTAAAAAAATTTTTGGAGAATAACACACACCCACACACATACCCACACACACACACACATACATTTACACAGATACTGGGAGACTTTTTCAGGTGTAGTCAGGGAAGTTTTCTTGGAATTGAGAACGTCTGGATCTTTTTCGAATATTTTGATCTTCTTAGCGGGAATTAAAAAAAGTCACATTAAATAGTCTGGCATGCCACTTTATTTTTTTGACACATTTTCCATTATAAATTTTAATATCTCGAGTCTTATAAAATTCTCAATTTGACGTTCCAGGTTTCATATCAGTTTGACCACAGCGAAAGTGCAACCCACTGACGTCACAGATGTCGGCCTTCACATGCTGGTCTCTATTAACGAGGGTCTCATCGCATTCAAACAGTGCCTGAGCGACACTTGGAAAGACTTGAAATTAATAGAATTCGATACGAATAAATTCCGCAACATTTTCACGGTGACAATTGTTATGGATGAGTTGAACTATCATATTGGCATTAATGGGGAACCCTGTATTTATGTCAAGTACGGTGTAGCGTTGCAACGTTTAAATACCTTGAAAATAAATGGACATTTGGAGAGCATTAAGCAGGTGGATCATCGTCAGCACTTTCCGTGTATGTGGCCGCCAGTTCAATTGCTGGAACACTTTATAGACTTTAGCAATGAACAACCCCGGCCTTTTGCCACAGGCCACCTGATGGTTATCAAAATGAAGTTAACGGGCAATGAAAGAGGTCGTGTGATCCTGCATTTTCGCAACGTGTGGGAAGTGATGCGAGAGGAGCTGCACATGAGCGTGCGCTTCGATGCGAAGAAGATCGTCTGGAATTCCAAGCTGCCGAAGGCCAATAGCGATGACTTGGAGTAAGTTTTGTTGTTATTGTTGTTGTTGTTTATTAAAAGCTACGAATTGTGGCTCTCTCTTTTCTTCAGATACGGCAAAGAAGAATGTGCTACGAAATTTCCTTTTGACAATTTCTTTAAGCCCTTTAAAATTGCTGTTGCATTTACGGAGAGTTGCTTTAAAATTGCCAAAAATGGCGAAATGATTTGCGAATACGCCTACAGAACGGCGAATGTCTTGCAGGATTTAATGGGCGTGAAAATATTTGGTACGGGCGGTGTAAATATTCGCGTTAGCAGCGTTGATCACTTGCGGCTAAATGGAGAGCAGTTGTGCGATTTTGCCAAATATTCCGTAATGAAATACTCATGATTTTTATTCAATAAATTTGTTTTTGTTGTAAATAATTAATCAATAATTAATTAATAAGCATAAAAGCAGCCGTTCAAATTTATATAATCAAATGAATACCTGCTCCAGAAGCAGTAGCCTGTAAACAGTGTCATTTGCACACTGGCCTGGTTTTAATAAATTTTGGCTCTCACGTTTTAATTAACTGTTAGAACCTGGTTGTGCCTCAAACAATTATTTTAATTCATATAAAAAAGATTATAATTAATAACCTTCTTTGGAGTTGATTTTATGTAGGTTTTGTCAAATGCAGCCCTGTTTTTGGCTGTACTAAATCGTATCAAATTGAGTGCTGCCAAGTTCAGTATTTAAACCAATAAAAAATTTTAAACATTTTAGCGTTGCCGCATATTTTCTTTTGATCTGCTGATTGATTTGTAAACTGTGAAACAATTTCATTTCGAAGATCATCATTTTGCTTAATTTTTAAAGAATTATTTAAGTTTTATTTGGCTAATTTTAGATATCAAGAAAATAACTTTAAATTTCCAACCCTGAAAAATCATGTTTGATATATTTAATTCTTATTAATAACTTATATTTTTCTAATATCTAAATTACGTTTGATTAATAGAAATAAATATTAGTTTTATATAGTTGCTTGACTACTCCAAGAGAAATTAAAATTTTCCAGCTCTGGAATTGTGTTTTTGGCTTTGGAGTTGGTGTTTCTGATTTCTAATATAAACGGACTAATTTCAGTTCTATTAAATACGTATAATTAATTTATAAAAAAAGGAAGATATTATATTAGTTGCTTACATTTATGTACCAACAATTTCCCAACCCTGGCATCGCCTTTTTTATTTTCCTTGCTTATCAATACCAATTTAATTCTTGCGAAGATTTAATTAACAAGAAATAAAACAAGAATTAATTTTCTTCAAATACTTTTAGAAACAAACCAAATATAAATTTAAATTTCCAACCCTGGAACTATCTGTTTGATATATTTGATATCCTTTAATAATAAATTTTTTCCTAATATATATAAAATAGGCTTGGTTAATAAACACAAATTAGTTTTGTTTAGTTACTTAAGTATTCCAAAGGAAGTTACAACTTTCCAGCTCTGGAGTTGTGTTTTTTGCTTTGGAAACATCAGATTTCTAATACAAACGAATTATCTTCAGTTTTATTAAATATATATATAATTTATAAAGAAAAGGACGATATTATTTTAGTGGCTTACTTTTATGTGCCAACAATTTCCCAACCCTGGCATCGTCTTTTTCATTTTCTTTGCTTATCAATTCCAATTTAATTCTTTCGAAGGTTTAATTAACGAAAAATAAAACGAGAATTAGTTTTTTTAGTTACTTTTAGAAAAAAAAAAACAAAAAATAAGTATAAACTTCCAACCCTGGTACCATCTGTTTGATATAACTGGTATTCTTTAATGATAATTTTTTTTTAAATATCTAAAATAGGTTTGATTTAAAAAGAGAAAAATTTGTTTTATTTATTTACTTTAATATTCCGAATGAAGTTAGAACTTTCCAGCTCTGGAGTTATGTTTTTGGCTTTTATGATTTGTAATACCAAAGAATCTGTTTCAAAATTATCAAATTTGTTTAATTTGTAAAGAAAAATAAAGTTTCGGTTAGTTTTAGATGACGCAAAAAGTTAAAAATGTCCAAACCTGGATCACTTGTTAATTTTGTTTAATTGAAGTTTCCAGCTCTGGAGGTGTTTTTTTTGGCGTTTTTGATTTATAATAGCAAAGGATTTCTTTTAAAAATATCAAATTTATTTAATTTATAAAAAAAATAAACTTTTGGTTACTTTTATGTAACACAAAATATATCAAGTGTCCAACCCTGGACCTTTTTTTAATTTTGTTTGATTTTGAATGATAATTAAATATTTTTTCGAAGTATAAAATAGTTTTAATTGGCGAAAAAAACAGCAACTATTTTTAACCACATACTTTTACATACCAAAAATAAGTTTAAGGTTTCCAGCTCTGGAAGCGAATTTGGAATATTGCTAATATTCAATAGCAATTTATTTAGGATTATTTCCAATACATCAACACACAGCAAGAAGTAAATAAATTAAAAAAAAAATTACAAATGTCCAGCCCTGGACCATTTTTAATTTTATTTGATTGAAGTTTCCAGCTCTGGAGCAGTTTTTTTGTATGTTACTGATTTCCAATAGCAATTTATTGAGGACTATTTCCAATACATCAACACAAAACAAGGAGTCTCTAAATACTGTCGAGGATTCGGGATACCGATTTAAAAAAAAGACAGACGGACGGACGGATGGACAGACGGATATCGTTTATGCGACTTCTTTATATATAAGAATCAAGAATCTATATATTTTACGAAAACTACTCATGGAATGTTAATTCTATATATTTACTTTTAAACATTTCAGGTGAAGGATATAAAAATCTTTAGGAATTGTTCCTTCCCGGACTTCCCCAGTTATTCCCGATATATAAATTCACTTTGGCAATCATCGCAATTAATCGATTTGATTTTATTAGTTCACAAAAGTTTTATTAAGCAAAAACTATTCAGTATTGCAGGGCTCGTCGATGAAAACGGTTGTCTTACTCGTATTTAAAAGGCGAGCAAAATCAAATGGAAACCCCCGTCTCATTCCAGGGAACTTTGGCGCGTCATCTAGAATTCGGGCACATTTTAGAAATCTGCGCGAAGGCCAAACCCAACGGCAAATGGTAAATAAACATTTTAAGTTATTTAAATAAATTAATTAATTTCCTGTTTAAAAATTAATTGAAAACTATTCCCCCAAACAACTGCGATATAACCCTGGCCGCCAAGACGGCTACGCCTGCTGATAATGATGCTGGCGATAGTGGCAACCTCAAAGTGGGCCTACAGCTGTGGGCCTATTTGAATCTAAATAAAATTGCTTTCAAAACGGCCGCCAGTGAGTGGCAAATAGTAGCGAACGATGCCTTCCCCACCGTCCTATTTTTCCAACAATTCAAAATAACTTTTGTCATGTCGGAAAGAAATTTCAATGTTGCCATTAACGCCAAACCCTTTACACGCATTCCATACGAAGTGCCCATTAACAGTTTGAATTTTGTCAAAATCACGGGTGACCTGGAGTACATTAAGCAAATGGATCATCGCAAATATTTGCCCTACACTTGGCCCCCGTTGCACTGGACCGATGAGAAGGCTTTCTTCAGCAACGATCAGCCCATGTCGTTTACACCCGGCCATGTGATGGTTATGAATGCTCAGCTGTACGGTGATGCCCATGGCCGTTTAGTTTTGCAAATTAAAAATGCTCGTGATTGTACACGGGAGGAGTTGCACATCAGCGCCCATTTTGACATAAAGAAATTCGTTAGAAATTCGAAAACGGTGCGGCGTACGGACAAACACACTGGCATCTCGTACATGGAGTGAGTAGCAGCAGATAATTTGCAAAAATGTGTGATTGATAACAAAATTTGTTTTTTTTTTTAATTTTAATAGCTACAGCACGGAGGAGACGGGCGGTGGCTTTCCCTTTAGAAACTATAATCCCCCCTTTAACATGGCGATTGCTTTTACCGCGCACGAGTTTTATATAGCCAAAGATGGTAAATTTCTGTACAGATTCGTCTACCGAACGAAAAATGTTTTGCCCGATCTGGTGGGTATTAAAGTACGAGGCAAAAAAGGTGCCATTGTGCAGGTCAATAGCATTGACCACATTCACATGGCTGATCCTGATTGCTTTGGTTTCGAAAAGTACACCGAACTTAAGCAGGGAAAATAAAAGTCCGTAAATAGTTTTTCAATTGTCTGTCTATTATAAATGCATTAAATATATTCCAACAGTTAATAATCTTATCTGAACGGTGTTAATATTTTTATTTGAAAACTTCTGCTGACGTACAGTCCACTCCTGGTAACTTGAAGCTCTTGAACTTGAACTGTTTCAAGGGAGCTTGGAAAGCTTTCCCTGTGTAAAAAAATTACTTGATTTGGTCCTCTTGATAATTTGAATTATTTAAAGTTGATTCATGCGTGACGCACTATGGGACATTTCACTAGAAGACGCCGATCATATTTCTAAATCTTTAGATGCAATTTTTGTTGCGTTTTTTTTGTTATACGAGGGTCATTTCAAGTGTAACAATTTAAAGCTGAAAGTTTTAAGACTGAGTGATAGCAGAGTACCTTAATATGGGCCTGAGAAACTTATTCAACTTTCGTCGAGCGAACTTTAAAGTTTTCAAATTAATACATATTTCTGGGAATTGTTTAAAACTCTTTAATTTTAATTTCATGCTGATTATTATATCCCAAAATGTTACTAAAAAAAACTTCAATTGATCGCTTTAAATTTTTTGGGATAAAAGAATCAGCACGAAATTAAAATTAAATAAAATTTTATATAAAAAAAAATCGTCAAGTCTAATGAGAGGAACTTTTATAAAAAAGGCACTTTTATATTAAATACTTTTATAACTGGAACTTTCATGAAAGATACCTTTGAAAAAGATACTTTTATACACGGTACTATTATCGAAGGTACTTTCATAAAAGATACTTTTATATAAACAACTTTCCTAAAAGATACATTTATCAAAGTTACTTTTTTTAAAGGTTCTTTTCAAACAAGATACTATTTTAAAAGATACTTTTATAAAAAAATACTTTTATAAAAAAATACTTTTAAAAAGTTACTTATATAAAGTACCCTTTAAAAATGGTACTTTTTATAAGAGGTGTGGTCATAAAGCGTATTTTTATTAAATCTAAAGTTAAAAAGACTTTTGCACAAGGTACTGTTGTAAGTGGTACTTTTGCAAAAATTTGTATAAGTCATTTTTACACAGAGTAGTTTATTATATAGTACTTTTTTATAAAATTCTTTTAGAAAAGGATATTTTTATTAGAGCTACTTTTCTAAAGGAGACTTTTTTAAGAAGGTACTTTTATAAATGGAACTTCCATAACAGATACAATTGTACAAGTAGCTTTTATAAAAAGTACCTTAACATAAGGTTAGTTGATGTACTTTTACAAAAGCAAATTTTATCAGAGGTACTTTTATGAAACATATTTACAAAAGGTACTTATACAAAAGGTTCTTTTATAAGAGGGACTTTTAAGCAAGGAACGTTTATAAAAAAGGTACTTTTGTAAAAAATACATTTATAAATGGAACTTTTATGAAATATACTTTTACAATAGCCGCTTTTACAAAACTTACTTTTGTAAATGGTTCCTTTTTATCAGAGGTAGTTTTATAAAAGGTACTTTTGTTATAAGCAATTTTTATTTAGAATAGTTCCTCAAAAGGTACTTTTATAAAAGCAACTCTGATAAAAAGGAAACTTTTATAAAAGTACCTTTCCACTTCAATATGGCACATTTTAACCAAAGCGTACCTATTACGAAAAGTACTTTTTAAAAAACATATACTTTTTATAAAAGGTACAATTTAAACGGACATTTTTTAAGGTATTTTTAATAGAAGTTTATTTTTATACAAATTGACTTTGAAAAAAAGTACTTTCAAAAAAGGATTTCCTTAAGTATAAATTTTAAAAAAGTTCTACTTTCCACAAAGTAACTATTTAGTATTTTAAAATAAGATCCTCTAAATAGTACTGATTATAAAAATTACTTGTGAAAAAAGGCACAGGTTATAGCAGAGATACTTTTGTAAAGAGTACTTTTTTTTAAAAAAAGTACACAAAATTGCACAAAAATTTATTATTAATAATTGCTGGTCTTGCCGCGCTGGTCTGAACGCTTTGAAATCCCTGACTAATTCTGAGTGAAACGGCACTATGGATTTATGTTAGCAGGTGTGTGTGTGTGTGCGCCGGTGTGTGTGTGTGCTCCGGTGTGTGTGTGTGTAAGTATGTGACCCCTTTTTAACTTTTGAACGGCTTGACTTCTACTGAACTTAGATTTAATATTAATTGGAACCAATTCGGAGTTGTAGATTTCGAGGAATCTCAAAATATATCCAGCTCTGCAAATGTCTTTGCGGCTTTTCTATTTTCTAATACCGAAATATATCGTTCAAATATATTAAATCGAGTTAATTTATAAAAAAAAACAAAATAATTGTTTTAGTATTTTACTTTTATGTAAAAAAAAAATAAAAAATCAATTTTTTAGCCCTGGTATCATTTTTTTCAATTTCTTTGATTTTCGAAACCGATTCAATTAACAAAAATACAATAAGAGTTTAATTAGTTACTTTTGTATAATAAAAATATATATAAACTTTCCAGCTCTGGAGGCTGGAAAGAGTACTTTTGAGTGTGAAATTGTACCAACTTTTGCAACCCTGATATGAACTCTGGACTATTTAAAGTTGTTCCCAGGGGCCTTGTTATTCAAATAATTGACCTTTAGACAATTGAGTGTATGTAATTTTAGGGAACAGCACAACACTTTGTGACCGGCCCTCGTTGTCACTCGAAATCGTTCTAAGGACTCAAATACAAGTTCTATAATTTTTTTTATTTGTTTTTAAATGGATTTTACGGACAGCAGGATATAGATTTTTTTTTACATCGAGACTCCGCAACGGAATCGTACAAACGTGTTGCTTGTCCAACTGCTTGTGTAGCGTATTTGGCCCTTCAAATGCAACAAGAATGCCACTCAACAAACTAGATTTAAAATAAGCGATTTTATGACCCGAAATTTCAATTTAATTGGCTCAAGTCTGGGGGCAAATTACGGCATTCGAAATCGTTTGAAATTTCAATTTTAATTGTTTTGAAATTTCGATCGATCTCGAGCGCGGTAGTTGAGCCCCTGATCGAGCAAAATATTTCAATGAAAATGAAAAAGTGCACTTTGGGTATTTTATACATTCAGTTTAGGAATTAGCTGGCGAGTTGTTAAGCAACAATGGAAACTCGTGGATTTATTTAACTGCAAAAGATAACAAAACAATTGAATGCAACAAAAACTATTCAGTGTTGGAGTGATTTTTGATAAAAACGGTTGTTTGTTTATTTACAACGAAGCGATTTTCGCAAAAATGCCAGCCACCTTTCAAGGAATTTTAGCGCGTCATTTAGATTTCGGACACATTTTAGAAATCTGTGCCAAAGCCCAACAGGATGGTAAATGGTAAACGGAAGTAATTAATTGCAGCAGCGGTTTTATCATCAATCATTAAATTTTCAAATAATAATCTTTTTTCAACTGTCCCACGATGGCACTCGATATCGTTCTGTCGATTACGAAAAAAATTGTATAATAAAAAAAAATTCACTTAAAAATATAAAAAAAATTAATTATAAAATTTTTTTTTATATTCCTTAAGTCGACGGAACGATATCGAGTGACATGGTGGGACGACAGTTTATAATTTAATTTCAAGATCGAATTATAATACGATTTCAAGAGTAAAGAAATGATTTCTTTATTTTTTTCCATCTTAAAAGGTTTAATATAATTTTATCTAATACGAACCCTGACGAGGATGCAAAAGTGGTAGAGGGCTTCCAAATGTCGGTGTATCTCCATCACAATCAGATATCTTTTAAGACGGCCGCTCCAGAGGCAATAAATGTGTCCTTTTCAAGTGGAATATTTATGGAACAATTTAAAATTAATATCACCATGACGGAAGATAATTTCAACATAATTATCAATAACAAAATCTGCAGATGCGTACCCTACAATCTGCCTCTCAACATGTTAAATCATATAAGAATTAACGGCGATTTGGAGTACATTAAACGCATGGATCATCGTCAATATTTTCCCTGTACTTGGCCGCCATTGCATTTAGTTGATGAGAAAGCTGCCTTCAGCAATGACCAACCCATGTCTTTTCAAGCGGGCCATGTCATGGTCATACATGCCAAATTGTCGGGCAATAATCTTGGCCGATTAGTTTTACAAATCAAAAATGCAAACGACAGTACACGCGAGGAGTTGCATGTGAGTGCCCGTTTCGATGCGAAAAAGTTTATCAGAAATAGCAAAATTGACAAACACAAAGACAGACCGACGGGCATATCGTACACGAAGTGAGTAGCAGCTGATAGTTTAAGAGATTAAACTTGTATTTTCAATTTTTAATCGAGTTGGTTTTTATTTTATTTTATTTGATTTTATTAGTTATGGGACAGAGGAATCTTTTGGCAGCTGGCCCTTTAAGAACTTCTCTGCACCCTTCATTTTGGCGATCGGTTTTACTGCGCATGAATTTTATTTGGCTAAAGATGGCAAGTTTTTG
Organism: Linnaemya vulpina; assembly: GCA_963675445.1. Lineage (NCBI taxonomy): Eukaryota > Metazoa > Arthropoda > Insecta > Diptera > Tachinidae > Linnaemya > Linnaemya vulpina. The sequence goes on from OY776277.1 coordinate 98,887,360, forward strand.
TGCAGATTTCCCTATAGAACTAAACATGTTTTGCCCGATCTTGTTGGTGTTAAAGTGAGAGGGAATGATGGTTTGTGTGTGCAAGTCGATCGTATCGATCACTTTCAAATGGATGATTCCGAGTGCAACGGCTTTGAAAAATATTCCAGACTTGAAAAGAAAATATTTAAATTTTTTTAAACAATTTTGTTGCTCTTTTTTTTATTAATATTAAAACGATCTCAACATATAACAAAAAAGAGTCCCCCTTATTCCGTAACTATTTGTCGACGTCATGTCAAGGCAATAGCAAAAGTAGGACGCCTGTATAGTACTGGATTTTGCTTTATTGCAGGTGTTTAGAGAGTAGTCACAAAGTGTCAGAAGTATTTAAATGCCGCTCACAAAAGTAGGAGAGTGTCTTATATTTGATATTGACTTGAAATGACGTTAGCAAATAGTTACAGAATATAATAATAAAATATAATAAATCATATTTAGACAGTCTGTAAATGTTTTCCAAGAATTAATAATTTTATCTAACGGTATTTAATATAGAACTATAAATCAATAAAATATTATTAATTATGATATCGCTGATATATCAGTCAGTGCAGTCATAAACCACTATCTAGCAAAGACAATAGACATGTAGTTTTTATGCCCTGCACTGAAAAAACCAAAGGGTTTATCATTCCTTGTATCGTGTCAATAAAATGAATATGGGGCCCCATAAAATATATGGGTCATTCCATAACAAATCGACAATGAGTTAGACAACAACCGTTTCGATTTAAATGAAATTTGGTCAGAGGCTCTCTTTTGTTCTATTGAGTACTTATGCCGAGGAAAAAAATTAAATACTTAAAAATTAAATTTTTTTTTGCCAAAATTATGTCAAATTAAAAATTTTTGGGAATTCGCCGCCGGCTCTCAGTTTATTTTTCCATATTTCAAAAATTGTTTCATTAACAAAAATTATTCTTATATCATTTTAAATAAAATATTTGCAGCCTACAAAATAAAAAATTGCTATTTTTTGGAAAAATGTAATATCTGCAAAGTTTGGACACATAAAAAACTCGATTATTCAAAGAAAGTGTTTGGGTTTTAATCGAATATTTTCTAGCAAAAACGCCAACTTTTGTTTAAATATAATGATATTTTCAAGGATATCTTTTTATTAAATAAATTTCAATCTTAAAAAAATAATAATCCAAATGCCATGGAAATACCCATATTCTCTGAACTTATGATTGGGTAAGTCCATCTGTACCAGAAATCGTTTTCTTAAAGCCCACAGAAAACAAGAGATTGATTGGCAATAGTTCTAAATAAGTTTCTATTAAAAATCAGCAAAATTAAAAATACTGCTCCAGAGCTGGAAAACTTAAACATATTTTTGGTATGTAAAAGTAATCCTGTAAGACTTGTTCTTGTTTTTTTTGTGAAATAAACTATAGAATTATACTTTATAAAAAGTTAAATCGATATTAAAAATCAAACAAAATAAAAAAGGTAGTCCAGGGTTGGACACTTGAAACTTTTTGTGGTACATAAAAGTAACAAAAACTTTCTTTTCCCTTATACCATAAACAAATTTTAAAATTTTGAAAAAGATTCTTTAGTAGTAGAAATCAGAAAAGCCAAAAGGACACTTTCAGAGCTGGAAAGTTGTAACTTTCTTTGGAATATGAAAGTGACTAAATAAAATTAATATTTCTCTTTTTAAATCAAAAATATTCTAAAAGTTAGAAGAAAAAAAAATTTATTATTAAAGAATATCAGAAATATCAAACAGTTGATTTTTTCAGGGTTGGAAATTTCAACTTATTTTTGCTTTTTTTTTCTAAAAGTAACTTAAGAAAACTAATTTGTTTATTTTGTAGGTTATTTTATAGCTTCGTAAGAATTAAATTTGTATTATAAGCAAAAGACCTGAAAAAGAAGATTGCAGGGTTGGAAGTTTATACCCATTTTTGGTTGGTTTCTAAAAGTAACTAAATTTTTGTTTTACTTTTTGTTAATTAAACCTTCGAAAGAATTAAGTTGGTATTAATAAGAAAAAAAACTGAAAAAGACGATTCCAGGGTTGGGAAATTGTTGGCACATATATGTAAGCAACTAAAATAATATCTTTCTTTTCTTTATAACTCATGCGTATTTAATAGATCTAAAATTAATTCGTTGGTATTAGAAATCAGAAAATCCAAATAGCCATCTCCAGCGCTGGAAAATTGTAACTTCCCTTGGAATACTCAAGTTACTAAACAAAACTAATTTTCCCTTTATTAACCAAACCTATTTTATATATATAAAAAAAATTCTTATTGAAGGATATCAAATATATCAAACAGATGCTCCCAGGGTTGGAAGTTTATACCTATTTTTGCTTGGTTTCTAAAAGTAGCTAAAAAAGCTAATTTTTGTTTAATTTTTGTTAATTAAACCATCGAAAGGATTAAGTTGATATTAATAAGCAAAGAAAATGAAAAAGAGGATTCCAGGGTTGGGAAATTTTTGACACATTAAAGCACGCAATATAAATAACTTTTTAATAAACTTTTAAAAAAATTAAAGGTATTTAATAGATCTGAAATTAATTTATTGGTGCCATACAGTAGAAAACCAAAGAAACAACAGTTGTTGCAGAGTTGGAAAACTAAAAATAATTAAATAAAACTTATTTTTTCCAGGCTGTGAACCATCTAAATATCTTTATTTTTATATTAAACATATATTTTTACTGTAGAAAGATTTTAAAAATATTTGACTAGATAAATTAACTTGCTGTATACCAAATTTTGACTCCCACTGTATAGTCATATGGAGTGTGTTTAAAAATACATTTCTGCTTAACTTTAATGCTATTAATTTTCCGATAAATATAATACTTTTTTCACAGCTGCTGGTTTTTAAAAAAAATTATTTGTTGATCAATTCGAAAGTTGTGAACGCTACAATACGACGGGAGTTAATTTAAAAGAAAATTAAACAGCCATAAAATTCTTAAGTTGTTAAAACTTTTGTAAACTTTGAGCCACACAATTTAACTTAACAAAAGTTCTCATAGTGTGTAAGCCGCCAGAGGCCATATAGGCGATAATAATATATTTAGTAGTACATGTGTGTGTGTGTGTGCCTTATTTTACTATGTGTGTGAAAAAAAAAGTTTGAACTGGAAAGAAAATATAAAATAAAACATACAACGATTGAGACTATCCTCACTTAACCCCCTCCACCCAGTGTATGGACAAGATTTGAAGTAGTGGATTCCCCAATAAGACCACCGCCGACAATAATCGACAGTTAGTTAAACATTTTATGGCATCATTGGTCACTTAACACCCACAAGGACGTTTGCAAGTTTCGGCAGGAGAAGGAGGCAAATATTTACACAATCAAAAGTTTGTTTTCTTTACAACTTTACAACAATAAAAGTTATTCGATAAAAATGTTGTAGTTGGAAAACTTATAGCAGTCTTGGTCGACTACGATATGCTGTTTTGATGAAACATATATTCGAGGTGATGTAAATTACACCGTGCAACAAAATTAGTTTTTTTTCACAAAAATATTTGAATTTAATTTTTATTTTAAAAAGTTATTTTAAACTTTTCAGTTCCATTTTCTTAGAAATCATGTGTTTTAGTTTCTTCAACTCTATTTATTATTAATTTTTATTATTAATTATTAATTATGAAAAGATAAGAACATGGGCTACACCAACAGCCTGGTCCGAGTACAATGTGGCGTATGAGTAACAGTATTAATAATATTAAGTAGACGCAAGGAGACACATTGTCAAATGAGACTTGAGTTCACGTTTGTGCAAATATTTGTCCGAAATAGTGTAACCACTAAATACTAACGCAAAATAGATTAACTCCGGCAGGTGCTAAACTCTTCCAAGTAATATTGGATTCTACGCCACTGCCTATTAATTATGTATCAAATTATTTTACTTAAGAAACACGTATGCACACCAAATTATTTTTTATTATTATTCAGTGGTTTCGTTTTTTTGGGCAACTATTTGTCAAGGGTGACCCATCTTTAGATACAATTATGCCACAATTATTACAGTGAAGCTAATAAGAATCGTTTAAAAGCCACCAAGAAGTTCGAATGTCATCATTCTGAGTGTCTTATCTTCAGATGTTCCACAGGGCGTTGCTTCCTGAGCACTTTCAATCGAAGAACACTGAAAGTCTTTCAGTGACTGTAGAAAGAGTTTCAGTTGAAGAGCTTAAAATTCGACTGTACGAGTACATAAAACTATCAAGACATTAAATTATCGAAATTTGACTGTATGAATTAATTTAATTATTGCGAATCGACTGTTCAAGTACATTAAATTTTCAAGACATCAAATTATTGAGAGAGTCCATCATATTGTTAAGACATAAAATTATCGAGAGACGACTGTATGGGTAGATCAAATTATCAAGAGAGGACTATACGAGTACATCAAATTATCAAGACATCAAATTATTGAGGGAGTCTATCAAATTATCAAAACATGAAACTGTCGACTGTACGAATTCATTTAATTATCGAGAGTCGAGTGTTCGAATACATCAAACTAGAAGACGTCAAATTATCGAGAGTCAACTGCTCGAGTAAATCAAATTATCTAGAGGCGACTGTATGAAATAATTTAGCTATCGAGAGTCGACGGTTCGAGTACATCAAATTATCAAGACATCAAATTATCGAGGGTCGACTGTATGAACTAATTTAATTATCGAGAGTCGACTGCATGAATTAATTTAATTATCAAGAGTCGAATGTTCGAGTATATCATACTATCAATACATCAAATTGTCGAGAGTCGACTGTACGAGTACATCAAATTATTTAGAGTCTACTGTACAAGTACATAAAATTTTCAAGACATCAACTTATCGAGAGTCGATTGTACGAACTATTTTAATTATCGAGAGTCGGCTGTTCGAGTACATCAAATTTTCAAGACATCAAATTATTGAGAGTCGACTGTATGAACTAATTTAATTATCGAGAGTCGACTGTACGAATTAATTTAACTATCGAGGGTCGACTGTTCGAATACATCAAACTATCAAGACATCAAATTGTCGAGAGTTGACTGTACGAGTACATCAAATTATTGAGAGTCGACTGTACGAGTACATCCATATCCACAAGTTTACAGGCAAACAAATATTTACAGTGTTTAGATAAGATAATCAACCCATGAAATGTATTTATTTAGTACATTTACAAGCAGATAGTTGAAATATATAGAAATACAAGTAGACACTAAAATAAAATGTAATAAAATTAAAAAAAAGAAATTACGTTCAATATCGATTGAAATTTTGTATATAAATTGTATTGAAATTCGGATCGTTATCGATGGCAGTGATTCCCAAAAATTTGCTGCAAATCTATAGACAAACCAAACACTCTTCTTTTTGCGAAGGATCACAAAAATTGTTCAAGAAAAATAAAAAAAAATATCTCTATAAATTTTATTGACCAAAATTCTTTTTCTCTGCTGCAACATGCAGGGGGAGTTTCACACGATTTTTTAATGCCCTAAAACTTTAGCAAAAGGTAAATGAACTTTCCAATTCTTAAAGACCGTATTTAAGGAATTGAGTTGAATGTTATTTATATCCTCAGTAATTTGCAGAAATCGTCTTGCACTGTTTCAATGCGGTGCCTTTGAGCGGCGGCAATATGTCAACGTCTGTGGAATCCACTTAAATCCCATAAATTATTTTGCCTACGAGGACGACAATCAAACATAAATATTTGCGTATTAATAAAAATAAATACTTGAGTAATGAAAGGAAGGAAACAACAGATTTCTCTTTTGACAAAAAAAAAAAAATAAATAAATAAATAAATAAATACAACAACAAAAACAAAAACAATATGTATAACAAAACTATGACTTAAATAATTTGCACATCTGTGGCGGAGGAGGGGGAAGTGGGCATGAGCGATGACTGTTTGTGATTTTGGACGAAATAAGCCACCCCTTGTTTGTTGCAAATTAAACAATATTTTTGTGGCACTTGAATCGTGCAGGTTAAGGGTTGCCACTCAGTTTTATTTAGGTGCTAGTTGAAGGGACATTTAGTGGGAGTCAAGAAGAGAAATAACTTCGACTTTTTGGTTTGTAATTAATCAGTGTTTGTTTTTTACTACTAATTGTTTTAATTTTAAAGTAAATTTTGCATTATTAGGGCGAAGTGAGTGATACATATATAGAGGTTTAAAGGCTATTTAATTAAGCGTTGCCTATTTTCAAATATAATTAAAAAAGGTGTGTGTAAGATGTCATAGAAACGATTTTTATTCATTTGAAAGATCTATTGATGCCCTGAGGTGTGATATAAAACAGCACTTCATTTTCCAACAAGGCCTCTCTGGAAGCAGCGTAACCGAAATGCTCGTTTTTCTATGATTCTGGCGCACAAATCAGGCTGAAATTGACCGACAGAATGGGCTTTGAAAATCGCCAAGAATAAGTGCAGCGGGTAGCTCAATCGCACGCCCTTGGTGGCCAATTGAAATCACCTCCTCCTGAAATTGCAATGCCAACAAATTGCTCGAGCAAAATATGCCATGTTGAAGGAACTGTGTGGCAAGTAGCGCCGTACTGTAGAAGCCACATTTCTTAGGTGTCCCGGTCACCCAATTCGTGTAGCGTTCGCTGATAACTGTGATGGCCTGGCCAATCTCTTTCTCAATAAAAACAGTTGGCGCTGTCAGGTTGAGTTATACATCAAGGAAATACTTTTTTGGGATGCATTGGACGCTCTTGAATATCATGCGTCCCGAACTCCCCAATTTTTTTTACTTGCAGAGTCATTCAGATATGGGCCAATTGTTCCAGAGTCCATTCAGAAAAACACGCAGTGTTATCTACAATCGCTTAACTTCAGTTACAGGGTCAGTTGAATTTTGTACGATTGCAGGACCAAGTCAAGATACCGAATTCGGGAAAGGCTGCCTCGGACTGTCACGGGCAGCAGATTTGTTTTCTTCAGATCGTATATTTCATCGACGTACAGTTGGACTAAAATTTAGTCACTACTTTGCGAATACTCCCCACGGTAGGACGATTGTAGGGACCATAAAATGAGCATCGGAAATCGCAAACGGAACACCCATTTCGATGAAACAATTTTATTGTTTGCACGTGCTGTTGAATTTTTTTTTTTATTTACGGCGATTTGAACTAAACATACTGAATAAATGACAACTAATTTGACAGATGTAACTTCCCCAACATGGCCGTCATGAATTGTCAAAGTTCGGAGGGCCCTGTTTGAAGGGAATTTTTTATGATACTACGGAGTCCTGCAGATATCAAAAGCTCGAAAGAAATTAAAAATGGTTTTGTCCTCATGTTCCTTTTAGATATTGAAAAATTAGAAAAGAGTTCCCCACCTTCGGAGTGTTGTTGTTAAATATAGTGGCCGAAATAAGATCATGTCTTGTTTGTCTCTTGTCAAAATTTCATTAATTGTAAGTGTATCCACAAAGCTTTGTCTCTTGTTGGGAAATCTCTTCCGGCATAGGGTGTACATAAATGGGAGGAGAGGCTCCTTGTTTTACCACTGATCAGTCCAATTGCCATTCCTCCATATCTGACATCTTAAATAATTTTCTGAACTTTAAAATTGTGGAATGTATTTCTTTATTTCGGTTCCAACAAGTTTTGTTTTATGTGTGGAGAAAAAAACTCCCAAAATCTCCATAAAGTATGAAACTGCATGGCAACTCTCCCATATTCCTTCGGATATATTCAGCGCAAATACATCTTCTTACACCGTAAATAATATTCTGAATATGTTTCTTCATTTCGGCTCCAACAAGTTTTGTTTTATGTGTGGAGAACAAAACTCCCAAAATTTCCATAGAGTATGAAACTGCATGGCAACTCCTCCATATTCCTTCGAATATATTGAGCGCAAATACATCTTCTTACAAAGCAAATAATGTTCTGAATATGTTTCTTCATTTGGGTCCAACAAGTCTTGTTTAATATGTGAAAAAACTCCCAAAATCTCCATAGAATATAAAACAGCATGGCAACTCTTCCATATTCCTTCGTAAATGTATTTAAATTATTCGAATATATTGAGCGCAAATAATGTTCTGAATATGTCTCTTCATTTGGACCCAACAAGTCTTGTTTTATGTGTAAAAAAACTCCCAAAATCTCCATGGAATATAAAACAGCATGGCATCTCTTTCATATTCCTTCGTAAATGTATTTAAATTATTCGAATATATTGAGCGCAAATACATCATCTTCCTCTCAGTGTCGTATGGCCAGTTAGGTTATAAATAATTTTTTTCTTTCATTTCTGCTGGATTCAATATTTAAGTCTCTGCAAGTATTTCTGAGCAGTTGGGTTTCCTTCATGTTTCATCTGTTAAGGATTCTTCTATTTAAACGGCCATAAATCATTTTTGTTGTCTCTGGCACAGACCAAAATCATGATGTGTGTTGGTATTTTTACCCTCCACATATTTTTACCCCAAATTTTATCTCCTTGAGTGTTCCATTTGTTGTATGACTTTTGGAGAGAAGCAAAAAAAAGGATATTTAAAAGAAGAAGAAGAAAATCTTGGAATGCAAAAATTCCTTAAGATTTGTCAGATTTATTCTTGAACACACGACAGCATGTGAATCGGAAAGGTTGTCCTTTTCTATTCTGCTCCTGTTTGTCTTTCGAAAAAGTTTTAAATATAATTTTTATATCCCAAATTAATAGAGTTTCTATGACTTTAAAATTAAACAAAAATCATTTGCAAATTACTTGAAGCTTTCCAGCAAATAATTTTACAAACTTTCGCCACGTCATGTTTTACCCTTTTAGCCAAAATTTGAAATGATAAAGCAACTTTAAAGTTGATTCTCTTCACAGCCAGCCATGGTAACAGGAGCTGTTTGTGGAACAAAAATTATTGTTTTTTTTTTCTTTTAACGGAAGGAAGTCGTTGTTGGAATTACAATTTACAGTTATTTAATGAATATTGCGGAAATTGTTTTAAAGTGTTGAAAAGTTTGTGGGCAAAGTTTTTTGGTTTGTTTTTGAAGTCTTACCAACACTTTTAATTAACTGTAATTAATTGTTTGCGGTAAATTTGCAAGGAAAATATTTGAATAGGAAATTCATTCAGCATGACGTAACAAATTCGTGTTCTTAAATTATTAAAAAGATAGAAAATCTTTAAATGAAGTACTCATAATTTGGTAAACCCCACATTTCAGTTGAGAGTTAGAGAACTGGAAGTGATCAAAATGATTAGGAAGAGGTCAAAAATAATTTGCTGCTGGTCATTTCTTTGAAAGAATATCGATTGCAATTCTCGTATTTAAATTGCTCATAACAAATGCAACAGCGAGTGGGTTTTTTTAAACCGATAGAACTTTCCATTCCGTATTTGACGGGTATTTAGGCGACATGACTGCTCCTGATTTTATCGGAATGAATAGAGTCTCTTTAAAAGGGTGACTCGGCATTGTGTTCTCTTATATAAAAGCAATTTGAGATTCATAATTAAGAAATAATTCAGTCTTAATTAGCAAACATCAACTGAGCGCCATAACTGACCAGCATGCCCAAACATGTTGCTCTGGCGGAAATAAAATAAAAAAATATATCCAAAATTTAACATATTCCTGGCCGGTGGAACCTTCAGGCTTTGTTTCGAAGCTCTCAGTTAAGCTCGGTTTAGTTAATCTTAAAAGAAATTTGTGTTGCCATAACCGAGTTCCTAGAAACAATTTCGAAATTGATGTGAGAATTTTATCTTTGTCATGCTCTTTATTAAAGGGTGATCCATCGAATAAGATGTTGGTTGTTATAAAAGCCTAAAAAATTATAAATGCACTAAGAAATATATTCTGACTCATCCTGTGTTTCACAGAGTGACGACAATTTTTTCGATGCGAAAACTTCTCACATCAGTTACGGAAACGAGGCACTGGTTAGTTAATTTGGCTAAAAGAGTTGGGCTTTATGAAATAATAAAAAAACGAAATATTGGAGTTTCAGACCACGTTATATGAAGTTTAGAATTAATCCCGAAAACATGTTCTTAATAATAAAAATAAGCATAAAATATTTACCGCCTATTTCAGGATGTCGAAGGAATTCTCTTTCCGTGTCATAACATTTAAAACAAAAACAATTTATAAAATTTTGTTTTTGTCTTAATTATAATTTTACAAAGAAAAGAGCTCTTTCGACTTGGTGAAATAGGCAGTTAATTTTAATCCAAACAAGTTCTTATTTCAGTCAAAACTCTAAAAGAAAATATATTCCCCTTGAAAATTTCAAGTTGTTGAAACAACAGTTGGCGCTATTAGTAAACAATTCAGGCAAAAAATTGTATAAAATTATGATTAAATAAATATTTTAAAATTTCAAAACTTTGCCAATATTCAAACTGATTACAGTTGGCGTTTTAGTTAAAAAAAATTACATCTTAAAAAGAAATATATGCTCTTTCGAAATTTCACAATCTGGAAACAACAGTTGGCGCTATTAGTAGACATCCACTGACTAATTAAATATATAAAATTTCAAAACTTTGCCGGTATTCAGCCTGATTACAGTTGGCGTTTTAGTTAAAAAAAATTACATCTTAAAAAGAAATATATGCTCTTTCGAAATTTCACAATCTGGAAACAACAGTTGGCGCTATTAGTAGACATCCTCTGACTAATTAAATATATAAAATTTCAATACTTTGCCGGTATTCAGCCTGATTACAGTTGGCGTTTTAGTTAAAAAAAATTACATCTTAAAAAGAAATATATGCTGTTTCGAAATTTCACAATCTGCAGACAACAGTTGGCGCTATTAGTAGACATCCATTGACTAATTAAACATATACAATTTTAATACTTTGCCGGTATTCAGCCTGATTACAGTTGGCGTTTTTCGCCTTCAAAAACCTTAAAACAAAAACAAAAAATTCAGCCTTTTGTTTTTAGTCTATTACAAATTGTCGTATTTGCAGGCCAAAAACGCCCACTGTAATCAGACTTATTATATTATATAAACAAATATTTTTTTCTTATATTTAAAAGTCCCAAGTATTCTCTTTAAAATGATATATATATATAGTTTTTATGCATGAGATAGTTTTTGAGATATTGAAAAAACAAAATGAAGAAATTTAACGAATTCGTTGAAAATGTGAAATTTTGAAAAAAAAAAATTGCAAATTTTTTTTATATTTTCCTTTTGATATGAGTATTAATCATAATAAGACAGAGTCTATAATCCAATTTCATCAAAGTCTAAAGGGGTCCTACCCAAAATTTTTGATATGGAATCACCCATATGGTTTTCGCTTCCTTCTACAGTTTTTAACCACTCCAAAATAGACTTGTGCCGAACGCGTTCAGTTTGTTCGTTCGGTGTAAAATCATCAACTAAACGAGTACGACTCAAGTCCTCTTAAAAATCAATAATACATGTATGGGAGTTTCCATGGATGGGTTAGATGATGTATAGAAATCATATAAAATTTTATTTGCAATGATTCTCGGAACCGACACTGCCAGGATTCCCTTTTGTTTGAGCTTAAGTCCAAAAAAAAAAAAATTTTCCAAAAGTTCGGAATCAAAATCCTTTTTGAGTTGACATCCTGGAAGTTCCCATGCCCAATAAATTGGTTATTTCAAAACTTTCTTTTATTTTTTAATAAAGAAAAATGATCCTGATAAAATAGCTGCAGCTTGAAATGAGAAACTTTCAATTAATTTTTTATGGAATTAAAATAACATTCAAATTCTTTTTATGTGTGCGTAAATGCGAAGGAGTTTTAATTGTAATCAAAATCCCAGTTACTCCATTCCCTTTCAAGTCTAATCGTTTGCCAACAGCCCCTGTTGAGAACATTTTCCAGAATCTTGTATTTGGCAAAAGAATTCGTAAGAAAAGCTGGCAGGCGTCGATGCCAATCAAAAACAGACACTGTGACAGACAACAGTCTCTGATTTATTATAAAAGAAGCCGTGACCTTAACCGTGACGAATAAATTTCATAATCTTAAGAAGTTCACACAAAATAAAACAGAAGTCAAAGAAAAAATGTGTCGTATGAAAGAAAAATTATGGAAAATGATAAATAGTTGGAAAAATGCTTATGAAAAATCATGTCATATGCTTTTACTCATACATGACACTCACACACATGCAGTTGACAAACATGCAAACACGTGTAAGTGGCTGACATACACATGAGCATGCACAGACATGCTTGCCAGGATAATTCGATGCCTTAAGACTTGAAACATCTACTTACTAAGTCACACACACACACACACACGCGCGCATATCTTTTAATAAACATTCTTTTACTTCTTTGTTGGTGGCTTTGCGAAATCCTTTTCCATCTCGTGTAATTGACCAAAAATACATGAGATTTTTAAAGTGTTTGCATTTGGAATTCTTTTGACAACCGGCAGCCAGGACAACAACTCCCTACACATGTTTCATGTGACGCAGAGGATTTTTCTTTTTTTGTATAAAACAACGACAGAATAATGAAGTTTTAATGGAGAACGATTCAAGATGAAGTCGAGTTGGCTTTTTTATTCATCTTTTCAATTTTTCTTGGCTCTTTTGATGCGGTTTGTGGTGATTTGAGTCGATTTTGTTTTATTCTCTTGATATCCGAAAATTGAATGTTGTTATTTATTCATGCATTTAAGAAAGTTGAATATTTCGTTAGCAAATTTTGCTCATACTTGTAGTGAAATTTATCGCAGGCAAAGCAAGCATGGTTGCGGAATCAGCATTAAGTGATAATTTGATTATATATAATCACTCACTATTAAACGACTACGCAATCGTTATTATTAATTGTACAAATATGATTGTGCAAACATGATTGCACAAACCGTAATTGCGGTGACAATGAAGCACCATTAAGCCCACGATTGCACAAGGCATGATTGTGCAATCATTGTTAAGTAATATGCAGTAACCGTTAAGCGATCACTTAAATGGTATTAGGTGCTTGTGCAATCACTTATTAATGATTGAACATATATGATTGTGCAGGCACGATTGTACAGTAAACATTCGATCACATGATTGCACAATCATGGTCACTAATAATTGTGCAATCATTTAAAAATGATTGTGTATTTATTAATTTTCTCCTGGGAAAATTTAAAATTTTAAAAAATCGGGATGTTATTAGTCTTACTTCGTTTTAAAAGAATCGAGTTCTCATCATATCTCGACGTTTTGAAGTCCCTGAATCACTCCGAGAGACCGTCACTATGTCTGTATGTGTGAGTGTAAGTATGTGGCCCACTTCTGAGCAGATAAAGCGAATCAAACAAACTGGCGGCATTCTGAATAGCATTCCTAGACTTTTACTTATTGTAAATTCTAACCGATTCGAAACGGTATACATCGAGATATCTCGAAAATATTCGAAAAATGTTATATATTTTGAAAAACTCCGAAATCATGTCTGATTAGTTAGACCTGTCGACCCTTTTATAGTAATTGAAAGAACTCCTATGAACCTAAATTTTTTGTGAATATGAACCGATTCGAATCGGTAAATTTCAAGATATCTAAAAAATATTAAACGAAGCGTTTCTTAAAATGTTTTTTAGAATAACTTCTTAGCGGCCTAACCGATCGATCCTACGAAATAATCAGCTCTTAACATTTAAAAATCACTTCGATCACTGCAAACTGGACCAAAATCGGTTAATCCATTTTTAAGATATCGTGACCGAGAAATTCGAAAACATTTTTTTTTAATATCTCCGAAATTATCTATCTGATCAGTTAGTGTCCGCGATTCTTTTATATTAACGGAAATGAGAGCTTCTCTGATCTTAGAAAATCCTGTGAGATTGAACCGATTCGAATTGGTACATTTCCAGATATCTGAAAAATAATAGACGAAGCGTTTCTTAAAATGTTTCTTAGATTAATTTTTCAGCTGCCTAACCGATCGATTCCACAAACTGATCAGCTCTTAACTCAGATTCTCGTTGATCACCGCAAAACGGGCTAAGATCGGTTAACCCGTTTTTGAGATTTCGCGAGCGAAAAATTCGTAGAAAGTTTATTTGTTTTTAATATCTCCAAAATTATATATCTGATCAGTTAGTATCCTTGATTCTGTTATAGTAATCGGAAACTACATCAGTCACCGCTTATCAAGTGGGAATCGGTTGATTTGAAAATGAAAATAATAGTTTTGTAGGTCGAAGTGGCCAAAATCATGGAATAACATAAACACTTTGCGGTTCAAATCATTAGGAAGTTACAGGCATGGTCAACCTTTTCCATTTTATTATTAATCACAATTGTGCAATTAATTAGTAATTGAGTGCAATTAAGTGCGCAATCATATTATTAATGAATACTATATAATTAGAGTCTGTTTAAGTTAATCAATTGTTTTTTAAATGAAAATTCTTTTCATTAGCATACAGGGGTTACGCTCTCTTGGGCAAATATGTGGCCAAATGTGCCCGGTGCCTTAAAACTTATAATAGTTGACAAAATTTTCTTAATTGCAGCCCACTGTACATTTATTATTTGTTATTATCAGCGCCGCAAGTCATACATCAATAAAAATGTTTAAAAAATATTTCAAATCGATACACCATCGTGTGCGCATTAAAGCTCTTCAAATAGATTGAGTTCTTTAATATTTTGAAAAGTTTTATCGACAAAAAGTCATGGAAGTTCAATGACTGTTAATTTAACATGAAACTGAAGCACTTGCAAATGCACGGAGTTGCCAGACAGAATTATTCTGAAGTCAGTAAATTTTTGAGAAAAACACCGTCTAAACCATAAACCATTTCAATCTTGAATGATTCATAATGATTATTTCAGACTCAGGGCATACCCTGGTTTTAACGGAAGCCATGGACAATTATATTCAATCGCTTAATATTGAATGTAAAACGGAGAATTCTTATTTTATCTAAATTTCGGCAATTTTATATACCTCAACATCAGAGAAAACACTTATAATACATGGGCAGCCCATCAGTTCAAAGTGCTGCCATATTTTTATCAGAAATCGATGTGTGTTTTTAAAAGGGAATAAAAATCTGAAGATTTTCTTAAACATATTTTGAAGTTTTATGGAAATTAGTGGGCACTTAATCTTGTTAACAACTGTTTAACATCTGGCATCCTTTTTAGTAAATGGTATTTTGTATAGGGTGTTTTTTATGGACTGATACAACTTTGAGTTGGCATCACTGCTTTATTTGACCACCCATTTAACAGCTGATAGATGGTTTTTGTTTAGTTTGCTTTGACATTTTGTTATGGATCGACTTAAACCAGAGCAACGCGTGCGAATTGTGGAAATTTTTAATCAAAATAATGATTCTTTTCGTCAAACTAATTCTTACACTTCATCCATTCAAAATTGTATCTTCCGACGAAGCCCATTTTTGGTTGAATGGGTACGTAAATACCCATTTGGAGTGAGCAGAATCCACCAGCTTTTGTCGAAACACCATGACATCCATAGAAAATTACTGTTTGGTGCGCTTTATGGGCTGGCGGAGCCATTGGCCCAGATGTCTTCAAAAACGATGATGGTCAGAATGTTACTGTTTGTGAAAATTGGTGTTCCAGATTGCGCCTTGTACGCGCCAGCCGTGGCGGCCTTATGGTCGAAATCATATTTAAACATTAATGTCATAAAAATTTCTACCCAATATAGACCGTTTCATTGATATCAAAAATATATTTCTATGTTTTATTATGATTTAAACTTGTATCACTCTATAAAAAACACCCTTTATTTAAAAGATGTTGGAATATTTACGACATGTACAGAAAATAATTCGTTGCATTTCTATTAGTTTTTGCAAAAATATTATGTTTAACCCTGGATGGTCACTGTTGGTCAAATCGACGGAGCTTATTTACTCTTTATCACTTAAATCTTTTACGTTTGCTCAAATTTGTATCGAATTTCAATGTGATAAATTATTTTTTGAATTAAATACGTGACTAAAAAAATTTATATTTTTTAAAATTTGTAACCTTAAAAATTATTCCAGTAGAATTATTTTTAAATATCGTTCGTCAATTCAACGAAAAGCTGCTGCCTGCTGTATAAAAATGAGGAGTAACCATCCAGGGTTAATACATTTTACTGCCCTGTTTTTTGCATTTTAGATAATTATATTAATTTATCGGTCTTTTTTGATTCTTACTGAGCATATGGACCTGACTACTACCTTTGGATGTAAGAGCGAAAATATTTTCATAATATATATTTTATATAATTTCTTTTTCATATCTGAAATTTTTTGATGTTTTCTATAAGATGTTTTCCTTTATAAGATGTTTAAATCAGTGCCTCGTTTCTGTAACTGATATGAGAAGTTCTCACATCGAGAAACTAAATAATTATGGTTGTCATGCTTTTTATTGTAGGGTTATCCATAGAAGAATATATTTTTTGTTATAAAAAACCAATAAAATTTTAAATGCATTCAGAAATATATTCTGACTCCGTCTGTGCTTCACAGAGTGACGACAATTTTTTCGATGCAAGATGTTCTCACTTCAGTTACAGAAACGAGTCACTGTATTATAATAAAATACTACTCTTAGAAATTCTGTAGACCAGTGTAATATTTTTATAAAATAAAAATTCAGTGATCTTTTTGCTATATTTACTATCTTTTTTACTCCTCTTTGAAATTAAAAAGAAGACAACTCTGGTACTGATAATGAAAGTGTAGCGGCTTTCGAAAACAGCTGTTCAGCTCCGCTGAGCAGTTGAAATTTTATTACAGGTGGAACATTTAGAACTGATACTCACTATCCCTTGTGTTTCT
The DNA here is from genome assembly GCA_963675445.1 of Linnaemya vulpina. Taxonomy (NCBI): domain Eukaryota; kingdom Metazoa; phylum Arthropoda; class Insecta; order Diptera; family Tachinidae; genus Linnaemya; species Linnaemya vulpina. The sequence continues at coordinate 98,904,199 of OY776277.1, forward strand.
GCATAATTATCATGCGTTGGTGTATCAAAAACAATTTTCGAACAATTACAAAATAGAAAATATGTTTTTTTTTAACTTCGTGGCATTTATTTTTAAAATATATAATTTCCAACTTTCAATGTAATTTTTATTAGCAGAGAATATGCAAAATAGATCACAAAGTCAAGAATGTGCATGACCAGTACTGCAGTACCCTACTGTCACTACAATTCTAATTCTTCCGAACACTGCTGTTTTACAATGTAAAATAATCAAGGCGATACATTAAATCACACATACACACACACACACACACATACATATAAAATTGCATATGCACATAAATGTAGTTGACTTTGGCAAGAATCTTATCTTTAACGGCTGTTGAAGCATATCGAAACAATCGCGCAGTTGCTTCTGGACAATCAATATGTCAGGAAGAGTTTAAGCGGTTGTTTGTTAATTCAAATGTAACGTTCTTTTTTGTTTAAATTTAAATTACGCGCACTTGTCTTTCACTGAAAGTGAGATCTAATAAATTCAATTACAATTTTAATATTGAAGGGATTTAAAATAAAAAAACATGTTATTTGAATTACACTGTGCAACAATAAAGATTGCAGATATCGTTTTGAAAGTGATACACGGAGAAATATCATACACAAGTTTTAATGACAAAATGCATTAATTCAATTAAAATATTAATTAGTTTGCAATGAATTATGATGTTTCTAAAATCAATTAAAAAATGTTGTTGAAGGTTTTTATCAATAAAAACTTCAACTGGATTAAGTTTTATATACGTGACTGTATGACAAATTGGGATATATTTGAAATAAGAAGAGGCAGGGATGGGAGATTTCGTTGTGATCACAATCGATTTGGATTAAAAATGAATATAAAAGATATTTAATTTTTATATTCTCTTAAATATGCAGCCACCCCATAATCAGTACTGATCCCTGCTGTTAATATGGACGTTTATGCTGTCTTCAGACATGCATTTTTAATTGAGTCAATTTAATTTTAATTGATCAATTAAATCTAATATTCACAAATACTCAATTCAGCTGACTCAATTATTATTTGACAGCTGAAAATAGACACTATTTTTATTTGTTTCGTGAATTTTCGTGTTCTTAATTTTAAAAATGGCTGCAAATGCTTTCCAGCACTAGGCCTGCAAATGCGTTTGCCTTAAACGTTTTAATTATTATTTATTGTCGAAAACGATCTTTCCGACACACCCATTGTCAGCTTTTATTTTCTGCAAAAATTAAAATTTTTTTCTGTTGGAAAATTCAGTTTGTTATTTGGCCCGCCATTTTAGGAAATTTTTCTGCTCACTGAGTTTTACTCAACTAGTGATACAATTAACTACTAATTGCTCAATTTATTAATTGACTTGTTGTATGATAAATTGTGGTCAATTACGAGCTTAATAGCAAAAAAAAATTTCCTAATTGCGCAATTAAGGGTATTTCTACTTCGTGTTTGAACCGAAGTGTTATGATCAGCGTTGTTCGTGGCACTATCGTGTGCTTTACAGCACTGTTCTTAATCTGTAAAGTATTACACTGAAAAAAAATTACCTTTCCCCAACCTTCTTCATCGGTCCTTGACACGATATTTTATTTATTTCAATTATTTGAATTTTATTCTAAAAAAAGTTTGAGTTCATCACAAAAATTCTTAATAAAAAAGTCGTTTATGAGTTCCCGGATTTGAGGAATAAAGTTTCCATTCAGGGCATGTACACCGGGAACAGGTAATACATTGGAAGGTAGTGGCATTAATTTTTAGATAAATTTTTAGAAAGTAAATTTTTTGCAAAGAGGCATGTAAAGAACCGATGAAAAAAGTTGGGGAAAGGGAACATGTAAACAAATTTGTTTTGTCAGTGTATTATTTCACCGGCCAAGGACAGTGTTGTAAAGTGCATGATAGTACCACGAACAAAGGCCGATCAGAAGACTTCGATTCAAACACGAAGTAGAAACTTAATGTTGTTAATATTCAATCAAATTTCCCATGGTTTTTATTACTTTTATTGCAGGAATTTAGACAAAATATTTATAATGGGTGTTTTTTATAGAGTGATACAAGTTTAAATCATAATAAAACATAATAATATATTTTTAATATCAATGGAAGGGACTTTTTTGGATAGAAAATTTCATGATATTCATGCTTAAATATAATTTCGGCCATATAGCCGCCAAGACTGGCGCGCACAAGGCGCAATCTGGAATACCAATTTTCACAAACAGTAACATTCTGACCATCATCGTTTTTGAAGACATATGGGCCAATGACACCGCCAGCCCATAAAGCGCACCAAACTGTAATTTTCTGTGGATGTGATGGTGTTTTTTGCAAAAGCTCGTGGATTATTCTCACTCCAAATGCGACAATTTTGTTTATTTACGTACCCGTTCAACCAAAAGTGGGCTTCATCGGATGATACAATTTTGAATGGACGAAGTGTACGATAAGTTTGACGAACAGAACCATTATTTTGATTAAAAATGTCCACACTTTGCACGCGTTGCTCTGGTGTAAGTCGATCCATAATAAAATGTCAAAGCAAACTAAACGAAAAGCAACTATCAGCTGTTAAATGGGTGGTCAAATAAAGCAGTGATGCCAACTCAAAGTTGTATCACTCTATAAAAACACCCTATACGTTGCAAATCTACATAAAATGACCTTTCAAAACATATATAATTTTTAAATATCCATGAACAATAAGATACGAAAAGTGTACCACAATATTTATATTGAGTATATTTTTATATATACAATTGTAGGAAATTGCTTATGTGCTCAACGTTGTAAAATAGTCTGGTACAAATTTTTTAATTTCTTTTATTTTTATCAAATAATATTGTTCATATCTTTGAAAATAATGTACATCAGATGTCTTAAAAACTTTCATTTTGTTGCATGGTGTAGTTTCAGTAAAAACAAAATAATTACAAGATAATCAATCCGTTCGTGTATGAAATATATTAAAAATTAAATACAGAAGAAAACAACAGGAACAAAAAAGTCGCTGCGGTCAAATAACGCGAGTGCTGATAATTTTATTTTTATATCAAATAAAATATTTGCGAAAACAGTCTTTCAGAATTACGGAGAAAGTTATTGTTTACGGTAAGTTTTTTTTTTAAATTAAATATTAAGACCGTCTGGCCTGGCCGGTGGTCAAGAAGAGATCGAAGTCAAAATAATTATTTAAATGTCACATTTTATTTCACATAATTTTTACTTATTTTGTATGAGTTTTCAAAATGTCATGGAATACAAATTTTTAAATTTATTTATATGCTGCTTTGAAATACAGGGGTGGAATGCCACCCCTTTGAAGCAAAATATTAAAAAAAAAACAAATACAATTCGCATCCAATAGTTTGATAAAAAAAACTTTTTTTTATTGTTGCACTCTACATCGATCTGTGCTGCTGCTCAGCTGCATGTGATGTCATTCTCTCTTGTGAACGTTCCGCTACGAAAATTGAAAATTAAAAATTAAAAAAAATCGGGAAGTTATTGCTTTTAAGCCGTTTTCAAAAAATCGAGTTCTCATCAGATCTCGACGTTTTGAGGTCTGAAGAAACTTTCCTGACTAACTCTGAGAACCCGTTACTCTGCCTGTCTGAATGTATGTGTGTGTGTGTGTAAGTATATGACCCGCTTATAACTTTGGAACTACTTTTCCGATTTTAAAGGGTTTTACTGAACTTAGAATTCCCGTGAATTTGAACCGATTGGAAACGGTAAATTTCAAGAATTTTTAAGAAAACTTAGAAAAAATGAACATTTTTCAACGTGGTTTTATTAAAATAATTCTTAAACGGTCTTCCCGATCAATTCCAGGATCAGTTCTGAAGATAAAAAAACCACATCGGCCACCTGAAATCCGTTCAAAATCGGTCAATCCGTTTGTGAAATATCAAAAACAGAAAAAAAAGAACTACAAAAAAGTGAGTCTTAAAAAAACTCCGAAATTATATATCTGATCGGTTAATGTTCTCGATCCTTTTGTAAAACTCGAAAAACTCATCAACCTCTGCTACTCACTTGAGAGTCGCTGTAACAATTCACAATTTTTAGCAGTTTGAAAGTTAATCAAATTAATTAAACTTTTATTGGACGTTTGAGCTCGAAGACCTCAAAATCGCAGAGCAGCGCAACGAAGCACGTTTTGATAGGGTTGGAAATAAAATTAGCGGGAAGTTGGTGGTCAGGATTTTAGGGTCAAGCGTTTCCATATTATTTTTATTCAAATTATGATGGCATGATATATAAAACATTTATATATGAGTTATAAAAGACTTTATTTTAACTGTTGCGGGTTTTGTGGAAAGAACGAAGAAAAGCATAACTCGAGACTAGTTCGACCGATTTGATCCAATAATATATAAAAAAAAATTCTAGTTGAAATTTCTTTAAAGTCCTACTGATATAAATTTTCGGTCTGAACTATTAATTAATTATTCGCTATTAATCAAAAATCGTATATGAAACGAGTTGAAATTTCGACCGATATCGAGTGCGGTAATTTGGCCCCTGATCGTTATCGCACCAATTTCACTCTTCACGATTCACAACCTTTAAGAAAACGAAGAATATATTGCTTTTCTAGCTGGAAGTATTAAAGAAAACCGGGGCCTTCTCAACTTGTTGTCACCTCAACCACATGGTCCTTTGCTACGTAGAAAACTTTAGGTAAAGATCTTGAGTTACGTAGTTACGTTCCTATTAAATGCAGCTCGTGATGGAATTGAAATCAAGCGATCATCTCATTTAAAAGTGGTCTAAGATGAGCATTCCTGGGTTAAGTGACAGAGATGAGATCGCTTCTGGTTAAACGGCTATCGATCACATTCATGTGTAAATGGAGGGTGACTCAGAGGATGATCTGATTCTTAAAGATTTTATTTGGTTGTGTATGTGTGCGATTACTTTCATGTGTAAACGCTGGGTAAGTCAAAGGGAGAGGATGATTTGATTCTTATAGATATTATATGTTTGTGTATGTGTGTGTGTTAATATACAGATTTACATAATTAATTTTACTGTCGTAAATAATCGTACACACATTTTTGAATCACTTGAAGTTTTTCAATACAAATTTTTTTATGTGATCCATTTAATTTTATTTTTACTCAAGAAATTTATTTTGCAAATATTTTGTTGTTGTTAACTTGAATACAACAAATTTATTATTATATTTTATTTTGTTATTTTATTATTATTTTCTTTTGGAAAATTTTATATCAATTTTTATATTATATATATATTTTTCCCATGTAGTGTATCTCTATACTTTTTATCAACACACAAACACACATGCCATACCCAGCAAGACTTGGTAATGCACGCCAGAGACTGTCTGTCATATTCAATATAATATGGCGGTCACTTAGCGCTTGGCAAGCAAACGAGGAGATCTGTTTTTCTCAGTGTAGGGCACCGCTGTGACTCATAGGCTTCCTTAATGTCCCACTAAGACAGTGGCCGCTTATTCGAACTCCAGCGGGTGATCCTGGCTGCAAGCAAATAATTATGCGGCCTATTTTGTGTTTCTGATTTAAGATCTTAAAGGCTTTCTATTGGTGATTTACGTTGATTTCTTTTGTAGAAAAAATGCAACATTTCTTGCACTTTTTAATACAAAATGGCCACATACTGTCATTTGAAAACAAAAATTATATTAGAAATAAATTCTACATTTTTTACAAAAATAATTCCTGTTTTAAAACTTCTCTAAACTCCCACTTGTATGAAAAGGAGTGAAAAAATGTTGCATGTTTTTTAGAAAAGAGAACGCCAATAGATAGATAAATACGTTTAAAGTATAATCATTATTTTCAACGTTACTTCCAAACAAAATGGCGAAAACAGCTGTTTTTTATTATAATCAATAATTATTGATATAAAATATAAAAGAAAATATATCGGGTGTTTTTTATAGAGTGATACAAGTTTAAATCATAATAAAACATAGAAATATATTTTTGATATCAATGAAACGGAACTTTATTGGATAGAAAATTTTATGACATTAATGTTTAAATATGATTTCGGCCATGTGGCCGCCACGGCTGGCGCGTACAAGGCGCAATCTGGAACACCAATTTTCACAAACAGTAACATTCTGACCACCATCATCGTTTTTGAAGACATCTGGGCCAATGACTCCGCCAGCCCATAAAGCGCACCCAACAGTAATTTTTCGACAAAAGCTTGTGGATTCTCCTAACTCCAAATGCGACAATTCTGTTCATTTACGTACCCATTCAACCAAAAATGGGCTTCATCGGAATATAAAATTTGGAATGGACGAAGTGCACGATAAGTTTGGCGAACAGAACCATTACTTTGATTAAAAATTGCCACAATTTGCACGCGTTGCAAACTAAACAAAAAACCACTACCAGCTGTTAAATGGGTGGTCAAATAAAGCAGTGATGCCAACTCAAAGTTGTATCACTCCATAAAAAACACCCGATATAAACAGACTTCACTCTGCTTTCCAAATAATTTGAGTCATTTGAAAAATCTCTTTAAAAATTCTGCCCCTCCCCCCTCAAAGTTGAGTGACCTTAAATTAGAAGGATTAGCGATAATGCCACCACCATGAAAGTTGCGAATATTTCTGAACGATTTAAAAATTCATAAATATTTTTATCATTCGATCGGACAACTTGTTGTGGGTGTATTTGAATATTAAGAACGTACACATGCTCAAGTAAATATTTATTTTATTTTAAATGTCGAGAAATATATATTAAGTTTTGTGTTCTTAATAAAATATAATGGAAAAATATTCACACATTTACAGCAACAAAATATAACAACTAGAGAATTATTAATTTTTAATCGATTAACTATTCGATTTTGGATTAACGGTTAAAAAATTTAGATTTGGTTCATTGACCGAAGAACTGCTTTAATAAAATTTATATATATATCTCCGATTTATTTCAATGTTTCTTAAGTATGACCAAAAAAGCCATCACCACCACACACTCATAAGAAATAGAAAAGGCGTATAGTCGAGGCAGTCGGCTCGCTGACTTTGTTTGGCCATAAAAAGTGAAAGTCTTGGTTAGTTTTATTATGATAATTAAATTCAAATAAATTTTGTAATTCTACTCCAGCATTAAAGTATTTATTTAATAATATTTTCTTAAAATAATTAACGTAGAAAAATACTAAATAAATATTTTTCAAACAACAACAAATTACGTATTCTGATGGTGCATTTTTCAAACAACATTTTGTAGCCGCCCATGAAACAGCAAAACGATTACCTGTAAAAATGTATGTAAATATGTATGTGTGTGTGCGTGTGTGTGTGTGCATATTTAGTAGGTGCAAACATGATATTAAGAACTTCATTAATATTCACTATTCATCAATATGATGAGCGATTTCGGTCTGTTCTATAATTGTTTCGTTGTGTGTTTTTTTTTCTCCTCTCTTTTGCAAATTAAAAATGTTTACATCGATTTAATTACAAAACCCTCTGGACACAATAACTACAATCGTTAGATGAATAAATTAATAGTAATTAGTTTGCTTTTTTCGATTAAAATAAACAAAATATTGAATGGGTATTTCTTAATAAGCAGACTGTTAAGTATCTCCTTCCTAAGCAGCAATTATGAAGCGATTGTATTTAAGATACATTAACCGCACTCCACTCCACCCCCGCAGCGAACTGGCAGAATACAATCGCCGTGCTTACACAGTCAATATTTGAACACGAGGCAAAAGCTGAACTGAAACCACAAGCAACTGGTTAGTTACTGCTTCCTACAAAACGGTAAATTATTAAAACAAGTAAAAGTGCTATATTCGGCTGTGCCGAATCTTATATACCCTTCACCAACGTACGTCGGGCATTACACATATTTTTGAGTACCAATTTTGTGCTTTCTAATTTATAAGCGCAATAAAGACAACTTCAGTTGCATATTTTGGTTACTTTTATACATAAAAAATATTCAAAATTTCTCACGTCTGGAAACGAAATTTAAATTTTTCCAAGTCTTCATAATGTGTACGGCGGTTTTACTTAAGCAAAACTACAAATTTTTAACTATTTTGGCAACTTTCATGTTATACAAAATATTGGAATCGAAATTTAGATTTTTTAAATACTTGATACTAATTTTGTCTTTTCGTGAATTAAAAAATAGTTTTAAATAATAAAAAAAACTGCTTTAGTTGCCCTTTAATTTATAAAGATTTCAATTTCCCACCCCTGGAAGCCAAAAATTTTTTCATCAATGCAAATCTTCATGATGCATAAAGCGGTTTTATTTAAGACAAACTACAAATTTGTAACCATTTTCGTTACTTGCATGTACTACAAAATATTGCAGTATCCAACCCTGGAATCGAAATTTTGATTGTTATTTTAGTTTTTGATGCCATTTTTGTTTTTCCGGAAAGAAAAAATTGTTTTAACCAGGAAAAAACGACATCAGTTGATTTTTGGTTAGTTTATTGTATAAAAAAATTTTAAATTTCCTAACCCTGCATGGGAACTTTAAATTTTTTAATTTTTTCTTTCATGATATCAAAAAGGGTTTTGTTTAAGAAAAACTGAAAATATTTGAACACAAAATACCGAATGTACCAAAAAAAAAAAAAAAAAATTAATTTTCCATCCCTGGAATTTTTTTTTAAAGCATGAAATGGGTTTAATTTTCAAATAAGCAAAAAAATAATTGGTTTATGGTGTTAATTTTGCGTCGAGAAATAGGTGTAGGCTTCCCAGCTCTGGAAACGTCCTTCCGATTTTCAATTCCACACTATTTAGGTTCATTTCCAATCCATCAGTCCAATAATGAAGGCTCTAGCTCTTCTGGGGGCTTGGGAAAACCGATTTCAGACGGACAGACGGACATCGCTATTCATAAGGATCCAGAATATATATATAACATAATAAAATACTTTATGGGGTCGCATATTGATATCCAAAAAATTACACACGGAATGACAAACCTAAATATACCCGTTCACATTTTTGTGAAGGGTATAAAAAAAATAAATAAAATGGTTCTATTTTGAGTACCAGAAACAAACAGAATCATATCAGAGTTAGAAAAATATAAATAAAAACTCAAGATCAACTGAGAGAGGAGAGCGTATGTTGCACTCATCTGGATTTGAGTATATTGAATCGCTAAGATTTTTGACTTATTTTTAAATATCTACTGATAAGAATACTTATGTGGAGCACTGCAGATGGCACGTAGTCAAAACCGGTTTGGTTACATCTGAAATTAAATTGCGGGATGACGGAAATTCATTCAAAACTGAACAAAAAATTCAAGGCAATCAAAATATTATTAAATAAATCACTCCAAAATTATTACAGATTGGAAAGCCGTTTTGTATACACACCTTTTGTTGCAAAAGAGTCATAACTCCATAACAAATTAACTCAGTTTAGAGAAAAGGAATTAACAACTTTAAATAGAATAACAACTAAAGTCCCGGTGCACTCGCTTCCGCTTTAGATGTTTATCTTCTGAGTTGAAGGGAGAGAGAGGGGTTAAATAAGACTGGTTTGTTGCAAAAGAGTCATAACTCCACAACAAATTGACTCATTTTAGAGAAAAAGAAAGAAAAATTTAAAATTTGATTAACAAATTAAGTCCCGGTGTACTCAATTCCGCTCTTTCTATTTTTTAAGAGAGAGAGAGAGAGAGGGAGAGAGAGGGGTGAAAGAAGAGTGGTTTGTTGCAAAAGAGTCATAACTCCATAAAAAATTAACTCAGTTTAAAAAAGAGGAATTGAATACTTGAAATTGATTAACATATTAAATTCCGGAGCACTCACTTCCGCTTTTGCTGCTAATCAACTGAGTTTAAGGGAGAGAGAGAATCAAAGAGGGAGAGAGAGAAGCAAAAGAAGAGTGGTAGTAGCACGAAGTTAGCTGCAGGTTATTATTTCTTTGCTACACTGTGAGAAATTGTTCTTAATAAACAAAATATTATTGTTATTATTATTATTATTATTATTATTATTATTATTATTATTATTAAAATAAATAGTTAAATAAAACTATATTAAAGAATAAATTATTTAACAACTAAATAAAATATATAAATAACCAGTTCTTCATACAATCAAATCAAATAAAACAAAAATTATTTTTACACTGTCAAAAATATCAGAACTCGGCAGCCAAAGAAAACAAAAATTTGTTATTGCAGATTTCATTTTGTGACATATTTCTACAATAAATATCGTCATATAAAGTAATACATATCGTCACACGATGTCAGAAAAGCTGTAACTTATACTGAAAATATATTTCAAAATCTGATTCAAGAACTATCCCAAATACACTTATAAAAGTTTAAAACAAAAATTTGTTGCAGCAGATTTTCTTGTGTGACCAATTACAAAATATCGTCATATAAGACTATACATATCGTCATACGATATGAAAAAGTTTTAACTATATATTTTTCAAAAAGAGGCAAAAGAAACTGATTCAAGAACTATCACAAATACACTCATAAAAATTTAAATGTCATGCTGGTGTTAATTGTGCTTTTTGTATGTCTAATAATTTTTCTCATCTGGCAACTCTGCATGACCAATATGACAGCTTTAGTACATCAAATTATTATGTTTAGTAATTTCTTATCGGGAAACTGGAAAACATTTAATATTTTCTAAAAAAAAGTCGCATCAATAAATTGAAATCAAACTTTTCTTTAAGCATTTTAAAACATACGGCTACACTGGTCGTCTCGCATAAGCGTCTATAAGACCCCTTCGCTTAAATGTTCAAGCAACACTGAATTATTTTGTTATGCTTTTGCTCGTCCATGCTGTGAGAACAGTTACATACAAAAAGCCGGTGTTGCGATTTACTCGGCTCTAATCTTAGCCTTTATCTGTAGGCCACACCTAGTGTTGTAGTACACTTTTAGGTAGCCTACAGTGCATCCATATTGTTAAAATAGACATCGTTTGAAAGGTATTTTTGTGCAGATGTGCAAAACAAAGTTATCTGCTTCATAAATACTCCACACATATTTTTGTGGTACACTTTTGGTTATATTATCTTCCACCAATATTGATGAAACTTATATGATTTGAAATGTGTTATTATGAAGAGGTTCCTAAAATTTTTCACAATTTTTAGAGGTCAAACTTGAATATTATTTTCATATGTGGATATGAAAACTTTTCCAGTGACATCTATTTTGATATACTGCTCCATAGTGCATGACAAAATGTATCTGGAATTTAGCTGCAGATCAGGATTTTTTTCGAAATATTTGTAACATGAATATCTATAAAAGAATATTAAAATAATTTTACTACAGAATAATTTAAGCATTAATTGTTACATTTAATTATTAATTATTTTTAATGAGGGACCTGCAAGTAGCATTTGTGAGGTTTCTGTTCCGCTGCAACTGTAACTTTATCTTGGTTAAGTCACGTAACGTATTATTCGTATTATTGCCAAAGAACTGTGCATTGAAGCGTGTAACGCACCTAATCAGCAAGAAAGAGGGTATTAACTCAAAATTTTGTAAAAGTGAAGTTTTAAAAATTTTGAGTTAATACTCCGTTGCCGATTAAATGCGTCATGAAAATATAGCGATAATTGCTGGTTTATAAAATTTAAAAAAATCAACGACTACTCTGCTTTTTCTCTTGTAATTCTCAATTGTTTTTGGAGAGTTTGTGCGCAAGTCAAAAAGTCTACTGATGATGGAGATACAATCAAATAAATAAAACTAAAAATTAGTTTCAAGACAAAATCTCTTGATCTCATAAGTCGTTTACAACTGCAACCAGCTAAAAAATATTTTAGTCTGACTCAATATAACAACACAGTGCTCCACTGTGCGGTGATTGCTTTTCTATTTGCATCATTTAGGACACTCTACTTAATACCATAAACATCTCATTAAATTGCCCACAATTTGTCTGATAACTTTCAATCAACCAATTTATTTGTGTTTGGAACAGAAAATAACAACAACAACAACAACAACAACAAAAAATTACTTCCATCTGCAAGTGACAGAGAACCTCGTTTTCAAGTGCAACGAACTTGATGACATACTTTTGGCAAACAGTTTTATTTCAGATAATTTATTCTTGTTATCAATAAAAAGTACGCAACCTTGAAAGTTGGGAGAACGCATATGAAAGTTAAAACTTCAAATCGATATTCAATAATCAGTGGGGAGTATTGCAGAGACGTTTATTTATTTCAGTTGACAAGGCGAACTAGTTTGACAATCGTTTATATGGTGACTAAAAATGATGATTAAAATAACTTTTTATGGAATAGAAAGTTGAGGCGTATCATAATCTCGTTAATTGGTTATCAAAGTCATGAGATCCGATAGTATTATTTTTTATATATTTCTGATAAGTCAAATGATTTGTGTGCGTCAATAAACCAGCTAGAATAGAACGCTTCGAACAACCGATTTCACACACAGTTTTATCTGTCGTCAAAATACTGACGTCATTGTCATGAAGTATTTCGAAAATGCTCTTCATGCGGCTGATTTTATTTTCCAATGAATACAGTTGCAATAAAATAAAAAAATAATCTGCAGAACTTCAATTAAACACCCCTCGTTAAGATTTTTTAGTAAATATATCGAACATCCAACAGTTCTCTGTTTAAAATGAGTTTTGTCGGTTCTTGATTCAATTATTTCGAAAATTGCTGCTCTCAACAAAGTTCAGGCAACTAGAAATATCGCGGATTATAAAAATATAATTATCTTATCAAATTCATATATTCGAACTTGTGTTTGAAATTTCGAATATATCCCAAAATTTAAATGAATTAATTTGTTAATCAAAGCAAAAAATTTCATCAATGTTCTATATTCGAAATTAAGAATTATGTTCGAATTTTCGAAAATCTCTTAAAATTTAAATTAACAAATTTGATTATCAGAGAAAGAAATTCGTTCAAATTATATAGTTATATTCGTATATTCGTAGTTATAATCGCATATATCTTAAAAATTAAATTAATAATTTGATGATTAAAGCCTCAATACGTATATTCGAGCTTATGTTCGAAATTTCGAATATATCCCAAAATTTATATGAATTAATTTTTTAATCAACGTAAGAAATTTTATCAAATTCGTAATTAATTAATTGATGAACAAACCAAGAAACTCGTTAAATTCGTATATACGAAATTAAGTTCGAATTGTCGAATATATCTTAAAATTTAAATAAATAAATTTGATGAGTACAGAAAGTACATTCGAAATTATGCTCGAGCTTCGAATGTATCTTAAAATTTAAATTAATTAATTTTGTAATCAACGCAAGAAATTTCATCAAATTCGTAATTAATTAATTAATGATCAAATCAAGAAATTCGTTCGAATTCGTATATTCGAAGTTATGTTCGAATTTTCGAAAATCTATTAAAATTTATATTAACGAATTTGTTGATTAGAGGAAATAATTTATATTCGAAATTTCGAATATATCTTAAAATTTATATTAATAAATTTAATGATTAAAGCAAGAAATTTGCTAAAATTCGTATAATCGAAATTATTTTCGAATATATCTCAATATTAAAATTAATAAATTTGTTGGTCAAAGCAAGAAGTTCTTTAAATTTCGTATATTCACACTTATGTTCGAATATTCGAAAATATCTTAAACCTAACGAATTTCTTGATGAGACCAATTAATTCGCTCAAATCCGTATATTCGAAACTATTTTCGAATTTTCGAATATATTTTCATATATAAATCAATAAATTTATTGATCAAAGCACGAAATTCGCTCGAAATTATATATTCGAAGTTATGTTCGAAATTTCGAATATACCTGAAAATGAATTTCCTCATTTCCATTCAGCTTAAATACACATTTACATGTGTTAGTAACTGCAGCTTAAGTTCGAAAATAAAAAAAATTTAATATAAGACGAGAGAAAAAATACATGAACTCTTTAGCTGGAATTTCTAATTCTCAACTGAACTAAAAAATTTTATATGAAGTTTCTTCTGCTCAACAATTTACTCATTTTATATATAACTGACATGGTCTATTTTACTCAAAGTTCGATTATTCGATATTAAGTTCGAAACTGAGAATTAAATAGCAAATAATATTTCTTCAATTGGTAAACGTACAACTGTTACACATTTTCAATTACTGCCTTAAGCTCCTGAATTATTTTCATTAACGAAATAGATGGTTTAATTTAACAATCACTTTTACAACCTGCTGTTAATACCCACAACTCATTAACGTGTCATAAAATTTATTCTATTATAAATTAATTATTTGTTTGCGTTGAAAATCTCTCAATTGATTACACCAACGCCACTTAAGTATTGATCGTATACATATAAAATATATAGAAACAATGGGAAATTGCAACGCTTATCTGATTTAGAGTTTACAATAAATATGTTGTAAATATCATTAAGAATAAAAGTTAATGTGTTAAAAAAATTAAATATTTCAATAGGATTTAACTTAATATCGAATTTGAGTAAAATTCATAATTTCGATTATAGAAAATTGGTGATGCTTCTGGCAAGCGAAGAAAAAAAAAATTCAAAATTTTGGTTTTCAAAAAACCAAATATAAATAATAATAAATTAATTTGATTTGTTGGCATAAAATGCGAAATTGTTTTTGATGTTCGAAAATAGTTTTTAGCTGTTAATAGATAAAATATATGCACTCAAGTCGAATTAACGTTGAAAATGCTTGCCCAATTTATTAATATTGATTTTCGAGTATGTTCGAAAATTCGAACATAGTTTCGAACATATATTTTTCAACAGAGTCGGTGGTACACTATATAAAATTCAACCTGTAGGTGTCATTATATGGAATTTTGTACATTAAAATAAAAATTTTTTATCTGACGAAGCAAAACTATACAAATATGTTGAAATATCACTAAATTTTCGAAGTTGAAATATCGGGATATATCGATTATACGAGTGTGTATTTACTACATGTTAAATTGTGAAGAATTGATTTTTATTTAATTATGAATTATATAATTATGAATTTTTATTTGTTGGGTAAATATTGCCATAGAGCTGCTAACAACTACTTTTAATTGCTTCAATGTAAAACGTTATTATTGCTAATATATGATAAAATACATATTAAAACCTGTAGAAAAGGATTTTTAATGTTACACGATACAAGCTCTGATGCCCTAATATGAAAAGATATTAATTTTACACATCTTCGAAATTTCGAACTTATGTTCGAATTTTCGAAATTTACTTATACACCCTATTTTAGGTCAGTTATAATAAAATATTGCATATTTATCTTAAATTGGTAACAAATTAATATTTTACTACTAATAAGAGATAATAGATCTTTTTTTGTTTTAATTTTTTTTAAATAATTTATTGTATGAAAATACAATTTACGTAATTTTTGTGAAACTTGCTGTTGTTTTAGTTCTCTTTATAAAAAATATTTTTGAATTTAATAAAAATTTTAACTTTTTACTTGCAAAATAATATTTTAATATAAAAAACTTTGCTATTATGTTCGAAATTTCATATGCACTTGTATATGAAGACCTGCAGAGCTGGTAATGTAGTATGTTTTCATACTTGTATGATAATTATTTTATATCTAATCGCCACTTAATTTAACATATTTTGTATTATTAAATGTTTTTGTGTAATCAAAATACTATTCAAATAGACTCGATGTTGTTGAAAGACGTGATAAGATTTTAATGAGTGCCACTTGCAGCTGCATTGAAACCATTTTATTTATTATAAAAGTTGAAAATTATAGTTGATGTTTATGTTTAGTTAAAAGTGAAAATATTTTAATGGCCAAATAATTGAATCAATTAATTTATAGTTGTCACAAAAATATATCGTTTCAGTTATAGGAAATCAACAATATTGCAACGAGGAGTGTTCTAGTCCGATTAACACGTTAGGGGAGGGTATATAAATAATGTTATTGCAGTTAACGGAAGCAGGAAAAAAGAACTCTTTTTCACAAACAATAAGTTCTGTATTAACCAAAAATTTGTTAATTAAAACTTTCGATATTAACGATGCGATTGTATATATTTTTGCTTAATAGATTTTGATCGTGCTATAATTCTGTCCCTCGCTGTAACATTGAGTTTATAGGAGAACATATAAAACAAAAAATTAATTTATAATCAACATGTTCCTTAACAGCGATTAACACATTATAATTTCAAATGCAGGAGTATTTATATTCGACTAAATTTATTCACAGAATATCGACTGAAATAAGAACTTTTAATTCAATCAGCATTTTTTAATAAAATGTTTTTATTAAAATAAAATGAAATGCATTTTTAATTCAACACAACAATTTCACTGAGAATATCAAAGAAATCAGTTTCATAAGCGTAGAAGCTTCCACAAAATTATCAAAATACTTGAAATATTTCATAAGCCACAGTGGCCTGCAATGGAATCCCCCTGCAATAAAATTGTATAATGAAAATCTTACTAGTCTGAATTTACAACTATACGACAACTTGTTCTATCACGTTTATGTTTCGGCAAATATGTAAAAATTTTCTAAAATATTTTTTAAAACTGATTTTTGTATCAAATTAGACTCAAGAAATATATGGGGTATTCACATTGCAGTCATAAAGTGTTAAGTGTGAATAGCCCCCACCATAAATAAGTCTGCTGTTTCGAAATTCGGTCAGCTGATTTGCAATAAATTGTTACCACAGAAATAAATCAATTAAAATTAAAATCATTT
Source organism: Linnaemya vulpina (assembly GCA_963675445.1). Classification (NCBI taxonomy): domain Eukaryota; kingdom Metazoa; phylum Arthropoda; class Insecta; order Diptera; family Tachinidae; genus Linnaemya; species Linnaemya vulpina. Next base: position 98,920,982 of record OY776277.1, read on the forward strand.
AACAATTATATTTGATCGTTTGCCACGCCCGATTTCCGAAATAAAATTTCCGAAATTTCGACTTCTTTTTTTTAAGATTAAAAAACACATGCCTGCGGTTATTTTTTAACCAAATAAAATCATATCCCAAGAAGTCTTAACAGGTAGATTAAAACTTTTTGCATGCAGTACAACAACAATATTTTACACTGTTGTAAAACTACATGACTTTATGACGATATCACTAAATAAAACACAGTGTAAACACCCCGATTTATTTGATCATCATTCAAGATGTTCACGAGTATGCAGTTTTCTGAATTTGTAAAATCTAATATAAATTTTGAATACAACACGTACCCACAGTGCAATGGAATTCATTGCGAAAACTTACTTATCATTTTGATTATTTATTTCGGTCACCTATTTATAGCCTTCTTATCATATCATGGACAAAATGTTATTATTTCGTTGCTCATTATTTATAAATACAATTATAAAATGTTTTACCAACATAATAACGGGTGTTTTTTTGCTGTTTTACTTTCAAGGGAATTATCGATATCGATAAATATCTTTTGATAACTGAGAATGTCAAATTGAGTGGGTATTTCTATTCCATAAGACTTGGCAAGTCGTCAGTAACATCGCTTCCAATTTGTGGAAATTTTTTTTTAAAACCAAAATAAATCTGTACGCAAAGTTCATAAATCGTTTCATCCATTTTGAGGTTAATATAATAGGCCTGGTGATTATGCAATTTGTTTAGTTATTAATCGTTTTCGGTTTAAATTCTAGAGTCAAACTTGTCAAAAACATAATGAAATGAGAGTAGCGAATAAAATAATGCTGCTGTAACGCGAAGTATTCTCGACTTATCGATCATTATACTTCGGTTCTACAACGTTGCACAGTGGGGTTTTTTTCGTTTTTAATAATATATGGAAACAAATTTGCAGTCCGATTGTAATAAAACTTTGAAAAAGTTTAGAAGTTGAATTTAATGTTTTTTTGAGATTTTGAAAAATTCGAGGTCATGGTAGTTTTGTTCTGATAGTGAAAACTACTCCGAAAGTTGAAAAACAATTTTACAAAAATAGTTTTAAATCACAATTAACGTGTAATAAAAATGTAAATAGCTGCCGCTATTTAAATGCGAAAACCAAAAACAAATAATGATCGGCTAATTCAATCCATATCAGCTTATCAATTGCGAGGGGTCATCATCGCATGACATTTGAAAATATCAAATAAAAGTCGTTATGAAATAAAAAATATATAAACAAATTATTTTCATATTCCATTTTTTTTAAACTATACAACGGCATACATTGATGACACAACAACAAATAGCAGCCGATGAAGGGAAATATTTAAAATAGATTTGCTACTTCAAACGATTTCCAACAGAAATTTTGAGAAAATTTTATAAACAATTTGCAATCAAATTAATTAAGAAGCGAAACAATTTATAAGAAATTTAGTCATTTCTGTATAACAGCAAAGGTATGATTGACTGTATTGTGTATCTATGCAATTATGCACCAAACAGCCACAAAATTGTGTAAAAAAAACCTGTGAATTGCTTTCGGAGTAGTTGAATATCTTAGTTAAATTACAACGTTGTGTTAAACAGAAGTAACTCTTGATGAATATTCGAATGTGTGCTATTTTTCAACTTCGGGAGACTTTCAAAATTTTTTCGGAGTAATTCCGAACTTTCGGAGTGGCTCCGAATTTTATGAAATCATAAGCTTTTGGTACATATCAGCCTAAAAATAATTTTGAGTAGTAAAATAATTGTTATGACCTTATGGAATCGGTGTAACAGCTGCCGTATGTTGGATTATGTGTTAAGTTTCCGAATTTTACCAGAGTAGTTTCGATTTGTGTGAAATAGTAAAGTTTTCGTATGCCTGCATTAATAAAATATTTAAGATGAATATTCGAATGTGTGCTAGATTTTAACCTTCGGAGACTTTTTGAATTTTTCGGAGTAACTCCGAATTTTATGAAATCGTAAGCTATTGGTACACGTGAGCCAAAAACTAATTCGCAATAGTGTAACATACTTCAATCCCTGCATGGAATCGATGTAAATGTTGCCACTTGTTTGATTGTGTGTTACATATCCACTTTCGGAAACTTTCCGAATTTTTCTGAAAAGCTTCGAATTGTGTGAAATGCTAGATTTTTCGTACGCTTACACTATTCAAAATTAATAATTAAATAAAGTTAATTTTCAGCCTTCCAAGAGCTTCCGAATTTTTCGGAGTTACCTCGAAATTTGTGGTTTCATAAGGTATCATACTAACGATAATTCCGAGTAGTATAGTATATTCCAAAACCTCACTTTGGAGACTTTCGGAGTTTTTTCGGAGTAACAGCGAATTTTATGATATCATAAAAACTAATTCACAGTAGTGTAACATACTGCAATAAATATATCGAACTATACATATATTGCCGCTTGTGTGTTAAATTTCCACTTTCGTAAACTCCGAATTTTTCAGAGTAGCTTCAAATTGCGCGAAATTTTAGAATTTTCGTACGCTTACACTAGTCAAAAAATAAAGATGAATATTCGAGATTGTGTTAGTTTATTAACTTTCGGAGAGCTTTTCGGAATAACTCGGAATTTTATGAAATCAAAATATTTTGGTATGCATCGGACTACAGCTGATTCGGGATAGTGTAACTTATTGTAAGACCTCTATTTGCATAGTGAAAGTACAACTTTGCGAAAAATCGGAATAACTGTTGGCGCATGTTCGAATAAGAGTTAAATTCTGAATTTTGGAGTTATTGTGAATGTTTCGGAATAGCTGCGATTGTGTGAAATGTTTTTTAATGCGGCGAGGTTTCACTGTTTTGAGCTTCATTGCTAATATCTTCAAGTGTATGATATCAAAGTCCCATAGTGCATGTTTAAATTAAATTCTCTGTAGATGTTGTTCTGTTCTGTTACTTTTTTCTTAGATCCAGTACAGACCAACGACTAATTGCCATAAGGGCAGCTCCAGACAACAGTTTATTGCGGCTGAAATTTTTGAGGAGTGGAGGTGGTTGAAAAAACAGCCACAGTGGCAGTGGCGTCTACATAAAATCTGATTGAGAAGGGAGTGCAATAAAAAAAATGTGCGTTCTGTTGGATCTCAGTCAGCCGGCATATGAGCGCGTGTGTGTGTGTTTGGACGAAATATAATGAGACAAAACGCAACTCGTCTCACCTGTAGTGTGGATCGAGCACACTTTTGTGATCTCAATTATATATTCCGAATGTTTGTTTATGTTGTTTTGATTGTTGTTTGTAGTTTTCATTACCAACTTGCTGTTGTTGTTGTTTTCTAATTCTTTTTTTATTTGTTAGCAATTGTGAGCAGAGCATAGACAAACAGACAGACGGACAGATATTTGCTTCTCATGTATTTGGATTTCTTATCATTTTGTTGTTTGTTTTTCAAACAACTTGTTGCTTGAATTAATTTCTAAATTTGTTTTTTTTTTTGTTTTCATTATAATTTCGCTTCAGATGCTCGTCGTTTTTGCGCTCGCTTGCTCACCGTGTGCTCTGCTATTCTTTTTCCAAACTTTCAGGGGAACTTTGTGGTCAACACTTCTTAACATAAAATATCAGTTTAGTTTTCACGCTCGCCACAGTCGTTGTTGCGGTCGACGCTGGTCTCATAATTGCGCTTTTATTTCGCTTCTGTTTTCACATTTTTCGACGTGAGTAAAAATTATCTGGTGCGTTACTTCCAGTGGGTTCTCTGTGATAAAATAATAAAAAAAATTATGAAATTGAAATTATCAAATTTTTACCACTCGTACGTTTTTGTGAACCGAAAAGTTAACTGCGTGTGTGTGCATACACACACATATATTTCAGACTTGCGCTTTTTTAACATTCTTGAAATTCAAATGAGAAAGAATCTCAAGAATTTAATATTAAAATTAATATTTTGCAATAATACTCTTATCAATTTAATTAAAATATTTCATTTGTGTGTTTGTGCGAAGGCGATTACAATTTTACACAATAAAATATCAGCCCATTTTAATTAAAATTTTGTTTAGTTTAATTAAAAAGTCTTTTCGCCTCATTCCAAATCTCTTATCAATATCTGAGTTTTATTATTTAACCTTGACTATTGATAATGTCATTTATGCGAAACATAATTGAAGAAAAGAAGAAGAAGAAGCATCCAAATTTTCATCTCTAAAAATAAAAAATTAAAAACAAATTGCGTGAGACATTTTGTGTTTAATTTATTTTTGTGTACAAATAAATTGTTGAACATGTACTTTTGAAAAACATTAAAAATTATTTATTTCAAAAACTCTTCAAGATGTTTATTTTTTGGTAAAATGCTGCCGATTTCCTTTGCAAGTGTGTGTGGCACGAAGCGCTATTTTGTAAAAAAAAAAATTTATTAAAAAACAAAAAAACGTTGGCAGAATGTTCAAAAAAATTATAAAAAAAATCAAAGAAAAAATTGTTTCGTGAATATCTTGAATTCAGGAGAAAGAATCACAAAAATATTTTTATATCTTAAAGAACGTTGAAAAAATGATTTAAGAAAATTGTTTCGTATATATCTTAAATTCAGGAAAAAACTTTTTATTGAAAATTTTATTATCAATAAAAAAAAAATTTCTCCCAAATATTCAGGAAAAAACTCGACTTAATCAATTTGTTTTCAGGAAATAGAATTGAAATCCGCAAATTAAGAACATATAAGAAAAATATGTGCAGCTTACACGAGACCATCCATCCCTGCAATTTCCTGATAATTCCCACTTCAATTTTTTTTGTCGAATTAACAGTTTTCGGAATAAAAAAAATTTGTTTCGATAGTGAAGCATTTATAAGGCATCAGTTAATTTTACTGAAAGTTAAAACGACGCAAGATTTAAGCATTTGGCAACTCTAAAAATATTTTCCAGAGTTGCCATATTTCATAGGTGCACCAGTTGCCAGCGGCTTAAAAATTCTTTGCATAATAATTTTGAAGTTTTAAATTTATTTTGGAAGCAGAAATCGTCGTGAATAATATCCGAATTTCCACTGAAAAATTACAATTCTCAATTAGTTTTTGTAAGTTTGTGCTTAAGCCAAGAGAATGGAATAGGGTTGCAATGAAATTTTCTGAACAAGTATTCAACTAAAAAAATCCGAAAACTCTAAATCTATTAATTGTCAATAGCAAGAAAATCAACTTAAATAAAAAAAATCCAGTTCCAGGGTTGGATCATTCAAAATGTTTTTGTTACATAAAAGTTAACAAATAAAACAGGAAATTTTTTCTTTCTAAATTGTTTCATTTCAGATATTTGAAAGAAATTAATTGGAATGAAAAATCAGAAAAAGCAAAAATATATATCTTCAGAGCTGGAAATATTAAACTTATTTTGAAATATTAAAGTGAATATATAAAATTAATAAATATTTTTCTAATCAAACATATATAATATTTTTAGTAAAAAATGCAAATTGGTATTTAAAATCAAAATAAATCAAAAGTTCGATGGCAGGGCTGGAAAATTGAAATTATTTTGTTTCATAAAACTAAACAATTTATATAAAATACTTCTTTTATTTTGTAAATTGAAAAAAATCGATATTATGGAAAGAATTTTTTTAGTACTAGAAATCACAAAAGCTAAAAACTATAGTTTCAGGGCTGGAAATATTACATTTATTGTGGAATACGAAAGTAGAAAAATGAAAGTAGTAAACTTGTCTAATATTTTTAGTAAAAAATTCAAATTGGTATTAAAAATCAAACTAAATCAAAAGTTCGATGTCAGGGTTGGACAGTCGAAATTTTTTTGTTACTCAAATTAAACAGCATATATAAAATATTTTTTTTGTTTTGCAAATTGAAAACATTCGATATTATGGAAGGACATTTCTTGGTACTAGAAATTACAAAAGGAATTTATATAGTTTCAGGGCTGGAGATATTAAATTTATTTTGGAATATTAAAGCAAAAATATAATATTAATATATTTCTCTAATCAAAAATATAAAATATTTTTATTAAGAAATTTAAAAACAAGCTAAATCAAAAGGTCGATGACAGGGTTGGAATATTGAAATTGAAATAAAATTAAACAATTTTTTTTGCATAAATTTTTTGTTTAGCAAATTGAAAACACTCGATATTATGGAGAGAATGTTTTTGGTACTAGAAACCACAAAAGCTAAGAAAAATAGTTTCAGGGCTGGATATATTATATTTATTGTGGAATATGAAAGTAAAAAAAATTTAAGTAATAAAATTGTCTATTCAAACATACATATATTGAATATATTTTATTAAAAACAAACTAAATCAAAAGTTCGATATCAGGGTTGGACAATTGAACTTTTTTTTTGTTACATGAAATTAAGCAATTTATATAAAATACTTCTTTTATTTTGTAAATTGAAAAAATTCGATATTATGGAAAGAAATTTTTTGGTACTAGAATTTACAAAACTTAAAGAACATAGTTTCAGGGCTGGAAATATTATACTTATTTTGTAATATTAAATTCAAAAGTAAGAATAATAAATTTTTCCAATCAAACATATTTAATATTTTTAATGTTTCAAATATGATTCCAATGTTTAAAATATGATTCCAGCGCTGGAAAGTTGAGGTTTAAATCTATCTATAAAATATTTTTTTGGAGTTAAACTTTTTTTAAATTTAGGAAGAATCTAATTGGTATTGAAAATCAAATGAAATTAATAACAACTATTTTTGGGTAAAAATTAGAAATATATTATGCCAGAGCTGGTAAATTTAGGCTTTAATTTGGGTATATAAAAGTGACTATTTAAAACAAGTTTTTGTTGTTTTATTTTGAGTTAAACCCCTTTTATACTTGAGAAAAAATTAAATTCATATTAAAAGTTAAGTAAAATTTAAAATAAAAACGACTTCAGGGTTGGATAATTCAAGCTCTTTTGGTAAATAAAGGTATTAGATATACGCCGGTGAAGGGTATACAAAATTCGGCACAGCCAATTATAGCACTCTTACCTGTTTGACAACAGTGTGCATTTATATAGACTGATAACTTAAAATACAGCCCGTTGCGATAATCGGGCCTCGACTGTACTTTAACCCTAGCAAACAAAGTTCATGTTTCATTGATATTTTCTTCACACAACATTTAATATATTTTAATAGAATGTTTTGAATTGCGGCAGAACCTTTCTCTAAGTGTATACACATTTTGAACTATTTTGCTGGTATTCTTCATTCGTTTCGTTATTATTTGCATTTTGCTTTTGAATAGATTTAACTTTTGTACGGCTGAACGAGTGGATTTCAAGGAAAAACGTTTTTGATTAACACAAGAAGTGGCATTTCATTAAAAATTCTTTTATTTTTCAAATTATCATATTCAACAGAAATCGATTTGAGTGAAACATTTTTGTTAACCCTGGATGGTTACTGTTCATTTTTGTACATTAAGTTTACTATTCGTTGAATCGATGAACAACTTTTAAAAATAATTCGCGGAAAAGTTGAAATAACAAATAAAATATTTTTATTTAATTATTTCGTTTAAGAAAATTGATTAAAAATCAAAAAGTTTTTTCTTTCTTAAAATTTCATGCAAAAATTAGAGTTGTATGATAAAGACAAAATGAGCTTCGTCAATTCGGCGAACAGTTGTCATCCAGGGTTAAGTTGCTTGGGAGGTTTCCACACCAAATTTCCTCCTCTTCATTTAATTATATCCACATAAAATTTTTTACTTTGAAATTGTGTGAGTTCAGCAAAAATATGGGGAAAGTGAAGAGCAACAGTATTTTAAGCACTATTTTTAAGAAAAATTAATAAAATTTAGTTATAATCCAATTTTACTCAGCAGAGCAGCACAGCTGTTTTCAAATGCCGCAACACTTTCATCATCAGCATTTATGGGCCTTTTGGTTTATCACTACTTGTGAGGTGGATCAGTAAAATGTAATAAGTGCATTGAAAAATTCAAAAACAACCGAAGAGGAATAATCAAAAGTGCCGGCAGCATTTTAGTATTAATACAATTCTCGTATGATATTTCCTATTAAAATTTTAATAAATAAAATCTCATATCACATTCAACTAAGACATCCAGCAAGCGGTGATAAGCAGCACTGCGCATGAGTACTGATATTATGAGTGTAGCGGCTTTCGAAAACAGCGCTGTTCGGCTTTGCTTAAAAAGTTGAATATTAAATTCATTTCGATTTGCCTTTTTCCCTTGGAAAGTCACCGAATTGCAGCATCAATTTAATATTGCTATTTTATACAGCTGAGCAGCACAGCTGTTTTCAAATGCCGCTACACTTTCATCATCAGCATTCACGAACATTTTGGTTTATCACCACGTGAGGTGGATCAGTAAAATGTGACAAGTGAATTGAAAAATTCAAAAAGACATGAAAAGATATCATCAAAAGTGCTGATGTCATTTTAATATTAATTTAATTATTTTATTAAATTATTTAAAATTTTAATTCGAATCTTATAAAAGATGTCGTCATAGCCAGGGTCACATAACGTATGGATTTTAAGACACAACGAAGCGTAGAGCTGTTCACACTCGTATATTATTTTTGCCAAATGTGACCGTGCCTTTAATGTGTGATTGCATCATTTTAGTATAAATACAATTCTCGTATGCCATTTCCTATTAATATTTGAGTTAATGAAATCTCATATCTTATTCAACTAAGACATCCAACAAGTGGTAATAAGCGGCACTACGCATGAGTACTGATGTTTTGAGTGTAGCGGCTTTCCAAAACAGCACTGTTCGGCTTTGCCGTGAAAGTTGAATATTAAATTCATGTTGATTTTCCCTTTTCCCCTTGAAAAATTGCCGTTTGCTAACCGATCTGATTTCTACTCTTCAGTTTTTCATTCCATAAGAAAAGAAATAATTTAAATTTAACATGAAAATATTAACAAAAATACTTTATTAAATTTGCTGGTGTCAATAAACAAATACAAACACGCATACTCCCATACTTACATGTATCTACATAATCGTGTATTTAAACAAAAGTAAAATAAATTTCCACATTCTTCCATCCAGAACCGTTATCTTATTTTTTTTATTTTAAAACGACTATTTACTTGAATATTAAAGATATTTGTTCACATAAAATAATAACTGACTGTTCGTACTACCTGTTGAGATTAAAATTATATGGTCTTTATCGCGCTACCAGTAACTCCTGACTTTAATTTGGCTCTTCATTTTTCTCAACAATTTTTAAGCATTTTTATTTGAACAGACAAAAATATTATCAAGTTTTTGTTAATTGAGACATTCAAACGTTAAGCGCTTTTAACAAACGATAAGAAAGTAGAACAAAAATTAATTAAAAATAAAATGAATTATAAAAAAAAGATATTCCTAAAACTGATTCCGGCAAAAGGGAACTTTTTAGTCCATACATGTTTCACTGTTGGAAAAGTTAACGTCTGGTTTTTTTTTAAGTCTCGCTACGAAAATTTAAGGAAATCGGAAGTTATTGTTGTCACCCCGGTTTGAAAAAATCGATCTCTCATCAGATCTCGATGTTTTGAGGTCATAAGAAGTTTCCCTGACTATCCCTGAGAGCTCGTCAGTATATCTGTGGATTTCCTGTGAATTTGAGCCGGTTCTAACCGGTAGATTCCAAGAAATTAAAATAACTTAAAAATAAAATATTTTTAATCTTTTTTAATTACTTCTAAGCGGCTTCACCGATCGATTTCAGAATCAGCTCTCAATATTAAAAAATCACATCCGCCATGGGAAATCGGGTCAAAATCTGTTAATTCATTCGTGAAATATCTACGGCTTCCTTGTATGCCACTGCACTATGGGCCAGTTCAACACTTTAGATGATATATTGCAGGGTTGTATTTAGACCGTTGAAAGTTTTTTTTAATAAATTAATAGAACGATTTTCGGCCGATATCGCAAGTTATCGTCCGATAGAACAAATAGCTTTTAAAGCATGAGGCTTCCTTGTATACCACTGCACCATGGATCAGTTCAACACTTCAGATGATTTTTCGCAGGGTTGTATTTGGACCGTTGAAAAGTTTTTAATAGATTTAATAGAACGATTTTCGTCCGATATCGTTCGATCGAATAAATATCATTTAAAGCATGAGGCTTCCTTATATATCATTGCACCATGGGTCAATGATTTACTTGAGATGATTTTTTGTAGGGTTGTATTTAGAACGTTGAAAGTTTTTTGTAATAGATTTAATATCACACGTTATTATACGATCGAATAAATAGCATTAACCCTGAATGGTTACTCATGGTCGAATCGACGAAGCTTATTAATTTTGCAATAAAATACTTGACAAATATTTTTGTCTATTTTTAACTTCAAAAATAGTTGAGTTAAAATAGTTTTGAAAATCGTTCATCGATTCAATGAAGAGTAAGGTTAAGACAAAAATATGAAGAGTAACCATCCAGGGTTAAGAAGACAATTAGTTCTTTAGTTAGAAGCCTCAGAAGGCGAACTTAACTTTAATCTTCATCATATAACTCTTTTATTATGCTCAAATTTGGAGCGGATTTTAAGAGCGAAAAACTGTTTTTTCTTGTTAAATTTAATTTTTAAAAACTATTTTTTTAATAAAATACTTTATTAAAAATATACTTGTTTATTTTTAACTTTAAAATTGTTCCGCTAGATTTTATATTAAAAAATTTGTTCGTCGACTCAACGAAGAGTATTTTTAGAGTACGACAATGAAGAGAAACCCTCCAGGGTTAAAAAGGAAGTCCATATTGTAAATTTCGCCGGCATATCAGCGAAGTGCATATAAAATTCAGCTTGACAGCAACTCGTCATGGTCTTCCTGTGGCACCCCTCTTACCTTGCAGCAATTGTTTACAATTGGCGTGACAGTGCAGGGACGGACACTTTAATTGGATTTGTGGGTCTTTCTCGAAAAGAAACACTCATCAATCAAACTGTTGTGGTAAATTGATTTGTTATGAGTATTTTTTAATTGACATCACTGATGTCTTACAAAAATGATCTGTTTCGGAAATAATATTAAAAGTACAATAATTGCTATTAACCCTGCATGGTTACTGTTAGTTGAAGTGACAAAGGCCAGTTGCTCTTTCGCAATCAAAAGCGATGAATTTATTTTGTTTTGAAAATCAATTATTTATTGACTTTTGCAATTAATAAACGATTGATAATGATGTTGTTCAATACTTTAGTGCGCTAAAATGTGTTAATTTGTTGTTTAACAAAATTATTTACTTTCAACACTTCATTTTCGCAGGGAATTTAAGACCAGCGTGCTAATTAATTAGAAAATTAATCGAAATGTTTAACTATTAAAACTAAAATTTTGTCGTAATTATTGTATTAATTAATTTCTAATTTTAATTCAAATCGTATTAAATATGTCGCCATAGCCCGGGTCACATAACGTAAGGATTTTAAGACACAACGAAGCGTAGAGCTGTTCACATCATCTTAAATTGGGATCCCCGCAGTTGTATTTGCGTGTGATAACGAGATACAGCAACTGTCCCAAATGCGCCTGGACTGATATTTATTCAACACATTTTTTTTTCGACCAACTGTTTAAAGGTCGAAGTCAATATCCGAGCAGCGCTGCTTGTAAAATTTAATTATAAAACCAGAATTAATTAACAGACCGGCAGTAAATTGTGTCCCAAAGTATTTAAAATTTCAATATATTCAGAACATGATATTAACATATCAAATCGATTATATATTCCAATTATGGTTCCAACACACTTGAGCGATATTTCGTTTATCTTTGAATAAATTTTGGAAATAAATTTTTACACATTTTTAAACACTTCTGGAGTATTTTTAATCGGTGCCAACAGCAGACGAAAAAAGCAACGAATTAAATAATTCTTAATATATTACAACAACACATTTTATGACGTTGTTGGTCAATAAGATGCGGAAACGATGTCGTTTAACTCTTTTAATACTAATTTTAGTTATAACTATAATTATAATTATAACTATAATTGAAATTAATTTATTAATTTTGAAATTAATATTAATTGTAATTATAATTCTAATTAAAATTATAATTAATAAATGAATTAATTATAATTATAACTATAATTATAATATAATTATAATTATAACTATAATTATATAATTATATCTAATTATAATTATAACTATAATTGAAATTAATTAATTAATTTTGAAATTAATATTAATTGTAATTATAATTATAATTAAAATTATAATTAATAAATGAATTAATTATAATTATAACTATAATTATAACATAATTATAATTATAATTATATAATTATAATTATAATTATAATTATAATTATAATTATAATTATAATTATAATTATAATTATAATTATAATTATAATTATAATTATAATTATAATTGTAATTATAATTATAATTATAATTATAATTGTAATTATAATTATAATTAAAATTATAATTATTAAATGAATTAATTATAATTATAACTATAATTATAATATAATTATAATTATAACTATAATTATATAATTATATATAATTATAATTATAGTTTTATATATAAAAATAATTTTAAAATATATAATTAATAGTTATAATTAATTAAATATAATTAAAATATTCATAATAATTTTGTTTTAATTTTCGTTAATTACTTAAAACTTTTTCCATTCCCTTTCAGTTGCCGGCTGTAGTTTTGCAGGGAACACAAAATGAAGGCTGCCACTTTGGATAAAATTTGTTGCTTTCTAGCGGAGCTGATAGGCACCGGCCTTCTGGTATTTTTGGGCTGTATGGGTTGCGTCAAGACCGACACTTTTGCCAACAATCACTTGCAAATGTGTCTCAATTTCGGTCTTGTCATTCTCGTGGTCATCCAGTGCTTCGGCTGTGTGTCGGGCTCTCATTTAAATCCGGCCGTAACACTGGCCGCTTTTATTTATGAAATGGTCTCGGCTCCGGTGGCCATTATATATTTCTGTGGCCAAATGTTGGGTGCGTTCATTGGCTATGGCCTGTTGAAGGTGGTGCTGCCAGAGTCGACTGTTAAATTAACTGATGCCGCTCACAATTTGTGTGTGACTGTACCGCATGCGGATGTGACATCTCTACAGGGTGTGGCCATCGAATTTATTATTTCGGCAGTTTTGATTTTGGTGTGTTGTGGCGTTTGGGATCCACGTAATGCTAAATACCACGATTCGGTGCCAATTCGTTTCGGTTTGGCCATCGCCTGTCTGGCCATTACCGCTGTAAGTTGGGCGACTTCTTCTTATAAAGAAATCCTTTTTTTAATTGTTATTGTTGCAGGGTCCCTTCACCGGTGCCAGCATGAATCCTGCCCGTTCATTTGCTCCCGCCTTGTGGAACTATGATTTCGAGCAGCATTGGATTTACTGGCTGGGTCCCATGTTGGGCGGCGGCGTAGCTGCTTTCGGTTACAAAATAGTTTTTAGACGTGAAGTTGAGGAAAAAGCTGTTCATCACAAATTGCGTGCCATGGAAGAGGTGCCCCTGTCTTAAAAATATAAATTTTAAGACTTGAAACAGTTTTCCAATTTCTTCCAAAAAATGGCGAAGTTTTTGTAGTACTGCTTCTGCCAACGTTGCCATATAATTTTTATAAAAATGTAGATGAATTTAACAGACGTTTCAGGAGCATCGAGAGAATTTGAAATTAATTAAATTCCCGAACTCCATGAGCATGTAATTTTAAGCCGTCGTGTGAACAATCGATTTTTCTTCACTTTTCTTCTTTTTAAATTTTAGTTCAATTCAATTTTAATTTTATGAAATTTTAATGAAATTAAGTACAATTTAAGCTTTTAATTGCATTTCTTTATTCGAAAGAGTTTGTATATTTTGTTTTATTTAATTAAATAAATATTTCGTGTGTATAAAAAAAATTGTTGCAAAATTGAAAAAGTTTTTTAACTTCCTGCGAATTACTGGGATGCTTCCCTGACTAGTTCTGAGTAGCCGTCACTCTGTCGGTGTGTAGGTGTGTCTGTGTGTGTGTAAGTATATGACCCCCTTATAACTTCGTAACGACTTGACCGATTTCAACCAAACTGCTGGCGTTCTGAAGGGTTCAACTGAACTTAAAAATATTTAGGTATATTCTGTAAATCACGGTGGTTTGAAATCACGTGATTTAAAATGTAGATTATGATTCTGCAGACGTTCTAAAAATTAGAAACGACTTTTTTTTAGACATCATATCTGACACTATACGTATATAACAGAAAATGCAAAAAAAGTCTGAAAAATATTTCTATTAGTGGAGCTAGTTTTCGAAAATCACGTGATTTTAAATCACCATGATCTACAGAACATGCCTGCTTGTATATTTGAACTGATTCCAAGATATTAAAAAACATTTGTCTAATCAGCTCTCAATTCAAAACTGATCAGTAGCTAAGAACCACGTAGTCCACTGCAAATCGAATCAAAATCGGTTAATCCGTTCATGAGATATTGTGAACAAAAAAAAAATCGAACAAAATTATATATATGATCTGTTCATGTCTTCGATTCTTTTATAGTAATCAAAAACTACATCAATCACCGTTTATCACGAGGGAATTCCCTGATTTGAAAATTTCTATAATAGTATTTTGGTTCGAAGAACTAAAAAGCGTAGAATAGCATAAGAATCAGGGTTCAAATTCCCGCATTCGATAGCGATCGAAATATCAATACAATTTAAACACAAATTCCCACCGATATCGAATGCCGTAACATGCCCGAAGGTTGTGATAGATTTCCGATTAAGATTAGCAGGAAGCTTCAGGGACCCGCTTTAGACTCAACTCTTTTCCGTATTTTTTCCTTAATTGGGGGCATATATATCATGTAATTTTCGTTTATTAGAAGTAATTTATTTTTGTGAGTGTATTATTGTGAGTGTGTTATTGTGAATGTGTTATTGTGAATGTGTTATTGTGGATAAACAATTCTTATAATTTTTAGATGTACAACTTCTTCAGTCAGGGCCTTAATATTTACAAATATTTAATTAAAAAATTTTAGTCTTAAATTTGCAAAATTATATGTAACTTCTTATTTGTGTGTGTGTGTGCGTTTGTAAATATATATACATATATATATATATATATATATATATATATACATATATATATATATATATATATATATATATATATCGGGTGTTTTTTATAGAGTGATACAAGTTTAAATCATAATAAAACATAGAAATATATTTTTGATATCAATAAAAATTCTTTATTGGATAGAAAATTTTATGACATTAATGTTTAAATATGACTTCAGCCATGCGGCTGCCACGGCTGGCGCGTACACGGCGCATTCCGGAACACCAATTTTCTCAAACAGTAACTTTCTGACCATCATCGTTTTTGAAGACATCTGGGCCAATGACTCCGCCAGCCCATAAAGCGCACCAAACAGTAATTTTCCGTGGACAAAAGCTTGTGGATTCTCTTCACTCCAAATGAGACAATTCTGCTTATTTACGTACCCATTCAACAAAAAATGGGCTTCATCGGAAAATAAAATTTTGAATGGATGAGTTTGACGAACAGAACCATTATTTTGATTAAACATTTCCACAATTTGCACGCGTTGCTCTGGTGTAAGTCGATCCATAATGAAATGTCAAAGCAAATTAAACAAAAAGCAACTATCAGCTGTTAAATGGGTGGTCAAATAAAGCAGTGATGCCAACTCAAAGTTGTACCCCTCTATAAAAAACACCCGCTATATGATTTTAATATTGAAGAGATGAAGCTGAACAAAGAAATATATTTTTTAAGACCAGACTTCTTGTGCAGCAGATGTGGATGGGAATTGTTTTCAAGGACATTGAGATAATAGACGGTTCGATCTACTCGTATAATTAGATGTGGTTTCAGGCTGGGGGCTCAAACTTTTTCGTAGTTTTTTTTTACTATTATTTCCGGTTTATTGACTTCAATATAATTTAAGTTTCCAGCACACATGAATTCCATTTTGTGTTTATTATATATCTGGTTGCCCTGCTTATGAAAAATTTATTTTGTAAAAGCATGTTTGAGCTTGTTCATAACGTTATCCGAAATTCAAATAATATTTTTAGCCTACTTTCGGGCTGCTGATATGTTGTGGCGGCTACGAAATCTCAACAGTTCACATATTTGACGCCATAAAACCATCAATAATTTTTAAAGTTGCTCCTTTATTAGTTTTTTAAATTTGTGTCAAACGCAAGTGAGAAATGCTGTATGAAATTAATAATAATTCCCAGTTAGTGTTTTTGTAGGGTATTCCATCAAGCACTGGAGGGGACAATTTGAATAGCAAAATTGTTATAATAAAATTATATATGGAAACAACTTTGTCGCTATTTGATGAAAAGAAGAGCGATGTTTTGAATTACTAAATTAAAATTATGGCAGGCTACGCCTGCAGAGGGCGCTAGGAAAATGTCAAAAGTACCAAAAAATTTATAGGGCAGCACTTGTCATACAAAAGAGAGTTGCATTACTTCTGGAATCCCAAAGTGGAGGTTGTGAAAAATTTAAATCTTTAATTTAAATGTTTTTAATTCTTAGGAAAATAATTCGCTTATATCTAAAGGAGCTATTTGACTTAGAATATTATAATTTTAGCTTCGCAGAAGTAAAATCTTATATGATTACAAAAAGCTAAAACTTTTAATATTTTAAGGGAAAAAATCTTAAAAATTCCCTTAGTCCAGCAGCCGTTTGAACTGCGCAACGTGTCCTTAAATATTTGCACAGCAAAATATCTCCATCTATTGACAACTCCGATTTCGGGACTTTTTGGGAATTATGGGGTTCTCTTAAAAATGTGGCTTTCTTTCCTGTGCTTTAAGGGTTGAATAAACTACACAAAGAGTTTGACAAATACCCACTTTCTTTTTGCAAATTAGCCACACAGAAATAATGTTTTTTTAAATAAAAATTTGTTTAAGCGGTGCTATTTTTATAAATCTTCAGCTTTCAAAATGGAAGAAAAAAATTCACACTAAAAAGTTGCATTCAGGCAGAGAACTACTTAAAAGTTTAATAAGGTAATTTAAAAATATTTCATCTACATATTTGTGGTACATATTTTGGTACTAAAATGAGCAAAAAATTTACAAAATTTTAATTTATTTGAAAGGTAATTTTATGTAAATATGCACAATATAAATAGTTTAATATTTAAAAAAGAAATAAACAAGATATTAAATGTAATTGAAGAGTAACAACTAAATCTTGCTATTTCGCTTATGCTTTACAGTTACACACACATACAAACATCTAAAGGTCTCGGCATATTATTTTTCCAGCTAGTGCAAAGTAAGCATTTTTTCTTTCCAAGAAATTTAAGAAGCCGTGTATTAATTTTCATTAATTTCAGCAGCAACAACTTGAAGAAGGAAATGCAATAGACATTTATTTGAAGTGAATTGTTAAGGGAATGGATTTTCACCACCAAACAATAGTAGTTTAATTAAAATATTAAATTCAAACCTTAAATAAAAATATTAAATAAAAACGTAATATTGTAGGACTAGCACCACCCTAATGTACACATGCACATGCATGCCTGCTTGTGTATTTTGCTACAAAATATTTTCTCATCTTTTTAGATTTAAAATAAAAATATTAAACAGTTTCGAATTAATTAATATCTTTTTCACAACACACGATAAAAATGTATAACAGCGATTTAATAAACGTTTGGTGGGGAGTGCAGGGAACTGTTACCATTTCGCGTTTGTGTTCAGATGCGCACGGATCTTCGCTTTAATTGCAAATTATTTATTTGCACTCTCAATATTTATTTAACTCTCCAGTCATGTCGTTATGCAGATAACAATTAAATCTTTCAGTTAACTGGGTGAAGCAGTCGATACACTACGTTAGGTATGTATGTGCGTGTCATGAATGATAACAGCACTGCGCTCCATACCCATTGAGCGCTACAAATGCACAGGCATGTTTTGCTCAACGTTTCATTTGGTTATTTAATTCAGTTGATGAATAAAAAAGAACTTAAGAAGTCAACTGAGTACTGTAGGCTAAAATACTTAGGAAATCTGTCTTATAAGCAATTTATAAGCCTGAAATATTTTTTATGAATAACGCCTTTAGGCAATGAAACATAAACTACGACTATGAGACCCCAGATATGGGCTTCGATTCCGGACTGGGTCAGGACTGTCTTATGAAACTTTTCTAATCTTCATTATCGCTCGGTTGTGCTCGTTGTTTCCTGCCTCGTTTTTTAACGGAGCAGGCATGGACTTAGTCAGATACTACAGAGCAGATACAGCATCCTTGTTCATCGCGAAAATTCAGCGACGAAATAATTCACTGAATGGCTTCCTCGAATTCGTTTTTCCTTTCATCTGTTTTTCGTCCATTTTTTCCCTTTATGTCATAGTCCCGGAACTATAGAGGGCTGATGCTCTGAAATCCGGTCCGAGTTAAAAACGAATTGTTGTCGGTGGCAGACGCTGGTTTTAAATTGCGTCCAAAGGATGACTGAAAGTGGCGCAACCTTTTCAAAGATGGTTAAAAATATGTGACTGACAACGCCCGTTCTTGATGCCCCGGCACATCAAAGGCTGATATGAAGAATCCTCGAACGTCTATTAGAGAAGTTGCTGAAGATGTTGGCACATCGTTTGAGTCATGCTCATGCAATTATTTCGGCTATTTCGGACATGAGGCATGTGATAGAAAAGGCTGTTTCAAAAACAACTATCTCACTTATTGTGAATGACGTCACATCCATGTCACGTCAACACGACAGTAAAAAATTTAATTTTCAACTTTCTACTCGTTGTCGACAACAATAAACTACTATTGATAATCTATCGTATTCCTTGAGGTAAATGATTCTAGTAAATTTTTGTCGACGAAAGATACACGATCTTTCTATGTCGTGTTGACGTGACATCGATACCGTAATCATGCCTCACCCAATGTGTTCAGCTTGCTTAACCCCTTGGAAGATTTTCCTATATGAACGACTGGAGAGACTCTTTAAAGGACTGAGTTTTGTTTCCAGAACATACCGAAAATTCATATCAAATCTGCTTCGAGAATTAAAGGAAAAAAAAAACGCTGGCTTGAGTATACGAGAATTATATCTGAGAAGAACTACTTTGTAGGAGACAAATTTGATGAATGGAAATCTGTCACGCTTGAGGAGATATAAACTAAATCTGTGAGAGAGTTCAAAAGCATACCAAAAATACGGTTGAAATCAGCTTCGACAATAAAAAAAAAAAGATATCACAAGTTTACGAGAATTATAACTGAAAGGAATAAACTTAAGTAAATAATTATATTGAGAAAACATAAAATTTCCTATATGTTGCGAACAGACTTCGTATATAATTTTTCATCGAAATCATTTTTTTCTAAACCACAAAATAGACAAACTTGTAAAAAATAAATCTCTAAGTGTAGCGCACAACGTCAGTCGTCCATTGCCTGTATATCCAGTAGCATTTGAGCAACATGCCAAAAGCACACCCAAAGCTTGCAAATAAATAAATTAAAAAAAGAAAAGTTCAAGTTCAGTTGCGATCACCGCGTTCACAATGTTGGATATAATTTTTTAAGAAATCGCCTCGTTTTTATTAATTTTTTATATCAAATAAATTTCATAAAATGAACTGCTCGAATTTAAACACGATGTCCTGCCTGTTGGCCGAGTTTTTCGGCACGGCTATTTTACTGTTCCTGGGCTGTATGGGCTGTTCGGGCCTTGATAACAGTCTGCTGCAGATCGCCTTGAATTTCGGCTTTACCGTTATGCTTATAATTCAGTGCTTCGGTTGTGTTTCGGGTGCCCATCTGAATCCCGTTATAACTTTGGCTGCCTACATAATGGACCAAATAACTCTCTGCCTGTCGTTGGGTTACGTTTGTGCCCAACTGTTGGGCAGTTATGCGGGCTACGCTCTGCTGATGTATTTATTGCCGAACTCCTTTTTGCCATCCGATAACGGCAATAACGGCTTCTGCTTGACTCTACCGCATTGTGATTTAAGCTGTTTTCAGGCCATGACAATCGAATTTGTTATCACGTTCACGTTAATTTTATTTGCCTGCAGCATTTGGGATCCCAGAAATGAAAAGTGTCGTGAAACGTTGCCTTTGAAATTTTGCTTGGCGGTTGTTTGTATGGGCCTAACGGCGGTAAGTTGGGGTATTTAAAAGGTTTATAGTTATAAATTAAGTTTTCTTAAAAATTAAAAAAAAAGAAATGATTCTCTGGCAACGCAACTATTTTTTTGGTTGCCAGCTATAAATGAGCCATTTTTTAAAGTTTGAACATGTTTTTTTAAAGAAATATTGATATGGCATTCTGGCAACCAGAAGAACTGAGTTGCCTACTGGCAACGCAACTGAGATACAGTTGCCATCTACAATCCTGTCATTATTGTCTACTTAATATATATGGGAATAATGACATAAATTGATTCTTTGGCAACTTGAAATACATAGTTGCCGAGTGGCAACGAATTGATATTTGGTTGCCATCCATTAAGAAACCATTTTCTAATAGTTTCAAAAGGATCTTCATAAGAATATATTATTTTATACGATATGCTAGCAACCAGTAGTCCGTAGTTGCCTAGTGGCAAGGCAACTAAGTATGAGTTGCCATCAATAATCGACCCAATATAATATAATTAATATTTTTGGTAAAAATTATATGAAATGTTTCTCTGGCAACTGGAAATACACAGTTGCCTAGTGGCAACGCAACTGATATTTGGTTGCCATCCATCAATAAAGAATTTCCAAAAATTTTCAGTAGGATTTTTTCGAGAATATATTGTTATATGATATTTTGATAATCAGTAGTCCTTAGTTGCCTAGTGGAAACGCAATTAAGTACGAGTTGTTATCCATAATCGAGCCATTATTATATACTTAATATATTTGATGAAAATTATATGCAATGTTTTTCTGACAACTAGAAATGCACAGTGGCAACGAAATTAATATTTGATTGCCATCCATCAACAAACAATTTTCTAAAAGTTTCAATAGGATCTTCCTTAGAATATATTATGTTATATGATTTTGTGGCAACCTGTAGTCCTTAGTTGCCTAGTGCCAACGCAACTGGGTATCAGTTGCCATCAATAATCAACCCAATATTATATAATTAATATTTTTGGTAAAAATTATATGAAATGTTTCTCTGGAAACTAGAAAAATACAGTTGCCCAGTGGCAACGCAATTGATATATGGTTGCTATTCATCAAGAATTTCCAAAAATTTTCAATAGTATTTTCTCAAGAATATATTATGTTATATGATATTTTTGACAATCAGTAGTCCATAGTTGCCTAGTGGCAACGCAATTAAGTACGAGTTGTCATCCATAATCGAGCCATTATTATATACTAAATATATTTGATAAAAATTATATGAAATGTTTCTCTGGCAACTAGAAATACACAGTTACCGAGTGGCAACGCAACTGAAATTCGGTTTGCATTAATTAAAAACCCATTTTTTTACAGTTTCAATACGATGTTTTTAAGAATATATGATTTTCTGGCAACCCGAAGTCCTTAGTTCCCGACTGGCCACGCAACTGAGTTTCAGTTGCCATCAATATTCGGAACATTATTAGATACTTAATATTTATGGTAAAAATTATATGAAATGTTTCTCTTCCAACTAGAAATACGCAGTTGCCGAGCGGCAACGCAATGATATTTGGTTGCCTTCCATCAACAGACCATTTTCTAAAACTTTTAATAGGATCTTCCTTAGAATATATTATGTTATATGATTTTGTGGCAACCTGCAGTCCTTAGTTGCTTAGTGGCAACGCAACTGAGTTTCAGTTGCCGTCCCTAATCAAACTATTATTACTGCGATTTAAAATTTTTCTTAAGACTAAACGAAAGGAAGTGAAATAAATTTTGTTATTTTACAGGGTAACTTTACTGGTGCCAGCATGAATCCAGCCCGATCTTTGGCTCCAGCTTTATGGAACAGCAACTTTAAATTCCAGAGCATTTATTGGATTGCTCCCCTGAGTGCTGCCGTAGTCAGCTCGTATTGTTACAAGTGGGTATTTTGGCGCGAACAGCAAAAAATTGAATAAATAATTTAGAGAGAGTAAAAATGAATTTGAAATTATTTATACAAACAAAATGTGTTCGAAGAGAGCGCAAGTGATTTTCTCTCTTTTGTTAAATAAATAATAAAATGAGTGAATGATCATCATGATGTTTGGCAAGCGCCCTGCAGAGAAAAATTTTCATTAAAGGAAACAAAATTTTTAAAATATTCTTAAAATTTCTTTGAAACAGAAATAATTTAAAATTTTTTATTAAAATCTTAAAATTATTAAAAATTTATTTTTCATAAAATAAGCACAAGCAATCACTCTGAACTTTTTTCTAGCGCCGTTCAAACATCCATACAACGTTTGAGAAATAAGTTACGCCTGATCATACCTGATAGTGCATGATCGAGCATGCTTTATTTAGCTCTAATGAGGAATGCGTATGGAAGGAAGCTGAAATTATCATGGAACTTTAAAATTTCTTAATTTAAATTAAATTTTGCAACGGAATTTCATAAAAAACATTTCAAGTAAAATAGAGTCCTCTCTTCCATGCCTGGCATGGGGAAGGCATGACTGTATTTTATCTTCTCAAGGAAAAGTGAATTAAAACTCAAAGAAAAATATTTTCCTCTACACCCGACTTGTACAGTGTCGCATTACCGGGCATATCAAATCATTTGTACACAATTTAACATCCTTTTAGTCCTTTTCTACTTAATATATACTCCTGTTTAGTTTTCCTACTTTTTTTTGTATCTCTTCTGCTTCAAGTGATTTATGGCTGTTGGCCTTTTTTGGCAGAGCATCTGAAGCCTGAAGGCTTGTTGTTGGAAACAATTTTAGTTTACAAATAGTGTCATCTAAACATAAATACCCACCCCTCCCTCCCCCTACTGGGTTACATCCCTTAAATTAAATAAATACATGTTTTTCTCCATACCAGTTGCCAGTTGAAGCATTTAAAGTTTTTATTCACTCCCATCTCTGCTTTCCTTCTGCATGTGTGTCATCTCACCAGTATTTCAGTTCAGTTTTGTTGTGTGTGTCTGCCTTCGGGAGACGGCTATTTCGACGTGTTTGTTGAAGATTCATTGAAACGATAGTTTCAGAAAGTTGCATATTAAATAATTGCTGACTTTTGACTTTCCGAATGTTGTCGTAGTTGTTCTGTTGTTGTTGTTATTGCTTAGCTATTTTGGCTTTGAAAATTGGAATTGAATTATTTGTTTTCGATTTGAAAATTAGATATTCAAACCACATGCTGTGATTAGTGATGCTACATGCTCTGATATCCGTTTCCTGTTTGCCTTTTACAACATTTTACAAAAAGAATAATACGACTTGTTGTTGTTTAAATATCTGTGATCGCTACTGCGAAGGACAAAAAGTAGTGGGTGTAATTTATTGACATATTGTTGGGGTTTAAAGTAAATTTTAAAGTGAAATGAATTCAAGAGTAGCAGGAGCTGGCAAACGAAGGGAGTTGAGTCTTCGATTTGATTTTAAACAAATTTTAAAGTTCAATATTTAAATTAATTTCTCTGTTACACATACAAAAGAAAATTTTGTCCAATCAATAGTTGCGTACATGGGACAAATGAAATGGATATTTTATCATAAAACAAAATGCAGTTTCCAACCCTGGAGAAATATTTTTAAATCTCTTTGATTTTCAATGCTAATTTTCTTCAATCTGTAAAATAAAATATCTTTCCTAACCAAAGAAAAATATTAGCTGTATTTAGTTACTTTGATGTTGCAAAAAAGTTTAAACTTTCCAACCCTGTAAACCGTCTTTTTGGCTTTTCTGCTTTCCAATGCCAAAAAATGTTTCTTTTAATATAATATAAACTAAAAATATTTAATTTATAAAGGAAAATAATATTAAGTTGGTTTGCTTTTATTTAACAATAAAAATATCAGTTGTCCAACCCTGAAATCTCCTCTTTGATCTTTCTGATTTTTAATACTAATTTATTTCTTATTAAAACATAGAATATTGTTAAAGAAAAATTTTAGTTTTATTTACTTGATTCTTTGTTCGAAAAGACAAGTTTAAAATTTTCCAGCTCTGGACTTTTTTCTTTTCTGATTCCTAATACCAAAGAATCAAATATATTAAATATATTTAATTTATAAAGAACAAGAAAAAACATGTTTTGATTGGCTACTTTTATGTTACAACAAATATTTCAATTATCCAACCCTGGAATCTTCTCTTTGATCTCTCTGGTTTTCAATACTTTTTCATTTCCTTGTAACATTTTAAATATGTTTGATTAATATAGAAAAATTTTAGTTCTATTTAGTTACTTTAATAATCCAAAAGACAAGTTTAATTTTCCCAGCTCTGTAACTGTCTTTTTCGCTTTTCTAATTTCTAATGCCAAAGAATCTCTCTAATAAATATTATATGTATAATTAAGGAAGAAAAATAAATATATTTTTGAATTGGTTGCTTTTATGTAACAATAAATATATCAATTATCCAACCCTGGAGCCATCTTTTCGATATCCCTGATTTTCAGTACTAATTTTTTTCTTTCTATTATATAAAATACTTGTTATTAGTAAAGAAATATTTTAGTTTTTTTAAGTTATTTTAGGTTCGAAAAGACAAGTTAAATTTTACCAGCTCCTTACCAGTTTCTTTCTGATTTCTAATACCGAAGAAACTCTCTAATAAATATTATATATTGAATTTATAAAGAAAAAGGCATATATTTTTAAGTTGGTTGCTTTTATTTAACAATAAATGTTTCAATTGTCCAACCCTGATATCATCCCTTTGATCTTTCCGATTTTGAATGCTAGTTTTTTATTACTAACATATAATATATGTTTGATTCCCTAAGAAATATTTTAGTTTTATAAAGTTACTTTATTAATCCAAGCACTTTTATAATCCGGCAAGTTTAATTTTTCCAGCTCTGGAGCTGTCTTTTTGAATTTTTTTAATTTCTAATACCAAACAATTTCTCTATGTTTAATTTATAATGAAAAGGGAAAAATTTGTTTTAATTGACTACTTTTATGTAACAATAAATGTTTCAATTGTCCAACCCTGGAGTCTCCTCTTTGATCAGTCTGATTTTCTAATTATTTCCTTTCTAAAACATAAAATATTTTTAAAGATAAATTTTAATTTTATTTAGTTAACTTAATCTTCCCAGAAACAAATTTAAACTTTCCAGCTCTGCAGCTGTCTTTTGGCTTTTCTGATTTCTAATACCAAAGAACGTCTCGCATACTCGTATATGTTTCAATTTATAATGAGAAGGGAAAAATTCGTTTTAATCAATAAAAATAAATGTTGCGATTGTCCAACCCTGGAAAAGCCTTTTTTATGTTGTTTAAATTTTCATATCAATTTAATTCTTTCTGTAAATTAAAATAGGTTTTATTTACATATTAACAAAAAACTAAGTTTTCCAGCTCTGGCAAAAAATTTTGGATTTTACTTGTTTTCGGAAGCCCACGATTCCACGTACATCCTAGACGCATACCACTTATTCGACTTCCTTTTTTATAAGCACCCAGAATATGTACTTCATTGGGTCGCATATCAATATTCTGGAAATTATATACGTCATGCCGCGGCAAGATAAACCATAACCAACTTTGGTAAATGACATAAAAGTGATATGCTCTTTTGTTAAAAAAAATTTTTTTTGTTCTTCAAAACCTCTAATAAAAACATTTGGTTTGGGCAGCGATCGCAAATAACGAGTATTTTGCGAAATTTAAGCGCTTAAAAGCAATACACCAAGGAAGTCCTTGTGGAGCACCCTAAAATTAATATTAAGCTCTGCTTAATAACACGACATATTATAATTCCATTTACAGCACAGACGACAATTCACAAAATGTATGCATCAGAACATTTTATATACACACATCCCAACAACTTCCCCACAAAAATCATAAAATCTCGAAACGAACACCCTAAAACCAAAATTAGAAGTCTCTTTCAATTAAGTCAACATGTCAAGTGCATTTGAAGAATGTGTCAACAGTTCGTGTCTTTGCAATTCAGTTTTCTTGCCGGTGTTTAATGCGTTGCGTTGTTTGCCTTAATCGTCGTTGTTTTTAATTAAATAAAATATATAAAATCGCACCGTTTTCAATAAAAATAGTATCAAAATGTTAAGAAAAGTGCGGTGAATAAAATGATATAATTTTTATTATCGAAATCTTAAAGAAAAGTACATTAAAACGTGTTTAAAGTTTATCAATTTTGTAATTTCACAACCGTTTTTTCGTACGTTTGTAATCCGAAAGTTATTCGTGGCAGCGCAGTTGCAGCATCATGTTGATTTTGTTTCTTCACGTGCTCGTGTTTCTTTGCTTGCCCTGCGTTTTGTTTTTGTAAAGAGTTAATAAAAGCAATCGGACGTGAGAGTATTTGAATTGTGTTGTTGACAAGTTTGAAGAGCTTTCAAGTGTTTATAATTTGTTTTTGTTTTTAGAATTTGTTTTTGTGTTTTATTTATTTGCCTAAAGAAGGAATTAAATGTGGGTTTTCCTCATAATAAGAGAACTAAATGTGTGAAGAGGCTGCTGAACAGCAGAGATTTTGTGGGTATTTTTTAAAAGCAAATTTTTGCCAGAATAAATTTCAAGCGTATTTTAGAGAAATCAGTGAGTCAATTTGATTTTGTTTGATTAATTAATAGTTTTAATAGAAACAAATACTTATTTACTTGAAGCCTCTTCTACACACATCCGAAATTGAGGTGAGTTTATTTATTATTTTTAACTATTTAATATAAATAAAAACTATATGGGAATATCACCCGATTCACACGATGATGTTGAGGCCTTCATGTTGTTTTATTTATAATTAAAAATATGTTGTAAAATCATTTTGCATTTGTCGCCTGCTCTACAAGAATTCTGTTTTCTTTTTAAATTAAAAAGTTGTAATTTTTATTATTATTATTATTATTATTGTTATTATTATTATTATTATTATTATTATTATTATTATTATTATTATTATTATTATTATTATTATTATTATTGTTATTATTATTTATATTATATTTCCAATATAATTCAATTTATATATCAAACAATCGTAATCCGTTTTAAGGTATTAAAAGAATAAAACATAATGATGATAATTATATATACAGTGAAAACTCTCATAACCGTCGCGGCATTTCAGTCCGGTGATAAGAGGTGTCCTCTTAAGAGAAGTACACACTTACTATTTTAAATATGTAATTTATTTTATAATGCTACACTTTATTACAGCACTCTATTGCGGTTGGAAAAATTTATTCAGGTTTGACTGTTTAAATTTAGACTGGTTCAATGCGAGCTGTTGAGTTTCAAAATGACTTTCAATGTTTTTTACCTGTTGGAACGCGATAAAGGCGTTTCTTTAAACGAAGTGCTTCATTATAAGAATTTATGGAATCAGGTACTTCTACATTTACCTCATCTTCAGAGCCTTCAGGCTGACTTATTTCCACAACAGCGCTTGAATTTAATATTTCAATGCCATCCAATGCAAATCCATTTGATCGAGGGAACAGTTTTATCAAATTTGCTTACGTTGCAAGTGGAATATCATCCTCAGCATAAAAATCCGAAAGGTCATCAATAGTTTCTTTAATTGATAATATTTTTTAAATTGATGCCATTTTTTGCTCTAAAGCAGTCAACACGAGCTAAGCAAACAATTTCTTCATCCATCCTATAAATTGTTCTTAGCAGGGGAATCACAAATTTGAGTAGCACTAACACAAATATAAAACAGAGTTGACAAAAATATACCAGTTAAATAAGAGTTGTATTTAATTGGGATATATTTTTGGCGTGTTTTTAAAGAATTCGTTTTCATTTCAAACTTCTGTCCGCTTAAGAGGGCTACTTAGAGCATAATTTTTAAAATTTAAAGTCCGCGTCCGGTTATAAGAGTGTCCGGTTATGGGGATACATTTGCAAAGTTTGTCCGGTTATTGAAGGTGTCCGGTTATGGGAGGTGTCCGTTAGTAGAGGTTTCACTGTAATTATAAAGGCAAAAATGTTTTTCACTTTTAATTATTCAACTTACACAGCAGAGCAGAACAGCTGTTTTCGAAAGCCGCTACACCTACATCATCAGTGTATTTTAAAATATTTTACCACTTGCCATGTCAGGTGGCTTCTTTGACTAGAGTAACAGTTTCTAGGAATTTTATTACAGATAAACATACGAGAATTGCTTCAGACCGATGGGAACACACTTTGGTCAAGTCCCTGTCTCACTGCTTGCTTAAATATTTAAATTTCGGCTACGAAAATTGAAAACTTTAAAAAATGGGGAATTTATTTGTTTTACCCACTTTTGAAAAAAATCGAGTTTTTTATCAGATCTCGACGTTTTGAGTTCCTAAGAAGCTTCCATGACTAATTCTGAGAACCCGTTACAATGTCTGTGTGCGTGCGTATGTGTATGTGTGTAAGTATGTGATTCGATATTAACATTGGAACGGCTTGTTCGCTTTTAATCAAAATGATGACGTGAACTTAGATTTTCTGTGAATTTGAATCGATTTGAACGGGTAGATTTCATGAAAATTCAAAACAACTCAAGAAAAAGCATATTTTAAAGAGGTGTTTTTAAACTTTAAAATGATTTTATCGATCGTTTGCAGAAACTATTCAGCTCTCAAGATTAAATAAACATGACAGCCGCTGCGAATCGGGTCGAAATGGGTTAATCCGTCCGTGAGATTTCGTGAATGAAAAAAATTCGAAAAAAGTTATTTAATTTAAAACTTAGGCATGTCCTGCCTTTAGGGTCTACATTTTACATGTATTTATTTTCATATTTTGAAATGGCAGAAGAATAATTTTTTTCATATGAGATGGTTTTTGATTTTGGGCACAATTATGACACGTTCAAGATGGCAAAATTTGGCAAACAAATTTTTTGAAATTATTTTTTTCCCTTATTTTAAACACCAAATAATATGAAAGAGAACCGAAATTTATTCAAATCAAAAGCGGTCGTGTCTAAATTCCATTTATATAATTAAAAATCATTAGAAAATACGACTACGAGTATTGTTTTTAAGCGAAAGTAAATAAATTCCTCTTTGGCAACACTGGCAAGCCACTTTAATTCTCTCATAATTTCCTTCCATTTAAATAATTATGCACAACTCTCATTCATAAAACATTCAATATGAATCGATTTCCTCGTCTGCCATGATTTTATTGCTTCACTTTCAAATTTGATTTTAAAATATTGAACGTCTTCTATTTATAAAGACAGACATTTAAATCACTTGACGACTGAATAACAAACAGCCCTTAAACGCGAAAATATTCCCTCCTAAACTTTTGAATGGGTGGAAAACAAATTGTTGGCAAATTCTTGATTTAAAACAAAAAAAAAAAAGAGAGAGAAAAAAACAACAAACACAACAAAAAACTCTGTGAAACAACGGGCTAATGATGCTCAATTTAACTTTTGTTGGCGTATGACGATACTTTTGGATTTTCTTCTTCATGTTGTTGTTGTTGTTGTTGTTGTTGTAGTTGTTGTTGTTGAATGTGTAATTCAAGTGATGATTCCTTCAATAGGAATTTGTTTAGTGGGTTCATTATGCGTATCCCGGAGGTTGTTGTCGTGTCTCTCTTTTTGTTGTTGTTTTTGCTTTCAGTGTGTGTCTGTTTAACATAATTTAAAGTATTTTATTTGTTTATTTATTTTATTTTTTCTAAAGAGGGTGTAATTTTATACTGTAAATTTGATGTTCATAATTTTGTGGTAAAAACGGAAGAATGTTTTAAGTGGTTTCAATTTATTTCAACTTAATTTAATTTGGGAGTCAAATATTTTCGGCAAAACTGGAAGAGAGTGAAGTGGGAGTACATGAGAGATTTGGGGTTTGTTTTATATGAAATTTTTACTAACCCGTTGGGGATGGATTAAATACCCCATATCTCAGCTTGTGTACTTAAACTATACAAGACACGGGGACTGTGGGGATGTTGCTGAACGCATTGAACTCTTACGCTGATGAAAGCACTGTGGGGTTGGACTCTAGTGGACCCCTTTGTGCACTCATTAAATTTTAATCGGAAGTCATGGGCTTATGCCAACAAATTTGAGATAATTATGATATTTTTGTTGGATTTCTGAGATATAAATAAAAAAAAAGATTTTATTTTCCGATCGAAAAATAAAAGTCATAAAATAACTTATTTTCTGAGCATTAAGTAAAATTCAAGAAATAACTTTTATTTTGTGATTGAAAAATATCAGTCACTAAATAACTTTTATTTTCTGAGGAATATCTAAAAATCAGGATATAACTTTTATTTTCCGATCGAAAAATGTAAGTCAAGAAACAACTTTTATTTCGTGAGGAATAAATAAAAATCAGGAAATAACTTTTATTTTCTGATTGAAAAACAGAAGTCAAGAAATAACTTTTATTTTCTGATTGAAAAACAGAAGTCAAGAAATAACTTTTATTTTCTGAGGAATAAATAAAAATCAGGAAATAACTTTTATTGTGTGACTGAAAAATATAAATCAAGAAATAACTTTTATTTATCGATCGCAAAATATGAAGCAAGAAATAACTTTTATTTTCTGATTGAAAAACAGAAGTCAAGAAATATCTTTTATTTTCTGAGGAATAACTAAAAATCAGGATATAACTTTTATTTTCCGATCGAAAAATGTAAGTCAAGAAACAACTTTTATTTCGTGAGGAATAAATAAAAATCAGGAAATAACTTTTGTTGTGTGAAAAATATTAAGCAAGAAATATCTTTTATTTTCTGAGGAATAAATAAAAATCAAGAAATAACTTTTATTTTCTGATTGAAAAACAGAAGTCAAGAAATAACTTTTATTTTCTGAGGAATAAATAAAAATCAAGAAATAACTTTTATTTTGTGACTGCAAGATATAAGTCAAGAAATAACTTTTATTTTCGGATCGAAAAATAAAAATCAAGAAATAACTTTTATTTTCTGATTGAAAAACAGAAGTCAAGAAATAACTTTTATTTGCTGAGGAATAAATAAAAATCAAGAAATAACTTTTATTTTCTGATTGAAAAACAGAAGTCAAGAAATAACTTTTATTTTCTGAGGAATAAATAAAAATCAAGAAATAACTTTTATTTTGTGACTGCAAAATATAAGTCAAGAAATAACTTTTATTTTCGGATCGAAAAATTAAAGTCAAGAAATAATTTTTACTTTCTGAGGAATAAATAAAAATATAACTTTTATTTTCCGGCCTAAAAAAATCAAGGAATAACTTTTATATTCCGATCAAAGCTGATTTACATGCTTTTCTTCAAAAAAGAGCAACCCTACTTAATGAAAAAAAAAAATCTTCATGAAATTAACAAACAAAAAATGTGAAAAAAATGCTGCCTTCTAATTAACTTGTGAAATAATGTCTTGTTTATTTTGTGGCAACATCTGCAGCGTTGCCTTAATATATCAAGTCATTTGCAAAATTTATTCCCAAGAGTTACGCCCCTTTCGCATGTGCTGTTACGTCATCGTATTAGAAACTTTTTCACAAAATCGTCTCAATATCCTTTCGGAGGGGAAAACTTTATTTGCTTGCCACTTGCAATTAAAATGACATTTTGTTAGCATCAGAACACAAAATGAAAAATAAAAATTAAATAAAAAATAACAACAAACAAAAATTTTGAATTTTCAAAACTTGATGACAATTTAATTGATTCCAGTCATAATCCTGTTGCCACAAACACTTTGCTGATGTCATGCACATGACTGGAAGTTCGCCATTCATTAACTTATTAAAAGAGTGTCGTCAGCTGCGAAATTAAAAAGCAGTTTTAAGACAAGAGGGCTCAGATGAGTGGCTGCAAGTGTCAAATTTGACAGTAATTGTTTGTTTGTGTGTGTTTTTTTTTGTCAAACTAACGGACTCAATTAAAAAGATTAATTAAAGAAAGGAATGTTGCACAACTTGAAGGAGTTCAAATTAAAGTCTTATGCTTTTGAATTAAAAAAAAAATGTTTCGTAAGAACATTTTAAGCATTTTTGCTTCTCGAAAGCCACCAAGTCTCTGTGCTGTTTTCACCCGCGACCCCTTCCCGTTCAAATGGAATTAAATTTATGGCTTTTACCTTATCCGCAAAATATGTTGAGACGCTTCTAAGAAATAAATCTAACAACAACCAACACCAACAATAACAAAAGGTATTCCACTGTTTACATGATAAAAGATATATTAACATAAATTTTGAAATTCCTGCATATAATTTACCGACACTTGGAGGAAAGCGAACTTGTTTTAAGCGTTAAAACACTTCATGCCAAAGTGAATAGATATTTGGAAGAAAAACAAAAGAATTTTTCGTTTGTTTGTATGGAAAAACACATTAACGACCAGCACACACACACGCACACACTCATTTACACACATGCTATGACTTAATACACGTGTGTACCCTGAAGAAAACCGGGGGAAGAGTGTCCCCAAGTCAGCAGTTTGAGCTACTAAAGAGTGATTTGTGGCAACTTCAATCAGGCAATACTTTTTTTGTCAGCTCAGCTGTTATTGTCAGCTCAGCTGTTGTAGTCAGCTCAGCTGTTTTTGTCAAATCAGCTGTGTTTGTCAGATAAGCTGTTTTTGTGTAACCTGTCAATGTTAGACATGCCCAATTTGGTCTATAATTTAGCCAGCAACTGAAACTGAGGACACTAACCGATTGGATATATAATTTGGGGGTTTTTAAAATAAATCTCGTTTTTCGATTTATTTTTCATTCACGATATCTCTCGAACGGATTAACCGATTTTGAACCGATTTGCGGTGGCAGATTCCAAAATCGATTGTTAAAGCCGTTGAAAAGTTATTAAAAAAACACTTGAAACTTTTATATATATTTTTTTTAAGATTTATATTTTGATGTCTACCAGTTCGAATCCGTTTAAATTCACAGAAGATCTGAGTTATGGCGGTTATAAACGGGTCACATTTACGCACACACACAGGGTGGGCAAAAAAATCACCCTATTGGAAGCTGCTCTTGTTTTCTGGGAATGGCAGCCAACATTAGATCTGTTTTGACATTTGTGAACTGTCGAGGACACGACAGCAGTGTACGGTGCGCGCTATATGTTAACCGAGATCTTTTTTTTTGTCGCAATTGAACGAATTAGGACTGTGGTTCCAATAGGACGAAGCAATGGCACACTAGGCGAGCCACAACCGATATTCTGAAATCGAAACATCATCGGATGACTTCTTTTGGACCATTTTGTCATACAGACAGCGTGACTGGTTCTCAGACTTAGTCAGGGAAGCTTCTTAGGACCTCAAAACGTCGAGATCTGATGAGAACTCGATTTTTTTCAAAACGGGGTGAAACCAAAAACTTTCCGAATTTTGAAAATTCTAAATTTTTGTAGTGGGAAGTGAAAAAAGAAAGTTGGGAAAGAAAAAGCATTTTCATCTTCGACCACTATTTCAGAAAAGTACCAAAAGTGTAGACGAGAATCGCCAAAAAAGTACTAGAGAATCACTGGTTCCAATGACTACAGGTGGACCCAAAAGAACTACTCAATCAATGTTAATAGAGATTTAAAAATTATTTAATAGAACCAACTTATGCACTACATTGTGGGGGAACTGGAAGGGCAAAGGATAGAGTCTTAAGATCACAGCCGATGAAGGATTAGAAGAGAGAAAGAGAGAGAGATAGAATTTGTTCTAATTTCTTTACTTATATCAGCGATAAATTTATAATGCAGTATCCAAGAGGGGCGGTGCTTTTTTATACCTTTTGGTAAATGCTAGTGTATATCGCCTGTTGCTAAAGCTAAAGGGTCAGTACTATGCCATCAGACATGAAGAATCATGCACTCAATCCGATCAGTACCGAAATTAACCATCAAAATGTCAACACAATTTATGAACGAATATCGATCGATAACGTCATATTCAAAACTGACTGGATGCAGACTAGAAATCGGTTTCATAGGCTTCGTAGTCTTAAGTCATGTTTTCAAGATCTGGATTAAGTTTAAACTCAGTTTAACTTTATTTTAAGGCGGAATGGGATTTTTTTTAATAATTAATTCTTTAAAGACCCACGTATAAAGGAAAACTAAACTGTAACGTACACATTTTTGAAATAAACTTCGCAAAGGCGGCATAAATTTGCCTTCAGGTTAACTAAACCCAGCTTAACTGAGATCTCAAGAAACCGAGCCTTAGAATCAACTCCTTCAATGACACGCACATATTCAATATTGTTAGTAAAAATCGTCTGCGGTACTACAACTCACTGGTACCTGATTTCACTATTCACATTTCCTGCAGGGTAGTCAGAGATTCCCCTAAATGCCCGCACAGTAGTGCCAACTACGTTGTGTGTGGATAATAAAACATCTTCCTTCTGGGCTGATTTGCAAGAAAAATGCAACGAAAATATTTTTCCTCTGGTAAAGAAAATGGCAAAAAATTTTTGGAGGTAAAACACATAAATTTTACACCGAAGACGGTTTTGTCAATGGGTTGGTTTTTCTATTCTCTCCTTTTATTTTCTTGCGTCTTTCGCCCATTCATAACTGGCGGCATAGAAAAGGGCAGGAAAAAAGAAACGCTTGAATTTAAGTTAATATGAGAATATTTTGTATTGAAAGGGAATCATAAATTTAAAATGTAGAAAATTATTGAGATAAGAACATGTGTAACATTGTTGGCAAGTGAGTGTGTACATACGAGGGTTGCTATGTAAATTGCGAACCTTTTTTTTGCTAAATTAAATGCAATCACTTGCAGTGCGGTGCTCTTAAGGGGAACATCCTAAAGAAAGTTGGCAAAGAGAAGAGAAGAGAACATAAACAAAAATTTGATCAAATATGATCTTGATCCATAATGACTAACAAATAAACCAAATTATAATACAACGACAACAACAACAAAAATAGTTGCTGCTCATTCACAACTTTTCATTTCGTTCACGTTCTATTAATTTCAATAAAATTGTATTCCGTGGAATTTTTCAAATCGTTTAGCGTCAGCACTTGACAATTAATTTCCACTCGCCCCGCTCTTGGCCTATTCCCTACAATCAATTTCAGCATGTCGTTGTAACAATTCGTGTAATTATCGGCAATTTAACACCTCGTTGGCGGATAATGTTTTGCTCCAGTGACAAGACGGCCAAATGAATTGAACAACAAAATTTTATTTAATAATTGTTATTTGGATTTCAATAATAAATGAAATTTTTATTTTTGTCAAACAGCAACAATTGGGAAATACCCTTCCGGCATCCGTTTGACAAATAATTTCTATGTTGTTAAGAGAAGTTAATAAAAGAGCGAAATTGAGAAAAAAAATTGAATAAAATAACAACAAATAAAATAAAAAGATCATGTTTTTGTTGGATTGCAAAAAAAAAAACATGTTCTGAATGAAATAAAATATCTGTCGAATGCCCCAAATTGATTTCAATGGGAGTATTTGACTAAAACATGACCGCTTTTAAAACCGGGAACTACCCCGAACAGTTGGCGGAGGAAGCGAGAAATATACTCTTGATTTTCTCTGTGCTGAATGCACTCAGGCCGCATAAGAGCAAAATTTCTTGGAAATCCTGATCGTAAAATAAAAGTCAAGAAATAACTTTTATTTTCCCATCGCAAAATAGAACTCGAATAATAATTATTTTTATGAAGAATAAATAAAAATCTAGAGACGACATTTATTTTCTTTCTTTTATATTCTAGCCAAAAAATAAATGTCAAGAAATAACTTTTTTTTTTTAATTTAAGAAATATAATTTTTTTATGGAGGAATTAATAAAAACCAAAAATTATCTCTTATTCTCTGATCGAAAAATAGAAGTCAAGAAATAACTTTTTTTTTGAGGAATTAATAAAAATCAAGAAATAACTTTTATTTTGTGGTCGAATAACAAAATTCAGAAAATATCTTTAGTTTTTCAATAAAAAAAATTAAACTCAAAAAATAACTTTTATTTTCTGAGGAATAAGATTTATGACGCCATAATTTTTGTTATCTGACCGATAACAATAATATAAAAATGATTTTTATTTTCTGATCTAGAGACGACTTTTATTTTCTTTCTTTTATATTCCGGCCAAAAAATAAAAGTCACGAAGTAACTTTTATTTTCCCACCGCAAAATCGAACTTAAATAATAATTATTTTTATGAAGAAAAAATAAAAATATAGAGACGACTTTATATTCCAGCAAAAATATAAAAATCAAGAAATAACTTTTATTTTCTGAGGAACTAATAAAAGTTTAAAGGTAACTTTTATTTTCTAATCGGTAAATAAAAGTCAAGAAATAACTTTAATTTTCTTGGGAATAAATAAAAATCAAGAAGTAACTTTTATTTTGTGGTCAAAAATTTAAATTCAGAAAATATGTACCATTAATTTTTCAATAAAAAAATTAAACTCAAAATAATAACTTTTATTTTCTGATCGCCAAATTTAAGTCAAAAAAATAACTTTTATTTTCCGAGGAATAAGTAGAAATTAAGAAATAACTTTTATTTTCTGAAGAATAAATAAAAATTAAAAATAACTTCTATTTTCCAATCGGTTAAAAAAATTGCAGAAATAACTTTTATTTTCTGAAGAATTAATTTATTATCCGATCGAAAAATAAAAGTCAAGACATAACTTTTATTTTATGAGGAATTAATAAAAATTTAAAAATAACTTTTATTTTCTAATCAGTAAATAAAAGTCCAGAAATAACTTTTATTTTCTGAAGAAAAGATAAGAATGAAGAAATAACTTTTATTTTCTGATCGATAAATAAAAAACAAGAAATAACTTTTATTTTCTGAGGAATAAATTAAATTAAAGAAACAACTTTTATTTCCTAATCCGTAAATAGAAGTCAGGAAATAACTTTTATTTTCTGAGGGTTAAATAAAAATTAAGAAATAACTTTTATTTCCTGACGAATAAATAAAAATGAAAAATAACTTTTATTTTCTAATCGGTTAAAAAAATTGCAGAAATAACTTTTATTTTGTGAAGAATTAATTTATTATCCGATCGAAAAATAAAAGTCAAGAAATAACTTTCATTTTATGAGGAATTAATAAAAATTTCTAAATAACTTTTATTTTCTAATCGGTAAATAAAAGTCAATAAATAACTTTTATTTCTAACTTTTATTATTAAGAAACAACAAAGAGGAGAAAAAGTTGCTTTTTTATTCACTTCAGCTCGACAAAATAAAAAATTAAGATTTATTTAGCCGCAAATATATTTTGATAAAGTTTTTTTAAGGTTGGTCTTTGGATAAACAAATTTTTTATAAATATTTAAATATTCTTAATATTTTGCCATGTTCTCTTTGTCGCTTCTGCAGGGGGCAGTATTATTTATCTCTTAAAAAAGTATATATTTTCCTGAGGAAACTATTTACAGGCATGGCGAAATATTGAAAACATGAAAATTTATGTAAAAAAAATTTTGTGTAAAAATTAATAAGTATTTATTAATGTTAATTTCTTTTCTACAAAAGAGTGCAACATTTGTCACACTTTCTAACAGAAAATGAATTGTCTTATTTGAAAATAAAGAATTTATTGGAAATCAATCCTACATCTCTCACGAAAAATAATTTTATTTTAAAACACTTCCAAACTGCCGCTTTTTTGAAAATAAGTAAAAAAATGTTCCATGGTTTTCCGAGAAGAAAACGCCCTAAAATAATATAGACAGATGAATAAGTGGAAATCAATATACGTAAATAAAATGAATTATACATCATTTTTTTTTGTATTCAAAAATTTGTATTGAGTTGGAATTTTTATTAAAATTTAGAGATTATTAAAAAACTTCTGCAAAATTATTCCCACTCAAATTATTTAACGTTTGCTTAAGCATTTTATTTCATGACCCAATTCCTCGAGACCCACATAAATTCATAATTAAATATAAAACTACACATGGAAAAAATATGTACAAAAAACCCCGTCTTTAAACCAAAAATATTATTATTAAATCTCTGCACAACAACAATAAAACGTGATCAACATTTTGCCACATGCAAGTGGAACTTTTCAGTAGATAAGAAAAAATATTAAAAAAAAAAGAATATCATTTTCATTACACCAACAGCAGCTGTTGGAGTTGAGGCCTGAAGGCCGAAGAGAGCAAAAAAGAAAAAAAAAAAAAAAAAACCAAAAGCAACATCTGCGTCCAGCCTCAGACGCATCCTTAAGTGTAAAAATATTTTACAGCAAAAAAAAAAAAAAATCATAAAGAAAAGTTTCACACTTCAACCTCAAACAGGCTAAAATATGTGATAAAAATTATTATGAGAGGAAAACGAGAAAAAAACAGAGAAAAAAATATATTTGAAAAGTCCCAGGCAACAACAAAAAAAAAAAAAAAACACAAAATTGTGGTCAAGTTAAGCAACTGTTACCGTAACCAACGAAACTATTTCATCTCCTCTCCATTTCACATCCTTAAAAGGGATGAAGGATGTGCACACAAACGTGGTCATCACTTTTGGTCTCGCAGACTCGAAGAATATTAAAACGAGTTGAAAGTGCTGGAGGAAAAGTTTTTTGCAAATACTTACAACAAGAAAAAAAACGGCAAAAAATTATATTTATGCGGGTACGCTGGTCAATATTTTATACAAAAACAATAAATCAGTGCAACAGCAAGAAAAAAACACCCGTTTATTAGCAAAAGAAAAAAAATAGAACAAAATATATTAAAAAGATAATAAAAGAGAGAGAGAAAAAAAATTATAATAGAAATAAAATAAAAAAGAAGACATGAGCACTGATAGTCAAAGTGTGGTGGCCTTCCAAAACAGCACTTTTCTGATTTGCTAAGGAAGTTGAAAATAAATTAATTCTTGTGCTCTCCGCTTTAAGCCAAAACGCACAATGACATATTGTGACATCGCCATTGCGCTGGTAGCGTTGTATTAAAAAATGACAAACAATGCCAACTGTACACACTATTGTGCGATGGCACAAAATGCCACAGTTTGCTTTCGGAGAGCACAAAGAATTAATTATTAATTAAATTTCAACTTCCACAGCAAATCACAAAAGTGATGTTTTGGAAGGCCACTGCACTTTGACTCTCAGCAACCATGTGGACTTTTGTTTTTTGCCAAATGCAATTATAAAGGAGAGAGGGGGAGAGGAGCAGAGGAATGGGCATTTCCTTGGCAGCGAATAATTCAAAAGTACAGGGTGGTCAAATTTGAGGTTAGGAAGTAAATTGGCTGTCAAATAATGAAATATCACGAATAGAGCTGTTATCTTATGACTTTTATTTAGTAGAGAGTTGGGAAATTTTTGACTGTGGAAAGTTATACACTTAAAGAAATAATTTTAGTTGTAAAAATTTACTATTCTGGGAATTGACGTAACGAAAACAACTAATTTTTCATCTTACGGACTGAGGCCCGTTTGCAGTTGGCCTCTATCATTCTAGTGAATTAACGCATATATTTAAATGACCCAGATTTTAGTGAATAAACCAAAAGTAACTGATGCTGTGAAATATAAAATTTAAAAAGATTAAAGAAGGTTTCTTTTTTTGCATAATGTGGTTTAAAATTTTTGTGAAAAGAGGTGAAGTATACCGACGTGATGAGGGCGGAAATTTGCCCCATTTTATAACTCATTATTAATTCCTGTATTTCTACTTTATTTTGGTGTCAATGGAAGTTAATTTATCTAAGAAAAATTATGTTTTTAAAACAATTTACTTCATAACCTCAAATTTGCCCGCCCTCTATATCGGAGCCTTTAGAAAGCAGAGTCCAGAACCAGAGTCTTTAAGTTCAGCTGCTGACTATTCTGAGGGCCGCATCCACGACTACGAACTCTTTCAATCATCTGACTGTTCTTTAATTGTAGTCTGCTCCTTTTTTTCTCTCACTCTCTCCCTTTTCTTGGACTGTTTTTTTAAAGTGTATGGAAAGGATCATTCAAATGGACCCAAATGGGCTGCTCCTCTTCTTTTACCAGCAACCTGCCTAGAAAATATCTACATTAAGATTAAATTTTTTCAGTTTGTTCCTTTGTTGATAATAATTATTTTCATTAAAATGTATCGAAATTTTTTTCAGTGTAGGACCGCGATGTCTCCTACTCGTGCGCTGCATTGTGACTGCACTAAAAGTTGGGGTGGTGTTGAGCAGAAAGACGGAGGGACATGAGAAGAGGCAGATTTTCTTGGAGAAATTTTTCGCTTTGTCGGCGAATCTACGTTATAGTTCCGATGGGTGGCGGCGCCGTAGTACGCACTTTAGCGCCTGATTGCGGCAATCGCTGTTTTTAGGATCCAGCGATTATTTAGTGAAATAGTCCGATAACAATTAACACAATCATGTGCTTAAACGTATCACAAAAATTAAACCCTACATATATGACGACGTGCATGATCGAGCATGCACTTCTGCCTATTCCAGCTTAATTTAGTAACTTTCGTTCGTTATATTTTTTAGTAGATCGTTGATAGCGAGTCCTGGAATATAAAAATTTATTTTTCAATTTTAACTTTCACTTGGAACAGCACTTTTGCTTTATTAGCACCCTCTTGCAACTCATTCCACAAAGTGGATTCTACTGTCTGGCAGTAGACAATTAGCTTTTGTATACCGTTGGACTATCATTTGCAATAATCCCGTTATTCAGTTTGAGGGAGACTCAGTTCAATATGTGCAGCAGGGATGCTTAATGGAAGCAGCAGCTTTTGTTGTTGTTGTTGCTGTCACTACTAATTATGTTTTACTAGCAAATAAATAAAACTACACGGAGAGAAAATGAAGTAGAGATTGGGTAACGCGTGGCAAATATTTGCTCAAAAAAGTGTAACCACTAAAAAGTAATTAAAATATTTTGATTCAGCCGTCCAAAAGTAGTCAGCGGTCACATACTTACAAACACACGTGCACATACACACTGACACAGTGACGGGCTCTCAGAATTAGTTATAGAAGCTGCTTAAAACCGACAATTCCTGATCTTTTTTATATTTTAAATTTTCCTGGCGGGAAGTTAAAAAATTCAAGAAAACAAAGTGACTTGAAAAAAATAGACCACGTCGGGGATTTGATATGGAGGTCTGTACATCTGTTTCGGATTTAAGCACTTCTCGTTTGCAATTCAATCATAATTTTTTTCTATTTTGAAATAAAT
The DNA here is from genome assembly GCA_963675445.1 of Linnaemya vulpina. NCBI lineage: Eukaryota > Metazoa > Arthropoda > Insecta > Diptera > Tachinidae > Linnaemya > Linnaemya vulpina. Next base: position 98,962,254 of record OY776277.1, read on the forward strand.
TGTTTTCTCATTCGAAGTGGTACAAATAAAATACCCGGAAGTACTGACGGGAAAGTGTAGTGGCCTTTTAAAATAATGCTGTTCTACTTTGCTGTGTGTGTTGAAAATTAAATTGCTGATGATTATTCAAGATAATAAAGAGCTAAATTTGCTGCCCGATATTGTGTTTAATAAAAACATAAGATTTGTAAAGTCAGTTCGCCAGTTGCTGACTACAGTCCCTGGTTAAAAGCCTTCATTTTTTATTTTATTTGACGCTCTTTACTGTCGAAAACTCTTTGGGTCTTGAGCCTCATAAAAATGCTGAAAATATTTCCTTTTACCTGAGACATGCAAAAATGCTCAATTATGCAAAAATAGGGCTGAACAAATCGGGGTCAGAGTTCAGAAAAGTTCTTGAAACAGAAAAATATACATCGATTTTACTTAAACATAAATTTTATAATTCATCTAACACAGCACAACAGCTGTTTTCGAAAGCCGCTGCCTTTTATTAACAAATACTTATTTCCGCTACTAAAAACTAAAAATGTTGAAAAATCTGGAGGTTTTGGTTTTACCTCGTTTTGAAAAAATATAACTCCCATCAGATCTCGACGTTTTGTGGTCCCAGGAAGCTTCCCCGACTAATTCTGAGAACCCGTCACTATGAATGTATGTGTGCGTGTGAGTGTGTATGTAAGTATGTGACCCGCTTATAGATTTGGAACGGCTTGACCGCTTTTAACCACAATAATGGCTACTAAATTTAGAGTTCCTGTGACTTTTAACCGATTCAAACCGGTAAATTTCAAGAAATTTTAAGAGAACACATCTTTCGAAGTTATTTTTTTTTTTTAAATAACTTCTAAACGTCCTTACCGATCGATTCTAAGCAGCTCTCAAGATTCAAAATCTCACATCGACCACTGCGAATCGGTTCAAAATCGGTTAATCCATTTGTGAGGTATCGTGAACGAAAAAAATTCGAAAAGAGTGATTTTTTTAAACTCTGAAATTATATATATGATTAGTTCGTGTTCTCGATCCTTTTACAGCACTCCAAAAGCTTATCAATCTCGTCTACTCCTGTGAGAATCGCTTAATAATTCACAATTTATAGCAGTTTGAAAACTAATCAAATTTATTAAACTCTCATTGAGCTCTAAGACCTCAAAATCGTAGAGAGCAGCACAACCAACCACGTTTTGATAGTGTTGCAGATAAGATTAGCGGGAATTAGCAGGGATGGTTAAACTTCTTCCAAAAATGTTTGTTGGTTAATTAAGCTTATTTTGTATTTCAGAAAGAATGAAGTTGGTATTGAAAATCAAAAACGTTATTCCAGGGTTGGATAATTAAAACTACATCGCTGAAGGTTATTATATAATGCGGCTCAGCCGAAAAGAGCAAATTTTACTTGCCTTAATCTGAAACTGTTTTAATAAAATTTCTTTTTGTGAAAAATCTCTTAACAACCTTTTCTCTTTTGCTGATACGCCATGTGACTGGGCTTCTGATTTTACAAATAGATTTTTCTAAGTGTAGCTGTTGGCTAGATTCACTGCTTCGACAGTAATTATTTCTCATGTTAATATCTTTTGTGGCTTAAATTAACTAAAACTAACCTTCAACCTTAATTGTTTTATTTTTACTGCTCTTGTCCTTGTTGTTCTTCTTGTTGTTGGACTATTTTTCCATTTGAGGTCACCATTTGTTTGCTTGGCTGAACATTTGGATGGCTGTTAGGCGAAGATTGAATTTTATCTTCGGCCACTTGCAGTGTAAATGGTGTGGGCTGTGTGAAGCAGGACAATCATTTGGCATCATTTGTCCCGAGATAAACAAGTCGTTAATGATCCTTAAAAGGTAACGCACACATACGAATGTATGGCTGTATTAGATGTGTGTGAGTGTGTGTGTGTAATTTAAGCAATTTCGCTTTTGCTAATTAATGCTTTTCTCGGAAAGATTAATGAAGACTGTAACGTGTGTTTGTAAATACAAATAAAGTTGTTGCAAATTTAATGTGGCGTCGTTGGAGACTTCAGTCCATTTCTTAAAGAGCGGCACTGCTCCTTCCCTGAACTCTTTCAAGTTAATAATCGCATGAATAGTTCTTGCTATTAAATGACATGATCTGCTGGAATGCACGTGTGCTTTTAGATCATCTGCAAATTGTGCCAATCCAAAACTGAAGCTTTTAAGGTTGATGAAAGTTTTGCCGTCGCTTTTATTACACTTGACATTTTCCATGTCCAACAACACAATTCATTTCATCGAGGCAACAAAGTGTTTTGGCTTATTTTTAAATAATTAACTGCAGACAATTTAAAAACTACAAATAAACAGCGATAAAAAATATAAATTAAATAAATGAAAATTGAACAAAAAGCCATAATTATATTGTTAAAAATCATCGCCAATGACACTGAGAGAAAAAAAGGCAACAAACCAAAAGAAAAACTAACAAAATTTATGTGAAGAAAAAATAAACACAAACAATTCACAATCATAAAAATAATGAATGTAAAGCACGAGTGTGTGTGTGTGTATGTACTCTTGTACATACGAGTGTTATGTAAATATGTATTCAGGCAAGGAAATAATACTTCTCTTTTTTTCCCACTCTCATAATAATCAACCATTCATTTATTTATTTGTTTTTGTTTGTTTTTTGTTGCAAGTTTGGAGGGCAAAAAACTCTACAAAATCTTTGAACAAAAAGAAGCAGGACAGACAGACACACGGACAGACGGACAGACGATTGAACAACGAGCCGGCAAAACAAGAAAAATTGAAAATTATGCCATGTAATGAAATGCAGACAGATGCATGCATGCACGGACAACAAAAAAAAATAAATAATAAAAATAAGAAAAAATTAAAATGCATTTCCAGAATGAGTGCAGCAAAAATATAAACGAATGAATGGATAGACGACGATGGATTGTTTCATGGATAACATTTCAATTAAAACCCACTTCAATTAAACATGTTGCGACTAGAAGAAGTTGAACAACACAACGCACGTCAACAACAATGTGACACTCCAATAAAATATTATTAAAAAAAGACACACACAAAAAGAAAAACGAATACATGCACTGGCATTTTGCAACTCAAGGATGGAGAGGAAAAAGAAACACAACAATTGCATTTTTCAGTTCAGAAGAGCAAATGCGCCGAGTGCATGTTTTATCATGTTTAAGAGAAGATATTAGAAAAGTGTCTTTTTTCAAGTTGAGAATAAAAAGCTCGTTTGAGTGGTTTTTAAAATGAATTGAGTTGGAATAAGAGTTTCTTTTCCAGTCTTTCCGCAGAGATGGACAATGCAGTCCACTAATTTGTAGAATATTTTTATTTCGTAAATAAAAATAACTGGAATTTATATGCGAGTAAATATTTTTTAGAATTGTTTAGTTTTTTGTGGTTTAAGTTTAAATTAAGACTTGTTTTCTTATGAATAGAACCAGCAGTCAGGGAACGAAACGCCTACGAGCATATCCAATGCATTGCGCTGGAACTAGGAAGATAGGTTTTTTGAGTGGGGCGGGAAGGGAGTTGTTACTATGGACACTTGATTTAAACCTTCTCGAATTGAAAGTAACGGGGAGACTATATACTCTCTATAATGGGTACTACGGCTCGCTAATATAGGGTGTTTTTTATAGAGTGATACAACTTTGAGTTGGCATCACTGCTTTATTCGACCACCCATTTAATAGCTGATAGTTGCTTTTTGTTTAGTTTGCTTTGACATTTTATTATGGATCGACTTACACCAGAGCAACGCGTGAAAATTGTGGAAATTTTTAGTCAAAATAATGGTTCTGTTCGTCAAACTTGTCGTGCACTTCGTCCATTAAAAATTTTATTTTCCGATGTCGCATTTGGAGTGAGGAGAATCCACAAGCTTTTGTCGAAACACCATGATATCCACAGAAAATTACTGTCTGTATGGTGCGCTTTATGGGCTGGCGGAGTCATTGGCCCATATATCTTCCAAAACGATGATGATCAGAATGTTACTGTTTGTGAAAATTGGTGTTCCAGATTGCGCCTTATACGCGCCAGCCATGGCGGCCAAATGGCCGAAATCATATTTAAACATTAATGTCATAAAATTGTCTATCCAATAAAGACCGTTTCATTGATATCAAAAATATATTACTATCTTTTATTATGATTTAAACTTGTATCACTATATAAAAAACACCCGATATAGCGACCACAGATAAGGGAGAATATTGAAAGGGTACAGGAGATTATTCGAGAAGATGGAACAAAATCAACCTGGAGGTCTTCTACACAACTTAACGTCTAACGAGAATACCCGCCATGCATTCCATACAAAATTCACCTTTTTCCATTAATTGAATCTAATAAAATACCACCAGCGACTTGAATTAATTGAAACAAATTACGATTCCGAACATTCATCTTCACAATTAATTTTCAGTTCCAATAATTCTGCTGTAACACAGACGATAATTCATAAAATGTATGCAGCAGAATATATTATATACACACAACCCACAACTTCCCCACAAAAATCATAAAATCTCGAAACGAACACCCTAAAACCAAAATTAGAAGTCTCTTTCAATTAAGTAAACATGTCAAGTGCATTTGAAGAATGTGTCACCAGTTCGTGTCTTTGCAATTCAGTTTTCTTGCCGGTGTTTAATGCGTTGCGTTGTTTGCCTTAATCGTCGTTGTTTTTAATTAAATAAAATATATAAAATCGCACCGTTTTCAATAAAAATAGTATCAAAATGTTAAGGAAAGTGTGCTGAATAAAATGATATAATTTTTGTTACCAAAATCTTAAAGAAAAGTACATTAAAACGTGTTTAAAGTTTATCAATTTTGTAATTTCACAACAGTTTTTTTGTACGTTTGTAATCCGAAAGTTATTCGTGGCAGCGCAGTTGCAGCATCATGTTGATTTTGTTTCTTCACGTGCTCGTGTTTCTTTGGTAGCCCTGCGTTTTGTTTTTGTAAAGAGTTAATAAAAGCAATCGGACGTGAGAGTATTTGAATTGTGTTGTTGACAAGTTTGAAGGGCTTTCATGTGTTTAGAATTTGTTTTTGTTTTTAGAATTTGTTTTTGTGTTTTATTTATTCGCCTAAAGAAGGAATTAAATGTGGGTTTTCCTCATAATAAGAGAATTAAATTTGGAAGAGGCTGCTGAACAGCAGAGATTTTGTGGGTATTTTTTAAAAGCAAATTTTTGCCAGAATAAATATCAAGCGCATTTTAGAGAAATCAGCGAGTCAATTTGATTTTGTTTGATTAATTAATAGTTTTAATAGAAACAAATACTTATTTACTTGAAGCCTCTTCTACACACATCCGAAATTGAGGTGAGTTTATTTATTATTTTTAACTATTTAATATAAATAAAAACTATTGGGGAATATCAGCCGATTTACACGATGATGTTGAGGCCTTCATGTTGTTTTATTTATAATTAAAAATATGTTGTAAAATCATTTTGCCTTTGTCGCCTGCTCTACAAGAATTCTGTTTTCTTTTTAAATTAAAAAGCTGTAATTTTTATTATTATTATTATTATTATTAGTATTATTATTGTTATGTTTGTCATATCTGAAATATAATTTAATTTATATAGAAAACCTTAGCTTCTCTTTTAAACATGTTTTAGCTTGAGGGTATTTTAAAAGCTGTCCGAATAGTCTGTTGCCAACCGCTCTTGTAATTAACTCTGCATTAAAGTTTAAATTATCCAGCTCTGCTTGAAGCTCTTCATGTTTGTATAGCAGCTCATGTTGGCCCAGAATGCTCGTTGGGGCTGTTGGCTCAAAAGCACAGTCAGCTTTTAGGAGCGTTAATATGAGTTGTTGCTACTGTTTGTTTCTTTTTTTTTTTCTTTTGGTTTCGTCCGTCGTTGCTTTAATGAACTCATGTTTGTGTTGCTGTTTTACAATAAAATTTATTTCTGTTTGATTAGATACCAGTTGCCTGTGCATAGGTTGTATGTTGGCTCGAGACATGCTTCCATCCATCCGTTTATTTTTCAAAACTGTCCGTCCGTCCGTCTGTCTGTCTGTCTGCCTGTTTTAGTGACCATCACTTATCCAGCCAATAACGATAAAAAGTTGTCTGCAAAAGTAGGCGGAGTGCATTTGACGCATTTTTATTAGCAGTTTCAAGTATTGAAAACATTTTTAGCAAACGCGCACACATTTGCCGCAATCTTTGCATCTTCGAAATAAATCCCATAAATATCCCACTTGGACACAAACACATACACATGCCTATAGGCTTGTGTATGTACGTTACACACCTGTTTTACAGTTAGATGGTTCCCTAACAATCGGAGAAAAAGTGTACAACATATATTTTTTTGCCACAAAATTTATTTTTTAGTTTTTTAACTTAAAGAGAGGGTTCTGTTTTGCTGGTTTTAATATTAATTCTTGTTTTCATTGAATCGGTTGAAATATTTTCATTAGCAAAAATTTGTGTATAGAGACATGTTTACATTCATCAAATATTTGCTGGAAAAAGCGTAACCACTAAATATTTATGAACTCTTACTTCAGACAAGTTCTGCTTGAGTTAAACAGTTTCCAATAATAGTAGATTCTGTGACGGCGTCTATAAGTTGAGAAAGAAACTGTTTTATTTAAGAAACTTGCATCCGACTGAATGTGTCATTTTGTAGTATTTAGTGGTCACACTTTTTTGGAAAATTATTTGTTAAGTGTGAAAGTACCTTAACGAACCAAAATGTGCATTATAATTTCTTTAATTATTAAAGATTCCAAAATTATATAAATTTTTATGTCGAAATTAAATTTTTATCAAACAATTTTTAACAAATTTTTTTTAAAAAATTTAATTAAAAAAATTCAAATTTAAAATGTATGATTTTTATATAAAAATTGATTTTTTATAATTTAAAAATTATTTCTATTTCTTTTAAATTTCTTTGAGGTTTTGATTTTGTAACTCTTTTCAAGTTACGCGACATATTGTTTTAGTGCGCTACTCCTATTCAACCTTAACGAAGAAATATCTATAATTTTATATACTGGAACTTGAAAGAGTTTAACCCTAGGTGGTTACTCTTTATCTTTGTATATTGAAGTTAGTTAATCTGCATAGAATAGACGAAATATTTTTAATAAATAATTCGAGTGGAAAAATTTTTAACGTTAAAAATAAATACAAATATATTTATTTAAATATTATCTTAATATGTAAAAATAATAATAAAATTTTTTATATCTCTCACAAAACTCGATACAAATTTGAGCAAAATAAAAGAGTTATATGGCAAAGAGTATGGTCGATTCGACGAACGGTAACCATCCAGGGTTAATTAAAAATATCTTCAACAATATCCTCCAGAGGCTTTAAGAAATTATGTGCGTTTGTTTGTGTAGAAGAGAAACGGTTTAATGATTTCACAATAAATCAACTGCATCAAATCCTTTAAAAGGCATGGCGCTGATTTTAAGATGAAGATGCCGGCAAAAAGTATGGCAAAAAGTATACCGATTAATAAGTGCAGTGACGGCTCGATTTTCGCAACTCCCAATTTATTTTGAAAAGTGATCATATTGACGCAAATAATTCCATTTCAAGGGCGGGGTCATGTTTCTTCTTCACATAAATTTTGTTAGTTTTTCTTTTGGTTTGTTGCCTTTTTTCTCTCAGTGTCATTGGCGATGATTTTTAACAATATAATTATGGCTTTTTGTTCAATTTTCATCTATTTAATTTATATTTTTTATCGCTGTTTATTTGTAGTTTTTAAATGGTCTGCAGTTAATTATTTAAAAATAAGCCAAATTAATTTGTTGCCCCGATGAAATGAATTGTGTTGTTGGACATGGAAAATGTCAAGTGTAATAAAAGCGACGGCAAAACTGTCATAAACCTTAAAGGCTTCAGTTTTGGATTGGCACAATTTGCAGATGATCTAAACGCCCACGTTCATTCCAGTAGATCATGTCATTTAATAGCAAAAACTATTCCTGCGATTATTAACTTGAAAGAGTTCAGGGAACGAGCAGTGCGGCTCTCTAAGAAATGGACTGAAGTCTCCAACGACGCCACATTAAATTTACAACAACTTTATTTGTATTTACAAACACACGTTAGAGTCTTCATTAATCTTTTCGAGAAAAGCATTAATTAGCAAAAGCACACACACACTCACACACATCTAATACAGCCATACATTCGTATGTGTGCGTTACCTTTTAAGGATCATTAACGACTTGTTTATCTCGGGACAAATGATGCCAAATGATTGTCCTGCTTCACACAGCCCACACCATTTACACTGCAAATTTCCGAAGATAATTTTCAAGAAGTCAGGGCGTGCTCATGCATGCCCTGAGTTTTTTACTCAGAAGAGTAATTTAAGACAATTGGGCAGGGAAATTATTTTAAGCCTTTTTAGTGTTACAAATTAAAGTACAATATATTAATTCCATCAGATCCTGGTTCTTAATAACTAGTGATAAGCTAAAGTAATTATGTAGCGTCCTGCGAAAACAGCTGTACCGCTCTGCTGTGTTATTTGCTTTATTAAATTGCTGTTGACTTTCCCTGCTGCATTATCATGTCTCGCCTTCAATTAAAATAACAAATCAATCTTAATTAAATATAAAAATGAATTTATAATATTTTATTTAAAATTTTATTATTTGAAAATCCCTCGTGAGCTAATAAATTTAATAGCAGAAAATAAAAATAAATAAAAATAAATCATCAAACAAATTAGTCAAATCAAAAGTCACGTTTTCCAAAATATAAATTGTACCCTACAACTAAAAAAACAACAACAACAACAACAACATTACCAAATCAATTAAAACTTTAACCCGCAACAACAAACAACACCACTCAAACAACAAATAGAAAACGTTCATTAGCAAAGTTTTCGTTTCTGTTTTGTTGCCAGTAATTTTTCTAATTTTTATTTCTTCTTTTTTTTGTCATTTGCCGAACTCGAATAATTTTAACAAATTGCAATTTGCTAACCGTAGACGCCCAACACGGACAGAAGATAAATAAAAGAATCATGAAAGTGTACGAGTTGGAAAGTACTACTTTTAGAGGGTGTTGTTTGTTGTACACGAGGGCACTGTACATTGCAAAAAAATATGACAACTATTTTTGTATTTTATTAAACAATTTTCAATATAAAAAACCAATACAGTAGAGTTGCAATAATTCGTAACTGAAGGGAGCGAAGGGGCCTACTGTAAATTACGAATTAACGAGATTTCGATTTAACGAGATTAAAATGAAACAAAATAAGCGCTTTATAGGCTTCTTATTAATCACTAATTATTTACAATCTCTTTTTTAATATCAATATATTTAAATAAAAAAATTAATAAAAATTAAAAATCAAGCGACGTTTTCCAAAATATAAATTGTATCCTACAACTAAAACAACAGCAAAATATTATTTGACAACAATTTATTATTGGAAAGACAAATACAGTAGAGTCCCGATAATTGGTAATTGAGTTATTCGGTCTTATTAAGAATTAAAGAGATTAACATAAAAAAACTTTAAATCAAAATATGAACGATTTGCAGGATTTTGACCTTCATGAGGCTTAAATATCAAAACGTTTAGTTTGAAAGGGTTAAATTTTATAAATAAAAAAATTTATTAATTATTCTTGTGTCTAATTAATAGTTAATAATAATTAATAATTAAATTGATTAATTAATTTCTATAAAATATGAAACAAAAATAATAAACTTTTCATAAAGAAGTTACGATCGGTATCGAATGCCGCAATTTGTCCCCTGATGTGGTGCTTCTTAAAATTTTTATTGGTGAACTTAGTGCTCTTAAAAAACTTACCTGCTGCGTTATATTTTTATAAAAAAAATGTATTCTCAGCGGTTAATTATGCGTTCGAATTATTTGAGAAATATTTGGTTGATCTGTTAAGAAAATCCCGATTACATTTTATTTACTAGAGACCGAAAAAAAGTTCGTCAAATGAAAGATAAAGTTAAATCGAAATTCTGTCTGAAAACAGTTTCTGCGTTACTCTCATGCGTGGGCTGGTTATTTAAAATCTATTTGAAGTTTCTCGATCACGTAAAGCAACGAGCGGGGAAATTCATCGGGGTGACAGTAGGGGAGCCGACTCTATTGACTCAAGTGATATTAAAGAGCTTGTGGCCGAAACTCGATTGCTCTTGCGAGCTATATGCCTTTCATACTGGGTGCGCCCTATTGTGGTCAAGTTGCTAGTCAACCACATGGCACTTAACAGAGAGAAGTCGTTCTTTGGCCGAATCGGTTCGTATGTGGAATAACTTGGGGAAGTTGAAATCGAACGTCCCTCTGTCGCCTTTCCCACAACCTAGTTTCCTATGTAGGGAAAATATGTAGGGCTCATCCCCGGAGGGCTAGTCCAAAAAAATAATTTAGTGGGCGTTATACTCCAAACTCGTGAAACAGAGTCAACGATCAGTGATCATAAAAAAATATTTTCAAATGAGGTTCAATGTTGACTGGCTCACAACTGATTTGCAACTATTTTAATTTATTTAACCGTTTATTTTTTTATTAGCACCGATTTGGGGGGGAAGAGTACCTCTAATCATGTCATGCTCTGCGCTGCAGTTGAAAAAAAAACTGATTGTGGCAAAGCCTATAAAGCGGAGTAGGGTTTATGGTCGTTCAACTCGAATCTTTCACAATTGAATATGACAAAAGAGGTCTCCACTTTCAGTTTATTCGACGGACGGGTGACTCGACTAAAGAAATAGTACGTTCTGTAAAGTGATTTTAATAAAAGAGTTACGCTTTTGGGAAAAACATGCCCGATTTGACTACAGCACGTCCCATTGTGTCAGCAGTAAAACCACCGAAACGCAGCCCACATACGAACACCATCACAAAAAAATAACACCTGCGGTCAAGAGGGACACTTCACTATATCCCCGCACCGATGGAATTTAGAATAGACCAACTCTATTTACTTTGAAAAAAAAAGTATTAAAAATAAAATGAAATTAAAATATTATTTTCCTGCATAAATTCGGTGTCATCCTAATTTACATGGCAGACAATCGCACGAAAGAATAAAACAACAAACATGCGCTGCAACATTTACAAAATGTTTTCGTATGTGATGGCATCTGCTGCTCATTAACTTTGAAAGTAGAAAACTCAAACGACAAGAAATCAATAAAAAGAAAAAAGATTTCGAGCAGAAATGAAAAAAGTGGCAGAGAACGAACGGTTGATTTCCACTACACAGCTGAGCCATCACCCTTATTCTGTAACTATTTGCTGTCGTCAAAGTCTAGTTGATATCAAAAGTGACATTGACTGCTTTTAAAATCCTCTGCCTATTTGATGGGTCTTACAGAATCGTCGCTACAAGAACAAGAATTCGCCACCAAAATTGGAAACAAAATGAATACAATAATTTCAATACAATAAATTCTCTCTCTCTCTCTCTCTCTCTCTTCATGTGGCCTCTGAGCGTTAGATTTTTTTCACTGGGACTTAACAAGGCCTTCTTAATTTAACACGATACGAGCAAAAGCCTTTCAGCCTTGATTGAGTTCAATATAAAGAAAATGAGGCGATAAATAGATATACAGGAATATTAACCTAAATTTTGGAACATACCTCGTATGTATGGTGTAATAAAGAATAGTAATGGAATAATTATATCCAGAGAGAAAAGGAAAGAAAAACAGCTCACAATCTTTGATGTTGGCAAACCTTTTGACTGCATTAAATGTCGGCCTGTAGGGCGCAACAAAAAAGCTGCAATAAGAAATTTATGTAACGTCACCATTCATTCCATTCCAAATCAAACCGAACAGCAAATAGAAGCAACAACATATTCACACTCAACAACACATCGTTTGTTGCATACATTTTAGCAAATGAAAATGGCTGGTGCTGATGATGACAATGATGCTGCTGCTGCTGGCGATGATGGCGAGAGGATGAGGTTTAGGATGATACAAATACTTAAATGCGAGTACGGCTTCAATTGTTTATTTAATGGCTTTTTATTGATGTCACTGCTGGTTTGTTTGTTGGTTGGTTTTGTACCAGAACCAACATCACAAAGAAGGTTGGCTGGTTGGAAGATGGACTGACGAAGTGGTTTTTAGAAGACAAAGAAAAATTAAAAAACGCGAGGCGCCATTAAGGCGTTGGTATTTTATGAATGAATGCAGAGAAGATAGAAGCAGCTAGAAAAAAAACAACAAAATTAAAGCAACAAAAAACTTCAGTTTTCATTAAGAAATTACTGGAGTTTTGCTTTCCTTTTTTTTCTTCTTACGCACATCTTCAATGTTGCTGGTAATTAAAAATTTTTATTGAAATAATGCAAGAAATCCCTACAAAAATTAAAATTACTTTATTAATCGTTTCACTTAAAGTTGCTACCAGTATTGAATTTAATGATCGTCATGAATTAAATGATCGCAAATGCGTTTTCTTTGCCATCCTACAGTCGTTGGTTGCAATTTTAATTCGATGACTGTTTGCTGCATCATCTGAATGCATCATGTGAATGCATCAGGTGAATGCATCATGTGAATGTCATGCATGAAATATCATGCATTTAATGCAACTTCTTTAGATGCTGTGAAAAGAAAGTTTAAATTCCACAACATAAATAATGTCCAATATCCTATTCATAAAAATGCAACAAATATTTTATGTGTTTATATATTTCGGGATCCCAAGAAGTGCTCCCACAGTCCTCGAAGCGACTCTAAGCAAACTCGAAATAACATGCGGATTGAAGGACTCGGCTTGCGCTAACCCAACAAGTGCTTTTAAGAAGAAATTCAAAAGTTTGCTTCAAGAAATATGAAGCGAAAAATTTAGAAAAATAAGACACGAAGAAAAATAATCAAACGGTGACACAGGGAGTTATTAGAAGTGTTCGATATAATTCTCGTATCCTTTTTTTGATATGATATTCAAGCAAACAGAAGCTGTTATGACATTCAATTCGGCCACCTCGCAAGTGCATAAAAAAATATAAAAATACTCATGAGTACTGATAATGAATGTGTGGCGGCCTTCGAAATCAGCTGTTCTGCTCTGTTGAATATATACAACTGACGTTAGCTTTCTCTGGTGCTTTGGAATATTTATCTCTGGCTTTTGGAATATTCGCCTATAAAATTAAATTCAATTTAGCTCGAAACAGTAAAAAAAGTAAATTTTCTGACGTATTTTAGAAGTTGTCAGTCAAATTGTTCACATATTGACCACTAAATTAGGCCACCATTTTGAAGAGAACATTTCAATGTATCAGTGAAATAATTTCATTGCATTAACAATTAAATTATTTCATTCCATTAATTAACTATTTTCTTTGCATATACGAACTTCTTTCATTGAATAAATGTTATGTCTTCACTAAACTGATAAAACTCCTGCCTCGTATCAATAAAATTGTTTCGTTGTATCAATGAAGTTAGTTCATAGTATTAACAAAATTGTTTAATTAACATGATGAAATTTTCTTGAAAATAACTTCAAGGAAATGAACTTCTGTCATTGAATAAAAGCTGTTTCTTCACTCAATTGATAAAACTCCTTCCAGGTATCAATGAATTTGTTTCGTTGTATCAATGAAACTAATTAATTAATATGACGAAATTTTTTTGTAACTTCTTTCAATAAATAAAAGCTATTTCTTCACTCAACTGATAAAACTCCTTCTTCGTATCATTGAAATTGTTTCGTTGTATCAATGAAATTAGTTCATAGTATTAACAAAATTATTTAATTAATACGACGAAATTTTTTTGAAAATAACTTCAAGGAAGCGAACTTCTTTGAATGAATAAATGCTATTTCTCCACTTAATTCATAAAACTCCTTCCTCGTATCAATGAAATCGTTTCGTTGTATCAATGAAATTAGTTTATAGTATTAACAAAGTTATTTAATTAATATGACGAAATTTTATTGAAACTTCTTTCAATAAATAAAAGCTATTTCTTCACTCAACTGATAAAACTCCTTCTTCGTATCAATGAAATTGTTTCGTTGTATCAATGAAATTAGTTCATAGTATTAACAAAATTATTTAATAACTTCAAGGAAACGTTTTTCATTAATCCAACGAAACGTGATGTTGGTTGAATTTCAACGAAATTTTCCATTGGATTAATGCCGAAATTCATAGAATTCAGGAAGGATATTTTTTTAAAGTAGCTTAGCTGAATAAGATAAAAAGTTTTATTTTTTTATTTTAAATTAATATACGAGAATTGTATCAATAGATATTAAGTCCCTGTGTTGCCATTCATTTATTTTTTCATGTTCCTGTTGCTGCAGTTCTTATTCCATTTTACTTAGGACGAGCTTTTATTAAATTTTCTGCCGCTTTATATAAAATCGATTTTCAAGTTTTTATTCTGCCGTTTATGTTCTTAAGCCCCTGCAAGGGGATTTCCATTACAGCTAAACAGCCGAAGCCCGTTCTACAAGTAGATCTCTTGGGGAACAGTTGAAAATAAAAATCTTTGAATGAAGTATATTTAGCGGGGGCTTGGGCTTCCCTTAAATGCATTTAAGTCTCTTCAAATCATGGACCCCCGGCACTATGGGTAGAGAGCTGGAATTCAGTATACAAAAAGGCCATGATTGTTTCCTAAAAAGGGAGTATTTCCACAGAGGTTCATGGGTTTGCCCCTTAAGAGTCAAGTAATTTTTTAAAAAGGAGTTTGCAGAAAAACAGCAGCAGATCCGCACAAAAACATCATAGTGAAAAGTAAGCAAAAGTTTCTGATTAAAAACTTTGGCCATTAAAAGCATTGAGATCGAAAAACAGATCAAATTTCTTTGATAATTGAAATAACATTTCCTGTCTATCCCACGATGGCAACATTGAAAAAATTTCATAATTTTTTTTAATGCGATCGAGCCACAAAACGAGTTAAATTTTTTGTTTCTTTTTCTAATCCAAAAATAAATTACGATTTGGAGGAGAATTAAAATTCTATTAAAAAGTGCGAAAAATGTAGCTTTTTTTTGAAAAATGTAACACTTTTTCAGTTCTTTTCTAAAATGTGGCAGTTTCGAAGAGTTTTAAAACAGAAATAATTTTTCGTAATTTCTAATAATTTCTTTGATATCAAACGACACAATGTTGCCGTTTCATGTTAAAAAGTGCAAAAAATTTTGCATTTTTTTTAGAAAATATGTAAAGTTTCTCAACTTCCTTTTTTAAAAAGTGGCAGTTTAGAAGAGTTTTAAAACAGAAATAATTCTTCGTAATTTTCTTTGAATTCTTTTTTTTTTCAAATTATACAATGTTGCCATTTCCTGTTAAAAAGTGCAACAAATTTTGCATGTTTTTAGAAAATATGTAAAATTGTCTAACTTCCTTTTCTAAAAGCTTACAGTTTGAAAGAGTTTTAAAACAGAAATAATCTTTGTTAATTTCTAATAAACTCTTTGTAGTCAAACGACACAATGTTGCCATTTTCTGTTAAAAAGTGCGAAAAATGTAACATTTTTTTAAAATAAATGGTTTTTTTTGGCAGACATGTAACATATTTTCACTTCTTTTCTAAAATGTGGCGATTTGGAGGAGTTTTTTTTTTTACAAATATCTAGTAAATTCTATACACTCAAATGGCACAATGTTGTCAATTTCTATTAAAAAGTGTAGGAAATGTAGCATTTTTTGGAAAAAATTTAAAATTTCTTTAACTCCTATTTTAAAAAGCGGCGATTGGAGGAGTTTTAAAGCAGAAATAAGTTTTCGCAAGAGATGTCGGAATAATTTGTAATAAATTCTTTGTTTTCAAATGAAATAGTGTTGCCATTTTCTACTAAAAAGGGCAAAAAGTATAATTTCTTTTTTGGAAAACATGTAAAATTTTTTTAACTTCTCTTGTAAAAAGTGGCAGTTTGGAGCAGTTTTCCGAAATCGGGGGTGGAGAAAGGTACCGGAAAAAAGTGTTGCCAAGTTGGTAATTTTCGCAAGAACGAAATGCTATTTTGAACATTAAGAACTTGGAACTGCTTTTCATATCAATAGTTTTAATGGCCAAATTTTTCAAAATGAAGTTATTTTTCATATAAATATTTTTTTAACAGTTTTATTTATACCAACCTAGAGTTTAATTATATTGAAATTTCAATTGATATGGAATGACATTATTTTGTCACTAGCAACACTTCTCTTGATTTGCTGAAATTGTGAAACAACTCCATTGAACTGTTGTTTCTTAACCTAAAAAAGTAAAGAAATTTTAATGAATGCCCAGCAAATATTTTGAATAAAACTGATCATATTGAACACAAACATGACATACATTTTGACATGCAGTCTTACTGATCTACATTTTAAGTTTTTCCTTTTGTTGTTGCAACTACTCGTACTCTTACTTGCGAAGCAAAAAGAAGAAGAAAAAAAGAGATCAAACCCTTTGCCAAGAGACAATAAAAGATGTCCCCGTTCTTGTATCGGAATGATAATGACCCAAACTGTACAACTTTTACACAACGAGCTGATAAGAATCTAAATCACAGACTGGCGCTTGCAGAATGAATAAAATACACCGAGATTTTTATCAAAAACACAAGATCTTAACGTAGTTAACACGATCTTTAGTTGTAGGAAGTCTATATTTTTTGTTGATTTTTTTTAGTTTTTTTTTCATTCACAATTTCAGCCAGGTTATTGTGAGTGTTTTTTTCTCAATTTTATTTTTTTGTTTACGGAAATGTTTGCTTGTGTGTTGCAACAAAACGAGGATCGTTAACAGAATACACATGAAAGATGCATGTTTAAATTAAATGGTTGTTACCTATTCGACATGCTTCCAATATTTGCTCTTAAACGTAACAATCAAGGCGATTTGCTTAGGAGCACTGCGGGAGGAATTGAAGGCGAAATAAAATAATATTTCTACAAGAATGTTCCCAACTTGGAACACCTGATATGTGAAGTCAGGCATGGTAATTAAATGTAATTTTTCAACTTTCGGAATACAAGAATTTTAAAAGGTCATAAAATAAGAAAAAATCGGTTGAGTATTAATACAACTCTCGTATACTATTTCCTAATAAAATTTCGTATAAAATAAAAACATTCAATAACATCCAACTAAACCAACTCATGAATGGTGACAAGTTGAAACACACAAGAGTGTATATGAAGAACATGTAGTGGTCTTTGAAAACAGCTGTTCTGCTCTACTATTTTTCGTTTAGTTTGGAATAGTTGTGATAATATTTTACTTAAATATCTAACCAATTCCTCCGCTTATGATGCCCTAATAAATATTATAATTAAATTGTGTTACAATCAGTTGAGTATTAATACAATTCTCGTATACCATTTCCTAATAAAATTTTGTGTAAATGAAAAACTGTTATCACTTTCTATTAAACCATCTAATAAATGTTAAAAAGGTAAGACATAAAAGAGTATATATGAAGAATATGTAGCGGCCTGCGAAAACCACTGTTCTGCTCTACTGTTTTTAATTTTACATTGGAATAGTTGTGATAATATGTTACTTATTATTTATTTTAATTATTATTTCTGTTTATTTTATTTATAGTTTTTTCTACTCTGTTACTAAGTCGGAGAGAGTCCCATAAAAATACTGTTTCAATTGTCTCAATGACGACCATATTTGATCCCCAACAGAAGACTGATATCGTTCGGTCGAATAAATAGATTTAAAAAAAGAAAAAATTTTTGCGACTTCGGCGAACAGACTTAATGTAAATTAGTTACTTTTATGTAAAGTAAAATATTAAATTATCCAGCTCTGTAATAATATTTTTGATTTTCAATAGTAATTTAATTCTTCTGAAAAATAAAATAGCTATTTTCAAAAATTTCAATATAATTTTTGGGAAAAAAGAATCAGCTCGAAAATAAAAATTAAAGAGTATTAAAATTTGTTACTTGACATAGCAAAAATTAGTTTGAGTTTTCCAGCTCTGGTGGCTCGTTTTGGATTGTACGAGTTCAATCGAAATATTTCTAAGCCGATTGCTATGGAACTCAATTTAGGACTATTTCTAATACATCAAACCGAAACATAAAAAAAATTCAATTATCCAACCCTGACACCATCTTTTCGATTTCGTTTGTTATTTAATATCGAAGAATTCTTTTCTAACATATGAAATATGTATATTAACGCGACAAAAAATTAAGGTTATTGAAATATGTACTTGATAAAATTATCTAAAAAAATAAAAAATATATCCAGCTCTGCAGCTGCCTTTTTGTTTTTTCTCATTTCGAGTGCTAAGAGATTTTTTTAAATTATTAAATATGTCTGATTTATAAAGAAAAAGAACAAATTCGTTTAATTGGTTGCTTTTATTTATCAAAAATTGTAAAAATTGTCCAACCCTGATGTCACATTTTTTAATTTTGTTTGGTTTTTAATGAAGTATAAAATAAATTCCTTAAAATTTGCTTAAAAATGTTACTTTTACATACCAAAAACTGGTTTAAATTTTCCAGCTCTGGATCCATATTTTAAATTTCGCTAGTTTTCAATAGCAATCTATTTAATACTATTTCCAATACCGAAATCCAAAGAAAAAGGTTTCAATTGTCCAACTCTGGAACCACCTCTTCGGTAGCGTGAGATGTTTATTGTCAAATAAAATCTTTTTAAAATAAAAAATATGTTTGATTGCTAAAAAAACTAATTTTACTTAGTTGCTTTTGAATTAAAAAAGTATTAAATTCCCAGCTCTGGAGCCGTCCTTTTGGATCTTCTGATTAATAAAACTTTCTTTCAAAAATATGTGTTGGATTTATAAAAAGAGTGAAATTTGTTGTAATATTTTACTTTTATGTAAAAAAATGCTGTTTTCCAGCCCTGATATAAATTTTTTTTATTTTGTTTGATCTTAAATTTTTCGTGAAGCTTAAAACAGGTTTAATAAAAAATGAATAAAAAAAAATTTGCTTAAATTAGTTACTTTTAAACACCAAAAACTAGTTTGAATTATCCAGCTCTGGAACGGTATATATGATTCGAGTCATCTTCTGTACCAATCCAATACAGCTGTCTGAGAATGAAGTTTCAAGCTTTTCTGGGAACTTCTGGTACCCACTTCACGCACAGATGGAGGAACAGACAGACAGACGAACACCTCTTCGCCGACTTCCCTATTCATAAACACGCAGCATAAATAAACTTTATGGGGTCGCATGCGGAAATAATTTGCGGAAGTTAAACAAATTTAAATTGCAAATTAAATTGTGTAAGAATATTTTTGAAGTACTAAAATAATTTCAGAGGGCGAAGTGTTTAGAAAAAAGTACAAAATTTTACCAAATTTATCACCCCTATTCTGTAACTATTTTCCAACGTCACGTCCAGACACCTTCTCCTTGCGGCCAACAATAAACTACTGTGGACAGCCTGTATGACAGGCCTGGACTACAAAAAAAAATGCTGTTGGAAATTATCAAGGGCTGCTGAAAAGAAGTGCATGACTGTTCTATTTTTGATATTGTCCTGATGTGACGCCGACAAGTAGTTACAGAATAAGAAGGAAATATGAAAATCCACTAAATTTTGCAACATTTTCCGATATTTTTCATTGAATTTTAATTAAATTTATTTAATATAATATGAAATGCGCAACCCTCGCCCTTAAATTTATATGCAGCACTTTTCGGTTGGAAGTTACAACAACATGATGTTTGCATTCAAGTTATGCATGTTTAACATCTTGTTGTTATTGTTGTTGTTTTTGTTGCTGCTGTTAGCTGATCGCTGGTTCAATCGTTTTGTTTTTGCAAATTTTTCAATAGTAAAAGAAAATTTTTGTGCGGAGATTCTGAAAGATTTCAGCAGCAGTTGTTTTCTGTGGGCAACAATTTTGTTTTTGTTTTTCTTTTGTTGTTGTTGTTGTTATCTGTTGGCATTAAGAAGTTAAAGATCTTGTTTAACATGTTACAGTTAAAGGTTAATTGCAAAATAATGTTTAAAATAATGTCAAAGTGTTAGTGGAGTTGCAGTGTTTGCATTTAGTGCAGAATAACCCCATTGACCATGTCGGTAAGAGATTTTGTAGAGCAAATAAACAATGATTTCTGCGACAGATCAGCTTGAATATATTCGGGTCGATCTTCGCTGAATTGAAACATCACAAAAAGAAGTGTTATTTTCTCTTATCATTTCGTCGTCTTTTGCAACAACTGACAATCACCATAATATTTTCATTAATGGTCGAGTTGATGACAATATCCTTCGAAATGTTACTGATCCTGGAGTAGGATCGTATCATTTCTTTTTTATTTTTTCAAGTTGAGTAGTTTTTCGTTTACCCAGTCCATTTAAAGGCAATTTTTTTTTGGTTGTCAAAATATTCTGAACCAGTCGTCGATCTGCAATAATTTGGTCAACTGGGTAGCGAATTGTCAATCGCTGTTGTTGCTTCCTAAACGACAACATTAATAGAGTGGATCCAGGAATGAAGATTTCCATGTGGGAGTTGTTTGCCTGCTTGATGCCCGTGTCCATGTAAGTTTGTGTATGTGTGTGTGTGATTTGTATATCACCCAGAAGCCAAATATTTATGAACTATAAAATTGTTAGTAAATCGTTGTAATGCCATTGAGAACATTGAAAACCGTTCGCTAATTAATTGTGTTTTATTGATAGAACAACGGCGCTGAGTGGAGTTAAATAACAAGAAATTGGAGTTTCTGAAATGAAATCGAGTTGCAAATTGGCCACACCGAAGAAATAGTAGAAAATAATATTTTTCCTTTAGGAAGATTAAGAGAAAAAGTGAAGGCAGCAAACAACAATATTTCCAACACATGAAAGTATTCCAAAACATGTTTCAAACTGAGAAGCGTTTTATCATGGCATTTTTTTTTCGAAAATCTGTTGGTATTAGAAAAAAGGTTTTTCAAACAAAATAACTTTTTCAATAAATTCGAACATCACTTCAGGTTATTTGTTTTTGTTCCGGGTTAGCATTTTTAATGTCATAATTAATGTTGTCATTTTCTGATAAAAAGTGCAAGAAATGTTGCATTTTTTGAAACAGGAATGGCGTTTTATTTTCTGGAAGACATGCAAAATTTGTTCACTTCTTCTTTAAAAAGTGACTACTCGAAGTTTCTAATAAGTTTTTTGTTCTCAGATAGCACAATGTTGCATTTTTTACTAAAAGGTACAAAAAATGTTGCATTTTTTGAAACAGGAATGGCGTTTTATTTTCTGGAAGACATGCAAAATTTGTTCACTTCTTCTTTAAAAAGTGACTACTCGAAGTTTCTAATAAGTTTTTTGTTCTCAGATAGCACAATGTTGCATTTTTTACTAAAAAGTGCAAGAAAGGTTGCATTTTTTGAAACAGGAATGGCATTTTATTTCCTGGAAAACATGCAAAATTTGTTCACTTCTTCTTTAAAAAGTGACTACTCGAGGTTTCGAATATGTTTTTTGTTCTCAGATAACACAATGTTGCATTATTTACTAAAAAATGCAAAAAATGTTGCATTTTTTGAAACAGGAATGGCGTTTTATTTTCTGGAAAACTTGCAAAATTTGTTCACTTCTTTTTTAAAAAGCGACTCCTCCAAGTTTCTTATAAATTTGTTGTTCTCAAATGACACGATGTTACCATTTTCTACTAAAAAGTGCAAAAAAGTAGAATTATTTTGGAATCCATGTAAAACTTCTTCACTTCTTTTCTTAAAAACTGGCACTTTGAAGGATGTTTAGAACAAAAATAATATTTCGTAATTTCCAAGAAATTCTTTAGTGTCAAGCGACATAATGTTGCCCTTTTCTATTAAAAAGTGCAAAAAATGTTGCATATATTTGGGAAAACATGTAACATTTTTTCACTTCTTTTCCTAAATGTGACAGTTTGAAAGGTTTTTCGTAATTTCCAATAACTGCTTTGTTGTCAAACGACACAATGTTGCCATTTTCTATTAAAAAGTGCAAGAATATGTAGCATTTTTTTTTGAAAGCATGTAAAATTTCTAAACTTCGTTGTTTTAAAAAGTGGCAGTTGGAAGAGTCTTAAAACAGAAATAATTATTTGTAATTTCCAATCATTCCTTTGCTGTCAAATGAAACAATGTTGCCATATTTATTAAAAAGTGCAAAAATGTAGCATATTTTTAAAAACTATAAGACATTGTTTAGCTTCTTTTTAAAAAAGGCACTTTGGAGGAGTTTTAAAACGGAAATAAGCTGTCGTGATTCCCAATAAATTCTTTATTTTCAAACTACAAAATGGTGCCATTTTCTGTTAAAAGGTGCAAAAGATTTTTTTTTTGGAAAATATGTAAAATTTCTTTAATTCCTCTTTTAAAAAGTGGCAATTGGAGGAGTTTCAAAAAAGAAATAATTTTTAGCAAGAGATTTTGGATTAAATTGTAATAAATTCTTTTCTTTCAAATGAAATAGTGTTGCCATTTTTTTTTATTGAAACGTGCAAAAATTAGTTTTTTTAATGTATAATTTTTTTCACTTCTTTTCCGAAATGCTGTAATTTGGAGGATTTTTTTTTTCTTTGTAATTCCCAATAAATTCCTTGTTCTCAAATGACACTTTTTTGCCATTTTTGGCTAAAAAGTGCAAATAATTTTGCATTTTTTTTGGAAATCAAATTACGTTTTATTTTTTGGAAAACATATAATACTTTTGCACTTATTTTTTGAAAACTGGCACTTTGGGGAAGCCATTTTCTATAAAAAAGTGTGAAAAATGTTGCACTTTTTTAAAGAAATGAAAGCGACAACGAAATTTCCACAATTTTTATTATATTCAATTGTCGCCACGGCTGGCAACGAAATAGTAAATAATAGAGTTATTAGAGACAATGAAACTGTGTGTGTTGGATATATAAAATTGCATAAAATTATGCTGCTGCTACACGAGGCAACAATATTAGAAACATGGGTTCTTATTAATGTGTTTATCATATTTCAGTACACACGATGGAACATAAAGAACAAAACATGTTGTGTTTGGAGTTGTAAATTGTGAAAAAAAAAGTTTCGAATAGAGTTCATTGAAATTTCTAACTGGTACCCGACAAGAGGCTTCTTTTGGAAAAGGAATAGGCGAGTTTTAAGACGCCAAAAAGGTTTTTTGCAAAGAATATCTCAGCGAACATTTTGTTACTATTTTTGTTTGTTTCGAATTATTTTTGTTGCGTCGGCCCACATCTTCCTTTAATAATTGTTATCGTTGTTTAGATAAAATCAACTGGCCGCTTCCTTTCGCCATAAACAAAAATAAGTCTAATAATTATGTTTCTTATGTTCTGATGCGAAAAGTAGGGAGTGCCAACAAAACAAAATGCCATTTCATTTGCGTTTATTTTTTATGATCAATCATTTACGTGCACCAGACCCGGACTTTTCTTACGTTTTCAACGTCTGCCCTTAAAATACTTTTGAAATATAAAATTGAAAAGTTTATGGGACAGAAAAACAATTATGTTCTCTTGATATTTTATGGGCATTTGGGCGTTCAGCTACCGTGTGGTGCAACTTAATTTATTTTGTATTCTTGTAAGACTCACAGAAGAGGCGCTTTAGGTTTGTCCTGTCTTTGGTAAACTCTTTAATAATAATTCAAGAAAAAATTTGTTAGAATTAAAAATAAAATGTATGGCAAACAGTGGACCCTAAAAACCACCCCTTTAACTTCTCGCTAATTTCAACCACAAAACTATCGTAACCTGGATTTTGTTCTATTCTGTGGAACGTTGAGATCTGATGAGAACTTAATTTTTTAAAAAGCGGGGTATCTCTCAAAGCAAAAATATTTTTGAAATAATTTTCTGTTGTTTTTGAAATTTTTTTATTGAAATACAATTTTCAAGTACATTTTCAAGCGCCACCATTAAAAGGCTTATGAATCGGGCAACAAGTTTTGCATTTAATTTCAAAAGAACACAATTTATATAGGCTACTCTGAAGTGTACTTCGGATTCGACCAACCTCCATTTAGCCTACTTTTCTTATGCGCATTTATGCTGCAACTGTTGCCGGTTGTTAGTCAAATTAAACTTGAAATTTATGAATTCCTTAACTTAATTGTTTAGCGTTTAACAGAAAAGAAAGCTGAATGCTGGTGGCTTCATTTTAAATAGTTATTCGTAATAAAGTTAAAATGTATTATTTGCAATAAGAATTGTTGTTGTTATTGTTGTTGCACATTTCTGGAAACTGATTCAGATGGTGGACTGTTGCAACTTCAACTTCATTAACTGGCAGGTGATTGATTGTTGAACGAAGGGAATACAAAAAAAAGGTATTTTGTAAAGGAGTTTAAGCAGCAGCTTAAATTGAACGGTTTTATTTTACTTTATATTTTTTTAATTTTAATAGTTGGATCTTGTTAAAAGACAAAGTTTTATTATTAAAACGCCATGGGAAGTACAAATTGCTTGTATTTATTTATTTAAATAATAATTCCAATACTACTTTTATAAATTAAACCCAAAGATTTTTCCTTAAGTCTCCAATAAAAAATCTATATATTTTTACTATTGAAACCGGTCATATGAAATCAACTCCAATTAGGCTGCCACGCAATTGGCTTGTACGTCCTGGTCTCCAAAGAGCGTTTAAAACGAATCGTTTACAATTTATTATGATTTAAAAACAACTACGAAAAATGTTTGATAATTCTTTTTGCACTCGACGTCTAACAACACCCCCCCTGACCCTTCTTGTTTTTGTAAATGACTGACTGCTGCGTAGCGCAGGGATTTGTTGTGTTAACAAAGTGCTCGACATTATTTTCAAATGTCCTTCACGGGTATTATTTCGATGTGTTGGCCATTTCAGCCTGGTGTTGTTTGTTGCTTGTCAAATGGCCTGTGCCACTTCGACTTGATGACTGGAAGCGATTTATAAATCATTTTTCTGAAATTTAGAAAATGTTTTGGGAAAAAGAAAGGAGAGACAAGAATAATGAAACCGAATCTTATATTTCCTTAAACGCATTTAAGCTGATTTATTTGTTCGTTGTTGTTGGTTTTAGTGCAGGAGAATTATTCAAAGGAAATTTTTTTAAGTTTTGAAAAATATCAAAGATGACAGTGTCATTAAACAGAAATAATATCCTTGAAAAAAAAAACCAGTCCCATAGTGCTTACGCCCAAAAATTATTTTTGCCAAAAAGCAGTTGTTGTCGGAAGAAAACTACGACTTAAGGGATTTATTTGAGAGCGAATCTATTGATTCCCATTTAAAAATGGGGGTTATCCTGAATGTTTTGGGAATACATGTAACTATTGTGAATTGTTTGTTACTAACAGCTGCTGTTGTGAATTAATTGTTATTGTTTTGTTAATGATGTGGGTAAAAGGAAAATATATAGAGATTTTGAGAAAGTAACACGTGGATTCCGAAACCAATGAAATGTGAGACAAAAATATTTTGGCAACACTGGCAGCGTGAGGAACCTTTTTTTTGTATGGCAAAAGTGATACGGAACCGGTATAAACATACTAATTTTGACAAAATGTCGGCCAGTGTTGCCAACTTAAAGTCTTATATCTCTTTTAAAATCACCCTTTTCGTATTATAGTTTTACACGTACCCTTCGCGTTCTCATGGCTATTTTCTGTGAAATAATTTTTTAAAGTTTTTTTTTAGTAAAATAGGCGATGCCAGATTTTGCAAGGTTGTGAATTAACTCCCAAAAACATTCACAATAGGAAATGAATGATGTTTGGAGTTTTTTAATAGGAACAATTATTCACGATATTTGATATTGTGGTCGGATTTGGGCTTCATCGAAGTACGGATGCTGAACCACATTGCGAATAATCCTCTCGTTGGGAAAATTATAGCGGCCATATAGTGAGAGGAAGTCCCGTAGGCTACTCGAAAGAACGCCCAATTTTGATAAAACAACTTTTTTATTTGCACATGTTGTTGAATGCTTCAGGCGTTCCAGTTGATAAATCAGGCTGAATAAGTGACAACTAATTTGACAGCTGCTATCAACTGTCAAAGTCTGGAAGTACCTGATGGAACACAATTTATTTGTATTATTTTTGATAATAAATAATTAAAAATATTAAGTTTTCAAATACCAGGATGAAATAAAAACTGATGAAGTGACATGAAATTAATGAATTCGTAGGGGTTTCCTTCTATATTAGCATGGATTTATTCATTTATAATTTTTGGGAATTGTTGTTTAACACAAAATTTTAATTTAAGCAGGTCTGGTTTTTTTTTTAATATTAACTCCTTGAAGGGAGCAGAATTTTATTAAAACTTGTTGGTTCTCTCTTCTCGCCGATTATCTGTTATAAAAAAATGAAAGTGCTTAAAAAAAAAAGGAACTCAATAACATGGAAGAGAATAAAAGAGAACATTTTGCATACGAATTGCCACCATTTTGGTTGCTCCTAATCCCATCCAATTGGAGCAACAAAATCCCAACCCGAGTTCGAAAACATAAATTCTTCACTGTCTTGGCGTTGCATATGTCAAAGTGACAGGCTGTCAAATGGACAGACCAGCCGAGATATGCTCTTATAAACACATAAACATACAAACAAACAAACAACATGCAGCACACATTTCTCAAAGTGTGAATTGCAAATGTGGTTGCTGCTTTAAAAAATAAAAAAATATAAAATAAAAATGACTTGTTGCTGCAACACCAAAACGAAACAAAAATGGCTGACAAAAATTGAAATTGTTTTGTGGTTTAATTTTCGTTGTTGCCTGCCAGCGGTGGTAGAATTTTGTACGTGTAAAAGTGCTGGCTGGTGCTCAAGCCCAGCCAAGCTGGCTGACAGACTTGCGGTCGAGAAGGATGATGACGAAGACGATGACGATGACGATGGCAACAATTGTTTGGAGTGGTATGGAAAGGTTTGGTGTGGCATGGCATGGCATGATTAAATTAGGATGGTTGACTGGATATTTTACTTGGCTGAATGGCTACCAAAGTTGTTTGTTTGTTTGTTTTTGTTTTTGTTTTTGTTTTTGTTAGTTTTTGGTGATGGCCAACTTTAACATTAAAACGAAAATTTATTGTGACACCATAAAAGGAGCTGTTCTCGGTTTGCATGCATGCATTCAGGCAGCAACCACTTATTAAACCCCAAACACTTTTACATACACTGACGCGCGCATACATGCAACATTTAACAGTGACATGTTGTTGACAACATATAACAGACACACACTCACACACAATTATATTAAAAAGTATTTTTTTTTTGTAAATAAAAATTTCTAAGAAACGATCACAAGAAATTGCTAAGAAGAAAATTATATTTGCACGATTACGGAAGCTTTCAGATTTAAATGAGATCGTTATGCGTCTGATCTTGAATTGCTCGGGCAGAGAGATCTGGAAATAATTTAAGGATTTTCTAAAAATCATTAATTTTATAGTTAAAATTATTTATTTGGAAAATTTTTAATTAAAATATGATCGTGCTGAATGATCATCATTCAGGATCACATCAGTGATCATTCAGGAGAATAATTTTTAAAACACAAACAATTTCAGTAGTTTTGTGGTGATCATAAGCCAACATTTATCAACGCTGTTGCGACATAACTCTAAGATCCCATTTGGCCACCTCTAAAGAAATTCCTTTCGCATTTATTTTGTTTTTGTACAAAAAAAAAAAAAAAAGTCGTCTTAAAGATCACTTTCTGTAGAACCTTGAAAAATCTGCCGCTAAAATGTATTTAATCTTATTGAGCTACTCGTTCTGTGGTGCTGCTGCACATAAACTTGTCATTGCGGATAGAAAATAACGACGCGTCGCTTTCAAAAAATATTAAATTCGATTCATCATCATTAGGGCGCCGCTTGCAGGCAACATGCAAGACTAGATCAGCGCAAAAAAAATGTGAAAAATAAATAAATAAAATGTTGTGATTTTTCCTATTCACTGACGTTTCTTTCTTTTTCGTTTTTGTTGTTGTTGTTGTTGTTGTTGCTGTTGCATGTAAACGGTCACACCTCTTTTAATGACCTGGCGCCTTAATTACTTTGCCGGAGCTTAATTTACTGCGAAAACACACTCATGAACATGATGATTGTTCAGCAGCTCATCTCGCTGCCAAGAAGATATCATTTGCGGGCAGGTGTTGCCAGAAGTTTAAGAATGTGTGTGGTTCTCTTTAGCTAATTGTTTTTGGGTTTATAGCAACACTGTCTAGGGTTAAAAATTAGATTTATCCCATCTTGTCACAGCATGGAAATCTGTTCAAAAAAATTTTATTATATAATTTTATGCTTCAGGCAAAAAAACAGGAAACAATTTTGCGTTTCAATATTAATTTTGATTATTCAGAAAAAAAGGCAACAGATTTTCTATTTTATAGGGTGTTTTTTTACAGAGTGATACAAGTTTAAATCATAATAAAACATAGAAATATATTTTTGATATCAATGAAGGGTCTTTTTTGGATAGAAAATTTTATGAAATTAATGTTTAAATACGATTTGGGCCATGTGGTCGCCACGGCTGGCGCGTACAAGGCGCAATCTGGAACACCAATGGACGAAGTGCCCGACAAGTTTGACGAACAGAACCATTATTTTGATTAAAAATTTCCACAATTTGCACGCGTTGCTCTGATGTAAGTCGATCTATAATGAAATGTCAAAGCAAACTAAACGAAAAGCAACTATCAGCTGTTAAATGGGTGGTCGACTAAAGCAGTGATGCCAACTTAAAGTTGTATCACTCTATAAAAAACAGCCTATATAAAAAAAGAAGATGCACAATTTATGTTTCTCAACAGAATTGAACTCTATGACTTGACGGTGTTATAAAGAATTAAGAGCTTCTCGCATCCATTCTTGAATCAAGAGCTCTGCAATAGTTTAAAAACCAAAATTTACTTTAACCTTAGAACAGGCCTCGTATATTGTATTATGATGAATATGCTGAGGTAGGCTTAATCTCTAGCTTGGCTTAATATTTCATATAGAATAAAATTTAAAAGTTTTTTTATGTATCCAGTCCCAAAAAAACTGCAGGAAAAATCGCCCCTCAAAAATATTGTCCCAAAATAGACAAATAATTTTTCTCTCATCAAAACAATTATTTATTTCTTAAAGATCGTGATTTCAACGCACTCGATATGATTTAATTGCAAACACTTTGAAAATATTTCACTGCATTTAACATTTCAATCAATGCTGGCAACACTTTTCCCTTGTCACATGAGGCAACTCATTACGTGCATTTAATATTTGCGGTAGCAAATGACATTATTGTAGTTTGACTGAAGTTCCAAATGATTTTCAGTTTCCCCAACTCATGCAGCCGCTTAAACAACTGCAACAACAACAGCAACAACAACTACAATTGTTTGTTGCAAATTACAACCAGGTTTGGTTTGAAATATATAAAAATTTTTAATATTTATCCGTTTCAGTGTCTTGAAATAATATTTTTGTTGGCAGCGCAACAGCCACAACAACAACAACCCGATAAAATACAACTACAACAACAACTACTACTATTATAAAATCACCCGTACTCAGACGGAGTGAAGCTCATAAATTGTTGATGGTACTTTTTGGGCCCCGCTAATGATGTTGTTAATTCTCTCTGTTCGATTAATGTGAATGTCCAACTGTCCAACTGTCCGTCCGTCCGTCCGTCCGTCTGTCATTCTGACGCTGTGCCAAATTTACATTCAGGTAATTATTGCTGACTGCGTAACCATTTTTCGCACACACGCATACACTCACCCCGAAAATCTTGTTGTTGCCTGGCATGTCTGCCTGTCTGTCTGTCTGTCGGTCATTATATTTTTGCAAGAGTATTTTTTTGTTGTTGTCTGTAATTCCCATACAATCGAAAGCTGGTAATGACTTATTATTGGACTGTTTACAATGCGTTGTTGTTGTTGTTGTTGTTGTTGTTGTGAAAATTAACTAAAAATTTTCAAGTTTGATCAGCCTGTACTTTAAAGAAAAATTTCTGAAGAGTTAAATTCAGAAGACGAAACAGAAAAACATGTTGTTGTTGTGCTTAAAATGAATTGATATTCCGGAGATGTCTGGAAAGTTTCAAATGACATAATTAAAGTGTGATTATATTCGGAACTCTATTCATATTTTTTCTTTTTATTTCAGACATCGGAAGTACGTATAAAAGATTCTGGGGTAAGTCGCGCAAAATTACGTTTTTCTATAATTAATAGTAAATAAAATAAAAATCCTTCGTATTAAAATATAAAAAAAAAATATTGCAAAAGTGTTGTTAAATTGTAAAGTTGTCAATTTACGAGGGGCAATTTAAAAGGTCTTTGTAGGAACTGTAATGTACACCTGGTATATTTTTAGACTTATTTAACCCCCAACAAACCAGCCAAATGTTTTTGAGAAATTAAAATCAATTCGTAATCTCCGATTAGCGACTCAACTTCTTGTTAGTCGGCGAACCCTACAGCATGTCCTCTTCAATTTATTTGGTGTTTCAAATTTGCAATCTTTTTTCATTTCGCTAATTAAAATGTCAAATTGCCGCGATATTTTCGTTCTCATTTTTGATTACTTTTTTAATCGTTTTAGCTTCGATGGTAAGTACTAGAGATGTGCTAATGTCGATAATTTTAGCGAAATACAATTGAAACCACAACGTTAAAGAGAATGAAACCGTTTATATATATTTTTTTAGTAAAAAAAAACTCGTGATATATTTTTGGTGTTTTTTATATAGTGATACAAGCTTAAATCATAATAAAACACAGTAATACATTTTTGATATCAATGAAATGGTCTTTGTTGGATAGAAAATTTTATGACATTATCTTTTAAATATGATTTTGGCCATGTGGCCGCCACGGCTGGCGCGTACAAGGCGCAATCTGGAACATTAATTTCCACAAACTTTTCGCAGCATTTGCGACGGTATCTCGCCGATAATTCTTCGAATGCTGATTTCCAGGCGTTCAATTGTTTGTGGTTTATCGACGTACACAAGTGACTTTACATAACCCCAAAGAAAATAATCCAATGGGGTTAAATCATACGATTTTTGGGCCAATTAATTGGGCCATTTCGTGAAATTATTTTTTCGTCAAAAGTTCCCTTGAGTAATTCAATTGTAGCGCCCGCTGTGTGGCATGTGGCTCCGTCCTGTTGGAACCACGAAAAAACTTCGAATCATGTTCCTAAACCGTTCACCATTGACTGTAACATTCTGACCATCGTCGACCATCTGACATATGGGCCAATGACTCCGCCAGCCCATAAAGCGCACCAAACAGTAATTTTCTGTGGATGCGACGGAACTTCGACAAAAGCTTGTGGATTTTTGTCACCTCAAAAGTGATAATTCTGGTTATCTACGTGCCCATTCAACCAAAAATTTTCGTCGTCGGAAAAAAAAATTTTGAATGGACGAACAGAACCTTTATTTTGATAAAAAAATTTGCACAATATTTATAATGAAATGTCAAAGCAAACTAAACAAAAACCAACTATCAGCTGTTAAATAAATGTTCAAATAAAGCAGTGATGCCAACTCAAAGTTATATCACTCTATAAAAAACACCCTATATTAATTTGAAATTAATTTCGTGTTTCTTTTTGATGAAAAGTTAGTCACTAAATTATCATGAAAATTCCCTCATTGCTATTTTGAGAAAGAATTAGATAAACTGAATTTTTATTACAGCGAAGAGTGTTACGAGAAATGAATTTTTGACAAAAAGTAACAAACAATTCTTGTTAATTTACTTCTGTTGGTCCAGTGTTGGCAATATATTCCGACATAAGCAAATATATATGTTTCAAATAATATCGTGCATATCTACACGAAAATACCTTTAGAAAAGTCTAACATCTTAAAAAAAAAACAGACGTTAAAATATTTAAAAGTGCCCTACAAAAAAGTGAGCAAATTTATTATATACGAAATTGGTGACCTTCCGCAATTTAGTCCCTATTGCAGATGCCAATATACGACTATTTGTTACACATCTGTAATCTCTTTTAGAAATATTTTCTTTAAATTTCATTTGATTTACTTCATTAAAATAAAGATATAAAAAAAGAAGTTCTTGGTGGTTCGTTTAAGTGTGCGATAATTGCTAATAAAAAAGGGTCAATTGTTGTTTCAAATCTTAAAAGTCATTTTGTATTATTTAATTAAGAAAATGTTTCTAACAAGCGACGCTTTTTTTCGACACGCTTAAAGCCGGCGAAATATATGCAGATTCATTACGAAATTAATTGTGTGACAATCGAATTTTATTAATTACAAATTTTGAATGAAGAGAAACTAAAAATGTGTGGTGCCATTCAACAATAAGGCAAAGCAGATCAAGAGATTGAAATATATTTTTTATTAAATTACATTTATCTGTCTTTATTGAAAATTAGAATTCAACTTTTTTAATTTTATAACACGAATAGATTTGGTTGGAGCGATCTGCCTATTCAAGCAGTGCAGCACAAAAGTAAAGAAACCAGGCAGAGAATTTTGAAAGTTGAGTCCAGGATTTGTGACCGTTATTTTATTTACTGCCTGTCCCACGACGTCAAAAATTATCATTCTATCCAAGAAAAATATTTAAAACAAAAACAAAATTTATTTTATTTTAATTATAATTTTGAGAAAAATTCCAAGAAGTTGCCGTTGACTTTTTGTCTGGTCGACAACACTAAACCCAGCCAACCCCTAAAGCCGATCGAGAATGTTCGATCCCATCCAAATATTTTATTGAAAATATCATAAACATAACGTCGCCTGAAATGAAAAAGGATCTGTCATCACTTTTAAACATATTTTAGGAGAGATAAAAAACGTAATAAAAGGAAATTTGTTGTGGTTGCAAAAGTATGATCCTTTCGCAAGATCATGGAAATGATATGATGCGTTTATTTTTATACACAAACAATTATTCTTTTTCAATTATTATTTCTTTTGCGATATGCTGTTAAGCCTTTTAAAATTGTAAAACAAAAACAAGCAAATTGTTATTGCAACCTTCGGAATATTTTTAAAATTAAGCCGGTACTTTTAAAAGTTGAAGCTTGTGAAAACGTGTGCCCTGATGATCTCTACCAGATTTCATTTAAGTCACAATTTTAACATTTTGCTTGTTAGGCCCTTTTGAATTTCAGGTGACGGTATATTAGGTATTTCTTAGGTCCTCCAGTGGTGGAAAAATCACAGGCTATTCAAATAAAAACAGATATATGTGTGTCCTTTTGCAAGTTTCGGCTACTAAAACTTATTAATAATAGGAAATCGCTCTCCATGACTCTGTTTATAAAGGGTGTTTCTTATAGAGTGATACAACTTTGAGTTGGCATCACTGCTTTATTTAACCACCCATTTAACAGCTGATAGTTGCCTTTTGTTTAGTTTGCTTTGACATTTTATTATAAATCGACTTTTATCAGAGCAACGCTTGCAAATTGTAGAAATTTTTTAATCAAAATAATGGTTCTATTCGTCACACTTATCGTGCACAAAATTTTCTTTTCCTTTTGGTTCAATGGGTACGTAAATAAATAGAATTGTCCAAATGTGAGGAAACACCATTGCATCCACGGAAAATTACTGTTTGGTGCGCTTTATGGGCTGGCGGAGTCATTGGCCCATATGTCTTCAAAAACGATGATGGTCAGAATGTTACTGTGTGTGAAAATTGGTGTTCCAGATTGCTCCTTGTACGCGCCAGACGTGGCTGTGACATGACCGAAATCATATTGAAAGATTAATGGCATAAAATTTTCTATCCAATAAAGACCGTTTCATTGATATCAAAAATATGTTATTATGTTTTATTATGATTTAAACTTGTATCACTCAATAAAAAACACCCTATACGTTTCTTAGCACATTTTAAGAGATCAACTAACAGAAGTTGTTTTCTTTTTTGCACTCCCATAAAACAAAATTGTGCAAAAACTTTTTAAAGTTTATATATTTTTGTATACAAAATAAAAACATAATATTAAGATAATTTTTTTTTGCTTCTAAAGGATATTTCAAAACTGTTTGTTTTCTCGTTTATCAGAAAATTTTCATACATCAAACATTTTAACATAAAATTACCTTTCAAATAATATATGTTTTGTATAAATCGGTGGAAGTTAAGATACTTAAAAGTGTACCACAAAAACAAATTGTGGCTGAATTAAGAAATTCAGGTTATTTACACACACACACACACACACACATACATATATACACACACATCCATAAACACTTAGTGACAGGTTCCCACAATTAGTCAGGTCAGGGAAGCTTCCTGGCTGGCACCTTTAAACGTGGAGATCTCATTTTTTTTTCAAAACGGGGTAAAACTAAAAACTTCTTGAGATTGAAAAATATAAAATTTTTCCAACACGAAATTAAATATGTAATAAAAATGTTATAAGAAATTCAGGATGCCTTGGTCATTTTGGGGCCACCCTGTACAATGCAAAATAAAACTATTTACATGAGATCTTCGAATTTCTGTCTGCTAAGACGATCGCCGACCTGACCTATTATTCACAACATGATCAATCACGTTTGGCGTGCGAGATCTGCAACATAATTCCTGTTTAAATCCACAATTTAGCTTTCGTGCAAAAAAATAAATGAAATTAGTTGTTGTTCAGGCTGCCCATGATGTTCAATTATTATCATCAACTTAATTTAATAGACTCATGCGTTCTAGGATGCGTGCAAGCGTCTGCCTGTTAAATGCAAAATTACCATTCAACCAGACAACAAAAAAATAAATATTCTCGATGATTGACTTGAAATAGTTCAGCATCAAAAATAATAGTCGAGCTTTCACAGTTCTTTTGCTTGATATAGTTTTTTCCGTTCTTTCTTTTTCTTTTCAAAGTATAAATAAATATAATAACAGATTAAATTCAATTTTTATAATAACGAGACTAGCAAAATGGATCGGCGCATGCGATCCTCTTCACGACAGACGGATAATTATGACATAAAAGCGAGTGAGAAAAAAGCACATGAATTTTGAACGTATTAATTTGAAAGGTCATGCTACTGTTTGGGATGGAAGAGCAAATTGAGAAGAAGAAACCGTTTTGTTAAAATATCGTTTTTAAAAAAATCATCATTTAAATTTGTTGTTGCAAATCAGCATGAGGCGCATAAATTTGGAAACGTTAGAGCTGAAAATTGGAATTAATTAGAAATGAAGATACAATTTATGTTTATTAAAATAAATCAAATAAACACGCAGTCTTTTTGTATTTGATTTGAAGATCAAAAGTAAATACCCTACAACAAGAGAAATGGCAGTTTAGTTTGAATGGAGGTGTGATTCAAAGATACAATTCTCGTATTCTTTTAAACAATGAAATCGGTGCAAATACAAACTGTTGTCACATGCAATTAAGCCATCTCACGAGTGATAAAAGAAGCTAAAGTACACTTGAGTAGCGATGGTGAAAGTGCAGCGGCTTTCGAAAACAGCTGTGCTGCTGTGAAATACTCATCATATCTCTCTAAATTAAAAACACTTGTCGAAAATTCTGATAAATATCTGATATATATTTATTACATATTTTTTTTTTAAACTAAGTGGTGCCCATATTTTTTAAATTAAGTGGTGCCAAGTAAAGGGTTCACGTAATTCGTTGCTTGCCAACTTGGCTTTCTGCAGCCCTTAATGACTGCAGAACACGCTAAACGCACATAATGCGTTGTTGTCTTTCACTCAACACGATCGATCGCACACTTGAGATTCGATGCGTTTCTCTTCAATGTTACAATTCTCGTATTCTTTTAAACAATGCCATCGGTGAAAATACAAACTTTTGTCACATGCAATTAAGCCATCTCACGAGTGATAAAATAAGTTAAAATACTTTTGAGTACTGATGATGAAAATGCCGCGGCTTTCGAAAACAGCTGTGCTGCTGTGAAATATTCATCATGTCTGTCTGAATTAAAAACACTTGTCGAACTATTCTCATAAATATCTGATATTTATTTATTTATTTTTTAAAATTAAGTGGTGCCCATATTTTTTAATTAAGTGGTGCCAAGTAAAGGGTTCACGTAATTCGTTGCTTGCCAGCCTGGCTTTCTGTAGCCGTTAATGGCTGCAGAACACGCTAAACGCTCATAATGCGTTATTCTGTTTCACTCAACACGATCGATCGCACACTTGAGATTCGATGCGTTTCTCTCGCAGCCAAACGTGTAATTTATCTAATAAAACCAGGCTACCAATTTTAACGTGTCCTCTTTTTTTTCGTTTAAAAGACTTTCGTTTTTATATTAAATATGCAAATTTGCCACAAAATTCGTTACTTAAACAGCAACAATAAAAAAAGAAGTCCTTATAACTGTAATTCTTTGTTTTTGCAAAGATCATCACGAACATCATAAAAACGTTGAGTGTCTGCCCGCATTAACCTTGAAATATTTGCTTCAAAATCATTTAGAAAATTAGCTTTTTTCATTATCGACATCAACTAAAAAAAAAGTTTGAAATTAACGTGAAGTTTGGCAAGAAAAAAAGAAATGTGATTCATTCAGAAGAAAGGAATTTCAAACATTTTTAAATGCTCTTCTGTTTTAGTTTAATTTAAAATAGTTTGCTTTTGTTGCTGTGTCTGTTGTTGTTGTCGTTGTTGTTTGTTGGCCTGGCGGCACCAGCATTTCAAGTTCATGATGTTCTTTTGGGAGAAATCCATCAAAACATCAAATTGTTGGCCAGCAAGACAGCTGCCTGTTTAAGCGTTTTTGGCCTAATCATCGCAATAAAAGTAAACGAACAAACGCAACCAGACACCAGCAACAAGAACTGTCATCCCCATCCCCGTCCTCATCCTCGTCATCACCATTTTTATCATTCTCGTAATGATTTGACAATGACCCTTTTTCGTTTTGTTTCTTTGCTGCTCGTTTTTGTTATTGTTGTTTGTTTTTGCGCGATTCCTAAAGGCCACAAATATCTTTGAGAACCGCTACTTTTGACTGAAAAACGCAATTTGAACAACACACACACACACACACACACATACACATGCACACAGTAGTTGGCTGCCCAAAAGTATCATCGATCGTTATAATAAAAATAAAACAATTTGGTAAAAGTAAAAGTAAAACGCCGCTCTAATAAAAGAATTTGTTATGATTTAGGAAATTCCAGTCATTTTTTGTTGGCGGTATTTTTTCAAAGACTTTTCTGATTTTTCTATGCCACAAATATTTTAAAGCAACAAATTAAACGAACTGGCCAACTAATTCTACAACTTGCGTTAAGCCAATAAAAATAAAAAAATAAAAATTTTTTGCCCGGAAAAACGTGGGACGAAAAAATGCCAAAAATAGGACATGCATAAGGAAAGCAAAACGGCAACACGGGAGCTTAAGCAAAGCGCGAGTTTTTCATAATAAAAACGCTACAAATAGAAACTGTTGGCACGTTCAATTAAACAAAAAAAAATTGTTTCCTGGAGAAACCTGGGACAAAAATATGCCGAAAATAGGACAGGAAGAAAATAAGCAAAACGGCAACACGGAAACTTAAGCAAAGCGCGAGTTTTTTCATAATAAAATCGCTACAAATAGAAACTGTTGCCACCTTAAATTAATTCGCTTAACGAAAGGGAAAATAAAAAATATGTTCTTGAATAGTGCTGATGAACGTGTAGCGGCCTTCGAAAACATCTGGTGGGCTATTATGTAATTCGATTCGAAACAGAAATTGTTAAAGGTGTATAATTTTTTATTAAAATTTAGAAACCTTTTTCTTTCAAATCTTATAGAGTGAACTTAGCAAGTGTAGCGGCCTTCGAAAACAGCTGGTGGGCTGTTATGTATGCCGATTCGAAACAGAAACTGTTCAAAGTGTATGATTTTTTATAGCAATTTCGAAAGCATTTTCTTTCAAATCTTACACAGTGTTCCTGATTTGCTGTAAATTTTAACCGATTCGAACCGGTAGTTTTCAAGACTTAAGAAGCTTTTGCAGGTTTTAATGTTCACGAATTCAGACTCCGAATTTCAGTGTAACACGATCCTGCAAAGTGTTCTTTGAGCGAGTGCCTTAAGAAAAATATCCAAAACTAAAATCCAAACTAAATTTAATATCAATTCCCATTCACTTTCACATATTCAATTAGACGAGTAGCAACAATAAAAATTATGCAAAACGTTGCAAAAAGTGTTAAAGAAACTCCACCAGCCATTAAATAACACAAACGGGTTTCTTGCACAGGACACTTGAGCTGCTGTTGCAGCGTTAAACAAAAACAACACCAACAAAAAAAAAAAAAAAACAGGTGGGCTGTACTTAAAGTTTACACTAAAGGTGACGTAATTATAGATGTACTCTGCTTTGGCTGAATACTCCCTCCGAGAAATTTGCAAGCGCCCCTTCGCAATGCTCGTTCATGGCGGAGAGAGAAAGAAAAAACAAAAACAAGCCAAAATGCACTTTAAGGGTAAAAGCAAGGCAACGACGTGCAAAACAGGACCATAAATTTTGCCAATAATTGCAGACAAGCGTGTATGTTGTCTCACACAACAAAACTGCTGGCTGGCTGGCTGTTGCTGACAATGTTGTTGTTGGCATAGGCAAGGCAGGGGGCAGAGAGCAGAGAGACAGGACGACAGGAACGGAAGGTATTAATATCCAGTTTTAAATATTTTTCATTTTCTTAATGTGAATACAAGAAATTGTATGAAACAAAACGAACAGACAGACAGACACACACGCAGACAGACAGACAGACAGACAGACAGACTTGGAAAGTGGGTAAAATTGTCAGAAATGTGTTGGAACAGCAAACGGCAGGCAGCCGACTGAGGAAAATGTAAATGAATGAAGTTAAAAAGGTGGTAAAGAAGTTTATTGACTTAAATGCGATTGTAAAACCGCATTTACATGTTGTGAACAAAATGTCTTCATGTCTATCTGTCTGTCTGTCTGGCTGTCTGTCTAGCTGTCAGCATGTGTAAATACTTGCAAGTGTGTGTGTGTGTGCTCCCGTTTGCTGTTAACTGGTTTCAAGTGGCAAAAGGGTGTTTATTGTCATGGTTAGAGTTGCTGGTATATTCTTAAGACTGGTTGCATGTTTTCTTTTTAAGTTCTTTTTCTCTTCACAAAAGGATTAAGATTTTGGCCATAATCTTTGGTTAAACACACACACAAACACAAACAGCAGAGATAAAAAGAAAACCAGTCTCGGCTTATTGTTAACGAAAAAAGGGCTGAAATGGAAATTTCTTTGTTTTTTCGCCAAGAAAATGGGCTTAATGATAAGAACATCTGTATGTGTATGTGTGTGTGTGTGTGTGTGTGTGGGTTTTAAATACTATAAAAGCCACAAAATGCATCTTTAAGAAAAAGATGGCAGGATTTTAAAATTTGTTGCTACATTTTAAAGTTGTTTGTGTTAGGAAGGAAATGTTGTTAATATAAAAAAAAGGAGTTGACAATTATAATTAAATTTTCCTGCAACAATTTCATGTTGTCAGTTTTGTTTGTAGGGGTTGTACAGTTTAACAAGTCCAATAAGCCGGAGAATAGTGTTGTCTCATCTACATCCATCAGCTTACTGATCGTGTTCTGCAAAGTACAGTGCGTTTTTCTTAGAGTGTCACAACTTTGAGTTGCCAGCACTGCTTTATTTTGGTTAATATAACCAACTCCAGTTGTTAAATCAACCAAAAATTTTTAATATTTTTTAAATTCAAAAAATGTTGGTTAATATAACCTACTGCAGTCGTTAAATTAACCAAATATTTTTAATATTTTAAAAAATTAAAAAACTATATCCAATTGTTAAATTAACCAAAAATGTTTCATGTTTTTTATATAAAAAGTGTTGGTTAATATAACCAATTCCAGTTGTTAAATTAACCAACAATTTTTTATATATTTTTAAAATTAAAAAATATTGGTTAAGATAACCAATTCCGGTTGTTAAATTAACACACAATTTTTAATATTTTTAAAATTAAGAAATGTTGTTTGATATAACCCATTCTATTTGTTATATTAACCAACCATTTTTAGTATTTTTAAAATTAAAAATTGTTGATTAATATAACTAATTCCAGTTGTTGAATTAACCAAAAATTTCACATGTTTTTTATATTAAAAAATGTTGGTTAATATAACTTATTCTAGTTGTAGTTTAACTATTGTGGCAATTTTTATGATCACAATTTCTTTGTGGGAAAACTGATAACGTTACAGAAGTAACTGACCTGGACGATATTTGCTTCCAACAGGAGGATGTCAATTGCCACACAACCCACTAAACAGTGGTTCTCTTGCATTGTCACACAACTTAGCGTTGTTAATTGACTGCCACCATCATGTGATTTAGAACTGTTAGACTTTTCTTCGTTGAAGTCGTTTAAAAGAAAAAGTGCACGTTAATAATTAAGGAACAATTCAGTAGTTAAAGGATGTGAAAATTCGACGTATTGACAACATTGAAAGGCAATTATTTCTCAAAGTCCTTGAAAATATGGATCATTGGAAAGAGGCATGGCACTGAAGCCGTGGGGAAACATTTGACCTAGATTTGGTTTCATAAATAATTATTGTAAATAACTCGATTATAATAGAAAATATTGAAATAAGTCTCTGGAAACTTTTTATTTTTTGTTTATAATTAAAATCATTCATTTCAGTTGGACCAGCCTTGAGAAAAATGTTGTGCTTTTACAATAAAATTGTAGATTGTGGGTCTTCACCTTCTCAGACTTATCCCCTCCCGTCCTAGTTCTGACGCACTGCACTGCATGTGTAGGAATTATCCCTCTAGTTTCGGTTCTAAACGAAAAAATAAATTTAAATTTCCTGAACAGTTTTTCCAAGAGTTTCGCTTTCCAAGAAACACAAGTGATTTTTTTTTCTCTCAAGGACTTGATTTGAACTCCTATTTAACAATCTGAATATCGCAAGGGATCATTATTCTTGTTGCTAAATGGTCTGGACCCCTTCTTCTCTCTTGCCCTCCCCCCAGGCAACCTGCTTAAACAGTTTAAAATACTCCTGCGTCAGTGTCCTTAACGCAGTGTTGCCTCACTTTAAGTAGTTCAGAGGCTTAAACGACTTGAAAAGTTTAATTTCATGTTGCCGATGATGATGCCGACACCCTTAAAAGGATTTGGGATGTAATAATGGGCGTTGTTGTTGTTGTTGTCCTCGTCCTTGGCAGAGTATTTGCCTTGTTTATTTATTTTTGTATTTGTTTTTCTTTTGTGTTGCTGCTTGTAGCAGCACGTTTTGATATGCGACATTGAGTTCTTCATCCTCTCTGGGGACTACACCTGCCCTGTTTGTTTGTTTATGGTTGTAACACGGTGTGACATGTCTTTTGTTGCGGTCAACTTGTAGAAAATGGAATATTTGCTCGCAAAAAGACACAGAAAAAAATAGGAATAAATCGACATTCACACACTTGTATATCTCTAACATTCACACACTCACACATGTGCACGTCTTCATGTCAGGCTTTTGTCAACTTTGTCAAGTTTCTAGTACAACAATGGAGGTTTTTTCATTCTACACATCGTGTAGATGTTCCAAAAAAAGGTACTTACAAGTCATTTGTGTTGCAAGAAAAAAAAAGGAGAGAGAAGGAAATTTAAAGGATCGGCAGACAAGCAAACAAGTCTGGGAAGTTTTATGAAATAAAACCATGACCTTTTTGTTAAACACTTGAATGTTTAAATGACTCCTTCCATAAATATAAAATTATATTCCGTTCACACAAATGAGATCTTTAAAGTTCAACAAGCCAACAAACAGAGGGACAGACGGACGGACGGACGGACGGATTTTTATTCATATTTGGGGTCATTAATAAACCCAACACATGACCTGTTCGCTGGTTTGTTTGTGTGTTTTATTCTCTGTTAAGTCAAGCAGGGATGCGGTATTAAACAACTGATGGCTGTTAAGTTAACCCCCTCCCCCTCCCCACCATGCAAGAGAGTATAATTTTTATGTTTGTGTTACCTTTCTGATGATGGATGACTTGTTAAGCCTTTTTCCGTTTAAACATGACGATGACGATGACGATTGCTGCTGCCACTTTTTTCTCGTTTGTTTGTTTGTTTGTTCACTTTCTGGCCCAACATCTTCATAAGCAGCCTTGTGAGTCTTCTTCTTGATAGTGCCGTGGCAAACGGCTTGAGGGATTTTATAATGATTGTATGCGGTCTAACGCTGGATGGCATACATTTTATTTTATTCTGTTTGTTTTTGTTTGTATGTTGCACTGCTTGTAACGGATAATCCCGTATAAACAACTTAACGTTTATTTAGGATTTGAAAACTGTTTCATTTGTAAAACATTTTATTCGTCCTTTCAAGGATAAATGAACGCACTCATGTGACTGAAGACTAGAGCTCTACAGCTGGCAGCGTATTGGAGTCGAAAGAAATGTTACGAGAGCTGTTTCCTGTGCAAGAAACCCGTTTGTGTTATTTAATGGCTGGTGGAGTTTCTTCAACACTTTTTGCAACGTTTTGAATAATTTTTATTGTTGCTACTCGTCTAATTGAATATGTGAAAGTGAATGGGAATTGATATTAAATTTTGTTTGGATCTTAGGAATATTTTTCTTAAGGCACTCGCTCAAAGAACACTTTGCAGGATCGTGTTATACTGAAATTTAGAGTCTGAATTCGTGAATATTAAATAATGCAAAAGTTCTTAAATCAAAAAAAATTATTTATTGGTTATTGTAACCAATTCCAGTTGTTAAATTAGTCAACAATTTTTAGTCTTAAAAAAATTTTAGTTAATATAACCAATTCCAGTTGTAGAATTAACCAACAATTTTTAATACATTTAAAATTAAAGAATGTTGGTTAATATAACCAATTCTAGTTGTTAAAGAGACGCGCAGATATCAAACGATTTTCTATTTATAATAATTTACGATTCAAATCCAACGTTAAGTTTTTATAAAAATTATCCCAATTTTTTTTAAATTAAATTTTTATTTTTATGAAAATTTATCTTAATTTTTTCTTAACTAAATTTTTACTCGTGTGAAAATTTAAAATTTTACAAAGTCAGAAACTTATAGGTTGTACCCCGTGTGGAAAAAAAATCGATGTTTCATTAGATCTACAATTATTGAGGTCCTAAAAATAATTCTTCTCTGATTAATTCTGAGAGCCTGTCATTATATCTGTATGTATGTATGTGTGCGTGTATGTGTGTGTGCGTGTGTGTGTTTGTGTAAGTATATGACCCACTCATTATTTTTTAAAGGCTGAATCGAATCAAACCCACCAACTGGTAGCGTCTTAAAGAGTGTTCCAGAACTTAGAGTGTCTGTGAATTTTAACCGATTCGAACCGGTAGATTTCATGATATTCCAAAACAAACTTATGAAATAATAGTTTTTAAAGTAGTTTTTTTTTAAATCATTTTTTAACGTCTGCAATGATCGCTTTTTTAAACTAATTGGCTCTTGAAATTTGAAGACCGGGTCAAAATCGGTTCATCCATGAGTGGGATATCGTAAATGAAAAAATGAGAAAAAAGTTATTTATTTTCAAACTCCAAAATTATATATCTGATCAGTTCGTGTTCCCGATTATTTTATATTAATCGGAAACTACACTAACACCACTTGGGAATCGGTTGATTTGAAAACTAAAATAAAAACGTTTCAGCTCGCAGTGCTTAAAAGCCGGGTTACGATATCTCAACGGTTAAGGTTAGCCGAAAGTCAGAGGGATGAAATGTTTGTTTTACCGCTTTTCAAGTTTTTTTAGAACCACGATTTTGAGGACAACCCCTACAAATTCAGTGCATCGTGCTGGAACTAGAAAGCAGGGGATACTGTTGAGAGGACAGGTGAAGAAGGATAAGAAAATAGAGAACTTTGAAGTGGCCATTTTTACTTCTTTTACTGCGGCTGAATTTTTCGCTACAGTACCGTTGAGGGGGGGGGGCCTTTGTCATTGAGACCAGCATAATTAGCACAAACGCGCTCCAGTGCAGATCAGAAAAAATCGGCATCATATTCATGCCTGAGAGCGGAGTCGAACTCGAGATCTCAACCTTCGCAGTCTTCTGCTCACTATTTCAGTCAGCAGCGCTTTAAATATTCTATTTCAAATATCTATTTTATATGTTATTATTTGCCAATAAAAATTATTCTGCTACACGACACTGACTGAAGGGTATTTGAAATTCTTCACTGCCAAATCAGTTGTTTCTTTTGATCCTTTTTTTGTTTGTTTGAGTTTCAGGTTTCATTTCATTTGATTATCAATATTGTTACACGATGATGCGACGCTACTAATTTAACATAATTTCTTCTTCATCATCATCATCATCCTGTTTGTTTGTTTGTGTGTATTTTATTTTTCATATTTATTTTGTTGTAGAAATTACCGGCTACTCAGAAATGAACATCATTTCGGATTGCGGTATTAATCAAGTCAAGTTAAGGGTTGGCTTCGTTCTGACCCTTAAGGAAAAATAATAAATTTCGAAATTAATACAAAAGCT
Source organism: Linnaemya vulpina (assembly GCA_963675445.1). Classification (NCBI taxonomy): domain Eukaryota; kingdom Metazoa; phylum Arthropoda; class Insecta; order Diptera; family Tachinidae; genus Linnaemya; species Linnaemya vulpina. Next base: position 99,006,724 of record OY776277.1, read on the forward strand.
GGACCATCAGGTCATTTAAATGATTCATTTTAAAGCAAAATTTTATTTAAGTGAAAAACGAGGATGTTTTTAATTCAAGTAAAATCAGGTTAAAGTTTTTTTTTTTGGGCTGAGACCTTAAGTGCTAAAGGATTCAATTGGATTCTTTCTAGTTCTTGCACAATTTACCGCTTATGTAGGGGTCGTTCTCCAAGTGCTGGTCTAAGAAAAAAACTTTTGGGAAAAAAGAATCAAAACGAAAATAAAAATTAAAGAGTGTAAAAGAAAGGAATTAATAAAAACATGGTGGGCTAAATATCCAAAATTTCAACAATATTTTTGTTTATATCTTTAAGCTGTTTTTAGATGACAATACCAACAACTGAGGGTTTATTCTGTAAGTCGTTTAAAAAAAGAAATGTTTCGAAAGTCTATTCTTTTGACATGCAGCTACGAAAGTTTTTTCTCACGAATCGAATCACATTATCGCTGGAAAATTTAAAACTTTAAATAATAGGAAAGTTTTTGGTTCCACGCCGTTTTGAAAAAGTCAAGTTTTTATTAGATCTCGAGGTATTGAGGTTCCAGGAAGCTTCCCTGGCTAATGCCAAGAGCCCGTCACTATGTCTGTACTCAACTGCTTTTAACTTTTGAACGGCTTAGCCGAATTAAACCAAACCGTTAGCGTTTCGAAGACTATTCCTGGACTTACTACTACGATTTTAAACCGATTCGAATCAGTGGATCTTAAGATATTCCAAAAAAAACTTTTCAAAGTATTTTTTTTTTAGAAAACTATTTTAAATCACTCCAACGATCGTTTACAAACAAATCAGCTCTTGACATTTCAAAAACCCCTTCGATCACCGTAATCGGCTAATCTGTTAGCGATATATCGTGTAGCAAAAAATAAAAAATATAACAATAACAAAAGTGATTTATTCGAAAAACTCCAAAATTATATATCTCCAAAAGCATTGAAGCACTCACCGTGTTGTAGCAAATATTCGCTGTAGAAGTAGAGTACAATAATGACTTCAACCAGGGTTGAAAAAAAGAGATAAATCCACCCCCCCCAACGCTAATAAAATTATTAAATTTAATTTTATAGGCAAATTGTTCTAGAATAGTTGGCTCAGAAAGAAATGGTAAATATTCCAAAGCACAAGGGAAAGTCAACATCACTTTTATATATTCAACTTGCACAGCAGAGCAGAAAAGCTATTTTCGAAAGCCGCTACACTTGCATCATAAGTATTTTTTATTTATTATCACTTGTGGGGTTGTTTAGTTGGATGCGATAACAGTTTCTATTTTCACCAATTTTATTATTAAGAAGCCTACGCGACCAGGTAAAACACGAACAATGGTAACAATCTCTTGTTAAGTCCCCGTGTTGCCGTTGTTTGTTTATTTTACGTCATGTCCTATTTTTCTGAATTTTTTGTTCCATGTCCTTTATTTGAATACATTATGATTATGAAAATTAAGCTTCGATTTTTTTTAAATTTTATATAAAATTCCACAGGGGAGTGGAATTTTATTTCATTATAATCTGTGGATGGTTTGAATTGAGAAGGGTGGACTGGGCGGGGCAACGATCAGTAATTGCATCAATTGATTGTTCATGAGGCCAATTATGTTGATCGTGTAAATGAAAAAAAATTTTCCACGAACTTTGCGAACAGACTCTTAACTTTTCTAAACCAGTTGAAAATTGAAAAATTGATGTTATGCAAAGATTTTAAAAAATAAATAAACATTTTTTTCAGCAACACGTCTGTCTTATATTATAATATTTAGATTTCAAGCGGTTATAAAAACACGAGATATATGGACCGATATATTTAATGTGCTTGAATAGTTGTTAATTGCAACTTAGTTTTGTTAAAAATAAAGAAAACTTTTGAAATTTTGTTAAAAAGTGCTATAAAAATATCAAGTCATATAAAAAAGAGTTTTGTAAATCAGAAAAATATTCTGAATCTCTAAAGAGTCACAGCAAATATTGTCTAAAATTATCTAAAATGTCGGTAACAAATAATTAATTTTTATAAAAATAAAAAAGACTTTTAAAACTTCGATTCAAAAACTACTACAAAAATATCATATCATATGAGAAAGATTTTTGTAAATCAGAAAAATATTCTGCGCAAAATGAATCTTTAAAGAGTCACAGCAAATCGTTAATTAATTTTTCAATTGCCTGCCTGTCGACAACAAACAGTTTATTTTTTATAAAAATAAACTTTTAAAACTTTCCACAAAAAATCGCTATGAAAATATCAAATCTGATGAAAAATACTTTGGTAAATAAGAAATATATTCTGAATGGTTAAAAAGTCTAGGCAAATATTTAATTAATTGTTTAATTGCCTAAAATTATCTAAAATGTCAGCAACCATCAATTTATTTTTTATAAAAATAAAGAAAACTAACATTAAAGAAAACTTTTAAAACTTCGATTCAAAAATTACTACGAAAATTTGAAATCACATGAAAAAGATTTTCGTAAATCAGAAAAACATTCTGAACAAACTGAATGTTTTAAGAGCCTCGGCAAATTGTTAATTAATTTTTTAATTGCGCCAAAATGATGTGGAATGTCAACAACAAACGATTTGTTTAGATAATTCTCCAACTCTAGTCTTAAATCCTCGAAAACTTTAAAAATACGAAACAATTTTCCTCTCTTTGTGGCCAAAAAGAAATCTAGAAAAGCAAAGAAGTAACAGCAGCAGCGGCAGCGGCAGCGGCAGCAGCGAATATAAATAAATAAAATGCAGCATCATTTGCACGACACTAATGACAGTCACTTCTCGGCGAATGTGATTGTTGTGTGGCAGCAACCTTCACACGCTGCATGGCCAAAACGAACAACGTCTGACAGCCACCCATCTTGCGAAGATGGTCGGTCAGCTGGATAGTCCATCAGTTGGCGAGCCTTTCCGTCAGTCAGTCAGTCACTCCACGACCATTTGCCGCTGAACGTTGCAGTTAATGTAATATTTTATCGTACGACGTGTACTCACACTCACACTAACACTCGCACTCACACTCACACTCAGTCTGTATCTTTTAGCATCAGCATTGTTAATGACACTTAACACAGTAACTTTGGATTAAGTTCAAGGAAATGCTGGCGAATTAAGAGATCTTTTATTTTTTTCTGTTTTTGTTTCTGCTTCTGCTGTTTCGCCTTCGTTTAGGGGTCTTGGCCGTCTTCATCCATGTCATTTTCTTAATCTATATTCTTTTGTGTTTCGAACATTAAAACATTTACTCAACGTGTACGAGTACATGCCATCATCATCCAGTGTGATGATAATGACGATGATTATCTATCGTATTTGTTTCTGTTTCTGTTTCCATATCTTTTTGGATTTGGATTTGGCTTGGCTTTGGCTTAAGATGAAATACGACCAACGAGTAAACTGAAGCGAGAATGTAGTTTTAAACATTTTCATGACACACACCACGTGAAGATTGATTGTTTTTTGTGTTCTGTTTGCATCGTTCATGTCCTAGAAAATGATGGTGGTGACTAGAATGATGATAATGATGATGCTGCTGATGATGGTTTTTTCCCCTACCTCGTCTTCTTATTCTTCTTCTTCTTCTTAGTCCATCATTATATTTTTGGAATAGCAACTGACGAACGTATACATCCCAGAATGTATTAATCAATGCTAATGACAGTGAATTTTCACTTCAATTGTCAACATTTTTGGGTTGAAACGGAAATGCAAAAATTGTTACTGCGGACAGTGATTCCCAAACAGTTCCTTACTTCGTGGCTGTGGCAAATTTGGTGTTCTGTGTGGCATTTTGTGTCCTCTCATATAAGCAGTCATTTAAAGTTGAAGGGCAGATCTCCATAAAGCAACATACGACAGAGACAAAAGTTGCTGCTGGTACATACTTTTGTGTTTGCTTGCGATGGCACAAAATGTCATAGGGAATTTTCGGTCTTAGCCTTTTGAAAATAGTATCCAAAGTAATTTAATAAAAAGATGTATATTTTTTTATTTTTAAGACCACCTCGTGGTCGAAATTCGACTGTTTAAAATAATTCTTTATGCGCTTAAGAGCCTATGGGTCTTTCATATATCTTCGTATTATCCACACGAACATTTTCAAGACATCAACCACGAGCTCTTGTTCCCTTTCTGCTGGTAAAAAAGTGGGCCTGTTTTCAAAAATAAAAAAGAAATGAAATATAATGGATTTGCCCGTATTTTTTATAACAAATTTGAACTGAATCTTAAATCTTTTATGTTAAGAATGTAAAAAAATTAATCACTTTCTGCACAGTTGCACGAAATTACCTTTCGAAACGTATATGTTTTATCAGTATTGATGGACGATAAGATATTGAAAAGTGTACGACAAAATCAATAGTGGCCTATTTACGTAGAATTTATAACAAGCATCCCACTGGGAAAGATGCAAAATAAGCGAGAGTTCGTTTTATTGAATAAAACTTGATTATTCTGTCATATTTTACACTAGGCAATTGTTCTTGAAGCAATTCTCTTAACATTTCTCTGGAAATTGCTTGTTTGTTTACACTCAGACAGTCTGTGTACCATTTTTTTTAAAAAGGGGTGTTTTTCATAGAGTGATACAAGTTTAAATCATAATAAAACATAATAATATATTTTCGATATTAATGAAACGGTCTTTATTCGATAGAAAATTTCATGACATTAATGTTCAAATATGATTTCGGCCATGTGGCCGCCACTGCTGGCGCGTACAAGGCGCAATCTGGAACACATTCTGATCATCATCGTTTTTGAAGACATCTGGTCCAACGACTCCGCCAGCCCATAAAGCGCACCAAACAGTAATTTTCTGTGGACGAAATGGTATTTCGGCAAAAGCTTGTGGATTCTCCTCACTCCAAATGCGACATCGGAAAATAAAATTTTGAATGGACGAAGTGCATGATGATAAGTTTGACGAACAGAACCATTATTTTGATTAAAAATTTCCACAATTCGCACGCGTTGCTCTGATGCAAGTCGATCCATAATGAAATGTCAAAGAAAACTAAACAAAAAGCAACTATCAACTGTTAAATGGGTGGTCAAATAAAGCAGTGATGCCAGCTCAAAGTTGTAGCACTCTATAAAAAACACTCTATATTAATTTCAAATAAGGAAACATAATTCAAATGGCATTTTCGGTAGAAACAAGTCTGTGCCAGTCGTCTTTCTCTCTCTCTCTCTCTCTCTCTCTCTCTCTCTCTCTCGCCCTTTCTCATTAACTAAGACTTGCTTCAAGAAAAATTGCCCTTTCTAGTATCCATTGACTATCCGCTTAATTATTGCACCACAGATCTTCTTAACTTTCACAGGCATTGAAAGTTGTCTCTAATAAAATAATAACAGTAAAGCTTCCTGGGCTATGTTTCACAACTTTATGGGGAACCACTGGCACGCAAAAGAAAAAAATAAAACAAAATCAAATTAAAATATAAAAAGCAGTTGCCGAGAAGATGAATCCAGTCTAATGCGTCACTTTTGCCTCTAAATTCCTTAAGACCAGAATGACAAATTTTCGCCAACGCTCCGCACTCATTTTATTGTACAATTAAAAAAGGATTTAAACGAAGAGAAAATCTTGGGAAAATGGAAAACTTTAAATATTTAAAATGTTTTATTCGCATTCGCAAACATAAATTATCGCACTTAAACATTTTTTCAACGTTCTTTTGCTGGCAGTTGTGCTCTTCCAGTGACTCGCGAGCGCATATTTGGGCTGCCAGGTAAAAGTCGTCGGTCGGTCATGGCGTTCATTTTGATATATAGAACTGCCATTGTTCCAGAGGGGCAAATGGCAAGAATTCGTTTTTGTATTTTAATTGTTTGCATAATTTTAATGGCTGCTAAAACAACATTTTTCTTGGGCAAAATAAAAAAAAGCCGCTGCTGCTCAAAATGTATGAATTTGCTATTTTAGACGCTGCTGTTTGTTATTCTTTTCATTTCACTAAATTTAATAAATCAACACAATTATTCCACTGCGAATATTTGTGTGAGCAAGTATTTGTGTGTGTGTGTGTGTGAGTGTGTGTGCTTGTGTTTATATGTTTTAATGCCGGAAAACTGGTATAAAAATGTTAAATTTCTTATGGCAACTGCTCGTATGTAGTCGTACCTTCCAACAAACATGCACAAACAAGCACAAACAGGCACATACTTGCACTACCAGCGCGCCATAACACATGAAGTACAACAAAAATGATGGACATAAATTATCTGAGAGGTTCTTTTCAAATCGCACTCGGCCGTGGATTGTTTGTTTGAATTGAAGAATTTTATGTAAATTTTTCTTATTGTTTTCCCTTCTTCTTCTTCTTCTTTCTGTTTGCCTCTACTACAGTCTCTCCCTCCCCCCTCTCTCTCTCTCTCACTCTCGTTATTTATTTCGTTTTGTGAAAATGCAATTTGAAATTGTTCAGACATAAATTATGAAATACTAAGTCGACTATTACACACTTATAAAGCACGTTTAACTAACAATTTATGAATTCGTGTACGGGTTTGTTCATCATTCTGAAATGTTATTCTTGTCTTAACGGAAACGGAGAATACGAAATTTCACAAGCGTTTTTCGAATGTGTAATTAATGGGAAAATATTTTATTTTATTTTTGTAAATGTGAGAAGAGATTCTTGTGATTTCATGTCGAAGGTGGCACCCACTCGCTCTTGAACAATTAGAAATTAATTAGAAACTTTCAAGTAAATCTATTTAATTAAACTTTTTATGCAGCGATATGACAAGAAGAAGAATTTCCATGTTCTGAGTTATTTTACTAATGGCGTTTTCTTTTCTCGAAAAAAATGTTGCCCTTTTTCAGTTGTTCTCTAAAATGTAGCTGTTTGGAGGAGTTTTAAAATAGAAATAGTTTTTGGTAAGGGAAGTTTAATAAATTATAAGTTATGAAATGACACAGTATTGCCATTATCTATTAAAAAGTGTAAAAAATGTTGGACTTTTTTGTAGAAAAGAAATCAACTTAAGATTACGATTTGTGCTCTTGGCTGGAATAAGCGACGAGTGGAATGCTCCAATTGGCTCTTTAATTATCTGCAGGGTAGTGCCAACTGGTAGATACTTCTCTGTCACCAGTTCTTCCCGGGCGTACAGAAGGCAACTTGTTCATACTTCCCACTTTGTTGCAGTACCCACCGGAGGAGAGTGTGAGACTGTCTTTCCAGGTGAAGACTTTTTTGGCTGGTTACCCATCGAAAATATGTGTCACACGCCGGTCTTCATAATAACAGTGCAACGGGGGTCCATATAAGAGCATGGAAGTTAATAGACCCACCCTTAATAGTTTGGCAAGGGGAAGTGCTCCCCACACAGTTAAAGTCTATAGAAACTTTATTTATTTTCTTGACTTTAAGAGCATCATAATAGTGGTGCCATGGAATCCGGTATACCTAGCAGACGACATACCTTCCGGGAGCCTAAATTAATGACGTTGGGCTAGTAACCAAGTTGCCACCTTTTTGGGTACATATGCTGACAACATCACAAAGATGATGTTCGCGATTGTGCAATTTCACTGACATGTTTTATTGTGGGACGAACTCCGTTGCCTTCGCAATGACCGGATATGGGTGGATACATTCCCGTTGTATTACAATGGGACCGATTTAACAGACCCAAGTGCTACTGTCTCGACAACGGCCCTAATAACATTCCCATACGGACTGTAGTTTGACTAAACCTGATGACTTGTCGGACTTCGGCCTTTCCGTTAGTAGGAACTTTGATAATGTTGCCAGGCCAGCAGATGCTATGGAATTCGTAGGTATACGAACCTGCTTCCTTCTGCTTTTGTAGATGTTGGTCGTGTTGTTCACTTCTCATTCACTGGCGGCATGTCACAACCCCTCGAATTAGTAAAGCTGCAGGAGAGGCATGAATACCTCCCGAAGTTGTATGTCCCTGAATATGAGGGTACCACTTTATCATATGCGCATGCCTCTTGGACTAAACTGGTGTGATCTCTGAGTTATGCAGAGTGTTAGCAGTACTGTCGGGGTACGCAGTCATGGAAGGTACCGTCGATAGTCTTAGACACTCTTGTTCTGTCACTGGAGCCACGCCTTCTTCATTTGAACAGCCTAATAACTATTAAGACATTAACCTCTGCAAGACAACTGCCAAGACTTGGGTGATGACTAAAAGTCTGCGTGTGAATTTAATAACATTCACTAGAAGCCACTCTATGGTATTGCGTTCAGACGGAAGGGAAAGATTGGTCCGTCCTTTTTTTCACAATAATTTATCAACAATACGATGACTGTTACTGAAGGATCATGATAAGCGTCATCTTGTTAACGGAATTGAATGAGCCAAATTAGACGTTGCAACGTTAGGCATGGCAGGAGCTTCATTATGGTTGCCGCAGTCATGACGAAACCGATAAAAGCTTTGGACTTAACATTGGAGTCGTTTTAAGACCCATTGTAAAGGCAGCGTAAGCTGGTTTTGACGGTTTGACATGGTCAGCAAGATCATCAACTTCGATCATTCCAGACTTGGATCTGCGATGATGTTAATAATCGCCAGCCCATAACAAAAACTCAGGACAATGGCGTGCATTAGTCGAATGGTATGCGAAAAATATTCGCCTGGCTTGGGAAAAGCTATCGCCGAAAATCTTGTAGAGGATGCTGTCGGCTGAAGTAGGCAACGATTTTGGATTGCATAAACGTGTATTCGCATGAGCAGCCCTCGGACATCCCTTTAAGTTTCTGACGCGTTGGCTATGATTTTTCATTTCGCAATTGTTTTTCCTTCAAATCCTAAGATTTCTATTAATGTCAAACCCCATAAATTTATCAGCGATTTGCAGAGTTATGAAATCGTTTGCTGTATCGCCATAAATAAACAGTAAAACAGTGAAACAGTGAAAGAACATCCACAAGAACTTTTTCGATTGACAAAAAAAAAAAAACAACATAAAAAATAAAATCAGCAAACATTTTCACAATAAACACATGTTGTGCTTTAAGTTGTCAAAATATTTCGCCAAAACAAACTACAAACAACAACAACAACAACAAAACAACTAGAGGAAAGAGCACAAGAAATCGCTCCGTTTATAATGAAACCAAAACAGCCAGCAAATGTCAATGTAAAAGGCGTAGAATTTTGTCAGCTTCACAAAAAAAAAAAAAAAAAAAAATTTTAAAAAGAAGGCAGAGAAATATTTAAGCAACCGAAAATATTTAATTTCACTTCTCATATTTGCCAGCCATCCCGCTTCATGTGACAAACATGTGGAAGTGATGCCTGGTCTGGCATGACTGTGAAATTGTTGTGGCAAAAGTTTGCAACAACAGCGGGATGATTTACAAACAGTCAAGTCGATTGCGCGAAGCTCGTAATTATATAATTCTAGACTTCTTCTCTTATATAAGAGTGTCCGTACTTTCCGCTACTAAAATTTAAAATTTGAAGAAATCGGAAAGTTATTGGTTTTACCCCGTTTGGGAAAAATCCTGTTCTCATCAAAACTGGAGGTTTTAAAATCCTGAGAAGTTTCCCTGACTGATTCTGAGAAGCCGTCACTATATATTTATGTATGTGAGTGTGTGTGTATAAGTATGTGACCCACTTTAACTTTGGAAAAGCTTGGCCGATTTCAGCCAAACCGATGGTGTTCTAAAGGGTCCTACTGAACTAAGAACTCTTGCGAATTTATACCGATTCGAACCGTTAGATTACAAAAAATTGAAAAAAAAATTGGAAGAAAAGCTTTTTAAAGTGGTTTTCTTGAATTCAATTTTTGAACGGCCCAACCAACCGATTCCAGAAACAAATCAGCTCTTAAGATTAAAAAACCACGTTGCCAAACCGGGTTAAAATCGGTTAATCCATTCGTGAATGAAAACAATTCGATAAAAGTGTTTTATATTGAAAAGCTCTGAAATTATATATCTAATCGGTTCGTGTCCTCGATTCTTTTATAGAAACCGAAAACTATATTAATCACTGCTAATCATGTGGGATTCGGTTGATTCGAAAATTGAATTAATAGTGCTTTGATTCGAAGAGCTTAAAAGCGTAAAATTAGCGAGAAGCTACAGGGATGGCCTTTAGACTCAACCGATTTCAATATATTTTTATTTTCAGTGTAGGAATAATTTTATTTTCCAGCAAAAAGAAGTTTTGTGGCGTTCTCCGAATCAGCTGTTCTTTTGTTTGTTTTTTCATGTTTGCGCTGCCTGAATGTTCGCACAGAGAAGTCTGCGGCAATAAATTTTCGCCCCACTGTGGCCTCATTCAAAAAATGACCGGCAATCAAAAACTTCTTCGTTTGAATCTTCATTTTTTCGAAAATAGTTTGTGGTCACATCGTGGCAGTGAGTCAATAGATATTTTTCGCCCCACTGTGGCATTGATTCATAAGATGCGCGGCAATCAAAAACTTCTTCGTTTGAACCTGCATTTTTTCGAAAATAGTTTGTAGTCACATCGTGTCAGTGAGTCAATAGATATTTTTCGCCCCACTGTGGCATTCATTCATAGGATGAGCGGCAAGCAAAAACTTGCTGTTGTGAGCCTGGAATTTTTTGAAAATTTCGCCCCACTGTGTCCGCATTCAAAGAATGAGCGTCAATCAAAAACTTATTTGTTTGAACCTTAATTTTTTCTAAAGTAGTTTGTGGTCACATCGTGGCAGTGAGTCAATAGATATTTTTCGCCCCACTGTGGCATTCATTCATAAGATGCGGGGCAATCAAAAACTTCTGCGTTTGAACCTGCATTTTTTCTAAAGTAGTTTGTGGTCACATCGTGGCTTTGAGTCAATAGACATTTTTCGCCCCACTGTGGCCTCATTCAAAGGATGGGCGGTGTGAGTCTGGACTTTTTCTGAAATTTTGGCCCCACTGTGTTCATATTAAAACCATGGCTTCAGAAATGGTTGATTACATATAAAATTTATAGACTTTGCCCCACTGTGCCTGCAACCCCCGACTGTGGCAAAGCACTTGACTCTCTTTTAATTGTAGGGTATTTTGAATAAGAAATAAGCGAATTCTTGTCGATGCCACAAGAAAACGTGTGTGTCACTTTAAAAAGGTCATAAATTAATTTTGTGTCTGGAACACAAAAAAGAAAAAAAAAAAAGAAACGGTAAATAAAAGAAATAAAGACAAGCTTCACAAGTTCCCAAGTAAATGAAATGAAATTCTAAAAGAAGGGTTGGGGGCGGGTGGTGGTGAAACTCTCGCAAAGAAAATAAGAAAATGTCAGTTTAATATGAAACAATTAAAATTGAGTTTTGCAACTTTCGTGTTGTTCTAAGTGTGTGTGTGTGTGTGAGTGCAGCTTTAAAAATTAATAATAAAATTAAAGACTTGTTTTGGTTAAAAGGAGATATTCAACGACTTCTATGCGGCCTTTTAACTTCATAAATCATTTCATGTGTTTTTGGGCTAGAAAAAGAACAAGAAGAATGAATAAAACGCGAATAGAAAGAATGTTTTTGATTGGCAGCAACGCCTAGAAGACTGACTGTAATTTCTATATGTTCGTCCGTCCGTCTATTTTTCTTTGCCCATTTTCTTTGTTGTTTTGATGAAAAGTCACGTTCCGCGCCGCTTTTGTATCTTTTGTCATGGTTGTCTTTTATTTCGAACTGACTGGATGTTGTCTCTTTTATTTATTTATGATGGCTGTTTGTTTTCGGTTTTGTTTGGCTTTATTGGCTGGTTGTTTGTTTTTATTGTTTTTTGTTTGTTTGTTTTTTTTTTTCGTTTTTGTGTCATTCGTGTGACAGTTCATTAAAACAAACTGTAACGAGTCATTTAGAGAACGTTTCTTTTGAATGCGAAATAGATAAAGTTGGGGAAAGGATGCCGTGCGCTTGGCGAGAGTTTGAGGAAAACATTTGAGTGTGTCTTGTCCATGAAAACCTCGAGATGGCTAATTCGATTCCCGCCTATTGTGTTTCGTCTCGAGTTTATGGTTGTTCGATGCTTCATAATATTTAATTTTTTTAATTCATGAAAAAAGCTCTTCAAGCAAATAAGTTGCCACTTTAAAAAGTATAACAAGTCAAATGCAACTTGAAAGAGATAAATAATTTTTCGCTGTCTATATAAAATGAGCTACAGCTTTCCGACAATTCCGTCATACAATTCCTTTAGATTCAAATCAATCTCACCTTCATATTTTATTTTTATTACACGATTTCCAATAACATTTTCACTTTCCATGCCAACAAGTGATCGTCAAGCGTGTTGTCAACTCAAAGGCAACATGTTGCTTTTCACTTTTGTTCACATGCAAAAATGCATTTAAATAATTCAATTGCAGTCGATACTTGACACAAAAACCTAATCTGATTCGCAGTTATCAAACTGAACGTTGTGTGTGTGTGTGTGTGTGTTTGTGTGTGATTGTGTCAACATTTCCTTTCGTTCAACGAAAGTAAAACTATTTTATAAAACGCAGCAAGATCACTGGGTGACTTGTTGCATGGGTACGAGTTTGTATGTTTTGTGTGAAATTGACATGTACAGTTTGTCACAAAAATATGGGCAGTCACATGAAAAAGGAGTAACATTTGCCAGATGTCAAATGGCGAGTAGAAGAGGAGGACACAAAAACGTTGGATTCATATTAAAAAAGGAGTTTCAGGGTCCCGTTTCCCCAAAAAGTTATAAATCCCCAAGTAAACATGTACACAAGGCAACAACATTAAAAAAAAATTTTATTGTTATTTTTGTGGAGGTTCTTTTCTTGTAGATTTCTAATTTGTAGTTTTTGGGAAACGGGTCCCAGGCACTAGAGCCAGTCCGCCATAAAAATGCTGCAAAGTTAGATTATGTGGTGTCAATTATAGGGTGTGGCATCAGTTGTATGAGAACTTAAAATTATAAGAGATACAAAATTTTATCTAGAGATCGGCAGTACGATACCAAATGGCTCCTTCTCAGATCACTATCGAATGAAAGTACTGCACAGACTCTGGGGATGCCGGTCTGATGCCCTCGAATACCGAAATCTCACAGGGGAGCAGTCTGCAAAACAAAACAATCCCATAGAACGATGGGTGCCCTGATATTATCTTCTTCCCCACATAAACGGCGTAGAGATGAGCCCAGCACTTTCGCCTTCCACAAGGGATCATCATGCAGTACAAAATTAACAGCGAAAAAACTATTGAACAGTCGCAGATCCCGCCTGCTAAATCCAGGGTAATATCAAAAACAACAGGGTTCCTTCAACGCTTTTTTTAAAATGACAATAAAAGGCCGATCTTTTTAAATGAAATTATTTCATCTTAATCTGGGAGATAATTTAAAGGCACACATTTTTTACACATGATTTCCAGCTCATAGCCGACATGGCTACGACTTTCAAGAGCCATTCCATAAGCCCAATTTTTTAACTTTCCGGTACGAACATTTAAAATTTTAAGAAATCGAGAAGTTATCGATTTTATCCCGTTTTGAAGTTCCGGAGTTCTCTTCAGATCTCAAAGTTTTGAAGTCCCAGGAAGCTTCACTAACTAATTCCGAGAACTCGTCACTATGCCGTATGTGTGTGTGTGTGTGTGTGAGCGCGTGTATGTGTGTAAGTATGTGACTCGCTTATAATATTTTAACGCCCTGATGGGTTTCAACCAAACTTATGGTGTTCTAAATAACTTATATTTCCTGTGAATTTGAACCGATTCGAACCGGTAGATTTCAACAAATTTTAAAAGAACTTAGAAAAACACATTTTTTAAAGAGATTTTTTTTATTCGAACGGCCTTACCGATCCACGCCAGGATTCCAATCAGCTCTTATGACTAAAACACCACTTCGGCCACTGAAAAGCGGGTTGAAATCGGTTAATCCGTTCGAGAAATATCGTGAACGAAAAAAGTTCGAAAAAAGTGTTTCATTTTGAAAAACTCTGCAATTATATATCTGATCAGTTCGTGTCATGGACTCTTTTTATAATAATAGGAATCGGTTGATTTGAAAAGCAAATAAATAGGGGTTTGCATCGAAGAGTTTAAAAGCGTAGAAAAGCACAAAAACCAGGTTACGATTAATTTCCGGTTCAAATTAGCGGGAATTTCATACTCCTTTTTTTCTAATTTTTCTAATGAATCTGGCCGTACCGGTGTTATCGGTGGCTGGAATATTCCAAAACTTTCAAAATCCCTGGCTTGTCAACGTACGCCAATTACGTGACTCAGCCCCATAACTCGTAATCCAGAGGTGCTCAATTGCCCTCACGAGGGGCCAAATTGAATTTGCAATAAATCGATTATTCAAAGCGTCTGGCTCAAACTACATACACTGACTGCTTGCTTTTGATTTAAATATAACCCAAGGCGACTACTTTTCTCAATCACTGTACTCAAATATTATTATATTCAACACCAGTTTTACAATTAACAGCAGTTTCATAAAAATTATAAACGCGAACAAACACTTATGCTGTTGTAATTTCAAACGACATGTTTATTTGCGTCCGTCCGTCCGTCCACTTGTCTGTCTGTCTGTCCGTCTGTCTGCTATCCGTTAACTGATACCAAAAGGAAGTTGAGTAGACAGACGGCATAGAAATGGAAAACTGCTGCCATGAACTGCACAAGAAAAATAGTTGAATTTAATTTATTTTTATAAATCTGAAAGATCTTGAGATGAAATAAAAAAACAGACCAGCGATTGCACGAGTAATTAAAGCAGCCATAATAATTTCTGTTGTATTCTAATGACCCGCCAACTGGGTTGAGCTGCACAGCAATTACAATAACAACAACAACAACAACAACAGCAACGCATTATTGATATTTTATTCGTTAACGTAATCGCACAAAAGTCGGTTGTGGTATTTACTTTTGCAAATTTATTTATTTATTTATCTGTTTGTTGTAATTTTAGTTTTCTGCACACCAACAAAAATAAACAAACAAAAAAAAAAAAAAAAAAAGATTAAAAAAACAACAACCACTAAAATCAATTTCCTGTGTGTACACAGTCGATTGTCAACTTTAATGCGCTCAAATGGCCAATTTGATGAAGCAAAAACAAACAAACAAACAAATTTAACAACAACAACAACAAACACAAAAACAAATAACTAAATGATACGACCACAAAAAAGAGAAGAAAATTAAATAAACATTTTCAAAGTGGAGGGGAAGGGGTCACGAACGTTCGACTTGTGAAGTGATTTAAATACAAATTTGTTTGTGCAGCGAACGGCCTTGATTGTGGCAGCACCAGCACTTTATGGTCAAAAAGTAGTGGACCAACCTAAAAGGCAACAAAAACAACAACAACAATTTATTCATTTACACTCAAAAAGTGGGATCTTAAAATGTAATTCAATTTGAAAAATAGCAAAAAAATATAAAAAAATTTGGAGCTTTTCATTAATATTCCCGGGGACTTCGCAGCGTAGATGGACTCGCGCCATGATATTTGTCGAGAAATTTTAGAGATGAAGAGCTTTTCCATATTGAAAACGGTTGATCCTTAAAACCATTTTTGCAACTTCCAGTTAATTTAGTCTTAAAGTTATCGCAACTTGGTGTGTTGCGTTATTTTCGGCTTTTGAACCCAACAAAATTTATTTTGAAATTGCTATAACTTTTTATATATCAACCGATTCATATGTCATTATGTTGTAATATTTGAGTCTTATAAAAGAATCGAGGGCCCTGAGTGATCAGATATATAATTTGGGAGTTTAAGAAAAATCACTTCTTGCGATCTTTTTCGTCCACGATAACTCACAAACAGTTTAACCGGTTTTGACCCGTTTTATAATGACCAACATGGTTTTAAAATCTCAAAAGCTGACTGATTAGTTTGTCGCATCGAAGGCTAAGGCTGCTTAATAGTTATTAAAATAGAAGACTTTTTGGAAAATGAGATAATTTTCCAATTTTTTTTTGGGGAAATCTTGAAATCTACCGATTCCAACCGGTTAAAAATCATAGAAAGTCTTCAGTTTAAGAATGCTATTAAGAATGCTAATAATTTGGCTGATAGACGTTCAAAATTTATAAGTGTGGATCACAATTATATACACACGCACACATACACACAGATATAGTGTCGGGCGGGATTTTAAAATTAGTCGGGAATGCCTCCTACACGCTGAAGACGTTCAAAACCGATGAAAAGTCAATGTTTTTAATACGAAGTAAAACCAATAAATTTCCGATTTATTTTTTAATTTCAAATTTTCCTAGAGGGAAATTAAAAAAAAAACATCGCATTTGAAAAAATATAAAACAACATCGACAAAGTTTTGTGGCAGTTGAGGACGAAAAAAAGGAACTCTTGGAAGGACTCAAGGATATATTCAAAACTGTATATCAGGGGGTAAATTCCGGAACTCAATATCGATCGCAGCTTGTCCATAAATCGTACTGAAATTCAGAACGACATTGAATGCTGGAATTCAATGCCAGAAAAGATTCCAGGATTGGAGAAAATACTGGCACGCGAATATATGAAAGAGAAAAAAATAGGAAAAATTGGAATGAATAATTAAATATATTTTGAGAAAAATAAAAGTTCCGTTTAAAGTCCGAACAGATTGCATGCATTTCGATAATAAGAATTTCGAATGGAATTCGATCCTCTCTGAGAACTGATCGAGTTGGCCTAAGAAATAAAACAGGCCTTCTCCTGTTCCCGTCAATCAATTGTTTTCCTTTAAAGTGGAGCTGGTCGCTTTTCGAAAAAAAGAAATATTCTCAAAAAACTCTAAAGAATAGAAAAAAAAGCATGGGGGCCATTGCCGAAGGAGCTTTGCCCTACCTTGCGGTGCAGCGGAGGACCTTCTGATGAAAAATACAATAATAAAACATTCCAACGGAAGAAAATTGTTTCTCCTATTCAATTTAAAACTCCTGAGGATTTCGTTTCACTCCGTTTATAAACGAACACTTGCAACGTGTTTCCCAATTATTTCTCTGAGTGTAAACTTGTACTGATATCTGCTACTAATGATGGCTATTAGGACAATATTTACATAAACGATTCTTGAAAACAATGTGGACCAACAACAACAACAGCTACAACAATAGCAGCAGCAATAAGTTTGTTGAATGAAAAATTTGCAATTTTTACAATTGATCACAATCAAATACGTCGTCGTCATCATCAGCATAAACAAACAGCGTCAGGCAAAGCCACACAACAGCAACAACAACAACGACAACAACAACACTAAAACATCATTATCAACAATATCTTGACCATTTGCTGGCTGTTGTTGTTTGATCAATTTCGCATCGACAACAAATCTACATCTGTTAAAAGAGCAACAACAACAACAACGACAACAATAGCAACCAAATAAAACTGTTACGTTTCAAGATTTTTGTTAACAGCATCCGCTGTCACTAATAGCCGCTACTACTGTTGCTTACAACTGCACGTCATTGTTGCTGTTGTCATTGTTGTTGCAAATTCACAATTCGCATATTAAAATTGTTGATTTGTTCTTCTTCTTTTTCATCGTGTTGTTCTCTTGTGCATTTTTCAGCTACGCGCTTCACCGATCTCGTTGATTGCTCCGCACTCTAAATACTCTGCGGTTTATGAATGATGTTGGTGACCATTTGGGGAACGCGAGTGCCTCTAAATATTTCATTAACTTATACAGACCGCAAATAAGATTAAAAATAAAAAACGACATATAAATGATTTATCAACAGGGTGGCCTCAACATGTTGTTTTCAAATCACTTTTGGGGGGAGGGGACAATTTTGTCATCTTTTGTTATGAGAGAGTTAATAGGAACCGGGTATCAGATGTTTACATGTAGACTTTGTGCCACTCCACACTGTGCCTGGTGTAAATTAACGAGCCCCTACGAAAAAAGTCAAGCACATTTACACTGCGACTTTTTTTCCCCAATTTCTTTTATATAATAAAAAGTCAACTCGATTTATAATTTCGTGGCTTTTGTCACAACCCACAAGTTTGTCAATAACAAAAAAGAAAGACTCCCTGGTTTTGTAATTAATATAAAAATTAATTTAATTTAATTAATTAAAAAATTAATTAAATTATTTTTTTCCTGGCCAACTTCTATTGCCCCTCTCACGATATCCCACGATATTTTTCTGTCGTTAAAATAAATTTGAAACAAAATTAAATTAAAAATAAAAATACACGCAATTACTTATGATGAGAGTGTAGTGGCCTTCGAAAACAGCTGTTCTGCTACTCTGTGCAAGTTGGGTATTTAGAACTGATATTGACTTTTCCTTGTGCTTTAGAATATTTCTTATGTTTTTCTCTATAAAAAACAATTTTCCCAAAATTAGCCCGTAAAATTAAATTCCACTTGGCAATAAAAATAGTTCGGTAGAGATAATTTAGAATCAATAAGTTTTTTATTTAATTGGATTTTGTCGTCAGGACAATCTCGCGTGCCATCGTGCGAAATAATTGCAACTTTGACACTCCAGTTTCATTCAAATCCGGTTGCTTATTTTTTTCCAAATTTATCAAAGTGATCATGGAATTCGCATGGAATTCATTTGGGAACGGGTTCCCAAAATTTTTAAAATAATTAAGACAACACTAACACTAACCCCTCCCTTCCAGTTCCAGCGAAATGGACTGCATATGTGGGGGATGGTCCTACTAAAAAAAAAAAAATAAAAAAAATTATTGTTTCAAACTTCCTCTGAAATGAATGAGAAGTTTAATAAAATTTGAAAAGTCATAACAAGAACTCATTGACCACTTTTCGTTTATATTTTCTTTTTTCATCATTTTACTTCGCTCGCCTTTTTCCCAATTCTGCTGATAGTTGATAAGAGATAAAACGACTTTGGTCACCCTTGAGACGAGCGTCATTAATTTTTGATTGCTGGTGGCATTAAATGTATGCAACTTTAACCTCTCGCAATATTTAATCTGCTCACTGCCGCACAATCATTGAGAAGCAGTTTGTGGTCGTTTATTTAACTGCAACATGTCAGAAATATTTATCAGATGGAATGAGTTGAGGCACGTAATAGAAATGATTGAATTTGCGTTTCATATTCTGAATGCAGTTTCAGAAATATTAATGGATTATATTCTTAACGTAATCCTGTATTCGATTTAAATTCAGCATCAACTTTAAATTTTCAATTTATGTAGCACAGCAGAACAGCTGTTTTCACAAGCCGCTGCATTTTCCTCAGTACTCGTGTATATTTATATTGAATGTAACAACAGTTTCTATTCTTAACGGTTTCATTGTGAACGGATACCGATGAGAGCAACACTTTCGCTAAGTGCCTGTGTTGCCGCCTTGTTATTTTCTTTACATCACTTTGATTTCTGGCCTTAAACTTCTCTGGAGTATCTTCAAATCCACATACCAGATGGAAATATTGTTGGAATTCATGTCTTGATTTGCTGCAAAGAAAATTTAAATTTAGAAACAAGTTTGTACCTGCAATAGTATCAGGGAAATGCGGCATAAGAACTGGCTAAAGCCCTGTTCGGAATGCCTGTTATAATCAAATCAAAAATAATTACTTGAATGTGGCTGCTTGTTTTTATACACTTTTTATTAGCTTCTCTGGTTTATTTGTATTGTGCTTTCAGGCTTATATAGGGTGTTTTTTATAGAGTGATACAACTTTGAGTTGGCATCGCTGCTTTATTTGACCACGCATTTAACAGCTGATAGTTGCTTTTTGTTTCGTTTGCTTTGAAATTTCATTACGGATCGGCTTACACCAGAGCAACGAGTGCAAATTGTGGAAATTTTAAATCAAAATAATGGTTCTGTTCGTCAAACTTGTCGTGCACTTCGTGCATTCAAAATTTTATTTTCCGATGAAGCCCATTTATGGTTGAATGGGTACGTAAATCAACAGAATTGTCGCATTTGGAGTGAGGAGAATCCACAAGCTTTTGTCGAAACCCCATGACATCCACAGAAAATTACTGTTTGGTGCGCTTTATAGGCTGGCGGAGTCACTGGCCCACATGTCTTCAAAAACGATTATGGCCAGAATGTTGCTGTTTGTGAAAATTGGTGTTCCAGATTGCGCCTTGCACGCTCCAGCCGTGGCGGCCATATGGCCGAAGTTATATTTAAATAATAATGTCATAAAATTTTCTATCCAATAAAAACCTTTTCATTGATATCAAAAATATATTATTGCGTTTTATTATGATTTAAACTTGTATCACTCTATAAAAAACACCCTTTACTTAATATTAATTAATAAGGTTACTCATACGCCACACTGTACTCGCACACAGTCGTTGGTGTTGTTCATGTTCTTATCATCTCATAAAGTGCAAGTATTGTTACACGCTTTTGTAGGGCATTCAACTAAATAATAAAAAATAAATAAAACAAGAAATGACTTTTTTTATAAATCGATTTTAAAAGTGAAAAATAATATTTAAAATAATTTAAAAAAAATAGTGAATCAAATTACAAGTGTTATTGTGGGAAAATGGGTGGGCACCATTTTTCGCATACCGAGCGCCCGACGCTTTTTATTAAAAATAAGACTTGTTTCATTGTTATTTTAAAACTATTTTAAAATTCATATTCAATTTTTTAATCAGATTTTTTTTTTAACTAAAATTTTTCTTTATTTTTCTTTTAAATATATTTACGTAACACCGTAATAAAGCACTTCTGCGTTGACCGGGATTTCCATTCCACTCGATTGCAGTGAAAATGTTTAGAAGTTGTAGCGATAATTAAATCATCGGTCCGCAGTCTGTTACACTATTGAAAGTTCTACTGTAAAAATGAAGTATTTTTTTTTAAATATTGTAATTAAAAAGTCCAGCTAATCCTGAGCGTTGACAAGCACTTAAAGAATGTATTTATTTCAATTTAATTTTCTTCAAACAACCCTTGACTGTCGATTTTTCATCGCTTCAGCTTCAATATTGTTAAGCAAAACAACTCAATCACAATTTTCCTCATCATCGAAAACATCTTCATCTGAAAGCCGAACGACGACAGCTCAAAATAAATATAAAAGCAATAACAATAATAAAAACAAAAACAACAAAAGCAACAACAAATAATTGAATGAAATAAAGAAATCATTCGTTATATTTTGTATATCCGTTTCCTGAATCCGGTGTCATTTGTCTGACTATCAACTGAAACTACGACGAAAATTCACTCTTCAGCCAAACAACAACAACAACAACAAGAGCATGTTGTTCCCAGTGTCTCTTGTTACTACTGCTGTTGTATTTATCTTATTTACCACTGGCAATTGAAAGGGAAAATCTTTGCTTCTATTATATTTGTTGTTGTTGTTGTTGTTCTTGTTGCTGTTGTTGTGTCATTAGCATTGATTAATTTTGTTTGGAAATGAAAATAATTCCTTCGCATCGTATCGTCTTCAATTCATTTTACATATAAAAACAATCAATCTTCGAAATAAATATAAAATTATTCCACCCATTTCGAGAGAAATTAAAAGAGATGAGACTTTAAAAATTGTAAATGAACTGAAAGAAAATTTTAAATGTTTCCACACAAAAAATTGTTCTTGCAAATGTGGAACAAATTTAAAATATCCTTTTTGAAATAATTTCCTTAAAATCACACAAAATGAAGGCACATTTTAAATAGAACCATTTTCTTTTAATTTCATGTTAATGTCTTAATTAATTAATTAATAAGTTACATAAAGAAGAATTATTGATGTAAAAGAACAGGTAGCGGGTGCCTTTTTAGTTGCATGAGGATAAAAAGTAATAACTTAAGAGAGAAATATTGTTGGAATGAATTTTTTACTATTTTTTCAATAAAGCTTGCACTATGGCACCCATGGTGGCATGATGCATTCGATCAGTGTTATTTTTGAATACTTTTTCCAATAAATCTTGCACTATGGCACTCATTGTGGCATGACCCATTGGAGTAGAGTAATTTTAGACTACTTTTTCAAATAAATCTTGCACTATGGCACCTATGGTGGCATTATCCATACGATCGGTGTAATTTTGTCTACTTTTTCCAATAAATCTTGCACTATGGCATGATCCACTCGATCGGTGTAATTTTTGACTGCTTTTTCCAATAAATCTTGCACTATGGCATGATCCAACAGATTAGTGTTATTTTTGCCTACTTTTTCCAATAAATCTTGCACTATGGTACCCATGGTGGCATGATCTACTCGATTAGTGTTATTTTTGCCTACTTTTTCCAATAAATCTTGCACTATGGTACCCATGGTGGCATGATCCATTCGATTAGTGTTATTTTTGACAACTTTTTCCAATAAATCTGGTAGCATGGCACCAATGGTGGCTTAAATATTGGCTCTTAACGTGTTAAGAGGTAATTATTTAACACAGATCCATGAAAAGTAAAGCCAGAGGCGTTAAATTGCTCAAGAGAACGATCAAACGTCAATAAATTTCGTTTGCTATAAATCGATGGTTTATCTCGCAGAGAGTTAAGCTGTGACGTCATATTCGCATTAAATGTCGTTTTGCAAAGAAAATGTTTGTCTCTATGGCTCCATAGTGCATGCACGTTCTTGATCATTACGAAAGAATTAAGTTTGTAAATCGCATTAACAGGAAATTTTTAATTGATGCGATTACGGCTTGACGATTATCTTCGTTCCAAATATGGCAGCTTTGCTTATTCACGTTGCTTAATTCAACGCTTTTCCAGGGCCAGTTTATAATGACCTCATTCAGCACAAATGAGACTTAAACGATGGCCTTTCAGCTAAAATTGATTCACGATATTTGCTTTACGCAATTGAACGATAAATACCAACGAGATGAGAACGAAGACGAGTCGACGTCTTTTCTGGAATTTCGCCCGAAGCCGTTATATTCTCTTCGGTACACTCATTTCATTATCTTGAGAGAGGACAGAGTACAAAATCGGACCCACGACTTTCCGCTGCATACTCATCCCAGACACCACTTCAGTCAACAATACCCGCTTATTCAAGGTCGTTGGCTTTTTTTATATTCTCAAAGGCGCTTCATAATATAACGAGCATATTTTCCCGTCTCATAAGTTTCACTACTCCCGGCTATTAAATTTTATCAAAATTATGATTAACAGGAACCAGATAAACGGAAGACAATCAATAAAAATATTCCAAATGGCTTCATTAACGTTGACATGTTGTCCAACTGCTTAACTGCCGCAGAAGTTATCAAACATGTTGCAAATTCATAATTCCAGGTGCCGTTACAAACGACCGTTTCCATGCAGCACCGGTCGCTGCAACAAATGCGCTGTTTCGTTAAACACAAAATAAATATTCGCTTTCATATTTTAAATTAAATAGAAGAACAGACGGACGGACGGGCGGACGGACGGTTGTCCTCGCACAATTGTTTTCTTATGAATTCATAATAAAATTCATAAATTCAACAGCAAACCGTGATGAAATGTTTCTTGGAGATGTTGAACGGCGATAAGTTGGATGTGTCATAAATAAATATTCGCTGATGAATTACAATTCAAAAGGGGGAATTTAAATGATGACAAAAAGAAAACGAAATTCGCTGGATCGTGTTTAATAAAGTCATTTTGCAGATGAAAAAAAAAAACGTTCAAATAAATTTCATTATGAAAGCGGAAGAAAGTGCTGAAATAGAAAATAAAAAATTAATATTAAATTATTTGTGGGACACGCGAATGGCGAGTGCAAAGTGGCCAATGAAAATATTAATTTCAATTCGCAAATATGAGCGACGTTAAATATTTTTTAATTCAATTTTGGAAAAACTTTGTAAAAGTACTGCCGAAACTACAAAATTAAATGCAAAAAGGATTCATTTTGTTTAATTTTAAGGTTCACAGTGAAAATTGCGGCATTCGATGTCGTTCGAAATTTTCATAAAAATTTTATTTAATTTCATAAACATTTTTTTATTTGTTTTTTAGTTTTATCAGAAAAATATTGTTTACTCCCATTTGAAAAAATTGACAGAAAGCAACCGGTCCAGTTGTATCCTGCGTGATAAATTTTGATCATATAAAACAACACGTTTTTGTAGCAAATCAATCTAAAAAGTTAAAAAAATTATTCTCAATAAAAAAAATTATTATATTTGAAAAAGCACCCTTTACTCTTTTTAAAAAAATACCACAACGTCAACACTCTTCTCCTTAAAAAATTAAATCGGCAGAAATGAGCCGTAACGTTCCTGCTAGTACTCATTTTAGGCTGCAGCAGTTAACTCTAACATTACGATTCCTTAAATCCAAAGTTCAAGACCGAACATTTAGTCATAAATATGGGGTCGAATTTTTCTAACCTGCACTGCGTTAGTGCAGGAGTATGCTGATTTTTGTCCGACATCGGTATCTGCAGCAAAAAGTTCACCGGCGAAATTCTACGCCTTCTCGTCTCTTTGCGTCAGTCCTCTCAACACCGGCCCCTGTTTTCTAGTTCCGGCACAATGCACTGCACATGTAGGGGTAATCGCCTAAGTGCTGTGTCTGGTATTAAAAAAAAATAAATTAAAAATCCTCCACGGCAACTCTGTTCGAAATTAGCATATTATTTTATTGCCACCGGTTCTTGATAAAAATAAATAAAATAAAATAAAATAACTCTATCCTTTCAAAGAGCGCCAAAATCGAGCGCCAACGAGACGTTTACACAAGCATACACATGCAAACATACAGGGAAAGCTAGTAAAAGCTGCTAATTTCTTATTAAAATTGTGTTAAGACACGTGATATATATATATATATATATATATATATATATATATATATATAATCACTTAGAAGAAATGCAAACCTGTTTAGAATTCCCAAAATCCCACAGTAAATCCCCAAGATCCCACAACTTTCCCGGCAAATAAACAGCAACACAGTTTTTCTTAAGCACCCATCATACCAGCAGTACTGCGCCACTGTCTCAGAAAACACTCATGCCTTTAACATTCACCACGGCAACGCTGATTTATACTCTTAAAATTATTGTACTGTCAGCTGTTCTTGAGGAGTGAGGAAAGTCTAAAGTAAATCTCTTCGTTAAAGAGCAGATTACAGGGGAAGTTAATAAAATCTGCTGGAAAAGAATTTCAGATTATAAATACAACTTCTGTTTTGAGTTAAAACTTTCACCCAAAACGTATTAACTCTTAAAAGTTAATCACTTTTCCCTTCCTGAGAGATATTTTGGCCACCGTATTTTTAGTTTTTAATGCCCGCGTTCGTTGGTTGTAGAGTTCGACTATGGCAATACAATTTAAGTCGGGAAACAATTTAGAGTTTTTGTTGTACAAAATTTGTCCTGTTAGAAGTGATTTCACTGTAGTTACACATTATGGCAATATAAAAAAATTCGCCGCAGAGATTGTGTTAATCGGCGCTGTTTTTGCTGCTGCTCGATATTGGGACTATTCAGTGTTGCCTTTTCAAGGCCGGTTATTATGGAAAACTTTTTCTTTCATTCTTGAATAACAGCCGTCCACTTGTTTGACAAATTTCTAACCCGGCACACAATTAATTAAAATTTTTACGATAAAATTGTTGATTTATTATCGCAACTAAAGCAGTTTGAAAAATTATACAATTTAATAATTATTTGCTGGCAGGTAGTGAATAACAATTATGAAACCACACACGACATCCATCGATTCCAGCAGTCGTTGTCTGTTTCTCTCTCTCTCCCTCTCTCTCTCTCTACTCAAACAATTATTTGCATTGAAATATATAACGGAAATTGACATATTTGACTGGTTTTTCACACACAACGAAGTAACGCAATACGACAACTGCAGGCTACTCACAGTCTGGTATTTTTTTTCTTATAAATAAAAATTTATTTCTCCTCATTTTTAATACCCATATTTTTATTTATTTCTTGCAGACCACTTGTGATGTTTTCCAATTGAGAGTATGGAAAATAAAAGAGGCAAAACCTGAAGCTGTGAGTGCCTCTAATACTGGAATGATTTGCCGGTGCTAAATTATTACAATTAACCAGTTAAAATGGTGAGAAATAAAAATTCTTTTAGTCAACAGAAAAATAAAAAAAATAAAAACTGAAATTACAATAATAATTTAAACAAACAAAATAGCCATTGATTAGCCACTTTGTACGTTTGAAAATGATAATTATGAAATGAAAATGAGTCCATTAGAAATTACAAATTACACAGGGCAACAAAAAAAGAAAAAAAATGAAAAATAAATTAGCAAATTAAAAAATAAATATAAAGAAATTACAATATTTATAAATAATAATGGACTGCTACAGGGCAAAGGGACAGTGGCTATACAGTTCCCTACAATTCTTTTGACAACGTGAACATTGAAGTTCATGTTTATTTGACAATATTTGACTACCCGCTAAAAAATTTAAATATACAAAAGTCGGGATTTGACACAATTTAAAAAAAAAAAACATGAGTTCTTATCAAATCTCCACTTTTCGAAGTTTCAGGAAGCTTCCCTGACTAATTATGAGAGCCCATCACTAAGTCTGTATGTGTGTGTGTGTGTGTGTAAATATATGAGCCACTTGCAACGTTTGAAGGGCTGAACCGAATTAAATAAATACCAAATATTACCTTGTTACCCAGTGTAATTAACTGTTTCATTGTTAACTACAAAGTTTAACAGCAAACTTGTTAATCATAATAAATAACAAAACGACCAACAACAATTTTCATTAATTTCAAATTATCCAATTTATGGAAAAAAAATTATTATTTAATCGCTTGACATTAAAAGCATTAATGCAGGTCTCTAAACCTTTTTCATTAGTCATACAAATAATTAAATACACAAACACTTGTACACACCCATACTCATACACATTCTACGCACACACACACACACACAAACACATGTGCGTGTCTTTAATCAAAATTGACAAACAATTAATTTGTAACCGCATGTTGTTGTTGGCTAGTGTAGTTGATCGTCTACACTTCGTGCCTTCAAATGCGTTGCGTTTGGAAAATGAAAGCGTTTCGAGTAAAAAGCAGTAGCCAACGTTCATTTTATTTAGTTGGCTGTGTTTGGATTGTCGCTATAGGAGCCGCCGAGTTGTTATTCCCTTAACGAGATCAAATGGCCAGAGACCGCCATAAATGAAAATGATCCTTTTGATCATGTGCCGCCTTCTCATTGTTGCCTTGTTTCGGTTCACAGACTGGGATCACAACAAATGAAATGTTTCAAAATTGGTGCACTTTTCTAAAATCATACATAGTATATTCTTTTCGTTTTTGTTGTTGTCTTAGACTACATGCTGTTAAAGGAATGCATTCGTTCAATGTTGTTAATTAGAGAAAAAGATTTTTTTAAATCAAATTTTTTATGAGATTAAATTTTTTATTTGAAATGATAATTTTAATGATTAATTTTTTGTGCCTGAAAGCTTTTGCAGTCTCCGGCGGGAATCCAACCTACTACTATCGCAACTCAACAGCGGTCAGGGTTGATTGCAACTTAACAGCTGATATCACATATTTTATCCGCGTTCTTTTCTTTTTCAATATATAATTTAATTTACATTTTCAAATTTGTGTGTATTAAAATTATAAAAGTTTTGTAATTCGCGTTGTGGAAAAGCTCGAATCGATTCGTAACTGAAATCAGTAGCAAACACGAAATGAAATAAATTTAGAGCAACAGTTTTGAATGAAATAAGAAAAAAGTTATATGAAATATTTTTCGCGATATCAAAACAATGAACTGAACAAATTCGTCAAATAGTCGGTTGCTAATGGGTGTTTTTTTGTGGAGTGACACATCGCAATATTATCACTGACAGAAAAAATAACTGCTAAAATTGTTTGACGAAAATTATCGCTGACAAAACTTGTCTATCGAAAAGGAGTTTTAAAACCGAAATTATTTTTCGTAAAAAATAATGGTGTAATTTCTAATAAATTATTTGTTTTAATAGAACAGAATGCTGCCATTTCTTATTAAAAAGTGTAAGAAATTTTGCACTTTTTTTAAGAATAGAACACTGCCATAATAAGCGTTTTTGAATTGTGGATTATTTTTCTGGTGAAATGTGTTTGTTTTTTATTCTCTCACTAGAATCACATTAAGAAAAACTTGCCTGTTCTGTCAAAATTTTATACAAAAACTTTTTAATTGCAGATTAACTAAGATCATAAAACCCAGCCTGAATAAAACAAGTCAAATTTTTGAATTTTTCTTACAACGTGTTGACACAATAAAGGAACCCGTTCAAATATTGTATCACATCATACAATACGAATAGAAGACAGCATTCTTTTAAGACTCTGCTTTAAGTGTGCAAATCATACATTCTCACATTCCATTTAAGGCGGCAAAATCCATTTAACATGAGCTGCCTACTTAAAATCTACTACCGCACAGCAGCACTACAAACACACACACACACACGCACATGCATGCAAACATACACAGCGACCGACAATCCTCTTCGTATGATATCATAAACGGTAAAAGCTTGTCTTTTCTTATTGCTTCTGTTGTTCCTTTTTTTTGTTGTTGTTTGAACTGCTGAAAATTTAGCTCTTCTGAATTGTGCTGCAGCTTAAAACGTTTAGCAGTTCTCTGGCCGCATTTAGCCCTCATAAATCATCGCGTTGTTATCAAAACATTATGCCCGATTAGTATTGAAACGATGAAGAACGTTTAACTCGTCGCAGTTTCCTTTTGCGAATGTTTTAATTAATTAAACAAATTCATTTGTTGTTGTTGGTTGTTTGTTGGTCATATTTTGGCTTGTGTCTTGGGGACCAATCAGCCCCCTCACATTTTGATATCTGAATTTGAAAACTTTCCTTTACCATTTTGTGCGTCCTGTGCGACCGAGTCATCGTTTTGGGTTTTTGATTTTAAAATTATTCTTAAATGACCGCAACACCAGCGGTCAAGATTTATGTATATCCTTAAATTATGGTTGTTGTTTCTGTTGTTGTTTTAGATGTTTTCAGCCCTGCTTGTAATTTGCTTAAATGAATGCACAATTTATTTGCTTCTCGGTTTTTGCAGACATTCGGAAAATAAAGAAAAACATTTTTTCTTTTGGATTTTCATTTAAAATCTTTTTGCTTAATTAAGTTTAAGTTGGGCTATTCGAAAAGCGTCGAAGTTGAAAAACTGAGTTCAAGAAACAAATCCATGGCAAAGGTATTTGTGTAAGTGTATGTGTGTGTGTGAGTGTGCAATTTTTTTTCGATTGTCTGAATCGTATTAAAGTTTCCATACTAATTTGAATATGAAAGGGAAGTCCCCTCTGATTCCATGTGGCCGGATTTATTGGAAACAGCAGTCAAAGATTGCACTGACCCAGTGGTTTCAGGTAATTCGTAGCCAAGACTGTGAGACTGCGCAGTGTAAAATCTCGAGTTGGATTCTGCACTCAGTCAAGAATAAGGTGTCGAATATTTCTGCTCGGCATTAGTGCAGAATTCTATGAATTGTTTTCGGCAGCAGTAGCCGCTGGGCATTGCCATCATATACTAAAAGAGCGGGGTATAGCAGTCTCCTTTGTCGCTACCTGCAGCAAAAATTCAAACGTCAAAATAAAAAAGTAAAAATGGCCGCAACGAAATTTGCTTTTTCAACTATCCTCTCACACCATCTCCTAGTTTCCAACTCTGAAACAAGACACTGTATATGTAGGGGTCATTCCCTGACTGCTGTTCCAAGAAAAGAAATTTTTTTAAAAATAAATCCCACCAAATTATAAAAAAATTTCTTATATTCATCATTATAAATATCCTAAGGCTCAAGGGAAAGTCAGCATCTGTTTCATATATTCCACTTGCACATGAAAGCAGAACAGCTGTTTTCAAAAGCCGCTGCACTTTCATCATCTGTAGCAGTCTTGTTAACTTTAAAATTTCAAAAAGGTTTAAAAGCAAGAAAAAAGCTTAAATTTAGCGAACAAGAACTGAGTTGAAGACTTTTTAATTTTAAAAAAAATTACACTGGGCAACAAAATCTTGTAAAATAGCAAAAAATTACTGATCTAAAGACTTTTTAATATATAAAAATGTTACACTGGGCAACACAATTTTGTAAAAATAGTAAAAAATTGCTTAATTGAAGACTTTTTAATATTTAAAAATATTACACAAGACAACAAAATTTTGTGAAATATATAAAATTATTTATACGTAAATAAAAGAAGCAGATTTGAAATTTTTATAATTATAGAAATTTGTTTAAAAAATTGGAGACCATAAAATACAGTATTTGGAGGTATGAAAAAGAAAAAGAGATTAAAAAAAAATACATTGTGAAAATATTTTTCTTTATTAAATCAAAAGGTGGCAGGCCAGGGCTGGTAGCTAATACTCAGAAATAATAGAAAGGGATCGACAAATCAATTTAATTATTCAAAATAAGCAACACATCGAAATTCTCGGAAGTTATTATGTTCCCATCAGCAGTGCATATCAAGGCACTGGCAAAGAAGTGGAATGTGATAACAGACTTTTTTTACGGATAACAATATAATTAATCGCCCGTTTGATTTGAACTGAAACAGTTTTTGAAGTTTCTATAAATTTATTCATTTTTAATAAAAAATAAAAAATCACATCATTTTAAAATTTTGGTTTTTGTTCCACCATCATAATCAAAGAAGCAGCAGATATCATTTAAAAAGAAATCGACCGCCAACTTCGAGTCGAAAAAGCACTAAAAATGCTGCGAAAAGCGCCTAGTTGACAGCACTAATCAGTAGTCAAGAGTATTTTTATTTATTACTGGACGGCTTTTATTATCTGTTTAAATTCGGAAGCAATTAAAGAAAAACTACGCATATAAGGCGTGTTCACGGTCTTTTGTGGCGTTTTGTGTCATCGCCAACAACCACTCCATTGTGTACCAGTGGCAGCGTTTGCTATTTTTTTAACTGCCACCGACTGCCGAACTGGAAATTTCTAAATGACAGCAAAAATGTGATGTCACAAAATGTCATAAAGTGTTCTCGTTTAATCTATTATTGTCTCACCGACTCCGTAAACGGAATACGTATACGAGACTTGCAGCCTGTCTTTTTAGAAAATATAGTTTTCTATGTTTTTATTCGTTCTACGTTTTTGTTCCTTTTCCTTTGCTAACGAATAAATATTTTAATTAAAAAAATAAATACGCTGCATCTATTTGTAGAAAATATACAACAACAATTTTTAGCCTTCCACTATCATCTGATCGCATACTTCCCATAACAAAATGCAAATAAAGTTTACAATTAGAAAATGTTTGCAAACAACCACAGACGGTATCGGAAAAATGATGGCAAAAAAAATCGAATAGTAAATAAGAAGCAACAATAAAAGAAAAAAAGAAACTACTGGATACTAAAAGTATCCGTTTAAAAAGTAACAACTACATAAATTAAAACAGAGTGCAGATACAAACCGAACTACAGACAGACAGTCAGACACACACACATGCAGCATTTGAAATCGAGTCTTTACATACGCACTAGAGGAATTGAAAAAAAAAAAAAATATATATAAATAAAATAGATTTTCTTATGAAATGCTGCCGTTAGATTCAGTAGTTGGTCGTTATAACTGTTTAATTTATGACCCCACCCAGAGAGCCAGCCACATCGCAATAGGCAGCCGTGCTCTGAACAAAATTGATATTAACTTCTAGAAAAGTTTCTTAACACGCTGCAAAAACTGTCAGTGATTAGGAAAATATATAAATTTTATCGTGGAAATGGAAAAGTGTTGGCCGAAGTACCGTTCAAGTGGCCAAGAACGCCACTCGCATTAGAACTGGGCTAACTGTCCCATTTGAGCTTTAACGGAAGCTTTTGGGCAAAAGTGCATATGTGATCACTGATAATGGCAGATAGTGAAGTTTTCGATATCGGACAATGCAAAACAACTGCGGGTTACACAAAAGTCGCTTAGAAAAGTTCCAGATATCAGAGGCCAATTGACACACTTTTTAATTTTTAATATCGAAAAATATCTCCTACGCTGGCAGATAATCTGCAATTATATTTGGGGAAAATTATATTCTACAATAACCAGTCAGCCCCTGGTTTCTATAATTAATGTGGACACTTCATGCGGCGGAAAACTTGTTGTTGTTCTGCGAATGTATTTTGAATTTTTTTTTTTGGCACGACAGGTGTCAAAAATGGGCGTGTCAAGAATAATGGTAATTTCCTTATGGAAATGAAGCACGGCTTAGATAGTTTGACAGTCGTTTTGGTACCCAGAAGAACATGCAAAAATGAGTTACAATTCTCATTTAGTTGCGCAGGCAATTCGTGTTAGAGGAGAATTTCGGAGAAATAAATTCTACTCAACTATGCCACAGTGCATTGTTGTTGTTTCATAAAAATATAAAATTTACAATTTCCTACAAATTTTAAATTTATTTTCCAGCACGATAAGTGTTACCAGAGCGTTACAATTTTATAGGTCGCCTTAAAACATTCAGCAGGTCAAGAATAACAATAAATTTTTTACAAAAATCAGGAACAATTCAGACAGTTGAAATACCATTTTGGGTACACTGAAATATACACAAAATTTTGTGATAATTCTCATTCACTTGTTGTGACATTTCCTGTTTGAGGTGCGACTATAGCAGGAGGGATATTGGGAAACAAATTATGCAAAGTGCACCACAGTGCATTGAAGCTATTGTTGCATATGATTTCCATTTATTTTCATTTTTTAAGCACGACCAGTGTTACCAGAGCGTTACAAATTTGTGGAACACCATAAAAAAGATTCAAATCAAGAATAATAATAAATTTCCAACAAAAATCAGGCGCAATTTGGATAAGAGAAAAATCATTTCGGGTACAAGGAAATATATACAAAACTTTGTTATAATTCTCGTTTAGTTGCTGAAACAATTCATACAAGTCACAGAGGAGCGACTATAGCAGGAGAATTAATAGATATTCAGAATAACAAATAATGCAAATTGGACCACAGTGAACTGTTGTTTCTCTCCTAAAATTTTTTGATATTTTTTAAGCACGATAAGTGTTACCAGAGCGTTACAAACTTATGGATGGCCTTAGAGAAATCGGCAGGTCAAGAATAATAATAATTTTTTCACAAAAACCAGGCACAATTCAGACAGTTTGAATATCATTTTGGGTACACTGAAATATTTATAAAAAATTATATTATAATTCTCATTTAATTGCTGAGACATTTCCTTGTTAGATGTGCGACTATAGCAGGAGAGATAACAGATATTCGGAGAAAAATTTATGCAAACTGTACCACAGTGCATTGAAGCTATTGTTGCTCATAATTTCCCAGGCAGGTCAATAAGAATAAATTTTTCATAAAAATCCGGCACAATTTAGACAGTTGAAATATCATTTTGGGTACACGGAAATATATATAAAATAGAGTTACAATTCTCATTTAGTTGCTGAGGCAATTATTATGAAACAAATTCTAGCCAACTGTGTCATAGTGTACTAAAGCTGTTGTTGCTTAAAAATTTATAATTTTGAATACATTTTAAATTTTTTGTAGCAGTGCTACCAGAGCGTTAACATTTTATAGGTTGCCTTGAAAAATCGGCACCTGAACAATATTAATAAATATTTTACAAAAACCAGGACTAGCGTAGACAATTGAAAAATCACTTTGGACACGCGGAAATATATACAAAATTTTGTTGCAATTCTCATTCATTTGCTGGGACAATTATTATGAAACATATTATAGCCAACTGTGCCACAGTGCATTGAATCTGTTGTTGCTTAAAAATTTCAAATTTATAATTTCCCAATCCCCAACCAAAAGTCCTTTTAAGGATATGAATTTTATTTGAGCGCATTGAACGAGTGTATTAGCAAATGGCCTGACTGCTTGCAGACGTCCTTAGAAGAAGGGACATATAAAGGATCTGTGACAAATGTGAGTTTTGCGTGTTTTGTTAGAGTTCGTTGTATTTTCCCAACACCATCTATAGTTTTTCGTTTAGTTTTCTCAAACTACAAAACACAAACGGCATAATAGTGATGCGGTTGTTTTGTAATATTTCTTTTGCCAGTTGAAATCATGTTCATAACGATTTCAATATATCAGATGATTTATAACAAAGTCTGGTATGTGTTTGGAATTAATTGAAACAACAACAACAACAACAACAACAACAACAAAGTCCTTTTGACTAAAAGCCTGTTGGCCACAATACATTGTGGGGGGAAAATAATCCAAACAACAAGAGAAAATAAAACTAATTTTAATTTAATTTTTAAATAAAAATACAAAAATAATTCTCTCACTGCCTGTTGCCCCGTTGCCTGTTCTAAATTATGCCCAAATAATCACCTCAAATGAATCTTAAATTATGCTGTTTTCGTTGCCAGCCACTCAGTCAGTCCGCAAGACAGCCATCACCGTTCGCTCAGGTCTCTCATCGATTGTCGCTTGACTGATTGTAATCAAAAATACAACAAATTAAAGAACGAAATTTAAAAATGGAAAAAAGAAAAAAAAGAAGAAAAAATCCATTTGCAAAAAGGCTTTCAAATTGTGCAGCAGAATATATGAAACATTTGCAACATCACTTGATGTGTATCTTTGAAATGTACTCGCATTTGGTAGATACAATTCCTGATGGGTGTAGACACTCTGCTCGTTCGTTTCGTGTGTGTGTGTGTGTGTGTGAGAGAGCGTGAGTGCCTGCACAAGTTCATACAAAATTTACTATTCAAATATTTATTTATGCAATTATTTTTTATTTTATTTTTGCCCGTTTCGCTGTTTGTACAGCGAAAATAAATAATATAAAATTACAATTTATACAATCGCAAGAGCAACAACAACTACATGCGATAGTAAAAAAAGGAAAAGAGACAGACTTCCGAATACACCCGTTTTACAAAATGTTGTTGGATGAATGAAGTGAATGCATGTCAGTCAGTCAGTTCAGTTGGGTTAGTTGGCTTTTAATGATATTTCATTCAGTTTCTGCTGTTCGCACTGTGGCTTTAATAATATTTTGGGCATAAGTCTCGGAGAATACATTGTGGTTTGTGCTATTTGCGCAAACCGTTGAAAAAATGTTGCCAAAGTTCGGTAGAACTCATAAAAGAATGGGGGACAGCTTCTATACGCACTCGCCTCCATAAACTTTTCTTATTATATTTTATTGAATCTTCATATATTGTAAAGGGTGTTCCAACAGGGTTCTTGCCAACTTTGCTAGTTAATAACGACCATCTTGTCGAAGCCCATTTCGACAAGCCATCGTTTAAAATGCTTAACAAGACGGGGAAACAATAACTTTTTTTAAATCAAAATGGTTATTTTATTCAGGCGCCGTATCGGGTTTCAGCCATTTCGAGATCGCCATAATCGTCTTACCCACAGGAATATTCGCGAAGCGGCGGATAAAACTGAGTCCCTACTGGTTCAGTAAATAATCACCTGAACTCGTGAATGTTGGTCAGGTAATCATTGTCAATGGCCATGATTACCAACTTTGTTTGCTCTGGACTGCAGCAACGGACACCTCATACCATTTCGGATTTTTTCGTTCGCGGACCACAGCAGCATTAATCATTCAGCTGACCAAGCTCGAAGGAGATTGACGGCAAAATGCATACAGAAAATAAGTCACTTATAATTGAGATCCCATGTCAGTCTCCGAATGAGGCGCAAACAGGGTTAACTTCAACCCTAAGAGGAGATATTGTTGAGTCCTCACGCATAGGCTGATGACGCTACCCAATCCTTTTATATTAGGGAATTAGAAGCTGTTAATGTCCTTGGCTTAAAAGTAGAGTGTCTCAAAAGAAGCATTTAAGTGCCTCGGCTCTTGAGGACGATTGACTACAGCTGATATCCTCATTATTTACACCGCCTACATCCGACCGACAATGGAATACAACTCTAATGCGAAAATCAGGTGCTTCAAAGTCTATTTTAAAATTGATCGACCGAGTGAAGGAGAGAGAGAGATAGTAAAGAAGAACATCAGGTAGCCAATTTTAATGACTCAAATCAACGCAACGTGGGATTAACGATTTTACCGACGCTGACCAGGAATCAGCTCCGGTATTTTTAGGGAATTTGACCCCGAAACTTTATTATCTTTGCGAGGTGCACCTCTTCACTTGGGACGCATGTTTTTGCGGTCGTGCTGCTAGTGAACCGCACCACGAAGTACAGAAAGAATATATTATTTGGCCGAAGGGTTCGTATGTGGAATAAAGCTCGAAACGAACCTCTACAAGCTCTACTCCCTCCAACATTTGTCTAGGTCTGGGGAAAATCATCATCTATGCGAGGGTCCATCCTCTGAGTGCTATTCCAAAACAAAGATATATTCTCCATGAGCGGTATGAGGGCAACTTCATCTCACCTGGAGGTGATGTGGGATACCCAACGACGTCGGGTTTTGTGTTAATCGCTAACGGTACTGGTCAGTTGCCAGCGCTGTTACTTCATCACAGCAACAGGCCTCTACGAAACGAAGATTAAAAAATTCGAATTCGCGTCCAAGTTTGGGTTAAATCACACAAGACCTTCTGCTTCCTTGAGAATCAATTTTTCAATTATTTTAAAGTTATTTCACAATTCATGCGCCAACGGTTTCACTGTTTCGAATAAACTGACGTTTCAAACGTTCATTTTAGCATTTTGTATCGTCAACATCATCATCATCGTCATCATTTTGGCTGGTTGAGTTGGCCGATGGTTCGCTGTTCGCAAACAGACTCACAGTAAATTATAAATTAAAATTTATTCAATTTATAAAAGAACTTCATGTTTATCTGTTTGTGGGTAATTTTTAGTTGGCCTAAATGATTGCAATTAAACCGGCAGTTAAATGCTAACGAAACAAATACCAACAAACTTTTAGCCAAAATGTCCGATGTAACAAAAAAAACAGGTGTTTCTCGCTCTGCAGATACACACGTTTCAGCTTTATTTTGTTTCAATTGAATTAAGAAATTGTTAGTTTTTGGATTTCAATGCAATTTTCATTTATTTTGACCATTTAAGGTCGTCGTCGTCTCGTTACTGCAATCAAACACGCAAAATATGTTTCATACCTTAAATGTGTAGGATGTTTGACCGTTTTTCTTTTCTCTGCACTATGGCTCGTGCCAATCGAGTGTCAATATCAGCACCTAATACTACCATAATTGTATCGTAAAGGAGTTGAACGAGTGCGTACAAAAGTCCCAACAGCGATGAAACTAATAACAACAACAACAGAAACAACAACAACAACAACAAAATTATAAGTAATAATAAGCACAGTTATGGATGTTTTACGAGTACACGGGCAGCATTTAGTTGGTAATTGCGAAACAATTTTCAATCAATAAACAGCACAGGCCTTTTGTAGCCATTTTCATATTAAGCAGACGACTGACTACTGGGCCAGCAACCAGTCGTCCGTCAGTCAGTCAGTCATTCTGCCTGTGAGCTATTTAATCATCTAGTTAACCAACTTCTAGTGGCCACTAGCAACAGTGTTGCCGCAGTTAACTTTGCTCTAAGACTTTATTTACAAACTTCTTAAGTTTTCAGCATCTTCTCTCAAATCAGTGGGCTGCAAAACCATAAATCGCTATAAAAAGAAAAATAGAGAAAGAATAAGAGAAGTCAGAAGAAATGTGATTTAGCAACTCTCTCTCTCTCTCTCTGTGGGAACGGCAGGTACGCTTCCTTAAATGGCGAGAGGGATTTCATGTCTTTAAATATCATGTGTTTATTTTAACAAAATCCGAAGGCTCTTAACAAATCACCCGTTATCAAAGGCAGCCTACAGGGCTGCACCAAATGGTGCTCCCTTTAGTTCTCTGGGAAGAGTTAAAGAACATCGAGACTAACCAGCGATATATAAACACTAACGATATCGCCTCCAACTGCTCTACTCCCTTACCAACACAAACCCATTTGGCAACACTAAACACTCGATTAGCAGGCCGTCTTAAAGTGTTTAGTACTCGTTAAGTGTAATGGCAGCATTAAGTAGTTGGCTGGTAGTTTGTTGGCTTATTTCAGATGTTCAGCAACACAAAAGGAAATTACCATAATTGGTGGCCATTATAAATGAAAACAAACAATGTTTTTACATGGCAGACAGTTTAAATCGAGATGATGGAGTTTCTCCTTAAAGCGTGTGTATGTCAACGAAATGGGAGAGCAGGCGACTGGGCTGAAGGAACAACATATCAGAGTTGACTGTTCTTCGTTCATTTGCACGTGTCCCTTAGACCATTTATTAATAAATACTGATTTAATAATAATTTCCCTTTAGTGTTAAGAAAAAGTTGTTTAATTTGAGTTGACTCCCGGGAGAGGCTTCTTTCCTCCAGAGCTACGATTGAGACTATTTGGCAGAAATCTGGTAACGTGCGGTGTTTGTAATTTCAATTCGCTTCTTCACTTATACCTTGAACTGTTAGTGTGAGATTTGCATCAAAAGTTAAAATTATATGATGGATGTCTCTGCTAAATATGCTTTCAAGTTGCTCCGCTGTTTCGTCAGTGATCGAGAGCAATCAGTAGAGTGGAACCCACCAGCTACATTAACTTGTTTTGGCCAAACTCGTCCCACAGTGTTAAATATCCAATTTAAGCACTTATTTTCAATAGCACATTAGCCTGGACTGATCGCGATCACAGTATTGCACCCTTTTTAGGATCAGAAGAAAAACAAAGTCCAGTATATATGTCAAACTCAATAACATTAAAAATATATGCTTTTGGCCCCAAGTCTTATGGGAGTCTGAAACATTTACGCTTCTAAAAAAATATAATTTTCGGCGTCCTTGATGACGTCACGAAAATATTTTAGTATGAAATAGCAGGTCAAGCTGAAAAATTACTCCCAGCATTTCTGTTTCCACCGTTTCACTAGAAACAAAACGATAATACCACCGATTCTAGTTAACAATTTTTCATAACCACGTTACGACTTTGGGATATTAATCCAACAAACATTAGGGGTATTCACCAACTTCTTGCTAAACATAAATTTCTTAAAACGATTTTTAAACGCCATTCAATGATAAAATTATCGCAGCAATTAATTTAAAATGGAAATATTTTAAAATATTAAATTTACATATTTTTTTTATTATAATTTTTTTTTGTGTGTCCTATTTGTCTTATTTTTATTATATCGTCAACGTTGGTCACAATTGGCCAACACAAGAGGTTCTTTGCGCTACATTTTGTAAAAGGATCTGCATTTTCACTCTTATAAATTTCAATTTGTTTAAGAATTAAAGCCGGCCGTCAATTGTTTACGTCGAACGTCTTGTGAATTCGCTGCATGCGAAAGCGAAAACAACGCATTTTTCGACAAAATCCTCCCTCATGATGGGATTCCTTTTCAATAAGCCGATTTTGGAAACAAGTCAAATTATCGCATTTGGGACTCACAAAATCCATTAAGAGTCCTCGAAAAACTAGTCCATGCAAAGAAAGTGACCGCATGTGGCGCGATTTTTCGTCAGGCGGCATCATCGGCCCGTATTTATTTTGAATACAAGAAAGGAAACACTGTCACTTCTGACTTCTGTGTGCTGCCAAGGCATGACAAGTGATTTGGAGTGGCCTCAATTGGCTAATGATGACAACAGCGCTATTTGGCTTCAGCAAGACGAGGCCACAAGCCGCACAGTCGGCCAAACAAGTAAATTATTGTATGAGAAATTTTCCGGTCGCATTATTTCTCGATTTGCCGCTGTCAAATGGCGGCATCATTCTTGTGATTCAACGCCGCTGGATTATTTTTCTCTGGTGCCATTTGAAACACCGCGCTTACATGAACCAACCACAAACAATTGAGGATCTGAAAGATGACATGCGTGGCCGCATTGACGTGATAAGCGAAAATTTGTTTCAAAATATATTGGAAAATTTTGTGAGAAGAGGGGATGTCTACTGACGCGCTACAGGTGGACATATGTCCGGCCTCATATTCCCTTATTAATTCCCATTTCTCTGCTTCATTTCGGTATCAATAGAATTTGATTTATTGGAAATAAATTTAATTTTTAAGCCGGCCGTCAATTGCTTACATCGAACGTCTTGTGAATTCAAAACCTCAAAGTTGTCCACTCTGTTTGGGTACGCAGTGTGTTTCTGTAAAGGCTGCATGCGGCTCCTATTTGAGATGGAGTTAAAATGACGAATTTTATAAAAATTTGAAATTTTTCTTGTTGTTAGTAGGACCATTATCACTCAGGGGATGACCCCTGCATTGGATGAATTTGAGGGTAAAGATGACGGCAGAAGAGGTGCTGGTAAATTTTAAACAATTTAATTGTTGCTCTGCCCTCAAGTTATTGCGGCTGTACCGCCTTATATTTTATTTATTTTTTTTTTAATTCAAAATAAAAAGATGTCAAATTGTTTGATGAGAAATCGTTTTGGTGTGTTGCAAAACGACCAGCATGTCCAGCTTAATTGATCTCCTGTTACACTATGAAAAGTGCAAGAAATTGTTGCACTTTTTTTTTATTAGCGGAGGTTTCAAAGAGGAAAAGCTTTTTCTTTTTTTTAAATTCTCACATTGAAATTAGAAAGGTTACGACTATTCTGTCAAGGCAGGAAGGGAGAGAGAGAGAGAGAGAATTGGCTTCAATTGTATGATTTGAAGTGTCTTTTAAATTCTCTTTTATATTTCAATTTCCTTTACAAAAATATTATCCGTCCAAAACACAAAAATATTAAATCTCACAAATCGTGGTGTCTTTTCAAATTATCAAAAGTTTCCGCTTTCCGACCGTACACACACACACACACACTCTCAAACGGATATCGCAACGGATGAGAGAAGTGAAAGCTGCAGATTAAAGACTTTGAAAATTTGACAAATCGCAATTGATAAGGCCGGGCTGCAGTAATTAATTCACATATTAAATCTCTTGCTAAATAACAAAAACGATTAAATCACTCTCCGGCTGTTTAATTTGTTCTCAAGTTTTATCTTAATAAACAATTTATGCAAATCAGAAGTTTATGTTTTAGCGTAAAAGATTGTGGAGCCGATTACACCAGCAGTATCTTGGAAAATTTGTGCCACAACACAACAACAGCAAACAAATAAATAAATAAATTCTCAAGATTTAAAGGCAGAAAGGATAAAAAAACAGCAGATTATTTGCCAGGCAAAACCCTTTTCGCTTTGTTTGGTCGTCTTAAGGAAAGGAAATATTCTGTATGAAAACAAAAGATTTAATACGAACTTGTATCTGTTGGTTGGGCTATGAGACTGACGAACATATTGTCCCCTGCCCTGCTGCAGAGATGAACAAACACAAACTGCCGATTAAGAAGTCATTTGGAAACAATTTTCGGTTTGAGTGTAATAAAATAGTGTCTTATAAAAACAGTTTATTCGAAAATTTGTTATCTCTGCTCCGTGGCTTCATTTAACACTCTTGAGATATTTTGGGGAGTTTTAAAAAATTTTTTAATTGTTAAGGGAAACTGTGTAATAATTTCAACAGATTATTTTTTTTTTATTGTGGCTGCCATTTGGTTTTCTCACTACTGAGACCATTTTGGTTGAAGCCAAGACTTCCTTTCACATAATTTAGGCTTCATAATGC
The DNA here is from genome assembly GCA_963675445.1 of Linnaemya vulpina. NCBI lineage: Eukaryota > Metazoa > Arthropoda > Insecta > Diptera > Tachinidae > Linnaemya > Linnaemya vulpina. The sequence continues at coordinate 99,048,250 of OY776277.1, forward strand.
AATCAGAGAACGGCAGTGAGCACTGAAAAAGTGAATAGAGTTGAATCAGGAGTTGTGTTTAGAAGCATTTCGTTCATGGTTCTGGGCATTGAGTATCACGAAGAGTTATATTCCAGATCCCACATCCATACAACCCAGTGGGCTTCTTATTGTAGTCAGAGATCGGCAGTGGGTACTGAAAAAGTGAGTAAAGTTGAATCAGCACTCGTGGTTACACGCATTTCGTTCCAGGTTCAGGGCCTTGAGTGTCACGCGATGTAATATTTCAGGCCTCACATCCATAAAACCTAATAGGCTTCATGTAGCAGTCAGAGATCTGCAGTGAGTACTGAAAAAGCGAGTGGAGTTGAATCAGCATTAGTGCTTATACGCATTTCGATTATGTTTCAGGGCTTTGAGTACCTCTCGGTGTTATATTCTAGGTCTCACATCCATGCAACCCAGTAGGCTTCATACTGCAATCAGAGATCAGCAGTGAGTACTGAAAAAGTTAGTGGAGTTGAACCAGGATTTGTGGTTACAAGCATTTCGGTCATGGTTCAGGGCATCGAGTATCCAGGTCTTACATCCATACAAACCAACAGATGTTATATTCCAGGTTTCACGTCAATATAACCCAATAGATTTCATATTGCATTCAGAGATCGGCTGTGAGTACTGAAAAAGCGAGTGGGATTGAATATGGACACATTCATACTTGTTGGAGTGCTTAAGAGACTCATACACAATACACAAAAATTTTATGGAATGGGCAGTTGGTTGAACAGTTGAATACACAAAATTAATCGATTATTCGAAGAACGATTAATCATTTGAATAAATAAGTTTGAAAAAGAGCACTAAAGCAAAAAACTGTGATCGCTTTCAACTACGCCACCTAAAAAATGGTCACAAGCAATAATATACGCGAGTACTGATGATGGTAGCGTAGCGACCTTCGAAAACTGTTATTCTACTCTTCGGTGTATGAGTAACGTGATGATATTCCTTCTAATATTCATCATATCTTTTTGAATTCCACACTTTACAAATTTACTATCCATCAATATAAAGACATTAATTTAAGATTTAAATTAAAGCAAAATCTTTGAATCAGTAAAAAAAACAGAGTGAAAAGAACACGTCAACAAATAAAGGATATTTTATCCTTGACCTCCCCTCTTAATCTCTAGTGATTTTAATAATAACCTTCAACAGTTTAATATGAAAAGAAAATAAATTTAAATTTCTGCATTAATTTTTATTTAAAACAGAAACTGCAATAATGACTCAAATTAAACTCCATCTTCCACATGCACTTTGGCTTGATGTTTAAAGCAGGCAGACTTAACGGCTCCAGTGCATCCATTAAATTCAGCCCAATATCGTACTTTAGCCAAAACTGTCACAAGTGTCTGGCTACCGTTTGCAGCAAAATGAGGAGGGGAAAAAATAAAATATAAAAAAGAAGAAAAAAAAATTAAATAAAACTTCCGTTGCACACATTAAGAGCGTTATTATTGACACAAACGATGGATTAACGCAGCAACGAACGAGTCTTTCTCAAAGGTTAACTCCAGCATAATAATCGATTTTTAATCGTTGTCTGCAAACGTCTTCAAAAGCAGCAGAATGGAAAAAAAATTATATTAACAAAAATAAATACAAGAAGCGTTTTAGTGAAAAATGAAAAGGAGAACAAGGAGAAGATGACAACAACAAAAACAAGAAGAAAAAAATTAACGTAAAGCTGGTAGCAATTATTGACAGCCAACTTCAACGCACATCCATCGTCGCACAGTTGTCAGTCATTCAGTCATTCAGTCAGTCATTCAATCGCATATTGTACATTAACTGCAGCAGCAGCAGCAGCAGAAGAACTCCAAGTTTTTAAAAACTAAAAGCAGCTTTAAATTGAACCGAACCGTATTTGCAGCCACAATTTACTCTACTTTTATGCACTGAAAGAAATTTTTTAAGAAGCGTCTGTTTTAAAAGGAGGCAGTTTGAAAGCGTTGTTAGTTTGAATTTTTATAAATTGACTGCCTTCAAAAGGCAAAATGTTGCCATTTTGTGCTAAAAAGTGTGGAAAATGTTGAATCTTTTATGTTTATATATTTTTATACTCTTCTGGGAAGTGGCAGTTTGGAGGAGTCTAAAAACAGAACTAGTTTTGTTGGCTTAAACTCCAATAAATGCATATTTTCAAATCAAAAATTAGTACCTTTTCGTAGTGAAAAGTGTAAGAAATGTTGCACTTCTATTTTAATGTAACATTTTGTACACTATTTTTCTGAAAAGTAGTTTTAAAGTAGAACTAATTTTTCATAAGACTTGTTGGCTTAAGCTCTAATAAATTGAATATTTCCAAATGACAAAATATTGCCATTTTGTACTAAAAAGTGTAAAAAATTTTGCATCTTTTATGCAACATTTTTCACTACTCTTCTAAAACGTGGTACTTTGGAGGAGTCTTAGATCAGATCTAAGTTTTGTAGACTTAAACTCCATTAAATTCAATATTTTCAAATGAAAAATGACTGCCATTTCGTAGTGAAAAGTGTAAGAAATGTTGCACTCTTTTTAAATGTAACATTTTTACACTATTTTTCTAAAAAGTAGTTGCTAAAGTAATTTTAAAGTACAACTAATTCTTTATAAGATTTGTTGGCTTAAACTCTAATAAATTTATTGTTTTCAAAAGACAAACTGTTGCCATGCTGTGCTAGAAAGTGCAAAAAATGTTGCACTCTTTTTAAAAAAATTAAACAACATGATTATGGAATAGGTACGACTATTTTCCTATTTCGAGGAGAACATGTTTTAGAATAGAACATCTTATACTTTTTAAAATAACATAAATATTGCAGAAAAGAACATAAAAATGCTAAACAGATGCAGGATATTTTGAAGCTTTCAAAATGTTAGGTAATTCAATATTATTAGGACGTTGAGATATTTTTCGTTTACGCTGACTTTTGCATCTATAAGTTAACATTTCCGTTTATAGAAAATATATTCTTGTTTTGTGCAGGATCGTGCATGTTTCTTTAAAAGATAAAAATTTCTTATCCATTTTATATATCAAGTAATTGCGTTGGTTAATCCACTGCCTGTCTAAATTATCTTGATTATCTTATCCTTTTTCCCCCAAAATCCCTTCACGTTATTTGACTTAGTGGCAACTAGTTCCAGTGTGACGCCGGTTTTTTATGAAAAAAAGGTCATTTTTGTTCTGCCTGTCGCAAATTCAAAAAATCCCCCATAATTTCGTTCTGTGTAGTATCGACAGCAAGTGCTCTTCCATACAAAATACACGTAAAATATCCGACTGCAAACAAAATGTCGACAGCGACATGAAAATAAGTGTCAGTTACTTTTGATTGTAAATGTTGTTCCCCGGTACACGTTTCTGTTCGAATATGTCGAAAACTCTATTTAGAGCGGGGCATAATTGCCAGTGTGCTGGAACGCATTAATAATTCGCGCCTCTAAAATAAAAAATATAAAAATTAAATACAAGTACACCAGCAACAACTCAACAGTATGCCATCAGTAAGACACTCACACACACACACACACACACACACACACAGAGCCAGCACACAAATAGATGCGATGCTTTTTTCCCTATATGAATAATTCCGTAGATGTGGATGCGTGTTAAAGTATCTTAAAGATGTTATTGTTTTTGCTTTTTTTTTCTTTTTTTTTTTGCTTCACTTACATCATTCGTCTGCCAGCCACTTGGCCAACAAAAAGTGTGATTAAAATGATTTTCAAGTCATATTTGGAAGTTTCGAACTCGAAGTAAATACGGAAGTGCGAGTTGATTTCAAATTTTTTCATCTCTTTTATTTATTCAGTTATTTTTTGTTTGTTTTTTATTCTGTAAGAATTTGTGTTAATACACGATTGGCATGTGCTTCAATTATGTTTTGACTGACTGCTACCAGGTTTCATTACTTTCAGAAACATCTAATTAAAGATGCATGTGCTCCGACCAAAAATTATATCAAAACGGGGACGAAATCATGCAATTGTGTGATTTGAATTTGTATCTTTTATTTCCAGAAGATGAGAAATTAATCTCTTCAAATTGAATGGGAAAATTTGCTTTCCCAAGTAAAAGTTGTTGGCGGTCAGCAAAACTATTAAAGGCGGATGTGTTTTTGCATCAGGTGTTGGCATTAGAAAAGTGCAAGACTTCGTTGTCTTCGAATCCGTCTTCTTCTGTCCTCAGAACACTTACCCCTCCTCTTCCAATCAGCCACAATGAACTGTAAGTGTAGGGGTCATCCCCTGATTGCTGGTCTAACACAAAACTATATAAAATGAATTAAATTATTTGTTCTGATTTGAACACGCTGTTTAGAGAGTAAAGGTTCGCAATAATCAACGTTAATCAATTAAAAGTTAATCGATTAACTGTTATTCGATTAAAAACTAATTATGCGATCTTATATATACAACGATTATCCCAATAATCTTTCTTTTGTTAAATAGTTAATCGCTGTTAATCGATTAACTGTTAACCGATTAAACTTTAATCGCTTAAAAACTAAAAATATGTTACTTTCTGTAACACGAGGCTTGGATAGTAGAGGATCACAATAATCGCTCTTTTATTTAAGTCGGTTAATCACTGTTAATCATTTAGCTACTAATCGATTAACTATTAATCGATTAAGAGCCAACAATTTGCTTTTATTTACAACACGATGCTTAAATAGTGGAGGATCCCAATAATCTTTCCCTTGTTAATATCGGTTGTTTTTTTATAAAGTGATACAACTTTGAGTTGGCATCACTGCTTTATTTGACCACCCATTAAACAGCAGATAGTGGCTTTTTGTTTAGTTTGCTTTGAAATTTCATTATGGATCGACTTGCACCAGAGCAACGCGAGCGAATTGTGGAAATTTTTAATCAAAATAATTGTTCTATTTGTCAAACTGATCTATTCAAAATTTAATTTTCCGCTAAAGCCTATTTCTGGTTGGATGGGTGCGTAAATAAGCAGAAGTGTCACATTTGGTGTGAGGGAAATCCACAAGCCTTTGTCGAAACACCATTAAAATTACTGTTTGGTGAACTTTATGGGCTGGCGGAGTCATTGGTCCATGTGTCTTCAAAAACGATGATGGTCAGAATGTTACTGTTTGTGAAAATTGGTGTTCCAGATTGCGCCTTGTGCGCGCCAGCCGTGGCGGTTACATGGCCAAAATCATATTTAAACATAAATGTCATGAAATTTTCTATCCAACCAGAACCAGTTCATTGACATAAAAAAAAATGTTATTATGTTTTATTATGATTTAAACTTGTATCACTCTATAAAAAACATCCTTTACATCAGTCACCGCTTGTCACCTGGGAATTGGTTGATTTCAAAATTAAAATGATAGTGTTTTAGATCGAAGAGCTTAAAAGCACCAAAAATTTTTGTGAAAAAGTTCCAAATGATCTATAAAAAAGCCGGACAACAACAAATAATTAAGAAATACCATTTAATTGGAGCGTTTAACACAAATTCATACGCATTTACAAAAACAAAATCAGTGCGAAAAGGAACAAAAACGAACTGTTCAACAGGAACAAAAAATAAGAAAAATAAATTGTAAAAAAATAAATTAAAAGTGTGAAAAAAGTGTGAACAATTTAAAGTTGCAACTAATAAAAACCTAAACACGTAGTGAATACGCCAACTGTTCCACATTTCAATGCAACACGGCTGAATAACTGACTGACTAACTGCAACGAGTGCTGCTGATATTGTAGTTGTAGTTGTAGTTATTCTGCTGTTTTTTTCTTACATTTTTGGCTTCAACAAATGCCGTATATTTTTCATGCGTCAAAATGTTGCCTGCCACTTGTAAATGTGGTATGAAATATTAAAAACAAATGAATTTTGCAAACTGTCTAAGAAAAAAGAAAAATGAACAAAAAACAGGAACACCCGAGTTACACATTAAAAACTACAACAACACGGAATTTCTTTTACATAAAATTAACAAAAACTTTTGACAACAAATACGATAAAAGTGGCAATAAAAATTAAAACCATGACAAGTAATTTTTCCTCAAAATAACTGTAACTTTTTTGCTTTGTTTTTGTAATAAAATAATTTGCTTTTTGCTTTGCTTTTGCTTGTAGTGAAATGCAAACGCACGTTTCACTTGAAGTTGTACTACCAGCGGAGCCAAGCAAAAAAGAGGTTGGAATTATTAACTTGCAACAAGAGGAATAAGAACGGGCAACAATAACAACAGCAACAACATGTCTAAAGAGAAGTGTTGTACAACATTGCAATTGTGCATTAAACTGAAGCACGTGTTCAAAATAACACTCAAAGAGAGGACCCCAACACAAAAACACAAACACCGAGACGAGGAAAATATTAACGAGCATTCAAACACTGAGATTTTGCTCCACAACAAAAGAACTGAAAAAAAGGGAATTCCTTTTGAGAGCTGAGAAAAAAACACGCACTCTTAAATTGTTTGCTGCTCCCCTTCGTTGAGGAGAGCAGAGAAATAACTTTGTTTTTGTTTCTCTTGTCCACACAAAATGTGCAACGAGTGTTATTTTTATAGTCAACTTGCAACAGCAGCAACTGCCTCTGTCTTGTTTCAACAAATTCACGCTTTTTCTGTATTGCGCTCCCTTTCTGGTGGACATGGCTCGACTTGGGAGCACACAGAGTTGTATTAAATATAACAGCGCTTTCATAACCCGTTCAACTTTGGCCAATAACAAAAAAGTTGTCTGTCTATCCTGTGTAGCAAGCACACACACACAAACAAACAAACACACATTAGAAGTATTCATGCACAACTACGAGTGTTCATGTGTGCTGGCAAAAAAGGCGGAGTACGCCAAAAACATACACATTCAACAACACAATTGAAATGAGTTGGGCTTTGAAAGTGTGTGAGTGTTGTATGTACACAAACAGAAATGCGTTTGCGCTTTAGCTGAACTGTGCTGCCTGGCAAACGGCTTGGTTAAATTTACTTCTATTTCAACAGCAGAACTATAAAAGAAGTAAATCTTGAGCCCTTGAAAATACAATGGGAAAAAGGTCTTGACAAATTGGATCCACGCTACGCCTCGTAAATTCATATTCAAATATAATTTTATATCCGGTACGAATAGTATTTCTAAGGACAATCTTGGACTACGCAGTCCATTAAAGTTTAAATTAGACATGCAGTGCTGCCAACAACAGACTGATCTACAACATGAGAATACCCTCTGGCAGCCCCGCTGTTATTCAGAGTTGATACGAATTTTAAACGTGAAGTGAATTTATTGTGAAATTTTTTTTTATAAAACAAAAACAAAATTCACCTTATGCTTTGAACAAACCTCGCATTTTACGTATTACGAGAAACAATAGATTTCGCAAATCAGTTCCAAAATAGTTTAATCAAATTTAGGACTTCTGGAAATCGTATTTAACGCTTTGAGTTGTTGTTCGTTGGTCAGCACATTAATTTTTACCCATTGCCCCAGTGTGAATCCATTTGAAACCTTAGAGTAAAATTTTCAAAAATTATTATTTTCAGCAAAAGCGAACTGAAAATTTTGTAACATGATTTAGAACTTTAAATTTCTATCTCTTTGAATAAAAAAATTATATTCTATTTTTAATAAAACACTTTAAAGCACTGCTATGGTCACACTGGTCGACAAGCGCAACCAACAACTAAAACTTCATGGATGAATGAGTTTGAAGACTCTGGCCCTCATATTTCAAATCACTGTGCGTTAGTGGTATTTTGTAAAGAGTATTTTTACAGACGTGTAAAACTTTAAGTTGGCAACACTTTTTTAATTAACAGCTGTTTGGCAGCTGTCAAGTGATGTTTGTTCAGTTATGGCATTCATACTGACTTCTAAGTGCTTGTAAGTTTTGTAAATTCATTTTAAAAATCACTCTTCTGCCCGATAAACGTGTCGCCCGCCCATATTTTGTTTGGCGATGAGGCTCACTTTTGTTTGAATGGAGACGTCAATAAACAGAACTGCCGTATTTGGAGGGATAACAATCCTCAAGTGAATGTTGAGCCGCTGTTGCATCTAGAAAAATTTACTGGTTTTGATATCGTTTACGAAGTAGTGGAGTCATAGGTCTGTACTTCTTTAAAAATGATGCTGGTTGGAACGTTACAGTCAATAGTGACCACTACAGAGCGTTCATTCAACAACCATGTTGCGCAGGCGCTGTGGTTTCAACAAGATGCCGCAACATGTCACTCAACTACTCGTGACAGAGTTAATTTATTGAAGGAAACGTTTAATAACTGCATGGTTTCACGTTTCGTACCCACGAATAGGGTTCCAAGAGCGTGTGACTGAATGCCGCTAGAGTCGTTAACGTGGGGATTTGCGAAGTCGCTCGTTGACGCCACGGAGATAAGCTCAAAACGATAGATTTTTTTTTGGAAAATATTCGCCGCGTTGTTGCCGATGTACGGACTCAAGTGTTGGAAAAACGTCATCGAAAATTGGACCTCCATTTTAGACTGCCGTCGAGTTGATCGAGTTGATCGCAATTAACAGCAGAACGAAATATTGAACAATAATAAATAAAAGTTTTTAAAAATATTAAAAAAGGGCCTGGACATTTTTACTTAAATTAAATAATTAAGCACTAAAAATTACAAAAATAAATAGTTTTATTTTTCTTATTCCACAAAATGATCCAAAAAAATTCGTATAAAAGCGGGCGCGGCTTTTGGGGTATATGCTCTAGAGCTAGTTGGAGCTCCTTCCTCCGCTAGTTTTAGACAAAAACCTTGAATCGACTCATACTGCCGTATTCATAAGAAATACTTGCGTTTTATAAAGGGTTTATAAAGTAAAATTTTCTTGGAAATATGTTTTATAAAGTTTTTATAAGGCAATTTCTGTCTATTTTTTTTTTAAATAAAGTCTTTCAGTGATTAACATGTGCTCTTAGGTTCTTGTCTAAGATAAGCGGATGAAAGAGCTGGTCCCAAGTCTGGCGGTTAACATTCTCCGAATGCTTTGAACGAGTGAATCGTTTTAATTCTTTTCCAACGTTGATATTCACATGAATCTGCTGAAGCAATTTATTGTTTTTCAACTTTTTATTTTTGTATGGGACTAGCACTCCGGGGATGACCCCCAGCACTCAGGGGATGCAATGCCCTGGGCCAGGACTAAACAGATGAGGCCAGATTAGACGACAGAAAACTTTGCGGCAGCTTTTTGTTAATTTTTTCCATCGTCGTTGAGTTTTTTGCTACAGGCAACGACGAAAGATGGCGGTGCCTTCTGCTCTTTAAAAACATGGCGGCGCCAATCGCTTTCGGTACTAATCGGGGGCGCCACAAGTGTTATGCCTTCGTCCTTAAAACAGGCCGACAACAATTAACACAATCCTGCCCTAAAACAGATCACCAAAAATTCGCCACCACATTCATGACTGAGAGCGCAGTCGAACTCGAGATTTTAGGCTTCGAACTTCAGCCAACGACGGCCTTAAAATTGAACACCTTCAAACTGCTGTTGCAGTTGGCAAATTTATTAAAACTTTGACGACATAAAATTCATGAAAAATGTTCAATTTGTGTTGCTGCTTTCTCCGCTGTTGTGCTTGTTGTTTTTGCATTTTTATTCCACTGTCTATCAAAAAAGCATTTATTCCATGGCGTCCATGACCAACCATATCGTCGTCGTCATCATTGTTTTTGTGGTTGTTATTATATTTTAGTTCTTGTCGTTGTTGGTGTTGTTATCGTTGTTGTGCAGTTAAACTCCCTTTTGCCACAACAGAGTGAAGGGAGTGCATCGTCATGATGATGACGACAATCATCAGCATTGTTCCCATTATCCTTGTCACTGCTGCTGCCGCTGCTGCTGTCGCTACTGCTGCTGCTGTTTTCTTGTATTGAAAATTAAGAATTCGACTTGACGTTTCGCTTGCGTGCGTGCGGTTGCGCCATTTTTGTTTTATTCTTGCCAACATTTTTCTTGCATTTATTTAGATTTTGACAAACAATTTTTCATTTTACACTCGCCATCGCTGGCATGGCACGGAATGCTCTTCCATGGAGTTTTCTTGCAACTGAATTTGGTTTGTTCGACTGTTTGTTTGATCGCTTGAGGTTTCTGCTTTTTCATTGTTAAACTCAACTCCATGTTTCCATTGTCGCCTTTTGTAATAGTTGTGCGGTTGGTGTTATTTTATTTTAATTTTGAAAAAAATTTCGCAAATAATTTTGCTCTGCGGTTTGGATTTACACAAAAGAAAATAATTATATGCTGGACTTAAAACTTAAAATGTCTGCCAAACTTTAAATTAGCAACTCCAAAATGAGATATCGCCTTGGGAAATTCAAAACGCAACAAATTTGCAACATGAAGATGCTGTTTTTTTTTTCTTTTCTCATGAAAGTGGTTTGTGGTGGCAGCGGTTCAACTGCAATTTCAAAGAAATTGAATTTGAAAAAAACAAGTCATCCAGTTTTAAAATGAAGAATGAGACTGATTAAATTTATTTCGTCAAGTAATTGAGTGTTTTATGGTACAACAGAAGATAGCCTGCCTTGACTGTCGCCGGAAGTGCTGTAAAATAATTAAATTCTAAAATTTAAGGGACCCTGCCGGTCTTTGTGGGCACCGAGAGTTTGAAAAACTGTTGCGATTCTATTGAAAGCGACTATCGAATCCCAGGTTAACTACATTCTCATAAATACCATGGCTTTTTCATTACACTGTTTCCAGTTGCATTTCAGCGCTAAAATATTTTAATTTGTATTTGCAACATGTGACATTATTTTTGAAGCGGAGTCACAAACCATTTCTGAGTCAGTCAACATCAAACCTCGTTGGGAATTATTTTTTTTTTAAATAAGTCTCTGGTGTCTCTATCAGTCTCTGGTGAGAGTCTTAAGTCTTACTTAACTCCTTCACCTCAGATAACCCCTTTCTGGGGTTAATTACGTTGCCACTTCTCATGTGAAGTCATAAGTCGGGGGCAGTTTTTTACAGGAACAGATAAGACACGAGTTAACAATAACGCCGATTTTAGGGTCTGAGTCCCTAGTCGCATATATTGAGCGGTACTCTCTGAAACTCTGTTTGTTTTAAAGAACTTTGAAATGAAATAAAATAAAGATGATACTTTTAAATTGACATAAAATTCACTTAATGCACAAGTTAATCTTTCGGGAATATAATTTAAATAAGACTTGTGGCATATGAACGCCACGTGTGGCTCGAAAGGAGTCTAAACTGGAGGTCCAATTTTCGATGACTTTTTCCAACACTTGAGGGCGTATATCGGCAACAACGCGGCGAATATTTAAAAAAAAATCAATCTTTTTGAGCTTTTCTCCGTGGCGTAAACAAGCGACTTCGTAAATCCCCATAGTAACGACTTTAGCGGCGTTAAGTCACACGATTTTGGAAGCCAATTTATGGGTACGAAACGTGAAACCATGCGGTTACCAAACGTTTCCTTCAATAAATCAATTGTGGCACGAAAAGTTGTCTGACACGTTACGGCGTCTTCTTGAAACCGCAGCGTCTGCGTGTCATGGTTGTTGAATGAACGCTCTGTAGTGGCCACCATTGACTGTAACGTTCCAACCAGCATCGTTTTCAAAGAGGTACAGATCCATGGTTCCAGCGGCTCGACATTCACTTGAGGTTTATTATCCCTCCAAATACGGGAGTTTTGTTTATTGGTGTCTCCATTCAAACAAAAGTGAACCTCATCGCCAAACAAAATACGGGCATGGGCGACATGTTTGTCGAACAGAAGAGTGATTTTCAAAATAAATTTACAGAATTTGCGAGCGTTTAGGAGTCAGTCTAAAAGCCATAACTAAACATAAGTAACTTGACAGCTGCCAAACAGCTGTTAAATAAAAAAGTGTTGCCAACTTAATGTTTTATGTTCTTATAAAACACACTTTTTATATACAAGAAATTTTTGGAGTTTGAGCCCTGAGACTTTCAATCATTTATAGCCAAAGTTTTAATAAAAAAAGCGTTAAAATAGATAACGAATGTGAATGGAAGATGGTCACCATGAATTTAAAAAATTTAATTTGTGAATTGATCTCTTCCTCTCGTGTGATTTCGCATAATTTGACTGCTTTTTGTGGGGCTGCAATAAATCTCCGGTCTCTGCTGATAATCCATTTAAGAAGGAGACACATCTGGTACGATGGGAAAATATTTGCGGTGTTTTTAAGTCCAGGTAGCGGAGGCCATACGCACAAATTATATATCAAAATTAATTTCCACGAAATTTGTGGGCAAAGAAGCCCCGAATTTTTAACATTTAATAGAATTTTTGTTTAACGTATTCTAATAAAAATTTTTTAATGACGACGCAAGAAAATGTTTTAATACATTTTGAATTTGAGTAGAACGAATATCGGGATGTCATTGATAAATTATTAAGTTTCTCAGGAGTCACACCGTTTATTTCACTAAATCTTATATATCAACTGAAGCCTCGAATTTTTATCATTCAATAAAATCTTCGTGTTTTATTTTTAAAAGAGTTTCTATGCCGATGAAAAAAAATCTCAATTTACTCGACATTTTCTGTCTATTCGCCGGTGTCGCAAACTATCGTTCCATCGAAAAAAAAAAATTAAAAAATTTTTATATATAAAATTTTTGTTTGTTGTTATATTGAAATAATTTGTACGATCGAACGAAATGTCGACTAAAATGGGATTTTTTAACGGCACAGAAATTCTCTTAAAAAGAAGACACGAAGATTTTATTGAATGATAAAAATTCGAGGCTTTTTACAACGATTTTTTCAATAAAAAGTTATAAATATATCGTTTTATATATCAGTTGATATGTAAGAGTTAGTGAAATAAACGGTGTGACTCCTGAGAAACTGAATATTTTTTCAATGAGATCCCGATATTTGATCTACTCAAATTCAAGATCTATGACAGATTTTCTTGTGTGTCATCATTAAAAGAGTTTTATTTGAATACGTTACACTGTGCCAAAGTCTACTTCCACGATTACAAACTTTTTATCATTCAGAATTCACCTCCAGCTCGATGAGAATGAAAATTCGTCAATCCCTAACAGAGTTGTAGAGTACTGCCCAGCAGTGCTTGAAAAACTGACACAAATTGATTTACACGCCAACATTTTTGAATCATATAAAAATTCCGCACAACTGATTTTATTTTCATTCAAATCCTCAACAACTCTTTCGGCCACTACTTTTTTTTAAATTAAACTTTCACGTGTCTGCTTTAAAAGTCCAACTGAAATGGAAGAAAAATAAAAAATTAATTTTTGTTTTTGATGGTCCACTTCAATCCATATTTTGCCCTTGACATTTTCGGATGCATTCGTACAGACGGCAAAAAATGGCGTCCTTTAAAATAAAATAACCATAAATTAACATACACTCCGACGCCATCGACTCCTCATTTAAAGCAGCCATTTTTGAGAAGATCAACACAACAGAACAGACACAACGATTTTGATAAAATTTAAAATGAAACGCACAAAAAAGAAACTAAATAAATAAATAAAAAATTCTTTAAAAGATGAGATGATTTACAACAAAAATGTATGTCAATTCTCTGAAGACAATTTGGACATGGTCGGCTTCGATATCAGCAGCACCAACGGCCACAGAACGAACAGCAGCACAAAAGAACTTTTTTTTTTGGTTTTCGTTTGGCTTTTGAGAAGAGTTCCCAACCAGAACAGCACTCCACTGCGTCTGTCTGTCAGTTATGAAATGACAAAATTATAGAATCCGAATAGAGGCAAGAAAATAAATAAATGAAAAAAGCGCAGCCAACGAAAAGCAACGAGAATACAAACAACATGACATGGACACCAAAACATGTTGTTGTCAAATAAAAGTTAAACAAAAAATAACGACAACAACAATATTATTATTATTATTATTATTATTATTATTATTATTATAGATGAGCGGTAACAGTGGTGGGCTGAGAAATAGCGTTAAAGTAAAATAGTCACAAATCTTAAATGAAATGATTTGCTGAAAATATTGTGGAAAGCGATGAAACAATTCTAAAATAATTATTACTTGCAACCCCTGGGTAATTCCATGGCGAAACGACAAAGAGTTGAGGCTCATTCGATTTGGGGGAAATCTGGTCAGAAGCTCTGTTTTATCATATTTTGTATTTAAATTAACGGAAAAAATTCAAATTTTAA